>OX438689.1:0-1200000 GCA_949316375.1 Mythimna vitellina | reverse complement strand
GATCGTATACTTATACAGACCTCTACTGAGAATTAAGTAGCCTACCTAATGGAAAAACCCATTATCACTTTGCCAGGGTTCAACCAATTGACTTTTAGGTATAGTATTTTTGCATACAGAGTGGAAGGTAATTAATTATTATCTACAACCTCCCCTAGGTTTTAAGTCAAGAGTGAATAGGTTAGTTATAGGCAAGCGTGCTCCATCGTCGGTCACAACTTCGCTTGTCATCAGGTGAGATAGTAGTCAAACGCGAGTACATCAATAATAATAATAATAAAAAGAAATAGTGCTAATGTATATTACATATGTAGGTACATATCCTTACATGTTGCGAAACAAAGTTCCCGACAGATGTCAGCAAAACTGTTGTGATCCCGCAAGACCGAAACCTGCTGGGGCCATGCGTAAACTTCTAAAAGGGAACCTGTGTTCTTAGAACTCAAAGGGCAATTGAAGGAACAGAGGTATTGTTTTAGTCAGTAAAAGTCACACACGCCCTCACGCTCCGTCTTAGAGCGAGACAAGTCATTAAATGATTTCCCACATTAAAAAAAGTGTAAGTGTGTGTGTGTATGTTTTTGTTTTTGTTTTGATCCTCAAATGTTTGATAGACTGGTTCTGATACGCTCAGCGATGATGTAGGTACGTTTGTTTAGAACAATCAACCAATTTAAACAAACTGGCTTCTGTCAGTGGCTTCATCATATAAATTTTAGAACCCCGTTTCAACCCTTTATGGGCTGAATTTTGGAAAATCCTCTCTATTAGTATTCGCCTACGTCAGAAGAGAAAACCTTGTGCAAAATTTCAAATTCCTCGCCCCGGTAGCTTCAGTCTGTCAGTCAGTTTCTCCTTATAAATAATAAATTAAAAAAGCCTTTTAATTTTTGCGATAAGTAATTGTACAATTACTGTGTATTTAAACTTATCTCAAAATAATTTAAAATTATAGTGGTGATTTGGTAAATAAAATCTCTACTCTAGGTACTATCATAATTTTAGCAACTATTATTTAAATTATCACATTTAATTACATAGCAAATTCGTAAAACATGTAAAATAATTAAAATTATATAATATGACATTAAATAATAAAGATTTCATTCATTTTACATTAAAATTAAAATATACAACAATATATAATTGATGATTGAATTAAAAAATAAAATAAAATCCTTAATTCTTAATTCTTTATTGTACACAAAAACATAACGTATTCTATGGTGATACAGAACAGTTCATGTACAAAGGTGAGCTTAGCTCAACAATGATTTTTCTCCCAGCAGACTTTTGAGTTATAGTGAGTGAACATATTCGAGGGTAGGATCCAGTGTACAATATAAACCTACACAACTAAGTCTAATATATAATTATGTTATACATACTATATATACTAATATTATGTCAATAATGAAAGGAAGTGGAAATGAATCTTTTTATAATAGATATAATAGTGAAGAAAGTATTGAAAAATATGGAATAATCTGTTATGTATTATTATTTTTGTTTAGAGGGATATACCCGCCCGGGGTTTTAAGAAACTTTTTTTTCCCACACTTCTTCGGCACATGACGGTCACTTAATTATCTCAAAACAAAATAAATCATTAAAACCGCAATGCGCAACACATATGCAAATCAGATGATAAATTTAAAAGTTGTGGTTTTAATAAAATTAATATTCAAATGTAGTTTAGTTTATTTTAAGATCTTAATTTAGGCATGGAATTTCCTTGATCTGCAGAAGCTGTTGTGCGGCGCAGGGGCATCCCGTAGCTTCATATAAATAACTCTATTTATATAAACAGTTTAGTCAAAACAGCTTATCAACACAGCTCGTACCTAATTATGATAAATTAATAACACACTCGAAAACCCACTCTTTTCCCTACCGCTTTTAGGCACGCAATGTACTGTTTTGCGCACTAGTGCGGAAAAATGCACGAGCTCGCCCCGCCACAATTTATTGTATTTATCGTACAAGCCGGGCACTAAGCGACCCTCACGAGGCGGCGCTCAAACTCCCGTTAATTTATTTCTTCGTAAATAGATTGAAAAACGTCGTTTGATACTCGTGTAAAGTCAATGCAACATTTGGCTCTATAACACTCTCACCTGCGGCTCGGGCGAATTTTGCCTCGGTCGCAAAGACAAACTTTTTCCACTTACATTAAAATGTATTATTCTACTTTGTATTAAACCACTGGCAGAAGCTTGTCTCAAATTCATTCTCCAATTTTGGTAATTTGGCCCGCATGCGAGGAGCACAGCGGCGGTCTAATGTGACGACGTTTGGGGACGACCTGTCTGTAATGGATGTTGTTTGGTTAAAATGACGATGATTATGTATACTTAGTCGTAATGTTACATCATTATTTTTAGTTCTATATTTACATAGACCAGTTGTAGGCGTAGGTTGCATTATGCATGGCGTAAGCATAAGTACAATCAGCCTTAAAAATTTCCCACTGCTGGGACTCTGGCCTCCTCTTTAAGAGAGGTAATGGGCCGTAATATGTTTATCAGTTGTCTAGTCAAATAAATTTAGACGCAAATTAAAATTATATTATTTAGAAATGTTTTAAGTACATTTAAGTATGTCTAAAGACTCACCGACCCCACAGTCAAACCATTGCAACGGTTTTGTGGGGCTTATCTTATAAATTACTTACCTTTTGGAATAAAGATAAATAAATAAATAATAATAATAATAGTACTCATAACATAAGCTCTGCTTAGCTTGGGACTAGACAACGTTGTGATAGTTGTGGAAAAAAAAATGCGTTGACGGAAAGTCAACAAAGTTGTAGGAAATAGGCTAGGTTGATTTATTGAGGAATGCGAGGCGATCATCTCCTTCTGAGAAGCAGTACTGCATGCAGAAGAGGCG
Source organism: Mythimna vitellina (assembly GCA_949316375.1). Taxonomy (NCBI): domain Eukaryota; kingdom Metazoa; phylum Arthropoda; class Insecta; order Lepidoptera; family Noctuidae; genus Mythimna; species Mythimna vitellina. The sequence goes on along the minus strand of OX438689.1, from coordinate 1,197,108 downwards.
GCCGAAACCTTGAGGCGGACGTAAACCTCACGCCGCGCCTCGCTGGAGTCGCCCCGGCGTCGGTAGTCGCAGGGCAATTTCTGGCTACCGTAGTCACGAACTTGCGGACGGTGAACCATGTATAGCTTGCCGTCCGGCCGTCCGGTAATGATGGGGCCTTGGTCGACGGCGCGTTATGTTTCACATGTGCTTCAAAAAGACGTCAGAAAAATTGAAGGGCTCGGTAAGAGCCAACGCCTGCCAGGGCTGCGGATTGTTTGGAGAAGTTAGCGGAATCCTTCGCAAAAAAGGGCAACTGAAGGAGCACTGTGGGTTTTAGTCAGTAAAAGATTGACACTCTCTCCTACTCCATCGAAAGCGGTAGAAGTTCTTTCGTTATTTCCTACGTAAAAAAAAGAAAAGAAAGGGCTATTTATTCAAAACGCAAAAAAATACTAGCAGAGAAGTCTTAAATCATCCAATGACTTCTCTCGCTCTTGGGCAGAGCGAGAGGGCGTTTCAGACTTTTACCGACTAAAACCCAACTCCTATGTTACTTCTTAGCCTTGCGTTCCAGGACCCCGGGTTTTACTTTCAGAAGCGAACCCATGGCCCCAGTAGGCTTCGACCCTGCTGAGCCCCTATGGTTTTTGATGACAACTCGTACTAGTAAAGAAGTCTGTATCCGCCTTTAAAGTGCTGACGCTAAATGTAAGTGAGACAAACAAAACAATCTTGATTTACGCCAAGTTGATAAGATCAGTGTATGATACTACTATCTAGTCGGCATTTTCAAAGACTTACAACGTCATCACCAGAGATCAATCAACTCACCCCATAGCAGTGCTTTGTTGGCGTCTTCTAAACTGTGCCACATTACTCCATCCAGTCCATTCCAGACAGTCAGAAATTTTAAAAGCACGGAGCACCTGCAGTCTCCTAGGTTGAAGCACAGGTTTAGCCTAGTTTTTTAATTTTTGTTTGTTATCTAGTGCTTGACTGCGATCCCACCTGATGGTAAGTAGTGATACAATCGTTGATGGTGAGACGCACTAGTTTATTAAAAGCCTATTCACTCTAGCCTTGAAGACACCTAAATTATAGTTGGACGGGAAGACCGCAGCAGGCAAGTTGTTCCATTGCTTCGATGTACGCGGTATAAACGATGAGGCGAAACGTTGTTTGAACAGCGTAAGGGTGGAATTAAGTCAAGCAATGCAGTAGTAGTTCAAGTAAATAAGAAACTATGTCTTTTTAATGTTTTATTATTCGTCGAGCTCTTGTCACCGACGTACATGCTGTATTTGAACCTCGCAGTTTGGTACGTGACGATGCGAAGAGATGGTATAACGTTGGTGTCGTGGAAGGTGGGTAGGCCTCTGGTTTGGGACGCAACCTGTGTCGACACCCTTGCACCATCACATGTTCCTACTTCGGCGGGCTGTGCCAGCTCTGATGCTGCTGCTGGGACCCTCAAATGGCGCAAATACTGTAACCTTATTGGTAATTACAGTTTTGAACCGTTTGGGGTCGAAACGCCTCGGTCCGAATACGCATCTCCTTTTCAAGGAAATTTCACGCAAACTGATCGACACTGCGTGACCAGAGGGATGGCTCGTTCTTCACCCAAAGAATTAGCATTGCCAATGCTGCCAGCTTTTTGGCCACATTTCCGGATGACAGTGATGTGAAGGAGTATTTTGACGCTTGAGTGTACTTTGTTTTTTTATATAGTCAGGTTGTAGTTTAATTTGTTTAGTTAATATTTAAGTTTTTTACGTACATATGTAGACATAATATAGTTTGTAGTTGTATGAAATAAAAACAATAATTGATGTTTAAAACATTTTATTGTAAATGTGCCCTATTTTTATAAACATACGATATTATTTATATTCTTATTGGTATCTGGCGTTAAAATGTGTTATTAAGTCCCCAATTATGATGAGCTCGACTTCAGTCTACAGCCACGTACAGACATCGCGAGGCGTGCGTTGCAAATGGTTTGTCTCGCATGCCTCGGGCTGTGTGGACGTGTGCTCACAGTGAGCATTGGCGTCATACGATCGTTGCAAATGCCGCCTTAGTGTGAGCCGTGCGCTCCGTGTGGACGGATATATAGGTGATATCGTCGTATAATGTATTCCCATAGTGTAATCGTTTTCTCCACCAATGTCTTTTCTTTTTCTCTCTTTTTATAATATTCAGTAGCTGCAATCTGCACGTCTCGCCTTGTCATATTTATTTATTTATTTAAAACTTTATGCACTAATGAAACATTGTACAAAGGCGGACTTAATGCCTTAGGCATTTTCTACCAGTCGACCTCAATCAGTCACCATACCCACCCTTTAGGGGACGTAGTTCTGGCGTAACCCATTGATTGGGTTACATGATACTTCTATGAAGTTTTGATTTTTATTTTTTCAAACGATATCCCACACCAGGAATTTCTCCAATATCGTAGGTACCTAAATAAAAATTTATCTCTATACACAAAAAATATAACTCTTATACTCAATACATCCAAACCACCAAATTAGTTCCGTAATTAGTAGGCATAAAAAATAATAGTTCCATGCGGGAATCAAACCCGCGACCATCGCAGTAGCCAATCACCCAGCTCCAGCGCCAATCGTGGCGTCAAAAATTTGATTTCCGGTAAAGTTTTCCGTTTATCAAACGAATTTTTAATCAGTTATCGTAATACAACTTGAATCAATCCTAGCTGTCTTATCAAAAAGCATACAGCATACAGGTTGACCGTTGCGGGCGCAGATCCTGACAGCGACTGTCGCAAACTAGTGCGGGGCACGCCATAATTATGGCGGTAAGCCCTCTCTTTCAGGGGTCGCTGGAAAAACGTCACAGCATCCTCACCTTCCACATGATGCAGATCCTCACCGGACATGGTAAGTTCGGTAATTTCCTGGATCTACTGGGGCCAATGGTTGTCCGAAAGGGAACCCCAGGGTCCTGGAACGCAAGGCAAAGAAGGATCATAGAGAGCCACCGACACTTTTATTGCCTTAAACCCACTCCGGTTTTAGGCAATAAAGGTGTCGGTGGCTCCACCCTAGGGCGAGAGAAGTCATTGGATGATTTCTCAACAAAACAAAAAGAACCAGGCAAGTGTGAGTCGGACTCGCGCTCTAAGGGTTCTGTACAAACTTACCTATGAAAACAGTTCAATTCCCGAATCGAGTTACGAAGATTTTTCCGGATCACAAAAAAACGTTTTTTTTTGTGACGTAACTACAAGTTACAGTTTTCAGATTTTTTCCTATAACTGTGCTATGAGACCATGCTTCATACCAAATTTCAGGATTCTAGGTCAACAGTAAAGTACCTGATGGATTTCGATTCCCTTGAGAAAGTCGAAATACACGTTTTGTTACGTTTTGTTTTGTTGCGACATAAACTGCCGTAACTTTTTTTTGTTAACTCAGAAGTTTGATGTTTTCACAGCTTCAAGGGAACGCAGACTTGAGTATATAGTTTTAATTTCAACTTGATATCTCTATGCGTTCCTGAGATAAAGGGTCTTGACTGACATACATATGGACGGACAACCAAGCGATCCTATAAGAGTTCCGATTTTTCCTATTGAGGCACGGAACCCTAATAAAAGGCGCTGATTCAACATGAATGAATTTCTTGCTTCATATTATGAAATAGCGACAAGTGAAGTTCATTGTACGTATTGAAACAATGATTAGCTAAAATCATTGTGTACCCACATGTTTATAATAGTTAACATTTCTCGTCGAAGTAACGCCACAATTGCATAATATAATGGCGTGTGTCATAGCTATTATCAATCCTATGACTCTCTAATGCTGGTTCTCTCTAAACTCGACGTCTCGTGATGGTCGCGTGGTTAAGCGAACAGGTTTATCTTTAACTATGTTTATCTACTTATATTATTTTGTTTTGTTTATTAACAACATACCTACTCGTAACTTGTAGTTTCTCACTAAGTGAACTTTTGGTGATACCGATGAGAAAATAAAGTTTTTAAACAAGATTATGGTCGACGATGTCGATGTGAAATATCTAGATGCTCCTGGTGTCATCTAGGTGTGCACAGGTACGGGCTTAATAGCACGCCATATTTCCTGTTTCCCTCCTAAAGAAAAAGGGTTCTATTTCTAATATCTAGTGGTTTTTACCAGGCTGATAATCATATCAGCCTGGAAAAAACCACTAACACTATCATCATGGTGATTCTTCAGGAGTTCGCTGACTGTGAATAAAGTGGCTTGATTTGCGGATAGATAGTAAAACCATTTGTTGTTTTACACCATAAATATAATTATAATATGAATTCAGAAGACTCACATATCAATAAAATCACACTAATATTATATAGGCAATTTGTCAGTTTGTTTTTTTGTATGTTTTTCACTCCTTCACGCTGAAACTGCTGAAGGGATTTCAATGAAATTTGGCAGAAGAGTAGACCATGTCCTGAAATACCACACTTTTATCTCGTGAGTATGTCCCCTTGGGTTTTTTTTTCTTTTACGCGGGTGAAGCCGCTGGTAGCAGCTAATAAAACATATAAATACTTGTTTTCTAAAAACTGTTTATTTTACAACTTACTCACTAAAAATACAAAAGCCTAGTTCTAATCATGTCCGTCGCGTAGCTTTTAAAGCTCGAGTACCTCCGCTCAGTAATAATAAATTAAATAAATAATAAAACGAACTAATAAGACAACCTGTGAGATTCTATGCCTTTGGCACAATAGACGACTAGGTCTTAATCTAATTAAGCACAGAAGCTGCCTGAAATTCATTAATTACATCTAACATTAATAAAAAAGAGAGCGATATTAAACTATATAATTTAAAAAGAAAAAACTTTATTCTTGACTAGACAGCAAAAACTTTAAAATCTAGTTAAACTTATCTTTTAATTAGGTACTTAACAAATCTAAATTAAACCTATCAGAAATGGAATACCTATTATCACAATTTAGGAATTGCGCAAAGTCAACTTACGCTCGTCATTAAATACTAAAATTACAAAATACTGAACAGTGATGTCGCTCGGAGAATTGCGAAAAATGCATATTAACATAGAAATAAATAATTAACTTAGTAATGAACATTAGCCTCGTCAGTTACTGACGTGCGAGGTTTGTTTCCATGGTCGGGCAAAAGTGGAATTGGGCGAAACTGAGAAATTGACTACTCTCAAACTTCTTGTAACTGAGCCTGATTGGCTGCAACTGACATCCCACCAGCACACCGTCACCCTCCCATTGGCGAGTTTCCGTTAAGGAATATTAAAACTAGTTACAATAAATAGGAAATTACAAATAATACGCATTTGAGTTACAAAATTAAGTACAGACAGCAAACCAAAAAGTCAATAAATTAGCAACGTCTACTCACAGCACCTTTTGGCCCCATTGATCTTAAAGCTAAACAAATAAATAACTTACAACACTATAATACTGTTAAATTCTGAACAATTAAGACACTTCACTCAGTCGTTGTACGTATACTGGTCGCATGAGACTTGTCACCTCGTGACGGTGACCACTGCTTCCAAATATTGCGTTTGAGTCATGACTTGACTTCTCACGTCACTACAGGAGAAAGTCTATCGATGTCACCTCACTAATCAAAGTTCTCATGCTCTGTTCACATTACTATCTCTAAATTTCACAACACTGTCTCAGGACTCAGGTATCACTGATCCCCGCCTCAAGGCGGTCCATGTCATGTCTCAGTGAGCAAGTGCACTAGACTCTCCTCCGCCGCTGCTCGCAGGCGCATTTAGATCGATTCCACCTCATATTCAAGTTGCGCTGTAACAAAGTAAAGGAACATTGCTAACCTTGTCGGAAAAAAAAAGTAGTTTGTTTTGTCACCATCAATTTAAAATGTAATTGAAAGCTACTTTTAAGACAATTGTTGATTGTAGTTACACTGGGCTTGTGTAATCAATTATCGGCAAGACTGTTATAAACTTTGATTACTACTAGTTTGATTAAAATAATAACAAAACAAAATAGTGACAGGCACATGCGAGAAAAAAATATGAGTGCACACAAAAGCAAAAGATTGAAAGACAATGGATGTCAGAACCAAACGCGTCGACATAGAACAGGCGTCAGACATTAACGGAATATGTGTATATGTTTTTCTTGTACTTGAACATAGTCTAGTGTTGACTTGACCTCAATCTACGTGCAAACACAGCTAGACACGCGGATCACACAAGAATCATGAAGGATAAACAAAATTGTGAGAGAAATAAAAGAAGCGTGTGTTATCTGAGCAGGAAAGGAGAGTGCTGACGCTGAGAGCATGGCATGCGCCGTCGAGGCGTTAGTTTTGACAGACATCCATTATCTTACGAACCTTTTTGAGACAATTGCGGCGTTCCTCCATGTTGGGACATTGACAGGCGCACTTACGAGGATTGTACTCCCTCCGCCCCGTACACTCTTCAGGTGACAGTGAGCAGCAGCCGCACGACACGTGCTCCACGACGGGGTACGTTGCACACGTCTCCTTATTAGTCTTCGCGTTGTATATTCGTATCTGTAACAACATAATCATTAGCATCTCTGTCAGACACCGGAACTACTTCCGAAAACTCAAGATCCAGAATTAACTATACAATATGTTGACTCATGGACGCAACTCTTCACAGTTATGTCACTATTATCATTAAGGACAATCACAGTTACGCAACGCGGCGTACTCTTTTACAAATATAGTAAGCGGGTCAAGGATGGATGAGAACTGGCAAAGTGTAGATAAGAAGATAGTGGTGGTATGTACTCACAGGAATGTGTCGGATGACGGTCTCGGTGGGCACGCAGGTGCCCTCGTTGTCGTACTCGCAGAGCCCGACGCACCGCTTGATCCACACGGCTCGAGGACTGATCTGGGGAAACACGCACTCGTCAGCAACCGTACAATACAAGACGGCGTCGAGGATGTTCTCACGCAACGCTAATCACGCCGTGTTTACTAACCGCGAAATGGTCGCGGATGTACTCATAATAATATCTAATATTTGCCGATGAGTAATTTGATTGTTAATCGGGTAAATGTTAATCCATTAAGCTTGCCGATTTATTTGATGACGAAATTTGAGACGTCACCACGTCAATTGGTAATCAAATATCAAAGTAAAAAAATTGATTGCAAATATTTTATCAAAATCAGTTGGAGGATGGATTATGTTTTCAAATGACTATAATTATCTGGAGAGTCATTGGCTTGTAGTGATGGAATTGCGCGGTGGTCACGAGTTGTATGTGCTAATAAGGTCATAAGATAATGAATTGGAATGTCACGTTAGAGTAGGCGGCGAAGAAAATTTAATTGTGTCATAATTTAATAGTTAAAAATCCATTGTCTCCTCGTGATCATTAATTAATTGTTGGTAATTATAATTAGTGAATTAAGTATAAGTGATAATTACCTGTTCATGTGCAGCCTTCACCTTCAAGTACTCGAAGACCTCTTTGGGCTCGCCGCACTTGGACTGTTCAATAATGTTTCCACGTTCACGTTCATTGTCACCGGAGCATGCCACTAAGGACAAAATAAGAAAATATTAAGACTACATTTTTTTTTTTGCAAAAATTTTACAAGTCCTTAAATTTTTTTAGGATTTATTCGCATATGCAAATTTTTTTTTATTTACTGCAAGTCCCTCATTTTTTTTTAGATTATTGGAGTCTAGAAAGAAAATAAAATAAATCAAAGTGAGCATTCACCTTTCGTCGGCATCGGTATGATATAATCCACAGCATTTTTGGGGAACTTGGGGTGGTGCTTGTGTCCAGCGACCACCACAAACAACACCACACACAATATTACGATTTTAGCCATTATATTTATTTCACCTTTCACTTTAATTATCACTTTTGAATTGTTCACGATCTGTTAGTACTAGGCACTGTTATCCGAGGTATTCACGTGTTCACTGTGACAGCGTGTTGCTCGCTTGCCGGTCTGTTGGTTTGTGCTGGAAGGCGGGCCGGTATGCTGGTTTAAAGCCTGATTGAGCACGTGGGACCGAGCTGTGGGCTTGGCAGTTTGCGTCACCGGCGACGTGCACTGTTAGTACAGCTGATGCTACGTCACCACGCTGACAACTTTACCTACCACTTGCTACTGTTCCCGAATATAAGGAACTTCGAACGGAACTCTACACATGGGCCCAATATATTCTAGAATATTTTATACATCCAGAGAGTCGACGAATACTGACCCTACGTTATAATCTAATGGAATTTCATCATAAATAATAATTATCTTTTAATCCTTTCTATAGTAATTATACATTATCATTTAAATTAATTGGAAAAGCGTGTCCGGTGATACTTTGGCCGAGATTACGGCAATGTATGGAAACTCCTAAAGTAGATTGTTGGCGGTAGCGGTAATTTAATGACGTCACGAGCAGTTTCCTCCGCGACCGAGGTCAGGGACCGGCTGTAGGGTTCACCCGGTGACCAATGTGACCGGTGTCCGTCAGAAACAGACACGAACAACCTTGACACTCCAATTCCGAAAAGAAATGAGAAAGTTAGGAAGAAAGTGGGTTGGATTATAAAATATTGTGCAATTTTTACCGTCATTGCTTTTTTGTACATGGGGTAAACAGATTAGTAGGCGCGGAACATGATAGTGATACCTTTTTTACAGTAACTGAGCAAATATCTAATGTAATAAGTGTAAGTGTTGCGTGTGACATGTTTGAACTAGCCGGACAAGTCCGCGCCTGCACCTACGCTCGGCACTAACCTACATAAATTCTTTATTGATTCTACACACACGCTATTTAAAAAGACAATCGGTTGATAGTAGTTTACTATTTTTTAAATATCGCTATATATTTCTATGTCACATGTATGTTTATCAAAGTAAATATTTGCAAATTACTAAAGCAGCTTAAAATACCAAAGATTGACTTGATTGAGCCAATAAAATTGAAACTGTCGTGGGGATTTCCTAGTCCGTTATCATGAAAATAATGTTATATCGCATATTGGTATTCGATCAATTTACGTTATTGTTATTTAAGATATGATTTATGATCTAATTTGTAATCTTTACGTGCGCATGCGTTCCAGGTAAAGCGGCGCCATCTGATAAGTTATTTGTCGGTTTTCGGGTTCTTTGCACCTGCTTCTGAACGTGCTGCGGAATACGATGACTATTTTGAATCGTTTACTTTCCCTTTTCGATTTTCTTAAACATTAAAGGATCCGGTTTTAAAAACTCCGTTACAACTTTAATACTTTCTCAGAAAATGTAATTTTTTCTCTGGACTTCTCATTTTTGAGTTGGGAAATCATCAACAGTTTCTCTCACTTGTACTGGCCCACCTGCGCTCTTTTGAAGCAAATCAAATCAAAATATTTTTTTAATTCACATTGGCCTACTACTGGGCACTTGTAAAACGTAGAGTAGTAGTTAGTGCACGATTACAATTGGTCGTTTCCTATGTTGAAGAACGCCATAAACTCCACGGTTACTATTTTAAAAAAGTGTTTGCTTTTACAATATATCCTTATTACATTAATGGGGACAGTATAGACCAGGTGGGTTACCATGATGTTTAGAATAAGATTGGTTTATTCTTATTCCAGTGTGGGTAAGAGATGGCGCTAGACAACCTATATAGCTCTGTTTCTTACCCACACTGAAATAAGAATGAAACAATCTCACTTTGAACGTCATGGTAACCCACCAGTTTAGCTGCCCTTTGCGTTCATTTCTAACAACCCCGCAGTCTCGACATCCCTAATGACATTATCCCCAAAGTCACTTTACAATTACGTAAAGTTTCTCATGTGCTTCCCCGGAGCCGATTACGCAGACGAAGGAGGCTTGATTTACTACCTGCTTTGTTAATCGGAGAACACAATAAGGATACGGAAGGAAATCTTGAAAGTACGACAATATAAATTGTATTATATTATGTCACTTCCTTGATCTGAATGTTGTAAATTATGTAGCCGGTATTCACTTGCTTATTAAACGTACCAAGTTAATGCATTTTCACACTAACCCATGAATTCATGAATATTTTCACTGTAACAGTTAGTTAACTCACAGGAAATTAACATTTTCCTTGATTAAGACCGACTAACATAATTCGACATGCATGAGGATTCCAGGTTCTAGGGTTTTACTTAGTAATTGTTCCATGGAAATAATCATGAAGGCCAATAAAGCAGTGTTGTGTGAAAATGTTTCCGAGAAAGCGTATGTACATGTGTGTACACGTCATAGTTTGACAGTGGTATGACGTCACTTGGCTCGGTGACTGGGCGGAATGTGAGCCGCACGGCTACAGCTTGATTTTCAGAAGTGCTGGTACAATCCATGAGCGCTTGAATGACAGACTTTTTTGACGCATCAAATTTTTGACGCCACTATTGGCGCTGGAGCTAAGCGATTGGCTACTGCGCTGGTCGCGGGTATGATACCCGCATGGAACAATTATTTTTTTGGCCTACAGATTTGTTCCGGGTTTGGATGTATTGAGTTTATGAGTTATATTTTTTGTGTATATAGATATATTTTTGTATACATACCTACAATATAGGAGATAGAGGATATCGTTTCTCTGGTGTGGGAAATCGTTTAAAAAAATAAAAATCAAAACTTCACAGAAGTATCATGTAACCCAATCAATGGGTTAATTAAAAACTACGTCCCCTAAAGGCGCGAGACAAACCATTCGCAACGCACGCCTCGCGATGTCTGTGCACGGCTTTAGATTGGAAGTCGAGCTCATCATAATTGGGAACTTAATAACAGATTTTAACGCCTTAATTAATCGAGGGTTTTTTTTTCGTTTTCATGGCGACCGAGTCTATAATTGGAGATGAGGATTTTTTTTTAAAGGACTTAGGATATAGGCCTACTGCTGCTAACTTCTGCATGTTACAAATACAGTAAATTGTTGGTCACGTCGACAGGACGTGCTTCGCATGTTTCGTTCATTACTTTCTGCCCGTGACACAGATCTTCTTACTCTACAATTTTTTTGTCGACCAGGAAACCGGTTTTCAGTGCACGCTTAAAATAAACTCGAATACCTTTGTTAATTAATACGATACATCGATATACCGGTTTAGTGATTATTTCTAGATACTAAAATATAACAGAGAGCAGTAGTGGCCGAAATGGTAACGGAGGGGCCGTTACCATTTCGGCCACTACTTACGAGCTCTAAGTCGCGGGTTCAAACCCAACCAAGCACATTACTTTGTGTAATTTATTTCATCATCACTGCTCTCAAAACGGTAAGGGAGAACATCGTGAGGAAACCGGCATGTCCTAGAACCAAAAATTCAAAAACATGTGACATCCAGCAACCTGCACTGGGCCCGCGTGGTGGATTACGGCCCATTCCCTCTCCTAGAGAGGAGGCCTGAGTCCCAACAGTGGGAACAAGGCCGACTATGCTACTAAAATACACATAATTCATAAGACTTTAAAAAAATGCCAAAAATTATGAAATTCGTTAATTCTTAGAACCGGTTAAGTAAGAATAGAGATGATTTGCAACAAGTTTTTTTTTTTGCTGTAATAGTAAATTTTGGCTAGAAACCATCTTTTGAGACCATTCTTTAGCCAATTTCCGGTTGGACTTTGAATTTTATCTTCCACGTGTTTTTACAAAATTGGCCCAATTTTTAAAATACTTTTTTTTGCAATTTTATCTCATTAAGAGTCATCGTCAGTTTTGAACGATTGCCAGCAGTCTATCGGTTGTCAGAGTAGACAGTCTTCGTTTACAAGTTAGTGATATAATGGTCTGCGAATGGTCAGTTTTGTAACAATGCCAATGTTTCAATGTTCTGGTGTGTTCGTTGCCTTGACTACTGTTCAATGAATGTGTACTAAAAATGGCGATTATCTGGCTACTTCAATTCGAAGGAAAAAATTTCTTCTATCTTATACAATATGTAACACAGACACCCTAAATGTTGTCTGTTCAGAATCGGTTACTGAATCGATTTTAGCTATTTTTAAAATGGGTAATTTTTTATCCTAAAATAATCAAGAATTATTTAAAGTTAAAATATTTCCTATTTTGATAAATCAAAATGCATCGATGCCCATATCATTTGCCTATAATTAGGATAACTAATTTCTTAATTAAACATAATTATGATTAGTTAATTATCTATTGGGGTATATTATTTCAGTTGTATGTTGTATAGAAGGTTATATAATTCCTTTCTTCTGGAATGCTTCCTTTCAGAAGTAAGGAATTATAAGAGCATATGCTATTACTGCTGTAATAGCATATTTTTTGTGTGTAACAATTTTCCTTTTACTTCTACACACAGTGTCTACATCTCTATTTTCTCCAACTCTCCTTTTGCGGGTATGTTGGAAGAGATTTCTTTAGAAATAAATAAGCATAGCAGCTTAGCGCTGCAGCATACGCTGTTAGACCAATTCGAAATTTAACTGATGTAGAGACTGCCCGTTTAGTTAACGTTAGCTATTTTCCTAGTGCCATGTTGTGCGGTATTCTACTGTGGGGAAATGCCGCCGATATCCAGACAATTTTTGTATTGCAGAAAAGGGCTATTCGTTCGATTTATAAATTAGGTCCCAGATACTCCCTCAGAGATAAATTTAAAGATATCAATGTAATGACTGTACCTTCACAGTATATTTACGAGAATATTTTGTATGCACATAAAAATATAAAAATGTTTAAAAAATACATTGATATTCATAATTTTAATACTAGGAACAAACACAAATTTGTGGTTCCTGCAACAAGGCTGCAAAATAGGGGGCTCATTTAGATGCCAATGTATACACTTCTGTAATAAACTTCCTAGTCATATTCAACAACTAAGCCTTAATAAATTCAAATCATTTGTAAAGCGTAAACTTTGCCAAAAGGCTTTTTACACTTTAAAGGACTATGTTGAGGACGAAAAGGCTTGGGTTTGACCTGCTCCAGTACACACCACCACTGTTTTTTTTCTATTGTTTTTATGTTCAATTATGCTTTTTATTATATATTTTTTAACAATCTGACATTGTAGATTATTTTTATTTTGCCAATTATATTTTTTTTTTAATTATTTTTTGACATAAGTAAATATTTACTAAGTACTTATTACATTTTATAAACTATATATTTCCTTTTATTATTTTGAACGTGAGGATTATGTTGATTGCTTTTTTTTCCTTTTTCAATAATTTTAACCTATGTCTGGCAATTTGAGTATATTCTGCGGCCTACCCAAATGTCCTTTCCTTGGTATTGTTCGTCAAGCCGTTGAGCTCCTTAGTCGACCTGAATTGAGCTTTGCGAATACTGAAAAATGCTTGCACTGACTGGACAGGTCCACTCAAATCTGTATGGTTCTTTCTTCAAAAGACCATCTCAGACAAATCTGCATGGTTCTCATGTGATTACCATTACATATTTCCTGTATGGACTTTAAAAGAGACTTTCACCCTGAGTTTGTTTCGGTGTTTCATCTCAGGGTAGTCAGCTAGGAAACACCGGCCTCATCTAGTTTAAAATGACGAAAAAAAAATGACGTATAAACGCGTTTTTTCAAACCTATTTGCAAAATAAATATAATTTATTATCATTTATGTTTATCTCACGGTTACGTTAGACTTTCATTTAGGTATCTATAATTCACGATCGATTATTTTGATTTATGACAAAGCCTTAGCTCTATATGAAGTAATGATGATGTGTGATGACACGGCATTATTTTATTATAATTGTGAGATATTGAACCCCGATGTCAAACTATGGGTATTACAACATGTTAAATTAAATGATGTCATGTTAGAACACGCCGAGACAATCATTTTCCATACAATAGTGGTACATTATGATACAAGTGCGTAATGTTAATGATTACCGCTAAGGCGGTATTTAGAGAGAGCCGAAGACGGCAATCACCAATACTCACGTGTATCATGCGACGTTTTTTAATACACATGTGAAGAAAAACAATTTTAATAACTTTTACTACAACAGTAAAACTACATTTAAATTTACTTTTTTTTTATTTATTTATTTTATTTTTACAGTAAATTGTGATTTTGACTAACCAATAGACCAACAGGCCAGTCATTAACAGACACTTTCGAATTGTCAAAATGACGGTCAGTCAAAAAAAAAAAAAAACGTGATGCCAAGTCGCACGTTCCAAAGCGTAGATCTCTATGGAGAAGAACGTGCAAGAAACTTATGGACACTTTTTTAAATCATTTTTTTGTACAAGCACAATGTAACTAAACAATTAAATATATATATAAATTAAATTAACCCCCGGGCAGTTAAGAGATGACCAGTTTCAACTGACCACACCCGTTCACGATACTCCCGGTAAGTCTTATCGCATAGCATATCTCAGGATTGAGGAACTTACTAGCCTAATAGTTTCCAGGACATGTTCTAATTGTTTATCTACCAAGTTTCATCGAAATCCGTTCGAGCGTTAAGAAGTAACAAACATACACACAAACTCTTTCATATTTGTGTGATATGCTGCTACCCAAAATCGCTAACAGAACTTTCTCGAAAAAGAGTAATTTATCTAAAAACGCTCGCGCTCCCAGCTTGCCCAGGGTGGAACCTTGACACACGAAAATTGCCCACTCATGAAATTATGACGTAGCGCGGTCTACCGTACCACCGCACACCACTAGAATGCCGTAGAAACCAACCGGTATTCACTGAAACTCCATGAATGAATTTAACCAGTCACGATTATTCGGAAGGCCGCCATTTTTCACTACCTTGATGATCTGAAAAGTTTGAATGTAGGCTAATAGACGAGGTTCACGCAACTTATTACACGACGGGAAGTTTGCTACCAAATAAGGTGTTGTACAATGTACGTGGCATATTAATTCCTGTATTGTTATGACTGCTAATTGTAGTGCTCGGACAGGTGGCCTAGTTGCCTACTGTAGTTGCCTGGTCACTGGAATAGCTTCGGCCCCATTCTCAAGTTTGCATTTGATTTCCATGAAAGATATGTAAAATATGCTTTTTGTTTGTTTCTGGTTTTCTTGCTTCTTTCCGTTTAAATAATACTGAAAAAATTGTTCATAGAATGTATTGGTAATTTACGACCTATATCTGCGGGTAGCTCCTTAATTTTATTCCTAAAAAAAGTCTAAGGCATTAAGTCAGCCTCTGTACTTTTATGTGCATGAAGTATATTGCAGCGAGCTCTCCAGATCATCGGCCTGCCTAGACCTAGTAGGTAGTATAAAAGATAATAATTATCTCACTAACTTTATAAAGGCGAAGGTTTATGATTGTGTGTGTGTATGTGTTTGTTACTTCTTCACGCTCGATTGGCTGAACGGATTTGAATGATATTTGGCACATGGGTAGACCATGTCATAGCAGATAGGACACTTTTTATCCTGGGAGTATTTTCCCTGGGGAAAATTTTCTACTTTTGAACCAGGTAAAGTTACTAGCAGCAGCCCGTTTTGACATCTGTCAAAATGAATACTTAAATACACAAAAATAGTACTCGCAATATATTCCATCATATTATATAACGCGCCAAAAAAATGTATGCTTTTTTTTCAAACACTATGTATTTAATTATTTTTTTATTGTTTCTTTCAGATTCGTTCCATGTTACATTCTAGGGTATTTCTCAAATGTCAAAACGAGCTTTTTATTTTTTAATAAGTTTAGTACATAATATACTTATGATAGGTCACATTTAGGTATTTGAGCAACTTCATACGTATATTTCAAATGAATTTTCCCAAACTTGTTATGCTACACGTAGTCGCTTTATCAACTTTCAAAAAATCACGCCATCCGTCGAGCGAGCAGTAATCTGAAGATATTTAAAAGTAGAAAGGTGTCATTGTATAATGGAGGATGATTAATGAGCTGATTGATACGGTTAAATAATGTATTGGGATGCTTAATTACTTGTGAGGAATGCAGATTCTTAGAATCGGCAGCTTATCTAATAATAATAATATACCCTTTCTTTTTATCGATGGAAATTAAAAACACTGTTCAGGCAGTGGCCATAGTCTTTTTTTTTTAGGTGGGAAAATCATCTTATGATAAATCTCGCTCTTGGGCGGAGCGGGAGATAGTGCCAGACTTTTACTGACTAAAAACACACTCCTGTTCCTTTTTTGCCTTCATCCCGGGGCCCCGGGCTTCGCTTTCACACTAACCGTGACCCCAGTAGGCTTCGACCCTACTGGGCCCTTACAGTTGCTGACATCTCCTTGAGGCGCGCGTAGAACAGTACTTACGCGCCGTCGACGACTTGGGCTCGGTCCGGATGGTTACCGGACGGTCGGACGGCGAGCCACCCATTACTCGCCGTCCGCAAGCCCGCGCCTACGGTGGCCGGAAATCGGGATCGGAATCCCGGCGGCGGTTAGGGCGTGAGGACCGTTGCCTCACGCGATCGGCCGCCTCCTTTGTTAGCATTACTACTTCGCAGAAGGAGGTGACCGCCTGCCACTCCTCCTCGCTCCGGACCATGGCCTGTACAAAGGTCCGGCGCAAGAGATTGCCGCCGCCGATCGCCCATATGCCCCGAGGACACCATATCGCCACCGAGGAGGCCATAGTCTTACCATCCGTTCCTAGTAACCAGTCCACTTAAGACTCCAAAAACCATAGCCTTATGACTTAGTTTTACATATGTCGCAATAGTTTTTCACCAACCGGGGGTTGTACTTGAATGCACTAGCATAGCGCGTACAGGGATGATCACCGGTTGGTACCACGTTCCATTAAAAACGTCCAAGGGGCCTCTGCGAGTTGGTTTCGACTCCTCGTACGCTTTCCAAAAGTCCAGGAAGGACCCTGAGGGGGTTTTGAGATATAATAACCCATATAATAATAATGTTTTATTGACATAAAGGGGTCGATACTTATTACCAACACTGCATAAGGTAATATAATACACATACTTAAATAATATATATTAGAAGATATCTGCAGGAGAACCAAATTTGCTGACATAGCCCGAAGAATGGCCAAACACAAGTGGCAGTGGGCCGGGCAAATTGCTCTTAGAACAGATGGTCGATGGGGTCGAAAAGTTCTGGAGTGGCGACCGCACATCGGAAGACTCAGCGCTGGAAAGCCTATAAGGTGGACCGACGACTATTGGTGAGAGTCGCTAGAATGCGATGGAGGCAAGAGGTATAGGATCATTCGTTGTAGCGACACTTGGGGGACTTGGGGGCCTATGTCCAGTAGTGGACGTCTTTCGGCTGAAATGAATAAACAAGTTCATAATGCTTAACTTAACTTGTATGTCGATATTGACAATTCTATTCTAATAACTCGAAACACGGCTAGGATACATTGTTTTATTATGGAGTTCAGGTATAAGGCTTCGGCTTCATTATCAGATCAGTTCGATGGTACCAATTTCAGAACTATTTATATATTTGTATCCCCATAGTTGAGTTTAACTATGTCTTAAATATCTGTGGCTATATGTGAAGTTCCGTCAGCTACCTGTGGTCTCCTTTAACAGTTCAACTTCGTCAAGTGACACTTTCAGTATGGAGACGCTTGAGTTCTCGATGAAAATACCAAAATCACTATATGTATGCCTATAGCAGTTGAGAAATTCCCTCATTTCCTCGAGTTGTTCCCTGAGGACCCCGATCCTCAAAAGCCCCGTCCCTGAAGACCCCGAATTTTATAATTATGATTACATTTATTTATTAAAACTATATGCACAAGTAATTAACACTGTACAAAGGCGGACTTAATGCCTTAGGCATTTTTTACCAGTAGACTTATTCCTTATTTCATTTTTATTTGTGACCTTTATTCTTATTTTTCTGTTGTTTTCAATTTGTATGGTCAAAGTCAAAGTCAAAGTTTTTTATTTCACATAGGCCTACATGGGCACTTATAAAACGTCAGAAGCTAGTGCACGGTTCCAAATTGGTCGTTTCCTATGGAGAAGAACCGGCAAGAAACTCCATGGTTACTCAAAGGTAGGTCTACATAAAAAGTTCTTAAATTTGAGTTTATATTGAGACTATGTTTAAAGTAAATTATTATATCAATTTTATAGCGATTTTTACAATATTGACGATTTTGTATGTTTTTTGAAACGACTGATTGAAAACTTTCACTTTTATTACTACTGTTGAGTATTTTTATAGTTGATTTTTGCATGTTTTGAAACTTAAAAGTGGATTTTGGATTTATATGTGATGTAAAAAAAAAGTGTAACTAATTTTGCACGTTAAAGTTTATTTTAGAGTTATCTATTTAGTATGCTACATTAAAAAAAATACTTTAAAGAAATATTCTATGTAGAGTAGATATTTTGATTTTCCGTATCTTTTATTTATCTACTGATTTATTACAATTGCTCTAACATTCTAATACTAATTATAAGAAACACAAAAACTATAGAATATATACAAACTAAAAATAATAATATTTACAAACGGGTAGAAAAAGAAATTATTGGGCATCAAAAAATTCATCCACATCGATATCAATAGGAAAAGTGCCCAGAACGCTGGCAGCATTGCCACGTTGGATAGCAATGCTGATTCGTTGTCCGAAGAAAAGCCCAGCCCTCTAGTCACGCGAAGAGTCGACCAGTTGTTTGCTGATATCACGAACAACTCGATGAGCGCTCGGACCCCATGGCCCTAGTGTTTCAACCCCAAACGGCTCAAACATATAACTTCCGATGAGGTTATTATATTTACGCCGTTTGAGGTTTTCTGCACTTGCAGCAGCCGCCCCAGCACAACCTGCCGTACTCAGAAGATGGGATGGCGCAAGGGTGTCGACACATGTTGCATCCCACACCAAAGGCCTACCTAACTTCCAGGGCATTATGGTCATCCCGTCTGGCCTCTTTCCATCGTCGCGTGCCAAGCCATTGGGTTCTAGAACAGCTGGCACCCCGGCGGTGACAAGAGCTCGACGGATGATGTCATTAATGCTTGCGTGCCTAGCTATCCGACCAGCGCTTCTACTGCAGGATAGGCCATGGTGTCCGAGGCGGTCGACTGCTTCACCGCATTGACACCGATGTGGAGCTCCGCTAGGAGCACCCAGTCGCAGGCATGTAGCGATCCGGAAGGTGGTGTCACTCAGCATAGTACCTATGTTGGGCGACGGTAGTGTCTGTAGCCAGAGGCCCGACTCCCATTCACCCACAGCCAGTAGGCGGGCACGCTCAGCAGTATTGGTGGACGTGTTAATAAGGTTATTCCGTACCAAACTGCAGAGCGGCTCATCCCACTGTCTCTGGGAAGATGGGTTCTCGGGCAACGCCTTGTTCGGGCAAGCCATTTTCCAGGCGGTTACGGCCTCGGTCAAGCACGGCACCTCACAGCTAACCAATGATGGACTCAAAATTCTATTGGTCAACTGTTGAGTGCTGTGGACCGAAGACAGGAACGCCGGTAGGCTTACACTAGAAATTTTGCGGATGCCGAGTCCACCAAAACGAATGGGTAGCGTAGCTTGTAGCCACGCTCGGTCATCCAGGGCCACATTTAAGATGGAAGTCAGAGTATATCGAATGGTCTGATCAATTTTGTCCAAGAGATGTGGCTGCTTCCATAAAGGGGAAGAGCGAAGAAAATACATGAAATTTGGTGCAAAACAACAATACCGTATGAGGGTGAAAGCCGAATGTAGGTTAATTTTGCATAGTCTTTCCGAAATGTTGTTAAAACGTTCAATTTTGTCGTCAATGAATAATGAAAAACTGTCTTCCAAAATTGGAGAACCTAGGAGGTGCAGTGAACTTTTATCTAAAATTTTGAGGTCAAGGCCAATGGATTTGAATTGATTTTTGAGAAATTTGAAATCTTCTAAAACGGTTTCTACGTCACCTCCCAGAGTTCCATCATCTAAATACCACACATTAAATTTTGAATTTAACTGTTGGATGATTGGATGAATAGCCAAGCTGAAAATGACTGGCCCGAGAGGGTCACCTTGTTGGCATCCAACTGCAGATTCCAAAACATTATCTTTGTATAATAATTTTGATGGGTGCCTATAGCATTGCCACAAAAAGCCGAAAATTTCTGGTAGCTCTTTTTTTGCTTCAGCCAACAAAGTGTCCCTGTTAACAGAATTGAAGGCGTTTTTAACGTCAACCTTGAGGATGACCTCGCCCTTTTCGGAATTTAAAAAGGTGGAGAGGGCATGTACGGCAGCCTCACAGCCCCCTCTGGAACCAAAGCCAAGCTGTAGGGGCTGAAATTTGTCGGACAAAGCTTCGCCGTATAGTCTGCAACAAATTTTGGCTGCCATACGCCTGTACGTGCACCCGACGGCGATGGGACGAATGCCGCCGTCCTTCTTGCGCAGGGCACATAGATTAGCCCCGTACAAGACGTCGACAACGGCATCATTCACGCCGCCGGAGAGCATAAGGGTGACTAGTGCCAGAAGCTCCTTCAAAAGCGACTCACCAGCGTCCCCGGCGCTTGAACTTAAAAGGTCCTTTAAATGTTGGGGAGTCAGACTGTCGAGGCCGCCGGCGGAACCACTTCTGAAGGAACTCACGGCTGCATTTAACTGAGGGGCTGAAATTTGATAAAATGATGAATCCGGATTGGGGCTAACAGGAGGGTCAGGGAAAGCGAGGTCATCCGCAGGCGCTGGGTGTTTACTCTCCAGAGCTGAAATTGTATCTGGAGAGTAAGGCGCCACCACATCACTACTAAAAAGTAACCTGGCCGCTCCGCTAATGTCACCTTCACTTAATTTGGATTCTACATGTGAATTCAAACCTTTCTGGGAAACGTTGTTGAAAGGGGGTAAATTTAGATCTAAAATGTCAGCCGAATTATTGCAATTATCTTTAATTTGGGTCGTTAATGTTTTTTTTGAAGCCAATTTTTTTTGGACATGTAGAATCCTGTAAGGGAAGGTGAGTAATTCCTCCCAAGCACTTTGAGTGTTCTCCTGGGTCGCAAGACGGACGCAACGCGCTAAACTTAGCGCAACAGACCGTCTCGCGCCTCGGGGAACTCTCTTTAACACAGGTGTTGAATTTTTTAATTTTGATAAGGTTATCCAAAGTGATTCCGAATGTGTTGATATTTGTGATGTGGCTGGGGGGCATAAAGGAACACTATGTGGCTTGTGAACCTTGCCATAGTGAATCTTTAGCCCCCGTTCGCCTTTAAAATAACGTGCTTGGGAGCAGTGGGGGCATCTTACCAATTGGGAGTCAAATGATGTGGCAGGTTGACTGCTACAGTTTCCGATATCGCTACTGCCAGCACTTAACATTAAAAAATTGGTTTCACTTTCCGTATTGAAAAAGAAACTATTGTTATAATAATTAAAACCTGAGATTGCTCTAGGACAGTCTATATTGAATTTTCTAATTAAAATATTTCAACAAATTTTTAAAGTTAAACATAATAATTTTAGTAAACTAGTACTAAAATTTTGTTTAACATCTTAATCTGCTGATGGTATTTTTAAACTGACTTTTATTTGAGTTTATCAAGATAAAAGTAAATCGTGTGCCTCCGGTACGTGGCCTTTGGGGATCAGGGTCATCAGGGAATAACCCATTTCCTCATGGATTTCAATAAAATAGGTAGTTTTTAAGATAAACAAAATTATTTAGTTTAAAAGTAGCTAAACACTTTTAAACAGATCCTACGCTGAACTGAACAAAATTCAAATGAAAATTATCTACTATTTTATTTTATCTTCATTTTGACATCACTGCAAAAGAGATGGAGCAAATAAAAAAAGCATATATCAGATACACAAGCGGATGCGACAGTCCACCTGATGATAACAATTGCCACGTCTCCTGGCTACAACAACACCAGGTGTAATTGATAAGTTTGATTAATTTTGAGTTGCTAAGTTGGACTACCATGAGAATTGAATGCTGTGCTGGTGGTAACATGTTTTCTTGCTTTACTACCTAATCTTTTACACAAGCTCCTACTTCATGGATGCACCTATTATTCAAATATATTAAAGGAGAAACTGATTGACTGACATATCAACGCACAGCCGAAACTACTAAGATTACGAGCGTGAAATTTTTTGCACAAGATATCCTTTTGTGACGTAGATGAGCACTAAAAGAGGATTTTTCAAAATTCTTTCCCTAAGGGTATGAAACGGGGGTTCAAAGTTTGTACAAAGAAACCTACTTTCACGCGGGCGAAGCTGCTGACAGAAGCTAGTATTATATAATGTATTTATTGCCTGAAACACAGTTATTCATATACATTTTAAGTGAAAACTTGTAATTGGCCTTATGTTTTATTAGAATAAGTATAAGCACGTATGTATTAGCTGTAAGTTTTCCAAATAAAATAATACAAACTTTGATTTTTTAAGATAAGGCTGATCATCATCATCATCTTCCTGCCCTTGTCCCATCTTATTTGGGGTCGGCGCAACACGTTTTTTTCTTCCATTCTATCCTGTCCACCGTCATACAAGACAAGGCTGATCAAAAACCTGAAAAATAAAAAATAAATTGAAATTGTAAATGAAAATCTCTGTCACTCAAAGGTTAGCTGGGAGAAAACTCATTGTTGAGTTAAGCTCGCCTTTGTACATAAATGATCAAATCCTGTAGTTAAGTTTTGTTTTCTTTTTTGTGTGTACAATAAAGAATAAAAGAAAAGAAAATCCCAACAACCACTTTTGGTTTCAACACAAATAAAACTGAACTAAATATGGGTGATCGTTTTTTGGTGCTTAAGAAAAGCACCCACAAGCACATGAAGATCATTTTAATCTGAGGTTTCGTGTTCCCATGTAAACAGAACTTTATCAAGCGCACGTCCAACATATCTCAAGCAATTACTTTAATTCATATTACTATATATAAGTTTACATATAACACAACTTATTATTCATATTTATACAACTGTGAATCACGTACTGATTGATATTATAGGTCAAAGCTGCGGGGGGTCGGCGACCATTTGAAATGGTTAAATTGTCAGGTTTACACCAACATTATAAAAAAGCATTATAAAAATAAATAAAAATAGCCTTTATTACTTTTCTTTTCCTAATACAATGAATATTTACATGCATTAAAACTAGTTTTTTAATTGAAAGTAGGTATTATTATTTAACATTTTATTTTTACTTTTTTTATTTATCGGCAACCGGGTTAGCTTGTCCTTCGGCGAAGGCCTCCTCTAAAGTTTTCCACTCTACTCGGTCTATTACTATTCCAGTCCATTCTGGACCAGCAACTTTTTTATTTCGTCTTTCCATCGTGACGTCCTTTATTTATTTTTCCATCTCTTTGGTACCACTCTGTTATTAATCTCGTCCATTTTTAAATTTATCTCTTAACATGTGACCTGTACATTTCCATTTCAGAGATTTAAACACCTTCTCTACATTTTTTAATTTGATTTTTTTTTATTGTAATCCAGCCTTGCGATACTATATATATATAAAGCTGATTTATTCCTGAGTGACATAGGCTATATTTTATATACGCGGGCGAAGCCGCGGACAAAAGCTAGTAGGAGATATTTTAGGTTTACTCAGTAAGTTCAAACCGCCTTAGGACCGCGTGGTGGATTACGGCCCGTTCCCTCTCCTAGAGAAGAGGCCTGGGTCCCAGCAGTGGGAATATTATAAACCCGATTTTGCTTTTTTGCAGCAACTTCTAGAAACAACTAAAAAATTAAACCTATATTAGAAAGTAGATTCAGATATTAGGCAACTAACGTGCTAATGAATTAAAATCTTTTTTTGAAATACTTATGGGTTTGCCGATGTTAATTCAGATATCTCAACTTTACTATCCTTACGTATAATAATCACATCCCACCAAAAACATTTCATGTAAAATGTTGCCAAGACGACCACATAAGGTTTAACCTGTGAAAAAGATATCAGATCTCATGTAGAGCCAAGCTTCTGAATCTACAAAGCCTAACTCTACCGACCCTAACTTCACAAATTCTACATATCAGTAAAAATGTATGGCTTCGCCGTTTCGCTACCGTCTTAGAGGTGATGCGAATATTTAGTTTCTGAAGTAAGTAATGACCTTTGCGCTTCGTTTGGCTCGTCTTGGCGGGGGCACTGCCGTGCCCCCAGATAAAACAAAGTGACCCACCACGTCTGTCTGCTCGTGTGATCGCGATAAACTCAAAAACGACTGAATGGATTTTCATGTGGTTTTACCAATAAGGGATTCATGAGGAAACTTTTAATGTATGTTTTTTTTAATTGATATAAACCAGTGCTTGACTACGATCCCACCTGATGGTAAGCGGAGATGCAATCATTGATGGTCAGGCGCACGAGTTTATTAAGAGCCTATTCACTCTAGCCTTGAAGACACCTATATTATAGTTGGACGGGAAGACCGCAGCAGACAAATTGTTCCAGTCCTTCGATGTACGCGGTATAAACGACGAAGCGAAACGCTTAGTCCGGACCGTTGAAGTTTCAACAACGTAAAGGTGGATACTCGCCGTTCGTCGGTTTGTCCGATGGTAGAAAGGAGATGGCGGAATCAAGTCATGCAATTCCCGCGCACACTCTCCAAAATGTAACCTGTAAAATACCGATAGGCTGGCTACCCTGCGCCTGTATAATACATGCATATACATATAATAGAAAAGAAAAAATTCAAAGATTTGTAACACCCGTGCGAAACTGGTGCGTACAAAGCTGGGTTGGGTCGCTAGTAGAATACAAAATAGAAGATGATCACATAAACAAAGAACAGTACTTCTAATCCACCAGGTAGCACAGAGCGTGAACAGCGTGATTATCACCAGGCTGTCACGTCGTCTTGGACCGACACTAACTAATCTTATCACCACGTGGACATGAGTTCTCTGCCAACCCTCCAATGACCGCTGTAATTAACAACGGACTGGTAGCTAAGATAATCACCAGCTTACAGGACATTATTATCGTTGCGTCACCAGTATCATTCAAGAATCTAGATTTTGTATCGACCACCATCCTAAAACGTGCACGTGCCTGCAGTTATTACAATTTTTATTTCATTTTGTATATTCTTGTCTGAGTTCTTCAGTATTTTTGTGAGTTCGCGTCGGGAGATACAAGACGATTTCCGATCACTATAGGTGTGGGCTTGAGAACAGCGAGCAATAGGTAGCTCATCATCCGGTCCTCCAGTAAGGATGGACGCAAAAATGGCATCTAAAGGAACACTGGGTCAAGTCAGTAAAAGTTACTCTCTCTCGCTCCACCTAGAGCGGGAGAGATTGGTATCATTTTAGTTTCCCACGTAAGAAAAAGGCTTCATGGGTAAGGTAATAAACTCTCTACTTACTGCTTTGGAATATACTTAGGGAAATAATGCATTTTCCTGTAATGCGTCGTGTCAGATTGAAAACTACATTTTAAAACTGCAGGTTTTTCCGCTCAGTATAGCATGCGTTACTAATATTTCTTGGGTTACTCCTAAATATACAGTGCTAATTAATAGTTAGGAAAATTTTCAGGGGTTTCCTAGAATGCGTTACATATCTCAAGTTACATTTCCCTGTGTTCAAAACTTAAGTAGTACGGTGTATATTAGCTACGACAGGTACGAGTAACATTTGTTACAAGTTACTTGTAGCTTGAAGCAATTAATTTACAATATAAAACGCCTATCTTTTGATAAATGTTAAAATTTGTGTTTGTTCACACAAGCTAAGCATACATTTTTACGCTTTTCATATCGATTTTTTTTAAGAAAATTACGGTAAATTTAGTTTTTTTTTAGAAGATAATATTAATAAATTTTAGAGGTAATTATATCTTTCTGTAAATTATATTACTTGCTGTTCATATTAGTACTGATTCATTAGAATAGTGCAAATATACTTATTCGAAAACCCGCGCTTAGCTCTCATCCCTACTGCTTATGTGCATGCAGTTTTTCGCACTAGTGCGGAGCTCGCCCAACCACTATTTATCGTATCAGGCTGGGTGCTAAGCGACCGCCACGAGTTGCGCGTCAACCCCCTTCTATTTATATCTTCGTAAGTGTAAAAAACGTCGTTTGATACACGTGGAAAGCCACTGCAGCACTATAGGCTTCATAATACAATGACAAACTTTCTCCACTTATCAAAATGTCATTCGAAAGAAAAGAACCTCCTTCAAAAAATATAAACTATCGTTTACGAATTTCTTTCTGAAAAGGCACGACATTTCATTGAAAATTAAACATAATAATATAATATGCCATATTATATGTTTAATTTTCAATGAAATCTATGAAATTGAAAATCTTTACTTTTTATTTGTGAAACATACGCAGATCATCATTATATTTTTGTCTCAAGCCATGGTTTTTTTCCCTTGTCCTAGCAATAACTCCTCATTATACTAATATTATAAAGGCGAATATTTTTCAGTACGTGTGTGTGTATGTATGTTCGTAACTCCTTTACGCTCAAAAGGCTGAACGATCATGTCCTGCCCCCCTAGCCAAGTTACAATCGTTTCGTTCGCGTCGAACGCCTCGAGTAGGCCACGCCTCCGATTCCTTTGTTCTGCCTACGTAACTGAGCGTTGAGATGACGTCAGAACAAAGGACAGGTCCTTGACACAACCCCTTACCGACTCAAACAATTCTGTTTCATTACCTTCAGCCGTAATTCCACAAATAATGATATTTGCGTCATCTGCAATCAACCTTTATTTTCTTGTTTATTCCACAATTTTAGATCTGTATGCAGGCGGACAGACTGGTGCGCAGATTGATGTAAATAAAACTAGAACAAAACAAACTCCGTCAACTTTTATTATAGAGGCGATGTCGCAGTACATCATTAGTGGGCGGCCGTCATAAATATCTAAACTAATATATAAGAAAGAGGGGAAAATTGTTTGTTTGTTTGTAAGCAGCAATACGATTACGAAAATCATCATCACGTCCACTGCTGGACATTGGCCACCCCCAAGTGTCGCCATAACGACTCGTCCCTCCTCCGTCATCGGATTCCCGCGACCCTCACCAGGTCATCGGTCCACCTTGTGGGAGGCCTTCTAACGAAAATGCTTTTACTGATCTTCTTTTCGACTTTATAATAAACTCCTTAAAATATTTGGGCCCTGTTAATTGGGCTACGTTAATTGCAGCATCAATGGCATTCAATAAATGTATAAAGGCACTCCACGGTAGTCATTTTCTGCACAGGGGCATCATTATTCACGTTATTCTATTCGTTCTTTTAGAATCGTATATTAATAATGTATCAAATACAATGTAAATTGTTCCTGATAATTCAATTATATGAATTATCAGGAATCAACAAAAGACAACTGATAAACATACTTACATATTTCTAAATACATACTTATTATAGGTAAATTACACCCAGACACAGAACAAATGATCGTGCTCATCACACAAACATTTGTCATGAGTGGGAATCGGAACCACGACCTACGGTACTGCAATCAGGGTCACTACCTACCTTATGGTCTACCAACAGGCTTGTCAAAAAAATTATTAAAGTGATGGTTCAATGATTGTATCTGTTATGTCGTTGTCGGCTTTTTATTTACTAAACAGAATTAGTTACAGAAGCGCAGCCGCGGGAATAAGCTTGGGCGGCTTATAACATTTTTAGATACATGTGAATATTTTTAGGGCGTTCAATTAACAGCTAAAAATAAAAAATAACGGTCTTCGTATTACGCACATTCGTCATAGTGAGTCTTGATCTATTACTTATGTGGGACGAATTCTTTTTGAGGTTAATTTTTGCAACACCACATGTTTAAATTCGGCTCTGATAGTTTCTCTGTTCCTTCTGGAAAATTATAATGCATTCATAGATTGCGC
The DNA here is from genome assembly GCA_949316375.1 of Mythimna vitellina. Lineage (NCBI taxonomy): Eukaryota > Metazoa > Arthropoda > Insecta > Lepidoptera > Noctuidae > Mythimna > Mythimna vitellina. Next base: position 1,169,291 of record OX438689.1, on the reverse strand, counting down.
TGAAACCCAGTTGTGGTTCGAGGGGGGTTTCACTCAACGAGGTAATCACCGCAATATTGTAAAAAAATCATACATTTTAGTTATATTTAGCTTATTGTGTTATTTATTTTTTGTGAGATAACAGTTCTATAAATATTCGCACAAAATAATGTTATCATGAAGTAAACACTTAATTAAAATTAATTAGTACATTAAAGAATACTTAAATATTGCGTCACTAGAAATTTGGTACACATTTTCAACGGTGGTCTCAAAAACTGAAATGTACTAAATACGAAGTTTTGATATAAATAATGATGAAACAGAAAAATCAAGAGTTTCAAGGTGGACATAGGCCTACTAAAGGGCATAGGATAGGCAGCCCCTGAGGAGGAAATGTACATACAGTTGATTGCAGACTCAATAACGGTCTATTGGGCGTTATTTCTATTATTTTTTTATAATATTAATTTACATTTTGCTCACATAATAGGAGCCACAAGAAATATGACAGCCAGAACTATACTAAATATCATGATTGATAAGTGTGTGGTTTCTTTCCTGTTCTTCATAGATCTAAAGCTTTGAAATGAACAATTCGCTTTATTTTTCTGACTGAGTGACATTTTAAAAACACAAGAGTACCTACCTGTAAATAGTTTATTTGAAAATAAATAATTTTTTTAATTACCACATCATCACTTATCGACAAGTGAGAGGTCAAGCGTGAACCTATCGTCTAAGCGTGAATGCTTAAAACAAAAATAATGCGATAATGAGTTTAAGTCTCAAACACAATGCTGCGATGCGACATCGCATCGTAAACATCTGCGAACTTGCACGACGCATCGCAAGGACTTGCTAATTTCGCATCGCACATTGACACCTGCCCCCCTAGCCAAGTTACGATCGTTTCGTTTGCGTAGAACGCCTCGAGTAGGTCACGCCTCCGATTCCTTTGTTCTGACGTCATCTCAACGCTCAGTCGCGTGGTCAGAACAAAGGAATCGGAGGCGTGACCTACTGAACATCGCTTTGCCGTATGAAATCGCGTCGCACCAATTCAGCGCCACATTCGCATCGCAGTTTTGTGTGGCAGCCCTTACTATGTTGACTGCAGAATTTTGCTGGCTAATTAAGTTTCTCCCTTCTAAAACCATCAGTAGGCCTATCGGCTTTTATATCAATCTTGAATTTCATAGTGATGACAGTAGTTAACATACAATAAGTACGACGCATCACCGTGCCCCCTCTGAACTTGTGATAACAGTCTATAACGTTGATAACTATCACTTCCTGGACTAATTAATAAGTAGTTCTGTAACCGAGATTGCGATTAAAACGTAGTATTTTAATTGTTATCAATGAGTAAACTGTAGCTCGTGCTATATGCGGTTTTATTAAGCGCACGAGATATCAAAGGAAATTGGCGATGATTGCGTCTTAGTTTCAAGCATTTTTCTCTATATGGGAAAAGCTCGAACACTGGTAAAGATCAGCCAGTGAGGAGGTCGTGTGAAGAGCAGGGTTTACTACAGCAATCCATCTACCGTATCTGAATTGAAAGAAAACATTAGCAACAAAATTCCTACTCATATTCTGAGGCGCGTTTTCATGAATGGTAAAGATCGCTTTGAAGAGAATTACAGTCGCGAAGGACGACAATTGAGTAATTTTATTTTCAAAAATTTATTTTCCCATGACTTCAGTTTCTGATTTTTCTAATTTAATGCGTATATATTTTGTCTATTATTTTTTATACATCTTGGAGATACAGTTGAGTTTTTTTTTTTTGACAGCCTGTATTAAGTAAAATATAAACGGCAATTGCTATGAATTTTTTGGATATTTTAATTAGTCGACATGTTGTCGTCAGTGCTCGCGTCTGGCACAAACACGCGTCTCTTTGATGCCATGATAAGTGTAACGATCGACGGCCAGTGAGTAACGCGAATTATTCGAATATTTCAGCGATTACCCACCAGTTTATATAGTTCTGCTGCGTAAACACCAGCTTTCCACAGAATTTCCCACGCTGATCGGCCGTAAACAGTTTATGGGGAAATGTTTTCAATAAGTCCATCGGAATGCTGAGTGATTTGTTAATTAAGAACTCTCATTTAAATACAGAAGAGCTAAGAATAAAATATCTTTTTAAAACTTGGACAAATTGAGTGGGAGCTCCGTCATAAACTGACGAAAATATTTCCGCTGTTCTATTGAGTTGCGGATTCTGTTACAAAATTCTAATAAACTCTTCTATTAATTATTTATTTATTTAGTCTACAGAAACGACTTACGATTTAAAGATAATTTAAACAAAAAGGTAATTTCTTTTGCTAGCTTTAAATATTGGTAGGTAATTTCTTGAAACTTATGGAAATAGTAACACGTAGATACGACACCCACGTGTCAAACACCTACCCACGTGTAAATATAACCTAAGAAATAATCTTGAAATCCTAAGTGCGAGTGTCATTAAAAAAGTGGAGCTTAAAAGTCCCAAAACCATTGAACTAACCCTGAATCACATTAAGGAAAATCCTAAAACATTCTTTTATCATATTGTAAAGATCTAAAAGTCATTCATTTCGCACCTGCGTTGTGACGGCGTTGTGGCTTGGATCAAATAGGTCCGCGACCGATGAGTAAAACCAAACAAGAGTTTAGCTTGAAGGAAGTTTTTTCACACTTCTGAAAAATACTCGTCCATATAAGGACAGAAGTGGTTATTATATTGTGTGAACTGACGAAATTGTTGGCGACGATGACTCGATGGGTATTCCGATAGGAAACAGTGCAGTCTTCATGTTCTGACAGGGATCCGAAGTTATCTTTATGATATTTGTTCACGGCTGCGGGTAGCCGAGCGACATTCTTGCCATATCAAAGATAGGGGTCAAATAGGCTAATTGCATTGTACAGTTATATGACGTCATGTAAGGAGTGGTATTATAATATTGTGATATATATTTATCGATCCCGATGACGCTGTTTCATACAATTGTTAAGGCCTAACGCTAGTATCTCACTAGGACACCGGCGTCAGACCGATCAGTTGCATCACCAACAAAATGTATTTAGCTCTATGGACCCTCCAAACCTTACCTGGTGGTCTCTTAGTGGTGCATAACTGAATATATTTTGTCAGCAATGTGGTCGTGCTACCACTGGCGTCCTAGGCCTTACAGTATACCTCATAATTTGACACGGTGATACACAGCACGTGGCTGTCTGTGACCACGTGGCCCAATGACCACTTGCTACTGGTTAGCTGGCAAACCATTGCCTTGCTTGCTACATTGATATAACCTTATACTCTTTTTTCTTAGTAGCTAATACCAGGTGACTTTGCTACAATCACCTTCAATCCCTACGCATATCTTCTTCTGCAGCAGCATTTTCTCCTGATGAAAAATGAATAAATTTATCAATTTTTGTTTGCCACCTTTGAATTTTCAAAGCCATGCGTTTTTCAAGATTTCAGTAATATAGGACCGGTAGAGTTGGCGATGCTTCATGAAACTTATGAACAGCAATACTTAGCAGCAGACGTCTTTCCGATAATAGAAGCGATAAGAAATAAAATGTAACTGAAATATTCGTAATACATACTTAACATTCTTTAAAAGAGTGTCCAAAATTTTTTTTGCACATTCTTCTCCATAGAGATCTACGCTTTTGCTTGTGCAATTAGCATCATTTTCAATCACTTCATCATTTGTAATGTGTGTATTGTAATTTTGTGTTTTGTGATGTGCATAATTTTTTAATTATATTTTATTATTCCAATTTCATAATCTATGCATATGGACTGGTTTCCGAAATAAATGAATTTATTTTTATTATCATTGTTCTAACTTTTTGACAATTCAATAGTGAATTAAATGGTTTATTTGAAATAAATGCTTTGATTGTTTGATTGATTTCAACCGAAATAATTGTTGATGAGCCAGTTACGCGTACCTATACCTACATCATCAAATATTTTGGTATTACCCGCGTCCATTGATAGCATCAACGCCATTCCATGGAGTAAAATACAACAAAAGTGACGACACTCCTTATCATCAGTTAAAATGCATATTTGCGATAAATCTAACAAATTATCGACATATATAAATCTGATATAATCTCCTAAACCTAACAGCTTAATCACGTCTATCGATGTGGCTTACTACGGCGCGGGTTCGTGCTGATAGCCCATCGAGTGTGTCTCGTTATCTCTCAGGTATCAGACATTCGTGTCATACATAGTAAAATGGTCGCTCCCATCATCAAACGTGAGAATTTGTCTGCCTACGTCACATGTTGGTTCAGTGATGCAATGTAAATTAGGCAAATTATAACGTTGATGTTTAACAATCATACTGTATACATTACTGTACTGTGTGCATTATACGTCCTGTTTTCTGTGTGCTGTGTGTGACTCATAGCAAATAGAGTTCCTTGCTGATCTCTGTGTTGTCTTACGATTATTTGGAGAGGCGTAATGAGTAAGAATATAAGAGATAATCGGTTATGCAATGGTTTCATATTTGAATGGTCAACACGTACAGGATTTTAAGCAATCTTACCTGGGCGCATCCCAAGAAAAAAAAAGCGATTCTACAGGGAACATTTTAATAAGCTACCGAGGCTCTGGAATGCAAAGGGCAACTGAAGGTCAAAGGTGGGTTTTAGCAAAGCCATAACTAGCCTTTTATAAGCCCGGTGCGACTTTCTGCTATAACACATATGCAAAACTTGGCTCTTGTTTGATAATTCAGGGTCTGCACATTGTGCCGGTTCACCACTGGTATCGCCTTAATTATGGCACTAGGTTTCAGCCAGTAAAAATCTAACTCGCCTTCTCGCTCCACTCTAGAGTGGAAGAAGTTATATGATCACTTTCCACTTCAAAAAAAAAGTGCAGAATATTTCAAAACTTTGTACTAGCGGCGGTCCGGTAACCATCCGCCGGAGCCGGATCGAGCCCGAGTCGTGATGATCTAAGCGTGACAGCGCGTAGTATTCTACACGCGCCTCAAAGAGCGGTCAGCCAAACAAGTAGGTAAGGGCCCAGCAGGTCCGAAGCCTACGGGGGCCATGGGTCGATTTCTGAAAGGAAAACACGTGGTTCTAAAACGCAAGGGCAACTACAGGAACGTAGATGTGGTTTTAGTCAGTCAAAGTCTGACACGCTCCACCCTTATGTGGGAGAAGACATTAGATGATTTCTCACCTTAAAAAAAAGGTACCTATATTTAAATTATTTACGTACCGATCTATTACGCATGGGTCTACCAAGAATTCTTAAATCCGCGACTTGAAATATTATGTATGTTAAGAAACCGACAGGCTGGTTAAGTAGGTAGAAAATAATGTGCATCATATCAAAGTTCGTTCAGTCTCTAAGTATTTCCAAATGTTAAGGAAAATCTGTTTTTTAATTTAATATTAAAGGCAATAATTCACACAAAATCTCAGTGGTGTTATTTCTGCTTAAAAAATATTTGTCATGCAGTCTATAGTTCATTAAAGATTGGCCTTCACCATTCTTTTAAACAAACTCGTAACGAAAGCCTCAAGGTTCAATAGGTTTAACAAGAATTGTCCATATATCCTGTTAATCATTGTGTCAGACTGGAAAATCCTTTCACGTAAAGATCTTGACTGATAGCGATACCGGCGCGGTTTGATATCGATCGGGTGATTAGTACGTGTCGGTCATAGATCAATGAATATAACAAAAGACGCGCAATAGATCTACACCACAAACTATGGATAGACCATCGTGAGAATAGAATAGAATAAACTTTATTGTACACCAAAATAGTAACAAAAACTTTTACATTAACTTAAATCTATGGGTACAAAGGCGGTGAGTACAGACAGACCAAGGAGGCACTTTCCTCTATTGATAGCCACTTCACGAAACAGGCCCTACGACTGACTAAACCTCAGTTGTACAAATTGACGGCTGTAACAACTGGCCACGGGACCTTTAATAAGCACCTCTCTGTCATAGGAGTTACAGACAGCCCACTCTGCAGAGCCTGCGTGGAGAAGGACGAGATAGCAGCTCATCTGCTTTTAAGCTGACCAGTGGTCGCTGGATACAGGGCAAAGTACTTCGGAAACCCAGTAGGTCAGTAGCACCGAGGTGCAGCTGACCTTCGTTGAGGAGCTGGGATTGATTGAAACATTTGTCACATCCGTATGCAAAATACACGCTTTAGTCGTGGTGTTGCGGACACCAACCCGAAATACCAATAAAAAAAAAAAAAAAAAAAATACAAGACGCGCAATATGCTTTTAATAGCAGTATGACATTAATTTACGGATACTGATTACTTTATAATCATTGGGAGTGTCGTAGTTAATTAATTACGTTTGTCTGATGCAATCATAATGTTTGAGCGAGGAAAGGTTTGGTGTAATCTTGGATCCGCCAACTTGGTTATGATACCGTGCTTGCGGATATCAAAATGACATAATTTACTTTATTGTCTAATGTATCACTTAGAACGGAGCTACGAAGCACTGCTGAAATACTAAGAAAGGGCAAAAGAAGAATGTTTTTTTGGAGGTGGGATTTTTTTTTTTTATTGATATAAACCAGTGCTTGACTGCGGTCCCACCTGATGATAAGCAGTGTTGCAATCATTGATGGTGAGGCGCACTAGTTTATTAAGAGCCTATTCACTCTAGCCTTGAAGACACCCAAATTATAGTTGGACGGGAAGACCGCAGAAGGCAAATTGTTCCAGTCCTTTGATGTACGCGGTATAAACGACGAAGCGAAACGTTTATGACATCACCCGCTCTAGGATGGAGCAAGAGGGCGCGTCAGACTTTTACTGATTAAAACTGCACACATGGTCCTTCAGTGACCTTTTGTATTTAACTTCTGAAATCATCTCTTTTTGAAATTCTGAATTAGAAAATATTTATTAAATTAGTATTTTCTTGAGCAAATCCATCGTATAATTTTACAGCAGCTAAAAATCTAATAGACAACTGTCGCCTCTCTTTTCGCCCCCCTATTCTAAGACTATAGATGACTAAATGAATCATCTTCCTGGAAAGTCGAACAAACTCGCCGTAAGATATAATACATCACGACGTCTCGCCAACCTAGCCCACCAGCTTGACTCACAGCTGAAAGAACATTTACCTTTGAAGCCGCCTAATGGAGGAGGTCACGAAGACACGCACGTTTCTACGAACTTTTTTACCGTTCGTTATTTCCAATTACGAATGCCTTGTTAAAAAAATGTTTGATTAGCTGACACAGTAGCCAGCGGGCACTTAGTGGTGACTGGGCAGAGGTAACTAAAAAATCTGCAAAGTCAGGACTGCGCGGTTGTTTGAAAAAGTCTCGTTCTTGGAACGGAAATGGTTTATATCAGTAAAAGTGTAACAGTATCGTTACAACCAGAGTGAGAAAAGGTATTTGACTTCTCACCTAAAATAAAAAGGCAACGCTTTCCTTGTAGATGTAAGTTATCCTGCACAAATGGCTCTACTAGTTCCAAAATTTAATTAAAAAAAATAATAATAATAAGAAAAAAATAAAATAAATAATAATATAAATAATAATATAGGAATTATTATTAAGTTCTCTTAATGATTTGATATTTTTCATAATATTTATTAGTTTATAATTTTAGCATATATATGTATTTTATTATTATAAATAACTTCTTTTTATTTTATTTTTTCTGTTTGAAGTATCTGTTATTTGTTTTATTGTGCAAGCCTACCACAGTATTGTCTTTTTAACCCAAAGGTTGACTGGTAGAGAATGCCTTGTTGCATTAAGTCCGCCTATGTACCACTACTGTACATGAATTTTAAATAAATAAATAAATAAAATTCTATTGAAAAAAAAGGCTTATTACTCGTTTATTTGATCTTGGAGGGCAACCCTTTCTTTTGGGGTGATAACTCAAATAATAACTTCTCCCTTTCTGGAAACCGTGTCAGACTTTTACTGAAATTATCCACCTATGTTCCTTTAATTGCTCATTGCATTCAAGAGCCATGATAATTCTTCCAAACGTTCCCGCAGGTCTGGTGGAATGCAACCCTTAGTTTGGAGAGAGGCTATCTTTCAAATCTTAATCGTGTAGGTGGGTATAGATACCGGCACGGATCTTGAGCGCTGACTTCTACAGTTCTACTTGCACACAAGGACGCAGAAGTGAAGTATCGGGTCTCTTTAGTGGTCCTAAAATCCTTTTATTTATATATATTGATTGGCTTGCCGATATTGTACGATGCGCAAAACGATCCCCGATCTTTTGCCGAGCGCTCAATATTCGTGCCGCTATCTGTATTATCATAATATGTACAATTGTTATATCTAAAACAGTGAAGTATGAAGGCGTAGAAGAGGCGCGCCAGTTATAATTTTGACAAATTTAGTAGAAGTATTTCGTTGCTTCCTAAATTACCCACCCACTGCAAGCATGATTTGATCGACATGTTAATAAAAAATAAAAATTCAATGAACATCTTTGACATTGAAAATACTCGAGAAAGTTCCTTAAACATGCGCGAACTGTCTCGAAAATTTTCCGTGTCAATATTTAGTTTTTACAATGTTGATCATAAATAGCGAATAATGAAAATAAAAACGATTTTTGTGACGTTTAATCTTAGATTTTAATAGCCGCGTAAATAATTCCATATGTAGGTTTTGAGGCAACTTAGGATATCAAAATATAAGTTCATACGAGTTTATATATAGCGGGGTATCTCGAATTCCGAGGTGAACTTTCTAAGATAACTGGACTATACGAAGAAACGCATGTTTTTTTTTTGTCAACATTGACCTTTTAATTTTAATTGCGTAAAGTATTGCATCTATAACTGTCATCATCATCATCTTCCTGCCCTTGTCCCATCTTTTTTGGGGTCGGCGCAACACGTTTTTTTCTTCCATTCTATTCTGTCAACCGTCATACTATCACTAACTTCCTTTTCTTTCATATCACTGTTCACACAATCCATCCATCTTTTCTTTGGTCTCCCTTTCCCTCTCCACCCATCCACATGTATACTCATGACTCTTTTAGTAACATGCGTTTCATCTCTCCTCTTTACATGACCATACCAAGACAAACGATACTTTTCAGTCACTGGCGCCACTTTCAAACTTCCTCTAATATATTCATTTCTCACTTTATCCATTCTCGTCACACCACACATCCATCTCAACATTGCATCTACTGTCGTGTTTCCTTATTACACAACTACTTCAAACCGTAAATTCATCTCGATGAGCACGCGTCCCTACAGTCATACTGACCGTCATATTCGTATTTTCGTCATGTCGCACGGAGACTCCGAAAAGCTATGATTCACACACTTTTTGCTCGTCACTGTACATGTCTACACGTGTTATCCATTTTACGGTTTGTTTGTTTTTACGTTTATCTTACCGGCTCTCGTGTTATCATCTTGTTACGTTGTGTTACCAAATATGGGAGTTACTGTATTTTGCAGGTTTTTTTCTAAGAATTTTTGACTGTAGGTTTGTCTGCATTAATGAGTCTTTTTGACGTAGTTTTATTATGTTTGATTAGTTAGCAGAGGTGTAGTCATTAATTGTTTGACGGAATGAAATTATGTCAGTCTCTCTATTCCTAAATATTTAAATAGTATGTAGCCATTACAATATCGAGCAGTGGTGGCCGAATGGTAACGGCTCCGACTTACGAGTTGTAAGTCGCGGGTTCAATCCCTGCCAGGCGCATTACTTCGTGTAATTTATTTCATCACCACTGCTCTCAAAACGGTGAAGGAAAACGTCATGAGGATAGATTATATAGACAGAATAATTTATTTTTTAGGCTGTGCGTTAGGTATCCATCGAAAATATATGTATAAATGAAAAAAGTTTTTAGTAACACTCATACCTCATCTATATATTTTTTTTATTATATAAAAGGAGAAATGGAGGATTTTCCAAAATTCAATCCCTAAAGGAATGAAACGGTGGTCCACAGTTATGAAGAAACCTACTTCCACGCGGCCAAAGCCGCCGCCGCCGGCAGAAGCTAGCTAGTCATAAATCTGTGGCAGGAACCTACCACCTACTTATTATTCAAAAAGTGGTGTAGCTATTCTATCGGCTCATCTATACCATAGAATTAAGCTTTTCAACTCTAGCAAAAAATGTAGGTGTAACATATGAGTCATGATTTTTTACTCAAAATTCCTAAGCTATGTCTATAAGTAGCCACAATTCAAACACACATATTTGTGCAACTTCAACTACATCCTTCAACTTCATGAAAATATGGATGATAATGTGAGAAATTTGTAGCTTCCTTTAATGACCTAAGCATTATTATGGCATACGAATAAAGAAAAAATCTCTCTTTTTAGGGTTCCGTAACTCAAAAGGAAAAAACGGAACCCTTATAGGATCACTTTGTTGTCCGTCTCTCTGTCTGTCTGTCAAGACCTTTTATCTCGGGAACGCAGACTGCGGTCTCTTAAAGCTGTGAAAAAATCAAATTTCTAAGTGAACGAAAAAAAAAGATCCGGCCGCTTATGTCACAAAAAACGTATATTTCGGCACTATTTTTTTTTTTTTTTAAATTGATATAAACCAGTGCTTGACTGCGATCCCACCTGATGGTAAGCGGAGATGCAATCATTGATGGTCAGGCGCACTAGTTTATTGCACTCTCAAGGGAATCAAAATTCATAGTACTTCCTGTTGACCCAGAATCCTGAAATTTGGTATAAGGCAAGGTCATAAAGCACAGATAGAGAAATAAATCTGAAAACAGTAAATTTGTTGTTACGTCAGAAAAAAAAATCTTCAAGACATGGAGTCTTTTTAGGAGAGGGAATGGACCGTACGTAGGTAATCCATCACATGGGTGGGTTGGTGGATATCACATGTCTTCGAATTTTTGGGTCTAGAATAATTATGCTGGTTTCCTCACGATGTTTTCCTTCAACATGTCGAGAGCAGTGATGATGTAATAAATTCCATAAAGTCTAGCTGGGCTTTAACCTGCGACGTACGATTTTTAAGTTAGGGCCATTACCGCTGGGATACCACTGATTTAATTATAATTATTTAGCTATCTAGTCCACTTTATCCTACCACAAGGCAAATACCGCTTTCTCCCTTTTGTACATAATTCAAAGTGTGCTAGTGCGCGTTAGTTAACCTAATTTAAGGTCAAAGTATGTTGGCCACTCTGAAGTTGGCGTTCTGAACTATTGCGCATACTCGAAAAAATATGTGATTGAATACAAAATTGTGATATTCCAAGCTTATTTCCATTTTCTGTGGCTTTTAAAACGGCTCAGACCCCAAGCCTGACATGGCTGGTTTTGCGAGTTCTTTTAATGAAAATAAGACTATATTTCTCTCGTAATTGCACATATTTACGCAATGCGCGTGCGTACGAGCGTAAACTGAGCCTAGGTATTATCTCCAAGCTCCACTTAATGATTTTTCCTGTTACAGGTACATTCCACACAAAATTTACTCTCCCTATGACGTCGTCAGTTAGTACTTTATTCTGAGCATGTACGTCAGAAATATTTAGTTTTATCTAACTTGCGAAACTGGATTTTAACCGCTGACGACAGCGGTTCTTCTAAAGGATATAAACTATGGTTAAGACATCGACCTGATTTCCCTAACCGGCAACCCGTCCTATGACGCTTTGAGGAGGAACGTGGATCTATGAACCAGTTGTGCAACTTGCATTCTTAGTTGAGTGTAGAGAAATAGGCACATGAAATAGCTCAAGCGCAGACAAATGTTACTAATTCAGAAAAGTTTTGAGTTTTAGGTTGACGCTCTAGCCAGTCATAATATTAACGCATTCATTGGTGATTCCTATTCTGGAGGCTTAAATTAATGCATTTGTATGATTAAGGAAGATAACAGGCCCCGCGATAGACATTCAAGTTTCTAAAAATCAGTAACGGCTAAACAGACTCCGCACCAAGTTGGGCGCAGCAAAGACAATCTCCACAGATGGGGGTTCTCGGACGGTTCCGATCTTCAGTGCTTGTGCGGCGTCTCTCCGCAGACCATGTCCCACCTTCGATCCTGCATCACGTGCCCTGTTACCTGTTCACATAGGGACCTAATGACAGCATCAGCGGACGGCACTGCCGTGGCCGAATACTGGGCCATGCAAGGAATTTAACTAGTTTTGCCATCGATACACTAAGAAGAAGTAACGGCTCCATTTAATAGCGGTTTCCTACCGTGAAAATAAGACTAGTTTACGCACAAAACATTTTGGGAACACATTCTTTGTGCGCACAGCTAAGGTGTGGAATTCCCCGCCGGAGTCTGTGTTTCCTGATAGCTACAACCTGGGGGTCTTTAAGTTAAAAGTACCCTTGGAAATCATGTCAATTACAAATCACGAAATATAATTAAAAGTCTGGTAATTGTCTGGTAGGATGCATAATAGCTTTACGTAGTGGATCGATGGTAATCTACGTCACCTAGATAAATAGTTGAAAACCCCATTAACAGACCATCAGCACTTTCTCCATGCAAACACTTGCAGCATAACACGCAAGCACTCGTATGTAATGGGCGCAATGTATTACAAATAACCTTTATATTGTAACATTGAGCCTTGACATCGAGTGTCGGCTGATGTAAAGCTCAGGATTGATTGCAGCTGACATTTTTTATCAACTTCGTAAAAGGAGGAGATTTGCGATTGGTCTTGTGTGTGTTGGTGTTATTATCTCATCAGTAATATACATAGAATTAATTTTTAAGAAGTATAGGCCCTACCACGGAGCGAGGAGGAGTGGCAGGCGGTCGCCTCCTTCTGCGAAGCAGTAATGCTAGCAAAGGAGGCGGCCGATTGCGTGAGGCAACGGTCTTCACGTCCCAACCACTGCCGGGATTCCGATCCCAATTTCCGGCCGTAATAGGCCCGGGCTTGCGAACGGCGAGCATTGGGTAGCTTGCAGTCCGAACGTCCGGTAACCGTCCGGACCAAGCCAAGTTGCCGACAGCGCGTACTGTTTCACGCGCGCCTGAAGGAGATGTCAGCAACTTTAGGGGCCTAGTAGGGTCGAAGCCTACTGGGGCCAAGGGTCTGATTCTGAAAGGAAGACTCGGCCCCGGTACGAAAGGCAATCATAAGATGATTTTCGCACCGAAAAAAAAAGGCCCTACCACGAGCTCTTAACACAATTCATTTGATGGCAACCTAAACTGAACTGTTATATTGATGGAGCAACATAGGGTGTATAGCTCCATCCCTCTATCTCGCTCGCGGTTAAGAATTTCATGCAATAAAGTTGTTTCATTACACCCTATTTATTATACTTGAAGTCGAAGGTCTATGTCTTACTAGCTTCTGCCCGCGGCTTCGCTCGCGTACATTAAATATAGCCTGTTACTCAGGAATAAAGCAGCTTTCTATCGGTGAAAGAATTTTAGCAATCGGAACAAACCCCTTAGCCAAGTTACAATCGTATCGTTCGCACCGAACGCCTCGAGTAGGTCACGCCTCCGATTCCTTTGTTCTGACGTCATCTCAACGCTCAGTCACGTGGTCAGAACAAAGGAATCGGAGGCGTGGCCAACTCGAGGCGTTCGGCACGGACGAAACGATTGTTACTTGGCTAGGGGGGCTGTACTTTCAGACATTACATTCTTATAAAAAAAAACTTTACTTCTTTATTAGTGTAGATTTTATTTCTCAATATTTTTTTTATTTTTTATTAAAAACTTACTTAACTGGGCATAGTTTAGCATTAAATCCGGTTGTAACTAAATGGTTAATGAGCTGCTTGCATTAATAATTAGCGTATGTAGATTTCCTAGAAAAAAATAATCAGTACCTAGTTAATTAATTATTCAACTTAGCTCGCTAAGATTTATATTTCTCGTACCTCATTAAACTAAGTAATTAATCGCATAATTACATATTGCATTAAAATAATAAGATTATACAAAACCATATTTGAATGACACACAAACCCAACTCATCCGCTAACTAACTGAATATTAAACTCTCGTCACTTATCTAACGTATAATTAGTCTATCTTTGAACGAAAACTACGCACATAGTACTACGGCGACCTCGTTTGCACTTTCATGAATGAAATACCACGGTTCGATTCAACACTACACTAAACATTATAACTCAATTCAATGTCAAACCAAAACCAATCTTAAATATCTACCTTTAACGTCCAAGTTTCATCTGTTGGAAGACACGAGAGCTTTCTTTCAACAGCCATTGAAATTTAAACTCTATTTTGAAATAATCAATGTTGATTTTCACTTGCTGTATCGCATGAGGTTATGTCGTTATGATCGATGTTGCCAGCTCGACCTCGACGGGCACGTGGCAACAGCGTGTCGTTCGCACTTCCACAGCGCAGGCGTGACACCGGCCATTCAAGTTATTGTGTAGAAGATAATATGTCAGAGTTCCTGATGTCTGGAGATGTAGGGCAAGGTAATGGGAGAAAGAAGAGAAAATTTAAGAGCGAAAACAAGAAATATTCTAATATTTTTTATGGCTAGAGCCCGCTAGATGCTGATGGCCGGTGGCAATCCAGAGCTCAAATAAAACTGATTATATATCTACTGTCACATTTTAAAGTTATTATGGTTCTAGTGTGAGAAAGAGACAGAGTTATACAGGACACATAACGCTATGCCCTTTTCACGGTGGAATGAATTCATAGTTAGGCCCCTGGACTGCTCTTTTAAACTAGAACGAAGAACCCTTGCTCCATGGCAGTTATATGGAAGTTCTCCAGAAATTCGAACGAGTTCTTTTGCTTCAGAGAAAAGAATTTCCTATACAATGCGAGCCATATCCAAGCTTACCTCATTCTACAAAAATGGTGGTTTTGATGATACAATCATCAGTATAGAAGTCAAAATACCAGGAAAGATGAACCACAAGATATTTTGTAACCGACCTGTTCAAAGGTCGTTAACAAGGTCGATCACATGAAATCACATAAGTTCGAAGTACCGTAACCCCGTCATTGTCTACGAAAGCCGGACACTTGATGTGACATTAGACAGAATTGCATCAGATCAGTGAAAGTTTTTCTCCGAAATATTCTGCCACTTCGAATCGTAAGAGTGAAGGGTACCAGCC
Source organism: Mythimna vitellina (assembly GCA_949316375.1). Taxonomy (NCBI): domain Eukaryota; kingdom Metazoa; phylum Arthropoda; class Insecta; order Lepidoptera; family Noctuidae; genus Mythimna; species Mythimna vitellina. The sequence continues at coordinate 1,154,186 of OX438689.1, read as the reverse complement.
GTTACTGGCTAACCTCGTGCGATAAGGAAAAATGGCGCGGTTATTATTAGCTCATTCTTTTAATTGTAATTGCATCGTTTATTGTCTAGACTTGGTAGTTACGGAAGGTTTGTAATATTATTGTTTATTTTCCTTGTATTAGTTGCGCCTTTTTCCGATGAAGAAGTATGTCTCCTATGAAAGGTGAGCATAAATATTTTTTCGATTGCAGTCGGCTCTTAAATTATATTTATTAAACAAATAGGTTTTTAAAAAACACTTTTATAGGTTTTTATTTTCAACAATTTAAATAGAAACACCGAAACAAACTCAGAGATCAAAGTCTCTTAAAGTCCATATAGTAAACAGGGATCAAGATCTTACAGGGATTGGTCTAATATATTTGGGGTGTCCGTATACCTCTCAAAATGTCAAGCCATTATTATTGGAAGCTCGTGCATCATGGGTAAAGTGGTGGTTAATTCTCTTCCTCCAATAATTTTTCATGGTGCCGTCATTCCCATCAGTCCTAGTGTAAAGGATCTCGATTTGCATCTTGACTCGACCGTTGGCTAGCAAAGTCAGATATCCAGTGTCTGCCAAAGAGTCAACGGGACTTTGTGGTTTCTGTATCGTCTGAGGAACTTTATGCCTGCGAAGACAAAGACTATGCTTGAGCAAACTTTAATTTTCCCTATAATCGATTATGGTGACGAGTGCTACTTTGACCTGAACGCGGTGTAGATAAACTTGACAGGCTCCTCAACAACTGCATCCGGTTTATTTGACTTGAGAAAATATGACCATATTTTGAGATACAGATCTGAGCTCAAATGGATGCCCATTCGCCAGACAAGAAGTTTGCGCGCTCTGACTACACTTTACTCTCTGCTTAACTCTCCTACCCTTCCTTCTTATCTTATATCACACTTTAAAGATCTATGTTCTTCCTATGCTAAGAATCTGCGTCCTTTTAACAATCTTCTACTGCTGTGTCTATCAGAAATTAGAGCGTAGGTACTGGTTCATCTTCGATTGGTTTGTTTTATTGCAGATTGGAAAAAGATTTATTTCAAAAACATTTATTTGCAAAAGTTCTTATTTCCATTTTTGTATAGTTTATGTTAAAATGGCTGAAAATAAATAAATTTCGCTGTACGAATGCCTGAGTCTTACAAAAACTTCAGTATGAATCAATTAAGGAACTTTTAAAATTTATTAAGTAGGTTGCATATACGTGAACTGAAATCAGTAGCTAAATATTCTAAGAACAGTGATCAAGCATGAATCTCGATTCAGAACCCATTATTCATATTTCAGACTAATCTAAAGTCAAATCTTGCTTTAAATGCCGCTATTCATATTTGTGCTTACTTCTTAGAATATTATCTGGTGTCAATTTACAGTAATAGTTATTAGAAAGGATTTATAAAACACTAAAGTACAGGTATTTAAGTAACTATTTAATTGCCAATATACCTATTAGCAGAGTCTTTAAAAACATAATTATCTAAGTGGTAAAGTGTAATTAATAATTTAAGCACCAGGATTTCTCATAAGTAGCTTTTTAATGAGGAGCATCGTTTCTGTTGAGGGATTTTCCTTAAAACCTTCTTCCATTTTAAAAAACATTAGTTGCCAAAGAAAGTGAGATGGAAAATAAAAATGAAAAACACTTTTTACAAAAAAAGATAACCGACTTCACCAAAAAAAACACTAAAAGGATCAAAATAACTTTAATTTCGGAAGTCGGTGTTTCTCGGTATTATTTGTATCTTACTTAACACCGACTTCCGAAATTAAAGTTATTTTGATGCTTTTAGTGTTTTTTTTAGTGAAGTCGGTTATCATTTTTTGTAAAAAGTGTTTTATTTCACACTTTTTAGTTGGGATACACTTATATACAGAGTGCCTATTTCTCATGATTATTCAAATTAATCCAAACACTACTAGGTTACATTGTTTTATTATGAAGTTCCTGTGTCTACCTTCCACCTTCCGGCTCCATCATCAGATCAGTTCGATAGTACCTTATAGCCAAAGTGCATTTCATGACAATTCTAATAAGCCCAAACACGGCTAGGTTACATTGATTAATAACGGAGTTCCAGTGCCTACCTGCTGGCTCCAACATCATCATCAGATCAATTTGATGATACTAGTTTTCAACGGGACTATCCAAAACCATTAATTTATTTGTATTATCATAGTCGCTTAACTATCTTCATTGTGATATCTATGCGAGTATGAAGTTCCGTTGACCATTTCTGATCTTCTTCATCAGTTCCACTTCATCAAATGTTACTTTTTGACTGTAAATGCTTGAGTTCTCGATGAAAATACTAAAATCACTATGCAGTTGCCTATAATATTTGAAGAGTTTCCTCGATTTCGCCAAGATTCCATCATCAGATCCTGACTTGGTGACTATGGGACCATTTGGGAAGTATACCCTTTCTAACAAAAAAATAATTTTTCAAATCGGTTGGCAAACGACGAAGTTATGCGCGAACATACATAAAAAAATAATAATACAAACATTCGAATTGAGAACCTCCTCCTTTTTTAGAAGTCGGTTAAAAATACATTTTACTAATTGTGGACAAGCTCGCGTTTTGATATTATTCGAAGCATTAAACTAAACATTTATTGATATTATGATAACAAAACTTCTAATTGTCAACTTTGTAGATATCTTCTATCCATCGGCCGCCATTTATGTCCAACTGCTGGGCAAAAGCCCTTTCTCATACGATTCTGTCTTTAGTTTTTATTTTATTTCTTCCCCTCATCTTCGGTCTCTTAACCATCATTTACCCTTGGTCTGCCGTGATACCGTCTGGTTTTGAAAGAAACCCATTCCGAGGATCTTTTCACCTATTTCTCATTTGAGATGTGGCACTTCCCTTTAAATAACTAGGCACACAGACAATACTGATACTATATTATTATCACTTGCTCTCTCATTATGTCTCTGATTCATATTCAAATGATGTAACAAACAACAGACATTAGTAGCACTCTCTAGAATGTTATCCGCATTCGCTCCCCCGCAAACACCATCAAATTAATTATCACAGTCATGACGACAATTTAGATAAAACTTATCTAAAAATAATACAGTGCTATATTTAGCAAAATCTTGTGTATTTTTATCATCACGTGCTTCCAAGAAGTCTTACACAATTTTTCCAATGACGCAACGTCATTTTGCCTGTCATTTTTAAAGTAGGTTTGATTCTTTTGTATATTTAAATAAAGCTGAAAATATTTGCAGACCGTTCTGTTTTATAAACAGTGACACACGTCTGCAAATCACCGGATGTAGATTGTATTGTCATAAGATGTGTAATTTCTTAACTCAATGTGGTGGGAAACAGTTAAACACATTGTTTGCAAAGGTTCCTAACCTAGCATAGCATAATAACATAATCAGCCTTACAATGTTTCCACTGCTGTGACTCAGACCTTTTCTCTAAGAGAAGGGAATGGGCAGTAATCAACCACGCGGGCCCAGTGCGGGTTGATGAATATCATGTTTTCGAATTTTTGGTTTTGGGACATTATGCCGAGTTCCTCACAATGTTTTCCTTCACTGTTCTTTCAGCGAGAGCAGTGGTGATAAAATAAATTACACAAAGTAATGCGTCCTACTAACCTTTCCTACCTACAATACAATATTCTGTGATCTTGTCTCTGTGCAGGGGCTTTCGAAGGCATGGAATTTCCCTACAGCTTGGGAAATTCCATGCCTTCTGGTACTTTTAACATCATGGGCTGGCATTAGACTCTACTGAAACTAATGAATAAAAACAATATTTAAAAAGCATTTTTTCAGCTTGCATTTGATTTGAACTCATTTTTATATTCTAGCTCTGACTTTGAATCGAGTAAAGTTATTGAATGAATCGATTAAAAGTGTCGTACATTACAAAATCGTGTCGGAATCATTGACCATTGTGAACACTTAGATAACGGATCACGTATCGTTTTGAGGGTTAAAGATCGGCACAAGCAAGTCCCGACCTGCCGCATGCCGGTGCCGCCACAGCAGGCCGGTAACCTGCCGGTGCCGCCGCAGCAGGCCGGTAACCTGCCGGTGCCGCAGCAGGCCGGTAGCGGCGCTTTGTCTACATAATTATCTATGTAAATAGTTTTATTTTCAATCAAAGGTACGGATTACACACTCGTACCTATAAGTATTATGACAACATTGCTGAACTGTGTTTTTTGGAGGTAGACACGCGTGTGGATATCTCAGTATCTCACCATTAGAAAAAGACGTGTTGTCATAGAAATACATTATATTTTTGGGGAAAAGCGTTGGAAAGAATATACTAATACTAACAAGTTTGTGCACTCTAATACTGTAGCATAGACTCAAAATAGTCCTAAAAAATAATCGCGACTAACAATCGAATATAAGTAATATAATATTCCACAACTATCACACAACGCCGTCTAGTCCCAAGCTAAGCAGAGCTTGTGTTATGAGTACTAGACAACTGATAAACGTACTTATATATTTCTAAATACATACATATATAGTTAATTACACTCATAGAACAAATGATTGTGCTCATCACACAAACATTTGTCCTGGGTGGGAATCGAACCCACGACCTCCGGCTTAGCAGTCAGGGCCACTAACCACTAGACCAACAGGCCAGTCAAAGTAAGTGCACAAACGCCCTTAAGTGCTGTTCTTTTAAGATATCTAATTTAAAAAGCTAAGTACACATATCTTGTACCATATTACAGTTAAGGTGGTGACATATTATATAAATGGTCCAGCACCTGACGTCAACTTGTAAAGACACTGCTATCAATTAAAAATCATAATTAGCTATTGACAACACTTCTACCTATGTTTTATTTTTAAATTCCCTGTTTCGTCATCTGCCAAAGTAGCCTACGACACTACGGCAGACTGAATTAAATTAAGAAAAAAAAAATATTCTGTAGATAGATACAGTTCAACAATCACATCACATAGCAACACTATTCGTGATTCATTCAAAGATGTAACGTAACAATTCACACATGCTTTTTTTATATTAATAAAAAAAAATTGAAAGATCGCGTCACTTCTTATCACACGTGCACGATATCGGCCGAGCAAGTTTTACATAAATTTTGGATTTATTACTTCATAAGTCAGATATCATAATTTGGGAGTAGTAGGTAGCTCACTGGTACAAACTCAAGCAGGCTCTTTAATTTATGTAACACCCACATATTCATCACTAATACTTCCAAAACAGGGAAGAAAAACATTATGATAAAAAAAAAGATTTTACAAAAAAAAGACTTCACGATTTCACTAAAAAAAAAACACTAAAAGGATCAAAATAACTTAAATTTCTTCGAAATTAAAGTTATTTTAATCCTTTTAGTGTTTTTGTTTTAGTGATTAATTAAAAATTCTACTTTTGCAAAAAAAAAAAACAAAAATGCTTTATCTAGTAATGCAGTAGGTACTAAAGAATTATTTTTTGTAATAGACGGATTGAGATTTATTTTGGCATATAAAATAGATGGCAACAATAACATGGAACGATGATAGCTGCAAAAGTTAAGAACTGTGTCGCAACTATTAACCCCCTTCTTAACTGAGATCTTTCGTTTACACTTTGAGGTGACGTACTGGAATACTTTACTAGTATTTCAATATTTTCAGGAGTAAGTGTATAATGTGAATCTACTTGTTCGAATGAGTGTAATATGAAAGTCGGAAAATCCCTACATATTCGGCCACGCTCAACGTCACTTTCATGTCCCTACCTGCTCGATATCAAGTACGGCCTCAGAAAAGTCCGAACACGAAATGATCACATGATAGTGAACGAGCAATCGCATGCGCATCATCTGGCACGTACCCCGTATCAGTAACGTCATATCAAAGTTCATGCCTCTCGCCTCTACGTGAGAGTGTAGCCATGCCTTTACTCGTCCGGTTTAGACAGGCCCGCGCGTACGCTAACTGCGAGGTAGGAAACACGTGCTCGAGTTTCCAAGGTAATAGGAAAAACTTGTAGGAAACGGAAATAATGATTCTTACTGAAGTAAACCTATGACGCTGTTTGAAGAAGGGGGTCCCCTGGAGATGTAATTTATAGTATCAGGGTCGACTTGAATTGTCATGTAGGTTTTCCATAACACTAATATTATATAGAGGTAAAGTTTGTTTAAGTACTGATCCGATTGCTTAAATTATTTTACCGATAGAATGCAGCTTTATTCCTGAGTGACAGGCTATATTTTATGTATGCGGGCGAAGCAGGGGGCAAAAGCTAGTTACAAATAATAGGATTTCCTCATTTTAGCCGCAGGAACATTTAATCTTGACTACCTAGTTCACATGAATCAGGCGGATAAACCAAATATAATTTATTCACTCATATTGTTTAACTGCCAAAGTAATCGATTGAGATTGAATCGCGACGACGCCTGTGTTCAGGTACCAAAGTCAATGTCAAAAGTTTTTTATTTCACATAGGCCTACATGGGCACTTATAACGTCAAGAAACGTCAGAAGCTAGTGCACGGTTCCAAATTCCATCCATACCATCTGACGCTGACAGTGTGAGATGAGGATCATAATCCATTTATTCTCATGTCATGTCTGATGCATCCTATAAAGCGAATGCACCTTATGGGCATTTAGGAGTTTAACCTCTTATATAGCTCTATCCGCCCTTTAATTGTTTTAAATTTATTTTAATGTTTTTTAATTGAGTAGAATTTGTTTTTTATGTTTTCAATTCTTCCTCGCCTATTGAATTCATTCACGAACTACCTTAACCGTCCCAGTGGCCAGTGAAGAAGTCAAGAAAATCCATTGGGTGCACGAAGTGAGGCTAAAAAAACGGTGGATGGGTTATGTGAGGAGTTGTATGAAAGTAAAGGGAGTCAGTGACATTGTGATGGTAGACTGCAGGATGGAATCCAAAAAGATAACGTGTTGCGGCGACCGGCGACCCCAAGTGGCGTAGGACAAGGGCATGTAGATTATGGCGCGGCTTGGCAACTCACATTTATCATTTATGTATTTATGACGAAAATTTCGTAAAAAAATTTAAAACACGTATTTCCTGCAACAAGATTTATTAAATTTTCCAGCCATCATCATCTTCCTGCCCTTGTCCCATGTTATTTGGGGTCGGCGCAACACGTTTTTTTCTTCCACTCTGCCCTGTCACTCGTCATGCAATTTTCCAGTGAACGACGGAAATTACGAATGCCGAATGTCAACCGGACGTTCAGGCATATTATATCTCTTTTCTCGCTTTGCCTATTTATCAAACATTGCTTTGGATGAAAAAACCAGCTTTCTAACCGTGCTCACCTCGACGACAGGAACCAGAAGGGCCCCTCTTAATTATTTTATTTTTTATTGTAACATCAACCACTTTTTCTATTACAACATCAATCACTTTGTCTATTGTAACATCATCCACTTTTTCTATTGTAACAGCAACCACTTTTTTTATTGTAACATCAACCACTTTTTTTAAAAGAGTAACCATGGAGTTTCTTGCCGGTTCTTCTCTACAGGAAACGACCAATTTGGAACCGTGCACTAGCTTCTGACGTTTTATAAGTGTCCATGTAGGCCTATGTGAAATAAAAATATTTTTGATATTCATTTGATTATTCAAATTACTACTAGTCAATTAATCCTTCATGATTAAAAAAATATTGATTTATGAGATTATCACCTGTACAAACTACTTAAGTCGAAACATTTCATTACGTGGGTAGACATTCTAAAAAGCTTTAATATTATGTATGTAGAAAAGATTACAGCAAGTATGCGTTGAGTCACCAAACTACATAATTCGGGTAGTCATCGAACATAAATAGCTGTCTCAAGGTAGGTATAGATTTGTATAAATATCACTTTATTGCACAACAAATATTGTAAAATACTTACACGAAATGATTGCGATTGTAGCATCAAACGGAATCTATCAGTGACATGTGCAGTAAGAATTTAATGTACTTATTCATTGACTGTGAGTAATAATTTTGTTCGCACAGCTCGCTGTCCTATTAGCCCAAAGTCTTGGCCACTGTATTATAATGGAATGTGCAATATCCTCATTAATTTTTACCCTGCCTACCATTTTCTCAATTATATTTCTTCAGCTGCGGCTTCAAGTCCGAAGCTGAGTACTAGTATTTTACATGGAGTGTTCGCCCATCTGATCTCCGCAACGGTAACTAGGTAATACAATTCCCCTTGGCAGGACTGGTTTAAGAATTTTGTAGCCTCCGTAACTATTGTCAAAAATATTTAAATGATAGCCGAGACCAACAGCTTTCCGAGGCACGGAGGACTTTCAGGATATAACGGATGGTCACCCGTTCACGGAAAAAGTGCGACCCGTGTTGGCTGTTATCGCTGCAGCTAAGAGTTTCATAATACCCTAAACACATACGAGTAGTGAATTTATTCACAATTCAACAACATGAAAAATTCAACTTAACTGAACCAAACTCAAACTCTTCGGGCATTGGGCTCGCCACAATTATGGCAGGAAGTCCCCTCTTTGAGGCGTGGTTGGAAAGACCTCACGGCGTCCTCACCTTCCGCATGACGCAGGTTCTCACCGAACACGGTAAGTTCGGGAAGTTCCTGCACCGGATTCGTGCGGAAACGACACCCGGGTGTCGCCGCTGTGTGGACTGCCCGGAGGGCACGGTAGAGCACACGGTGGAGGTGTGCCCCGCTTGGGCAGAGCAACGCCGTGTCCTCGTGGGTGCAATCGGCGGCGGGGGGCAATGGATGGCTCGGCGTCCGACCGTTCGGTAACCGTCCGGACCGAGTCCAAGTAGTCGACGGCGCGTACTGTTACACGCGCGCCTCAAGGAGATGTCAGAAAATCGTAGGGGCCCAGCAGGGTCGAAGCCTACTGGGGCCACGGGTAGTGTGAAAGCGAAACCCGGGGCCCTGGGACGAACGAAGGAACAGGAGTGGGTTTTTAGTCAGTAAAAGTCTGACACTAACTCTCGCTCCGCCTAAGAGCGAGATTTGTCATAAGATGATTTTACTACCAAATAAAAAAATAAAAAAAAACTCTTCGGGCATATCACCCGACACTCGTAACAAGTACACGATGAAACGATTGTTAGTGCAAGGGAAATTCGAGGGTAAAAGAACCCATGGGCGCTCTCTAACACGCTGGACGGACCTCATCAAATCTGTGACACACTCCAGCATCAATGACAACTCCCAAGCCGCCAAACACAGAGCTACATGGCGTCGCATCACGAGAGAAGCGATGGTGCAAGAGAGTGCACGACTGAGAAGAAGAACTAAATTCAATTACAACTAGGATGAAAACTCTTTGAATATTGACATTATTATCTAGTTGACACTTCACGTGACCTAAGGGCTGACTTTTACCTCAGTCAGAGATTAAGCATTGCCATACAACGTGGCAATGCCGCCAGTATTTTGGGCATTTCCAGTCGACAGCGATGCGGAGGAATTTTTAGACGCCATATTTTAGGTAGGTTATATGTAATTTTAATTAGATAAGTGTTTTGTTTTTCTTGTTCTATCTATGTTCAAAATAAATTATACCTTGAAAAGCATAGTGAAATAAATTTTATGGATTTCTATGAATATTAACAATTTTATTTACCTATACTGGTTCAAAGTCTTAAATATAATCGATAAAGACACTGATTGCAATATTATTATGGCTAATTACTTTATCTAGTATTTATGACGCTGGGTTTAAGCTCACCTGGTTCTACTTAGTACATCGTCATTAAAATCAGCGCAACAATGGTGACGTAACATCAACGCTTGATCTCGCCGATCTATCCGTTTGGACATCCGTGTGCCGAGCGTGACGTCACCACCTCTATCTAGTTACACGTTACGAATCGAGATTAGATAGCTGTTATGACATCAGATACGCTTTTTATTGTCAGATTATTAATGCAGTAGAATCTCGTTAACTTTTTGCTGCTGTCAAACTTACCTAAATGGAACCGGGCTAGTTAGATCTACTACAGTCCGGATGAGCTTCATGTGTAAAATGAAGATACAGTGGGTTTCATACCGCAAAATGGCGGCACGGTAAAATCAGGAGAAAAGGGAACGACTCTTTTTTGAGTGTATAGACACATGTTAAAGGAAGCCTCTATGTTTTTTTTTTTATAATATAAACTAGGGCTTGACTGCGATCCCACCTGATGGTAAGCAGTGATGCAAACGTTGATGGTAAGGTGCACTAGTGTATTAAGAGCCTATTCACTCAAGCCTTGAAGACACCTAAATTAATCGGATGGTAAGACCGCAGCAGGCAAATTGTTCCAGTCCTTCGATGTAAATTTATTAATCGACTTCAAAAAGGAGGAAGTTCTATGTTCGGCTGAATGTATTTTTTTTTATGTATGTTCACCGATTTGTCGGTCAATTGAGGACCGATTTTGAATTATTTTTTTTGTGAAGTGTTATGCTTCTGGGTTGGTCCTATAGAAATATTATTATGATCTGATCATGAACTTCAAAAATATGGAACAGAACTCCTCATAGGATCACAGCAGAACCGTCTTGTTCGAAAAATTGCTTTGTTTATACGTGTAGTCAATGACTGACTGAAAGAAGTATAGGGAATATATTGAACTGATCTGATGATGAAGCCTGAAGTTAGGCACCGGAACTCTGTAATAAATTAATGTAATCTAACAGTGTTTGGAATTATTAGAATTGTCATGAGATGCACTCTGGATATAAGGTATTTAAGTTTGGCTGAGGGGTACTTTTTATGAGTGGTGGTATCATAACTAAAACGTGTGAATTATAAAACATATAAAAAAATTCAACAGTTCTTTTCCGATTAATTATTTACGGGATCCAAAATACTAGACTCATTCTCCTGGGACTCGCTGAGCTTCATCACTTCTTCGCTCATATGTTGTTCGGCGCTGTTATTTCTGGCTTTGAGAAGTTGAAGTCGGAACTATCGTGATGGGGTAGCCTTTGCACAAGATACCAATGTTTCAGTTAATTGATTCAGGATTACATGTAGATACCAGGGTGGTTGGATTCATAACTCATAACTCTATGGAGCATAGCGACACACATCATCGGCTTTGTGGAGAATAAATAAACACATAGAGCTGCTTTATATTAAGTTAGTACTAAAATTTCTAGTAAAACACAATTGAGTTTTATTCTGTGTTCATCTTTGTACATTATTTTATACTAAATAAAGAAAGAAAGAAAAAGAAGAAAGAAAGAAAACATGTTTATCCTGCCTAAATAGACGCACAATTCTTACAAAAATATAAAAACAAAATTCCCTGACAGGCCATATGTGTATCTAGCTTTATATGACCATAGACAACACAGTTGTCCAGTTGTTGTTGTTGAAATAGTGGATAATACTTAAAAATAAGTTTCAGAAAACAGTATCAAAATTGATTATTAAATGAAGTAGCAATTAGTATTTCAAATATTAATATCTAGAAGAGTGGTGGACGTGGTGGGAACATCTCGCTATCTTTTTAGGGTTCTGTACCTCAAAAGGAAAAAACGGAACCCTTATAGAATCACTTTCCTGTCCGTCCGTCTGTCTGTCAGTCAAGACCCTTTATCTCGAGAACGCGTGTAGGCATAGAGTTGAAACTAAAACTGTTTACTGAAATCTGCGGTCCCTTGAAGCTGTAAAAAATCAAACTTCTGATTAACTAAAAAACTCAAGGGAATCAAAATTCATCGGGTACTTCCCGTTGACCTAGAATCCTGATATTTGGCTTGAAGCAATGTCTCTTAACACAAGTATAGGAAAAAATCTGAAAACTGTAAATTTTTTGTTAGTCACAAAAAGTGATTATAAATGATTCGGTAAAATCTTATAAGTAAGTTTGTACGGAACCCTTAGTGTGCGAGTCCGACTCGCGCTTGTGAAAACAGATCAATTATCGAATTGAGTTACGAAAATTTTTCTGAATCGCAAAAAAAGATTTTTTGTGACGTAACTACAAATTTACAATTTTCAGATATTTTCTTGCTCGTGTACTAAGAGCCCTTGCTCCATGTCAAATTTCAGGATCGTCGGTCAACGGGAAGTACCCTATGAATTTTGATTCCCATAAAAAAGTCAATATACACGTTTTTTGTGATTACTTTTTTTTTCGTTAGCTTAGAATGGATGGATGGAGAGCGAGAGGGAGACCAAAGAAAAGATGGATGGATTGTGTAAAGAGTGATATGAAAGAAAAGGAAGTTAGTGATAGTATGACGAGTGACAGGGCAGAATGGAAGAAAAAAACGTGTTGCGCCGACTTCAAATATCACGGGACAAGGGCAGGAAGATGATAATGATGATGATTAGAAGTTTGGTTTTTTCATAACTTCAAGGGGCCGTAGGCTTGAGTATATGGTTTTAAAAATCATAAAAGAGAGAATCATAAAGGAGAGAGAGATGGCGCTGCCGTCACATTAACATATCGCTACGTATTTTTATTTCTGAAAATTTTAAAAGTTGTTATATCGCGGTAAATTGCTACTGAAATATCTTGTATAACCCTAATACATTAGTGATAGTGTTATCTACTACGAAATAAGGACACAACATAAAAAAAAAGAAAAATAATCGGAGAAGAACTCTGGAAGTGACAGTGTTTACATTTCATATTTATAATTGTGTAACAAGTAGTAAAATTTGTGAAGAAATGGAAAAAGATCATAACAAGTGAGAAGATATAAAGTGGAAGTGATAAACTGTATAATAATTTGAACTTTGCATCACAAACAAAACGTTATGAAAAATATTTTGAATAATGGCACAGTCACTATGTTAAAAACTGGGAACAACGCCATCTGTATAGTAAGAATTGTATTATTTAAACACATAAAGAGATGTCGATAAATCAGAACATCTACAAAAAATAAAAGACCTACAAAGCAATCGACTAATTTGGCACGTTTACGTAAACATTTGATAGCCGTGAAGCGAAACCTTACGGAACGAACGTATCGTCGTGGGTTCAAACCTCAGTCAAGCAGTTACTTTTTGGAAGATTATCAAGACTTCAAAATGAATTCTGATAGAAATAACGTAACGATGCGGCAGAGAAAGAAAGTAGCATCTAATACATCTTGTGAAAGGCTATGTTTAACTAGTCCGTCATCGTCCGAGAAGTCACTAGCAGATAGTCTACCCGAACAGAATACAAACTACGAGGATGACCATACCAAAAATTTAAAAGAACAAATCAAATCACTAACTGACCAACTAAATAGCGCTCACGAACAAATTGAAGAATTGTTACTCGAGAATAGCTCACTTAACAAAGTCACGCAGGAACAGCAAAAACAAATCGCGTATTTAAAAACCATATGTACAGGTACTCCCCAGAACACTAACTCGGCTCGTAAGAAAAAATACAAAAAGAGATGTAGGAAAACACTTGATTTCGAAAGAGATGATAGTGACACTACACTCAGGAACGAGACAAATGAAACTGGGTCGCAAACACCACAAGAACATATTCGCTGTGAGAATAATTGTAGCATGAACAATCAAGAACAACTTTTGCGGAATCAAATAATTAACAGACAAGTTGAGAAACCTAGAATAATAATTTTAGGAGATGAACAAGTTCGAGGACTTTCACCAGTGTTAATAAATAGAAGAAAGGACGAGTGGAATGACTGCTACACAGTCTCAGCCCTGGTCAAACCTGGTGCAACATGCTCCGAGATCTTATCTAATAATTTCGACTTATTTAAATCGCTATCTGAGCAAGACATTGTGATTATCTCGGTAGGCACAAATGACAGTAATCCATTTCATCTGCTAAAAGAAGTATGTATAGCACTAAATAACTTAAAAAATTGCCAACAAATCTATGTATTGGGCGTACAGTGTAACTATTATTTAAATACGAAAATGTTAAATCAAAGTATACAACTTTTAACGCAAAACTTTTCGAACAGTAAATATATAAACTTAAATGAATTTCCTAATTATAAGCGTTACTTTTATATAAAGCAAAATAATCGCACTTTTTTGAAAGAACTTAGCTCTAAATTAAATATTGAAATCGACTATTTAAAATATACACAAGAGTTTCTTATGAAAAAGGCATCGTATGTCCATGCCCACAATCAGGAAAGATTTATTGAAATCAATAACGTAAATCGCTCTCGTCAGAAGACAATATTAGATTATTTTAAGCCATTGACATATAATAATAACACAGAGCTAGGGATTAATAATAAAGAACAATTAGACTCTAAACTTTCAGATACTGTGTGTGATAGTCTTTTTCGTGTATAACCATATTTTTATACTGCATCAAAATATTAATGGACTGATAAGTAAGTCGGACTTATTAAGTGTACACCTGAATAATTTTACACAGGAGGGGAAATCAGTAGATATAGTATGCATAACAGAAACAAACATGAAAAAGGATGACCATATAAATCTTCATGTACCTAATTATACACTTTATACATATTATGAACGTGATAATAGGAATGGAGGGTCGTGTATACTAATGAAAAATACGTTGAACGGGCAAAAATTAGATATAGGCCAATGGTGTAAACCAGGTCTTATTGAAGGTTGCGCGGTTCAGCTGCAGTCACACCCTATAATCATTTTGTGCATATACAGGCCTCCTAAAACAGATAAAGCCTCAGTGAATACCTTTCTTTTAAATTTGGATATAATTCTTAATGACTTTTGTTTTAAACGTAAGAAAAAGGTTATACTGTGTGGTGATTTTAACATAGATATTTTGAAAGATAATTATGCCTCTTTTAGTTTTAAAAACTTATTGCAAAGTTTTAATTTGAAATTAGGTGTGCGCACTCCAACACGTCTTTGTAGCGGTACCTGCATCGATAACATTATCGACAATGTAAGGGGAAGTAAATGCGTAACTGTCGAATTGGCAATGTCAGACCACACAGCGCAACTGCTACAATGTCCTGTCAAAACAACTTGCATACTCCCATACTGGTACATATTTAGACGCAGTTACTGCAAGGAGAACATGTCAAAGTTCAGAGGCTGTTTACAAAGTTTGACATTGAATGATATTTATGCCTGCAAAGAACCCAATGACGCGTTTAACAAGTTCCATGACACATTTAAACTATTTTATAATATGTGCTTTCCACTTAAGAGAATAAAAAGATATGCAACAAAAAAACCGATGTGGATAAGTAAGGGCATAAAGTTATGCTGCAAACGTAAGCGTGAAATGTTATGGCAATTCCGAAAAGACCCCAACTCGAAAACTAAAACAATGTTTAAAACATATACGAAACGGTTAAAAACGATCATTCGTTTAACTAAAAAATCTCAAAATATTAACTTTATTAATAATGCGCATAATAAAGGGAAAGCGACATGGCAAATAATAAATAAGTGCAAAAATAATAAGCCACTTGAAGGAATAACAAAACTTAAAATAAATAACAAAGATGTAACTGACCCAAGAGATGTTTCCCAAATTTTCAATGACTATTTTATTGACGAAATTGAATCTGTATCTGACATTAATAATGTTAGTAATTTAAAATTTGACATGCATCGTGACTCATTATTTCTAAGACCCACAGTTCCCTCTGACATTATAAATTTAATTAAATCGTTAAATAATACTAACAGCTCTGGATATGATGACATCACAACTAATGTAATTAAATCTGTATCGGATATTATCGCGCCAATACTTGTCATATAATAAATCTGTGCTTGGAATTGGGTGTGTTTCCGAATAGGCTAAAATTGGCAGTTATAAAACCACTGTACAAGAAAGGAAACAAACATGACCCAGCCAATTACCGGCCTATTGCATTGCTACCAATATTCTCCAAAATAATAGAAAAAGTAATTTACAATTCTTTATACTCATTTTTTGAACAGAACAATCTATTTGCTGGTGAACAGTACGGCTTTAGAAGAAATAAGAATATTAATATGGCAATCTTTAATATCTTTGAAAAAATTGTAACGGGTATTGATAACAGAAGTCCAGTGGCAGCTTTATTCATGGATATGAGTAAAGCATTTGACTTTGTGGATCGTTCAATACTTTTAAAGAAGCTAGAAAGATATGGAGTTAGAGGTAATGCTCTCAAACTTTTGAAATCGTACCTATCAAACAGAAAACAAGTTACGAAGTTAGATAAAGTCTGTATTAAGTCAAAAACCGAGTGTTCGTATGTATCAAGCCAGAGACAAAACAAATATGGAGTACCTCAAGGAAGTATTCTAGGCTCTTTATTATTTCTTATATATATTAATGACATGCCTAGAGAAACATATCATCCTATGGTTTTGTTCGCTGATGATAGCACGGTTGTTTTTAGTGGCATTAATGATGCGACGACGCTTGAGAAAGAGATAAACCACTGTCTCCAGGTATTAATAGAATGGATGGGCGTGAATAATTTAAGGATAAACATTGACAAGACTAAAATAATGACATTTGAGCAAAGGACAAATAATAAAAAACTTGACATTAAATATGGAGACAAAATTATTTCAGAAACAAGTACTACAAAATTTTTAGGACTAGAACTAGATAGAGATATGTCTTGGAAAACTCACACTAACAATATATGTAAACGTCTGAGTCAACATTCATATGCTCTACGTAACCTTGCTAAGGAGGTAAATTTTAAAGCTTTGGTTACAGCGTATCATGCGTATGTTACAGCTACGTTACGCTACGGTATCATATATTGGGGTAATTCTACAAATATGGACACGGTATTTAGGGCTCAAAAAAGGTGTGTTAGGTCAATATGCGGCATTCAAAGCACGGAAAGCTGTAAACAGTATTTTACGAATCTTCGTATATTAACAGTACCCTGCCTGTACATATATGAGGTGTCGATATTTGTTAAAAATAATCTTCATTTGTATGGAACTCATAACAGCGCGCGACATAGACATAAGATAAGCGGTAGACCACACAAAAAAGCCATATTTCATAAAAGTTTCTTAGGAATGGCTCCACGGGTATATAACAAACTCCCTAAATCTTTGTTAGAATGCAACGATTTCAACGTATTTAAAAAAAAATTGCACGATCTACTTATAAAAAAGACGTACTATACCGTAAGTGAGTACCTCTCAGACAGAAATATATGTGTACAATTATGATAATGGTTGCTTCTTTCTAGGTCCGATTTACTTTTCTTAATCGATTTATTGTATTTATTTTAATTTTGTTTTTTATTTTGTGTTGACATTCTCATTTAATTCTATAAATTTTTGTTTTTGTTCTGTGTTGACATTATCATTTAGTATTTATTAATCTCTGACATATATTACGTATCTTCCTTAATGTTTTATTTTACTTTTTCTTAATTTACTACATTCGTTAATTTACTACTATTGTTATAATAAATTATGACTAATATGACTTGGAATTGAATTTATATGTATTTATAATTTGGAATATATTAATAATGTATCGAGACTATATGACTAATTGTGTTTTAACCTCTGATTTGTATTTTATTATTGTATGCCTCAACGGCGGGATATAGCTGAACTTATTTTAATTATTTAAGACCTGTATTTATGATGTATACCTATAGTCCACAATAAAGATGATTTGATTTGATTTGATTTGATAAAAATCGGTTAATACGTTTTGGAGGAATTTGATAACAAATATAACAAATACTGTGACACGAGATTTTTATATATTAGATAATGTAAATAGGGAAAGAGTTGCTTAAATGCCACTGAGGCCGACGTGGCCCGGGTTTAACCGGTTACTACCAGTATCCGGGGCGATCCCTTCCGATAAGTCAGCAGTAGGTACGTTTAACCGGTTTTATGATCCCCTATTCCAATCAGTTACAGGAAAAGATCTTATTATATTTATATCCTCATATATGTGCCATAATGATTAACATTATCTTTGTAAATCAATTACCATTGTAAAGATTTCCATTTAATCCGATAATGTCGGCTAATATTATCAGCCGAAGTGACCTAACCTTTAGATAATAACATTATACCGAGTTCCCAGTAATGGTTATCTACTTGGCAGCAGCTGCATCATTTAGCGATAAGGCATTATGAAATTCAGTGATTGATTTATCATACAGTTAATAAGGAAGGTAATATCAATTTAAACATAGGATCTAAACGGATTGTGCTCATACAAACGACAAAGACAGAGGGTTGATGGTTGCCGTCGAAGGGCGGTGACGTTTACAGTGGTATCTGCTGTCAACAAAGTCTTGCTTATATGTCTTCGACAAAGTGCTGCTCGTCTGTATGAGCCTTTATGTCTATATCAAATCTGAAGTTATCAATGTCAGCCCGTATATTATGTAGCATTGAGTAGAATAGAATTTTATTTTGCAAATATGGGTAATACAAAAAAACTTTTTACAAAACAGGAATTCAAATAAAAAAAACTTTTTACAAAAAAAGAATAACCGAATTCACTAAAAAAAAAATACTAAAAGGATCAAAATAACTTTAATTTCGGAAGTCGGTGTTACTCGGTATTATTTGTATCTTATTTAACACCGACTTCCGAAATTAAAGTTATTTTGATCCTTTTAGTATTTTTTTTTAGTGAATTCGGTTATTCTTTTTTTGTAAAAAGTTTTTTATATCACACTTTTTAGTTGCTTTTATATCACACTTTTTAGTTGCGATACACTTATATAAACAGAGTGCCTATTTCTCATGATCATTCCAATTAACCCAAACACTGCTAGGTTACACTGTGTTATTATGAAGTTCCTGTGTCTACCTTCCACCTTCCGGCCCCATCATCAGGTCAGTTTGATAGTACCTTTTATCCAAAGTGCATCTCATGACAATTCTAATAAGCCCAAACACGGCTAGGTTACAATGATTAATTACGGAGTTCCAGTGCCTACCTTCCGGCTCCATCATCATCATCAGATCACTCCGATTTTCAACGTAACTATTCAGAACCATTCATTTATTTGTTTTGTATTGTCATAGTCGCATAACTATCTTCATTGTGATATCTATACGAGTAATAAGTTCCATTGACCATTTCTGATCTTCTTCATCAGTTCCACCTCATCAAATGTTACTTTTTGACTGTAAATGCTTAAGTTCTCGATGAAAATACCAAAATCACTATGCAGTTGCCTATAATATTTGAGGAGTTCCCTCGATTTTGCCAAGATTCCATCATCAGATCCTGACTTGGTGACTATGGGACCATTTGGGAAGTATACCCTTTCTAACAAAAAAATATTTTTTCAAATCGGTTGGCAAGCGACGGAGTTATGCGCGAACAAACATAAAAAAAAAAATACAAACATCCGAATTGAGAACCTCCTCCTTTTTTAGAAGTCGGTTAAAAAGCTCAGCCACATTTTACCATTCGGCATGCAAATATTTACATTGTTTTACATTGTTTTTATTATATATTATATATATTATATTACATTAAAAAAGAGACATGATTACCAGATCAGTTGGACCGCCCTATACGATACTAATTACAAAATGAAATTACTTTTGGATTTTTTTTACCTCTGCCTCTGGTCTAGCTGTCGCAAGCGGTTTCAAATGCTATTAGGTTTTTCCATTAGGAACTACTCAGTGAGCAGCCCGAAGTTTGAAGATGGATGGTCCCGCGCCTGATGATTTCTCCGGCCGTGACGGTTTACCGTACCATCGGACTATGAGAGTAAAGGAAGAACAGTGCACTGTATGAGTATGTTTACGCATATACTTCAGCACTGTAATATCTCCTGTGAACTTTTTATTTGATGTGGAAATTCTCATAGGTGTCCTCTGACCTGGGGTGGGCGGAGGGGTCTGTCAGACTCAATAATATCCAGGCGTCCAGTCGGTTCACTTTTAAGGTGATGGCACGTGAGCACAAGCGCAGGAAGTTGGTGTAATCATTACAGCGTTGATTTGTTGGATTCGTTTTTCATAAATAGATTGTTATTTGTATGTATGTATCTAAGTATATATTTATTATTGTATTTCTTTTCTATTTCTTTATCATTAAGCTGCACCTACCATGTTTTGTTTCTGCACTACCCTAAGATCGACTGGTAGAAAATGCCTAAGACACCGTCTTTGTACAGTGTTTATTACTTGTGCATAAAGTTTTAATAAATTAAATAAATATTAACTAATACTTGTGTTGGCCCGTCATCCGTGGACCTCCTCTCGTATTGGGATCTCCTTCATACTAGGTTGATCTCCGTTAAAATTAGCCACCGTGACAGAAATTCAGTTGGGATACCTATAATATTACTTTAAAAATTTGTATATCTTTGACAGTCTCGTTATGGGCAGTAAGGCTTTCCGGTCTTACTAAGAAGTGTTGTGTTACCTAGTGAATGAGTTGTTAAGATCAGATAGGCCGGGAAATAAGCACTTGTCAGCTGGAACGGAAGAACCTAGGAGACGACCCCAACATACGTATTTAGGAAAAAATGAGACCGATTGGAATGTAGATCGATGACCTGGTGAAGGTCGCGGGAATACAATGGATGCAAGACGCACAGCATTGTTCGTTGTCACGATACTTAGGGGAAGCCTATGTCCAGCAGTGGATGTCTTTCGGCTAAAATGATGATGTGATAGATTGACCATTGAATTTGCAAATCATTGTATGCTGTTATAAAGAACTGTGATTATGCAGAACAATCATATACAGAACACAAAGCGATGATGACGCATGATTTGACAATTTCGAACATTTTTAAGTGACAAGTCAATACTTGTGTAATGTACATAATATATTATGTCTATTTCTAATGACTAGACTAGTTATCGCAAAAATCTATATAAGTCAACTACCGAATCGGTAATAATTGAATTTTTTATCACCTACACGGTGATGATGGATCTATTTATAGCAAGCACGAGTTCCACGCTTTTAGCAAGTGATAGGAAATCACTAACATTTTCAAAATACCAATGACCGATAACTTATCTGTATATAATGTAAACTGGTCCTTATAGGCCTGCTGTCATTTATTGTTGAAATGTCCGAAGAATGTCGTTATCAAAAAAAAAACTAATGATGAAACATGATTTGCTACACGTTAGCTTAGTCATCATAGGCAGATATGTGGCATATTAATTTATATCAATAGATCAATAAAACGTGTATTGACATCAAATCTCTTTAGCACGAAGCTATAGCAATCACCATTGCTTGTATGATCTAATGTTCTCCACGCTTAAAGGGCGTTCCTCAGGGAGCAACATTGGGTCCTAAGTTTCTTTATTGCCTCGATTCTATTACCCTATTTGACTGAAATGAACCAAAAACTTCTGTTTTTCTGTTTGTAAGGTTACAAGTGTTTCGCAAGGCACTACACTTCTTATACTCTGAATATTTTCACATTCAAAAGTTCCTCAATTCTATTTATAATTACTTTAAAAAATAGTCTGATTAAAATAAACGACTTTGACTTTGACAAACACATTCCAAAGCATGTTATCAATAATAAACTGCGAATAATACGACTGTTTTCAGGTCACCTCGAAATAAAAGTAGGAAGAAAACAACACCCTAAAACCATTATGTGGGCCGGTAATTATTGGGTATGTAAACAGAAGAGGCACATTACACATAACACGCTAGTTTACAACGCTTTTCTCTATTAATCTCAACTTTACTAAATCACACGAGGAATGTTCATAAATTAAAGAACATTTCTTAAACGGGAACATTTTCCAAATGTCTGTGGGCACACGTCACGCTTGAAATAGATCTTTCTTAGGCATGTGGGTCACTGACTCACGCGGCCGTGACCCACATGAGGAAATCTTTTAGTTTAGATAAAGTAATTTCCTTAGTTTTGTTGATAGAAAGAAATTTGTTGTATAACACTACTTCTTCTTCTTCTTAGCGTATCGATGGCAAAACTAGTTAAATTCCTTGCATGGCCCAGTATTCTGCCACGGCAGTGCCGTCCGCTGATGCTGTCATTAGGTCCCTTAAACACTATTGTAATCTACCTACTTACATAGAAGATAATGTTACAATACTTGCATCAAGATATGTGTAACAATCAGTTTCAAATATCCAAGTTCTATGGTTTTTCCATATTTCGGTAAAATTTAGGAAAAACCACAATAAAAAGACGTGGTGTTTTTGCATATTTAACTATCGTTCCAATATTCACTCAATACACATATGGGTATCTACTAATTGCAATTGAATTTATGAACTCACTTATGTGTCCTTGTTTTACTTTCAATGTGTCCTTGATTTCACCTGATGTAAAGCCATTGATGAGGTCTACGATGGAACGAGCGAGCCCAGGAGATAACTGCTCACTCTTGCTTTCAGAGGTTAATTGACGTATTAGATAATATAATAATTTATATGTTTTCAAGGGTACAGTAAATAGGCTCTTAATAAACCAGTGCGATTCACCATCAACGATTGCATCACTGCTTACCATCCGGTGGGATTGCATTCAAGCGCTAGTTTATATTATTTAAAAAAAATATAAAAGGAAACATGCTAGTAATATGACTTCTCCAACGACGACGGGGATGACGGAGACGACGGGGTCACAGCAGACCCAGAAAGAGACGGCGGGATGACTTATAGATGACAATATTATTTATATTATTAGACTCAAACTACCATAAATTCGTTAGTAATTTATTTTGTTAACGTTTCATTTATTAATAGTTGTACATATTTATTTTTCTTGCTTTTTTTATATAGTTTCTTTTTTATAGTGTGAATGTGAGAACACTATTTATTAAAATTATTTTTATTGTACTTTTGAGTACAATACTGACTAGTCTACACTTTCCTTACTAATACTGTATAAATATGGAAATACTGTAAGAACATCATTTTATTTTAAAAGGAAAGCCGTGGAGTTTCTTGCCAGTTCTTCTCTATAAGAAACGACCTATTTGGAACCGTGTACTAGCTTCTGACGTTTTATAAGTGACCATGTAGGCCTATGTGAAATGAAAACTCATTTATTTAGAAATTTTTTTTTAATCATGTTTTCCGTAGGAATTAGCAAGAAGTGGCTCAGTTCTGAGAATATAAAAGGAGGCCTTCGCTTAAAAGTGGGGCAGTATAGGCTAAATATAATAATTTGAAACACTTTTCGTCTATTCGATGAAAATAGGTGATTTTGGTCGACTGAAACTACAGGTAGCAAGCGTGACCAATGTTGTTTGACCCGTGTTTCAGTGATCAATCGATAAAGTTCAATCAGTGAAACTATCGCAAATAATAAAAAGAATTGACCAATAAAACACGTGTGTAAGGAATCGCTCTGATAACCTTAGGACCCTCTTGGGAAGGAAACATTAATTTTTCATTGACTGACTACATAACGCCTTATTGCGAAATAATTAATTGGTCTTAGCAACCAATATCAGTACTTACTGGTAGGTACCTACTTACTGTGTGTTTGGAATATTTGCTATATTTGTCTTTATTAATAACTCAAGCGGAAAAATATTGACAGATAACTTTTTTAGCGCATTTCAATTGTGCTGCTAATTAAATTAATATTAGATTGTGTGACTACGGTGAGCAGTGTCTTTAAGTCACGGGTGCCATGTCGAATTCCGAATGAAACGTAGGTTGCTTAGTTTTAATCCCGAACGCAGTGAGGGATTTATGTAATTAACTACCGAGCACTAAGAGAGAGTAAGTATAGAATCCTGAGTGATGTGTGGAATTTAAACCACCTTGATAATCTTTAAAATATTTTTGTTTGTGACTTTTCCCGAGCGACATTCAAAATAACTAAGTTATTCATTATAAAAATTATAATAAAACAGACTGACAAATAGCAATATAAAAACTTCATGTGTTTGAAGAAGTAAACAGTGGACATTTCCACTTCCTAATAGCGCGGGCGAAGCCGTGTGCAAATCTTGTGTTCGCTATATTTTATATTTGCAGCATTTTTCTCCCACGGTATCGAAGGAATGTTAATTAATTGATTTACGTACATTTCAATATAGTTATTTAAAACATCGTACGTGACTCACAGATAACAAAAATGGCGTAATGAATGAACTCTTCAATAATGTAGAATTTTCCTCCAATTATAACACATTTATGTAATGATATATATATATACGTATTATCTGCTCTTATGCAATATGATATCCGTGTGATTTATTCATCATGTAACGCAAGATGGAGGTTTGCGGTTAGTTCAATTGTTTAATTACAATGACTGAAAGGTTTTGCTATCACGTCAACTTCACCTAAATCCATAATTCTCTTTAATCTGGCTACAAGGTAATTTAAGTTTGTATTATTTTTAGGGTTTCGTACCTAATTGGAAAAAAAGGAACCCTTATAGGAACACTTCATTACCTGTCCGTCTGTCTGTCTGTTAAGACTATTTATCTAAGGAACGCGTGGAGGTGTCGAGTTGAAATTAAAACCATATATTCAAAGTTTCGGTATCCTAAAGCTGTGAAAAAATCAAACTTCTAAGTTAACGAAAAAAAAGATACGGCCGTTTTTATTGCAAAAAACGTGTATCTTGACACTCTCAAGGGTACTTCCAGTTGACTCAGAATCCTGAAATTTGGCATAAAGCAAGGTCTTATAGCACAGATATAGTAATAAATCTGAAAATGGTAAATGCTTTGTTGGTCAAAAAAAAAAAATTTTTTTTTGCCTTTCGAAAAATCTTCGAGACTCCATTCGGGAATTAAATAAATAAATAAATATAATAATCATAAATAAATAATGTATTCAATAAGTAGTTTGTACAAGGCATACAGAGTAGTCTTAAATACTAGAGAAAAACAGTACATTCAGTACAAAGTGGGTCCTAGGACTCCCTTTCCTAAACTAGGCAGAAATTCTGTCTGTATCTTAGGAAAGAGTTTCCAATTACTATAATACGACCCCCTGGTCGTATTATAGTTACAAAATAAAATAAAGACATTGGTACGTGCAGTGGGTGAACAAAGTACTTAGTTAAATATGTGTAGTGAGTGTGCGTATATGTGTGTGTATGAGAGTGAGTATGGGTGTGTTAGTTTTAAGCGTATTGTATGTGTAAGCCTATCTCGTTTAATGTATTGTAGTTAGAAGCTCCTCTGTATCATTATATGTTAGTGTCTGAAGCCAGGAATGTAGTTTCTTCTTTACCTCGTACTTAGTCAAGACGTATATATTAAGTAGTTGGTGGGCTTTATTATATAACCTAGCACATAGACCATTAAACTGTCGTCTTACAAAGGCAGTCCTGCAAGAAACGGTAGGACATAACGGAAACCCACAGCGCCGCTGACTCAAAAGCTGCTTATTGTAAGAGAACATAGAGTGTTTGTAGAGGATGGTTCTTAGGATATACAATTTTCTAACAGATAGGACATTGCATTCTGTATATAGCATAGATGTAGGGTAGTCACGTGGTTTGAAGTTTATTACTTTTAGCACAGCCCTTTGAGCTCTTTCATGCTTTAAAAGCTCAGTTTTATAGGTCCCCTCTCCATACAGAATTGATTGACACAGGGCCAAGTAATAAGGTACCCATGTTAATAGTTCAATAGTAAATTGAACTATTAACATAAGTAAGTTTGTACGGCTATGCGCGAGTCCGACTCGCACTTGCCTAGTTTTTTAAATTAATAATTATTTATTTTCATCACCTGGGATAGCCTTTTTTCAGCTAGCTTGGGGTCGGCTTCCAGTCTAACAGGATACGACTGAATACCCGTGTTTAACATGGAGCGGCTACCTATCAGACCTCTACAACCCAGTTACTGGGCAACACTTCTTGGTTAGACTGATGGTCAGACTTTCTGGCGTCTGACTACCTGCGACAGCTGTCAAAGGCTTTACGTGCTTTTTGAGGCATGGGGTGTTAGTAATATCCTAGATAAACTTATAAATTGAAAAATTCGTATTGGTACTTGCCCGCAACTTTGGTCTTAACCATTGGGCCATCACGGCACGACATAATTTACTTTGATGAAAATAATTAATATGAACAGTTACAATTGGCGATGATAGAGCCAGCAGACTGCGAATCTGTAGCACTTTATTTTGAGAAACTGGGTCACTATTGTCCAAACATAAAACTTGTTTAATACATTTTCCACTGGAAAAATACTTAGTAATAACACAAAAGTTACTTAATCCTTATTTAAATATTGAAATTATTACAAAACAACATCCGCATTAATATAATATGTAGGTACCTGTTTTTACTAGTTTTATAATACAGGAATTTCCCAAATTGTTTGACTTTACGTAGACAATAAAAAATACCGTTCTATTGTGCGAATTAGCCTGCTACACCCAGGGTTCCGTAAGCAATAATTTTAATTAATTTTCTTGGAGTTGCTTTTTCACTATTCAAGAGATAAATTTTGAAAACCGCTCTGGCATAATCTGTAGAATTTCTGGTCGGGTATAGCATAGTCGGCCTTATAATGTTCCCACTGTTGAGACTCAGGCCTCCTTTCTAGGAGAGGTTATGGACCGTAATTCTCCACGCGGGCACAGTGCGGGTTGGTGGATGTCACATGTCTTCCAATTTTTGGTTCTAGGACATGCCGGGTTTCCTCACGATGTTTTCCTTCACCGTTTTGAGAGCAGTGGTGTTGAAATCTGAATTGAATTTGAATCTGGTCGGGTAATTTCACCTAAGGTGTTAACAATTTGAAGGGTGGTATAAAACTGGGAAGTAATTGAAAGTTAGGTATACGTCTTCTTTGCGTCTACGGCGATGTCAGTAGAGGTACCGATCGGTCTCTTAAAGTAATATATAATATGTCTGAACTAAACGAGAAAAACAAAAAAAAAAATCTGAGCTTAAGCAGCCAAGGCCGTGATCCAGTGCGTCATCAGTGAGATACAGCCACATCTTTGTCAACAAGTCATCGAAGATTTAATGAAAAGAGTAATGACCTATCATCAGAGCCACGAGGGACATTTGCCGGTTGTTTTATTGCATAATTAATCGAAACCTGTCTATTTTGCCCGGAGCACACGGTAGAGGTGTGCCCCGCTTGGGCAGAGCAACACCGTGTCCTCGTGGGGGCGATCGGCGGCGGCGATCTCTCGCGCTGGGCCTTGGTACAGGCCATGGTCCGGAGCGAGGAGGAGTGGCAGGTGGTCGCTTCCTTCTGCGAAACAGTAATGCTAGCAAAGAAGGCGGCCGATCGCATTAGGCAACGGTCCTCACGCCCCAACCGCCGCCGGGATTCCGATCCCGATTTCCAGCCACCGTAGGCGGGCTTGCGGATGGCGAGCAATGGGTAGCCCGCCGTCCGACCGTCCGGTAACCGTCCGGACCGAGCCCAAATCGTCGACGGCGCGCCTCTGTGAGATGTCAGCAAATCGTAGGGGCCCAGCAGGGTTGAAGCCTACTGGGGCCACGGGTAGTGTGAAAGTGAAACACGGGGCCCTGGGACGAAGGCAAAAAAGGAACAGGAGTGGGTTTTTAGTCAGTAAAAGTCTGACACTACCTCCTGCTCCGCCCAGGAGCGGGATTTGTCATTAGATGTTTTTCCCATCATAAAAAAACCTGTGTACTTTATACAATGCAATAAAAATATTATACACAAATAAATATAACAAATAACTGTTTTAATTTTAAAATTAAACAGTGCTTTCTTATTGAAACATCCGGTAATTACATTCTAAAGTAGTCCGGTGACGGACAAGTCTCTTCCAATTTCGATTTTGTTTTATTTAAAAACTAAGTCAAATTAAAACTGTGTGACTCAATCAAACATTATTAGGTCAAGAACCTTATTATGATCTTAGGAGGAAATAGCAGCAGAGAAGGTCGATTATCATATATTTTGTCATCTCCAAAATAGGCAGAGTTTCGTAACATTTGTTCATAGAATCTATAGTCATCTAGTTACTTAAGGTCATTGAATATTAAAATGTTTTACAGGTGAACGTTCTGATTGGAATCACGAGAAGTGAGTCAGCCTCAACAGTTTGTGTTGTAATAACTTGTAATCGATTCATTTCGGAAGTAAAGATACAATATTGATTGTAAGAAAAGATCTTAAGGGGTGAACTTTCAGTAAGGCTTCCTAATTATATAAGTCGGACATCGCCATCCTGCCTTGAGCAGGCGCGGTAGTTAGATAAAGGTCGTGATGCCTTCACCTTATGAAAATAAGTCTGTGCCAAACAGTGGGGCACTTTGGTACTGTCAGTCTTTGGTGGTTAGGACTTTTTATTTACACTAATTTAATGCTCTTATTACCTAAATGAATAGAGTAACCCGCGTGAAAGTAAAAAAACTATGGCAAGGAAACACTCCAGGGATAAAAAAAGTATCCTCCACAAGGTCTAGAGGTACCTATACTTTTGTTTTTCGTTGGTAAAAACATCCAATGACATCCCCCGCACTTGGGAGGAGCGGGAGGGTGTATCAGACTTTTACTGACTAAAAACCCCACTCCTGTTCCATCATTGCCTTTCATACCAGGTCCGAGTCTTCCTTTCAGAAGCAGACCCTTGGCCCTAGTAGGCTTCGACTCTGTTGGGCCCCTACGGTTTGCTGACATCTCCTTTAGGGGCGCGTGAAACAGTACGCGCCGTCGATGACTTGGTCGCGGTCCGGACGGTTACCGGACGATCGGACGGCGAGCTGCCCATTGCTCGCCGTCCGCAAGCCCGCGCCTACGGTAGCCGGAAATCGGGATCGGGATCCCGGCGACTAGGGCGTGAGGGCCGCGCCCACGCGCGTGCACGTGCGGCCTCCATTTGCTAACATTACTGCTTTGCAGAAGGAGGCGACCACCTGCCACTCCTCCTCGCTTCGGACCATGGCCTGTACAAAGGCCCGGCGCGAAAGATTGTTGCCACCGATCGCCCCCACGAGGATACGGCGGTGATCTGCCAAAGCGGGGCACACCTCTACCGTGTGCCACCGTGTCCTCCGGGCGGTCGACACAGTGTTGACACCCGGGCGTTACTTGAGCACGAATCCGGTGCAGGAACTTCCCGAACTGACCATGTTCGGTGAGAACCTGCGTCATGCGCAAGGTGAGGATACCGTGAGGTCTTTCCAGCTACTCCTCAAAGAGGGGACTTACTGCCATAATTATGGCGTGCCCAAGAGGATAGACCTTGCAAATGCATTCCACAATAAACGCACATTGCTAAAATTTTTTCTTAATAGTATTAGTGTGAAGTGAACTGAAATGTAATTATAAGCCATGCAGACAATATTAACCATTTTAGAGTTACTGACTGCTACAGTAGATTCTACTGTGTTTTATATCGATGGAATGTCGAATTCCTTATCGTTTATTTAATCTACAGCTAGTGCAGGTTCCTAACAATGCGAGTTAGGTCTAGTCTTCGATAGAGATGTACCTACCTAAAAGTAAATACGTAGGTATAGTGCCTGACTCTGACCAACTGAAACAGTAAAGAAATACTCTCACGTCTATCTTTGACGAAGTTGATAATATGCATACTCCTAAATAGCAAAAAAAAAAAATAAGTTTGAAAACACTTGGAAAGAATTTTCAACTTTAATCGAAATTTGTGCTTCGGCCAACAAAGCCACAAATAAGCACAAGATTTCTATGAAACCACTTCATCGGGACCTTGTCCTTGGCAATTAGTCTGAATACTCAAGGATAACTTTTAAGTGAACAGAGTCTGAGAATAATTGACACACATCTCAAACCAGGAAAACTTGATTGCTAGCTCAAAATCTACATTCTTACTAAATCGTTTCACCCTCATTCTGTGTTTCAGAGAAACCATAAACAGAAATAGAGCAACGTAGCCGGAACTAAATCTCCTCAGAACATAATATTTTCTGCGTAACTTTGTATAAAATGTAAACAAAGCATAAATTACGCACACTTACGCACGGCAAGCAACATAGTTTTAAGGGCCTAGCTCCCAAACATTGCCATAAAACAGTGACTTTCTGTAACGTACTCCTTGGTAATGCCAATATCAGGATAGAATGGAAGAAAAAAACGTGTTGCGCCGACCCCAAATAAGATGGGACAAGGGCAGGAAGATGATGATGATGATGACTCCTTGGTAACGCCACGGTCAAATAGGTTTGAAAAAATATAATGTTTATTATTAGATTCATGTACAATATTATCAACATATTATTTTTTCGTATGACTGATGTTTTTAACAAAAAAAAAAGATTATCAACACTATATTTTTTCACTGGTTTTCCCTAATCCTTTGCTTTTGCATTTGACCTTTAGAAATACGTTTACACAAAAAAAATGTAGGTTAAATGTTCTTCGAAATGTACATAGCATAATATGTAAATCAGCGGGGCTCTACGCTGGCGCAGGCGACAGATGCACAACATACCCAGATGTTCAAGGGACCATACGCTTTAAACAGTATAATTAATACGCGGCACTAATAATTATGTTAAGAGCTGTTAGTGAGCTGCGAAATGATTAGCTAGACATGCTCCGGCGACCTCACCCGGATATTCTGGGAAATCCCCAGTCTCCTTCATAATGTACAGTCGCGAGCATCAATATCTATAAGTTTGGCGAAATTTTAAAGCGATTTTCTCCTGAAATAACCGTTACAACTGAGAGAAAGATAAGTTTACAGAGGTTTGAAAACACTCTGTAGCGACATCTATGGCGCCACAGTGGAACTAAAATTCACAATCCTGTACCACGATATTAGAGTTTTTCGGGCGATTAGAATTATATTGAAGTTTGAAATCATCTATCGGGCAGTTGGCCAGACCAGATACAATTCCCGTCTGATCGGAGGATCCTCCCTTTATAATGGAGGCTTGTGAACTTTACACTCTGTTCCGCTTAGTTCTAGAACTGTTCGTCGTACCCAAACAATCGACATTTTAAAAATATCGTAGGTGCGTTCACAAACATGTAAACTCACATACACAAGACACACAGACTTGGAACAACTGTCATTAGGCCATACAAATAATTATTCCGTGCGTCTTAGATTAAACACCTCTAGATGTAGCCACCTCGTGGCTGCACATGAGACGGCACTATAAAACTTCAATGAGGTTATTACGTAAACTTTTACTTAAATATGACTATTAAAATACACTAAAAACTTAACTATTGCAGTCTATTTCTCATTCATACACTAAAACTATTACTCTCATTGCCGAAATTATTCTAAAAACATAAAAAGTGACTTGAGTCCACCTCTCAGTAACAGTGACAGGCCTTTGTTTGGCTCTCTTTTCCAAGTACGCTAAGCAAAAAACCAGCCACGTCGAATGAGACAGAGCATGTTATGTTTGGTCTCAATTTTCTTACTTATTTCGTATTTATGCTACTCATTTCCACACTTCCCTATAGTCTCATGGCTACATCTAGAGGTATATAATCTAAGCCGTGCGGGATTTGAATCCGCGACACGCAGCGCAGCAGCCACAAATCCCTAAAATTATGTAAAAGTTTTTTTTATTAATAAAAGAATTTTATTTTATGTAATGTCTCTTTTCTTCGATATTTACTGCGCTTGACTATACTGGTAGGTATATGTTAAGCAGTATTCATTAATGCTCACATGCCACAAATAAGCAGATAATCTTAATACTAAGAAATGCATGCAATACGTCACTAAGCTCAAGTGGAACTTACAAAGAATTCTTTTCGGTGCGTCGGTAAAGGGTATTGCCGGTTTGTGCAACATACCCTGATTGATGACGCAGGCGTCTCTGACAGTTGCAAGCTTGATTTTCCAAGAGTTTATGAACATGGGAAATTCACTTCCTTGCCTGCTTTTGCAGATTCTTTCGTAGAGGATATTTGAATCTAAGTATTTAATGTGAGAGAGCAGTAGGGGTCTAGTGGTAACGGCTTCGACGTATGATTTAGTACGAGTTAGGTAGTGTAGGTGGCGGGTTTAAACCCAAGCAGGCGTAAAACTTTCTGTACCGAATTTATTTCATCACTACTATTCTCAAAACGTTGAAAGAAAATATCGTGAGGGAACCAGCATTTAGCACATGTCACGGTTTCCAGCACAATAAAAATTTGAAGATATTGTTTTTTTTTTAAGGTGAAAAATCATCTAATTACTTCTCTCACAAAACTCTGACCCACCTTCCCGCTCGGGCGAGGGGGAGGGGCAGGCGAGGCAGAGGGTTTGTAACTGACTTTTATTGACTAAAACCAAACCTAGGACATCCATCAATCCGCTCTGGGCTTACGAGATAGATTACGGCCCATTCCCTCTCAAAGAGAGGAGGCCTGAGTCCCAACATTGAGAACACTAAAGGGCTAGCATGATGTTATGCCGAGTGTGAAGTAAACAAATTGGAATAAGTACACTACAAGTTGTTGTGGTCAAAACAAAGGCCTACATGTTTTTCTATTATGTAATGGCGTACAAGATATGAAATTGAATGCACAAGTATTTATCGAATACAGTTCGACATATTTAAATAAGGTAAAAATTCTCACTATATATACCTGTACATTTTACGGTTTTGTCTGTATAAATTGACAAAATTAAACTTTTAACTTATCCGAGCCTGTGTGCGAACTTTTATATTTTCATCGAAATTTCTTAACTAAGCACTAGCTCCTATGAAAAAACCGAATAGGTAATTTCTTTTTTAATTCTTTTCTTAGGCTCGCGTTTGACCATTAAGTACCTCACCTATCAGTAAGCGATGATGTGCTTTACGCTTGCTCAGAACCAACCTGTTCATTCTACAATCCCCAACCAACCTCTATAGTATTTACGTTGAGTTCGGCCCATTTTGCGTACAACAGAAATTGACAAAGTTGCAATTAATATTATAATTAATCAGACGGATCCTCAAGTAGCGTCAGCCAAAGAGGGATATCTTAATTCTGAAGCAGTGTGCTTCTGTTCGTTCTTCTAATTACGTTACCGTATCACATTTCAACCAAAAAAAAACTTAAGTAACATAGGTCCGCTGAAATGATGTCGTTGTCCAATCTTTGCGTACAGGCAGAAGCTTATTTACCAGTAACAACCATTACACCCTGTAATTCTAATTAGGGATGCACGTAACTAAGACGTGATGTCATAGCCCGCCGCTGCTAAGGTGTGTGGGCATGGGCATCTAAAGAAAACAGAGAACTCGCATGACTAAGAAACTCTATAGAAAACTATAATATTTACGTCTAGTATAAGTCTTTAACACAATGTTAATAATGCACGCACCCGCCTTACTAATGGTTATGGAAACAAGTTTAATTTTTTTGATAAAGTTCCACTGTTTAGTAATTTAAATAGGTACGGAGAAAGACGGTGACACATTTACCTAATACAATTTGTCTATAATGAGCATTTAGCTATTAGGATTTATTTTTCATTTTGAGGCGATTTATGGTCATTATACATCCACCGAATTGCC
This sequence comes from Mythimna vitellina, assembly GCA_949316375.1. NCBI lineage: Eukaryota > Metazoa > Arthropoda > Insecta > Lepidoptera > Noctuidae > Mythimna > Mythimna vitellina. The sequence goes on along the minus strand of OX438689.1, from coordinate 1,120,867 downwards.
AATACCATAGTCCCTATCCATACACTATACCTGCAATTCTTTCTTCTCAATTACCCACAAATTCTTCTTAAGGCAATCACCGAACTCGACACCTGTCCCAAGTGTGGACCGCCCGGAGGACACGGTAGAGCACACGGTGGAGGTGTGCCCCGCTTGGGCAGAGCAACGCCGTGTCCTCGTGGGGGCAATCGGCGGCGGCGATGTCTCGGGCCGGGCCTTGGTTCAGGCTATGGTCCAGAGCGAGGAGGAGTGGCAGGCGGTCGCCTCCTTCTGCGAAGCCGTAATGCTAGCGAAGGCCGATCGCGTGAGGCAACGGTCCTTACGCTCCAACCGCCGCCGCCGGGATTCCGAGCCCGATTTCCGGCCACCGTAGGCGCGGGCTTGCGGATGGCGAGCAATGGGTGGCTCGCCGTCCGACCGTCCGGTAATCGGACCGAGCCCAAGTCGTCGACAGCGCGTACTGTGCCACGCGCGCCTCAAAGAGATGTCAGCAAATCGTAGGGGCCCAGCAGGGTCGAAGCCTACTGGGGCCACGGGTAGTGTGAAAGCGAAACCCGGGGCCCTGGGACGAAGGCAATGAAGGAACAGGAGTGGGTTTTTAGTCAGTAAAAGTCTGACACTATCTCCCGTTCCGCCCAAGAGCGGGGATGTCATAAGATGATTTTCCCACCCAATAAAAAAAAAACACCTGTGCCAAAGAAATCCTTATTTAATAGAATTCCACCTACTGGGGAGGCGATTAGCATAGATAACAGTATTATTTCGCTAACTACGTCAATAAAAATACAATGTCCGCGGAAAGCCCCAAATGACTTGCAGTCACGGAGTATATCTAGTAAATGGAGTGTTGACGTTCACATTTTTCTCCTATCTTACACGGATTTTTTTTCACCTAAGCTCTATGATTTAAAAATGGAGCAGAAGTAAGCTTATTTTGTTTCTGCCGTTGTCTACTCTTTTTTATTAATGTAGGCCAACAGCGGTGTTCTATTTTTTTTCCAAAACTATCACATAACGTCGTCTAGTCTCAGGCTAAGTAGAGCTTGTGTTAAGACTACTAGACAACTGATAAACAAATTTATATATTTCTAAATACATATATATGATAGATAAATTACACCCAGACACAGAACAAATGATCGTGCTCCTCACACAAACATTTGTCCTGGATCGAACCCACGACCTCGAGCATAGCACTCAAGGCTACTAACCACTAGATCAACAGGCCAGTCGATTACTATTAACCATAAATTGATACCTATAGTGCGAGATAGTTATGGAAATCTTTATAAAGTTAAAACTGGAGTTATCTACCTGAGCGGCCGTTACTGATTCCCTGCACTAAGTTTTAGAACTTTTTTTGGGCGGTTTATCATTGATACTGGTACTGGTGGAATAAACATGAACGGTTTTTAGCTCTTTGGCAAATTTTTAACAATATTAACGTTCCAAATGAAGCCAATGTAGTTTGAAATGTATGATTCAGCGTTCGAAGACTGTTAATTTCCACTTCGCATTCTGTCTCCATTTGCTCATGAGCTGTGGCTGCAGATCCATCAAAGATAACAGCACAGCGTCGATTCGTCGTGCCCTCGCTCTGCTTGTAATAATTAGCCGTGGTCCGCATCTGCATCCGTCTCGTTGGAATAAAAACTGGTGGCTTCACCGACTCACGCAATCAGAGGTTTTTACGTTTGTTGCGAATTAATAATGAAAGTTTTGGGTCTTAATGACGAAGAGGCGGATCTTTAACATACAAAGGAAAATTAATAAAAATGTAAACCTTTAATTTATCAAGAGCAGTGGTGGCCGAATGGTAACTGCCCCGACCTACGAGTTGTGGGTTGCGGGTTCAAACCCAGCCAGACGCATTACTTTGTGTAATTTATTTCATCACCACTGCTCTCAAAACGGTGATGGAAAACATTGTGAGGAAACCGGCAAGTCCTAGAACCAAAAATTCGAAGACATGTGACATCCATCAACCCGCAATGGGCCCGCGTGGTGGATTACGGCCCATTCCTTCTTCCAGAGAGGAGGCCTGAGTTGGGACTCAAGCCTCCTTTCTAGAAGAAGGAAGTGGGAACATTATAAGGCCGACTATGCTAATTTATCCCTCTTCTGAGTATCTCCTCTTTTAATTAAGACAACATGCCCCATATATGCACAAAACGTTTTGGGAACACATTTATTGTGCGTTTGCCGGGGTCTGTGTTTCCTGATAGCCACAACTTCTTTCTTCTTTAAGTCAAGAGTAAAAAGGTTCCTTCTAGGCAAGCGTGCTCCTTATTCGACCACATCGCTTACCATCAGGCGTAATAATGGTCAAGCGCGAGCCTATCAATAATAATAATAAGAACAAGCATTTATCACCAATTTAACTCTGTTTTAAGAATTGGAGTCATTTACGTGGATAGGTACATTCACTGTAAGCCGTCTCGGTTACATTGTAGCATATCACAATCAGCTTTATATATTCCCACCAGGCATAGTATGACATAATTAGCCTTATAATAAAATTGCAGGACCCCGAGTCCCAGAGAAAGGTTTTACCGTAATCCACCACGCGAGCCTAGTGCGGATTGGTGGACGTCACATGTCTTCGAATTTTTGGTTCTAGGATAAGTCGGTTTTTTTAGGAGAGGGAATGGCCCGTAATCTACCACTCGGGCCAATAAATGCAGGTTGGCAGGCGAATATCGCATAGGTATCTTAGAATTGTTGGTTCTAGGACAAATTGGTTTCCGTGATGACAAAATGAATTACACTAAGAAGGGCGCCTGGCTGGGTTTGAACTCACTACATACAAACTCGGTAAGTCTGAGCCATTCCTCCTGGACCATCACGGGTTCTCCAAAATTCACCCCATAAGGGTTTTTTTTTCGGATGGGTAAATCATCTAATGACAACCCCCCATTCTTGGGCGGGGCGGGAGATAGTGTGACTTTTACTGACTAAAAACCCACTCCTGTTCCTTTTTTGCCATTTTTCCATGGCCCCGGTGATTTCTTTCGCATCACCCATGGCCTCAGTAGGCTTCGACCCTGCTGGGCCCCTATGGTTGCTGACATCTTGACTTGGCGCGAGGGCCATTGCTTCACGCGTGGAGTACACGGGGTTTCAAAGATTTGTACGGAGAAACTTCCTTCGTTTATTATTGTCCTGCTACGTCTCGATTTGTAATTTCGGTAATAGGTACCTATGTTATCACTGTGTGCGCTGCTGGGGCACAATTCCCACTTCCCCTAAGACAGTTTCACTAATCTACCTAAAATCCAGACTCAAGTCGGTACAGTTTACGTCCTGCATCATAGTTAAGTGATCCTCATCAGCGCCCACCATCAGATGAAATAACAAGCCTAACAGAAAGAACAAGGCAATGCCTATCAGACCCCAGCCAAAAGTTCCTCTATCACGTGAGATTTCTGTATACAATAGATACCTACGCCGAGATCTTAATGAACGTGATTCACTCGCATTATAAATACCTTGCTATGATGAACGATCTATGAATAACAAACTACTTTAATAAACTCTAACGGAATTATCTTTATGACTGTACGTACGGTACACACAATATTTTATAAACGAAACTGATGAAGAAACCAGTAGAGTATGTTTGTGTGCAAGCGTATCATGTAAAATCTAGCAAGTAGATTTGTTGTGACCAATGCGAGTTGCCAGTAATGACATATGGCTCTGAAACATGGTCGCTTACAATGGGCCTCATCAGAAGACTCAAAGTCACCCAAAGGGCAATGGACAGGGCTATGCTCGGAGTTTCCTTGCGTGATCGAATCAGGAATGAGGATATCCGCAGGAGAATCAAGGTCACCGACATAGCACGAAGAATCGCCAAACTTTAGTGGTAATGGGCAGGGCACATTGCTCGCAGAACGGATGGCCGTTGGGGCCGAAAGGTTCTGGAATGGCGACCACGTACCGGAAGACGTAGCGTTGGAAGGACTCCTACAAGGTGGACCGATGACCTGGTAACGGTTGCGGGAGTACGATGGATGCGAGACGCACAGGACCGTTCATTGTGGCGGCACTTGGGGGAGGCCTATGTCCAGCAGTGGACGTCTTTCGGCTGAAATGATGATGATGATGAGATTTAATTTGTTGTGGCCTAATATTTTACCAAATGAATAATGATAGGAAATCAAATTCCGATTATAGAAGAGTCATGGAAAAGTTATTCTGAGAATTTAGTAATTAAAAAAGCATATTGCGTTGATTTCCAAGCAGACAGAGTCACGGGAACAACTAGCACTCAATATTTAGATCATCCATCATAATCGGTTTACGTTAAAAATAATCTAAACCAAAACATTCTCGTTATTAATACCGAATCTTTACGGAATTAGCGTTCTGAATCAGCGCTCATTGTACAAAACAATGTAAAATGTTTATGTTAGTGACTGTACCAGATGTTTGGCAATTAAAGTGCACGTTATGGATAGCTACTAAACAGATGAATGATGTGTCTTTTGCTAATAATACAATAAGTTTTAGTAGCCAGACATCAAGTCTAGTACCTACCATGCTTTCGTAATAAAACAATGTCCCCATCGCGTCTGTATGTCTGTCCGAACGCAATAAATTAAAAAAAAAACAACTGAACGAATTTTCATGTGGTTTTCAATAATACACAGAATGATTCATGAGGAAGGTTCAAATGTATAATACATGCGTATTTTAGTAGAGAAAAGTCGAGAATTTTAAAGATTTGTACCACCCGTGTGAACCTGGGGTCGCTAGTTATGTAAATAGGTAATCATAAAAAAAAAACTAGATTCATATAAAAAAGTGGTTCTTTCAGTGAATGCTTTATTTTTTTAACTAGTTGCAACAACCATATCATATAAAGTTTATTATATACTTTTATTACATCGCAGATAAAAATTTAAAAATTATCAACATAATTTTGGTTTCGACTACCCATAAGTTTTTTTTTGAATTCGATAATTATCTACTTTAGTTGCAGTATCATTTGATAAAAAGGAAGAAGAAAGTTCGGAGTCACAGGGTCCCGGCCACCAAAGGCGCTTGCTTGTGGACGTCGAGCAAAGGGTATCTCACCATCTGGCTCTCCGTTATTAGGACCCATACCGGAGTCGACAAGACAGCGCGTAGTGTTCCACACACATTTCAAATAAAGGTTTGCAAAGCCAACAGGGCCCAGTATGGGCCTGTTAAGGCTACCAAAATATTTGAAAGAGTTAATATCGTAGCCCTAAAACACAAAGAGCAAATGAAGGAACAGGTGGGTTTTAGACAATCAAAATCGGACACACTCTCGCTCCAAACTGGAGAAGTCATTTGACGATTCCGCGCTTCAAAAAAAGGCTTTGTTGTCAAATGTGTCATACATAAAGAACATTATTTATTGAAGCTTTTAGCACCTTATTCGGTAATAAGAAATATATTTTTCTATCCAGAACAAAATCCCTGGAAACTTCGGAAAGCACATACCTAAAGCTGTTGCCGATAAGCATGTTCCCAGTCTGGTCCTGTTTGACATGGATTGCCGTCCCATTTGATTAAGGGCCGTGCCTCACTAAAACGCCATAGTAGCGTGGCCAGGTCACGACGTCAAAACAAGGTACGCTTGACTAAGCTTGGCTAACAGTGGCCAGGTGAGGTACACTAGACCTCCATGCAATTTATTGGCTGCGCAGCCAGTGAGGCATCGGTCTAAAAGAGAGAGTAAGGAAATAGGGAGTGCACCTGTATGTACTTCATTTGCGCTAATATTAGTAGGTTTTTATTATTACTAGCTTTTGCCCGCGACTTCGACCGCGTAGAAGTCGAAAATGGTTTCATTAGGTTTTTTGAAATACGAAAATATGAAACATAATTTATTATCTACTTCGTGTGTGATAGTCCATTGAATTGTATGGCGAGCGATATTGTATCTTAAGATAAAATATAATATCTTAGCCGTGTGCAGCGTCCCTTAGTGAACTCCACTGCGGGTGACGTAACCTACGACAAACTTATTATTTGCGGTTGGTAGAGTAATCGGGTCTAGGGATCGAACCGCAAAATTAAGTTTGTTTTTTATTGTACACACTTTTCCGGGATAGAAAGTACCCAGTGTGGTGCCCAGGATATTAAAAAATAATTATACCAAGTTTCATCGTAATCGAACCGGTAGTTTTTGCGTGATGCCTGAACAAACACACAGACAGACAAAAATTTCTTTTAATCACAACTTTGGGTTCGGTGTCGGTCTAGTAACACCCATTTTGCCATTTATTTTTTTGATATTTTCAATGTACAGAATGTCACCTGATGGTGATGATGTGGCTGACGATGGAGCACGCTTAACTAGAGTAACCTATTCACTCTTGACTTAAAGACCCCTAGATTGTAGCTATCAGGAAATACAGACTCCGGCAGGGAGTACCACTTCTTAGTTATAGGTACGCACCATGGTAGATCAGTTACTAGTGTAAGTCACCCTACAGTAGTTTCTGCGTACTTGTCAAACCTGTGTTGAGATTCACTGCGTCCGAAAGGCCGGAAGGATTACAAGTCATTAAAATGTTTGCGGGAATGTGATCCATTTTATTCTTCTTGTTTTTCTTCTCGTGGAATGTTCTATCGGAAGTCGCCATCATCGTAAAGTCTCCATAAATGTCAGCAGCGAGACATGTGCCTTTAAAGTCGGATTTACAAAGTTTATTGAACTAGAATCTTGTATTTGCGTTTTTCTTGTGTAGGTTTAAATGCGCAATAGAGATATTTGAAAATAAGTTTAATTGTGACTTTGTTTTTTAAATTGAAAAAGGATAGATATAAAGTACCATGTATAAAAGACATTATCGAGCAGGTGGTGTAAAAAGTAAAACTATAGATCATAGAGATGTGAATTTTGTTTTTTCTAGATCTCAAAAAATTTCGAGTGATAGTTAAGATTATCTTGTAATATTATATTTCTCTAATATATAATTTGTTTTAGTAAATTATCTATTAATTATCTCACAGGTGGTGTGAAAAGTAGAGTATCGGGGATAAAACTGTCTTTATCTTGAGCGGCTTGAATTTCTCACTTCACTCAGGTTTATATATTAACACCCTCGCGATGCTCGGGAGTTAATTATATAAACCCCTTACTGACGTTCGGGATTAAAACTTAGCAACCTTCGTTTCGTTCGGAATTCGACATGCTGCCCGCGACTTAAAGACACTGCTTTATCCCCTAGTCACATAATCTACTAATACATGTCACTAGAATAAAACAATCAGAAAATTAAATTTTACAATCATAATAAGTACCTACCTACATATTTAAAAAAAAATATTTTTCTTTTTGGTACGTAATTAATATCGCCATCGACTTATTATTAATGCATCGGTATTGATATCAATCTACGCAATCTGTCGTTTTTAAATTACCTTTTTTTTTAAATAAGACAAATCGATTCAATAACCGATTCTGAACATACTATTTTTGATAGGATTTTTATTATTGTTTATTACCAAAATAGAAAGCTCAGTGGTATAATCCACGACAATCTTGTTGTTGTTTTCAGCAATGATCCTTCTTGAGTGAAATCTCCAGAAAAAGCTGATATCCTGATATCTCCCAGTGGCCTCGCCGTCACCTTCGAGGCTCGGGATGGGCAGCATGGGTGATGGGATGATCTATTCCTAGTAGCGGTTAGTACGTGGGTCGTTGTATAAAATGTTGATACTTTCCACTTGTCGTCTATTTTGAATGTGATCTTTTGACGTAACCACGACTTTTACATATAGCTGCATGATTCGTTGTTTACAAGTACTGCTTATTAGTATAATACGATGTTTGATGACATTATTTAGTTTAATTTTTGTTTAATTAATAAGGCACACCATCACCAACAATTTATTTACAGCTTTTTTTTTATGTAACACATTCTGAAAATGGTCCTGCGCAAACAAACCAATTACAGGCTTGCACATCACTAACAGAGACTACTATATAATTGTTGTAAGACATACTTACATATTTTTAAATACGTAATTAAATTAATCAACCTTATAATGCACCCAGTGCAGGCTTCCCAAAAGGCTTTCTCTCTAGGAGAGGGAATGGGCCGTAATCCACCACGCGGGCCCAGTGCGGGTTGGTGGATGTCACATGTCTTCGAATTTTTGGTTCTAGGACATATCGGTTTTCTCACGATGTTTTCCTTTACCGTTTTGAAAGCAGTGGTGATGAAATAAATTAGTTACACAAAGTAATGCACCTGGCTGAGTTTGAACCCGCGACCAACAATATTTCAATTATAGAGCAGTAACAAAAAGAATTTGAATATGTTGAATTAGAATATGTACCTATATATTATAATTGTAATTAATTTCCTCTAAAAAGATCTTTTTTTGTTTTTTTTTTCTTTGATATAAACTAGTGCTTGACTGCGATTCCATCTGATATCGCCCAAATTATAATTGGATGGGAAGACCGCAGCAGGCAAATTGTTCCAATCCTTCGATGTACGCGGTATAAACGATGAGGCGAAACGCTTAGTCCGAACTGTAGAGGTTTCAACAACGTAAAGGAACTCGCCGTACGTCGGGTTGATAGTAGAAATGAGATGGCGTAATCAAGTCATGCAATTCCTGTGCACACTCTTCAAAATGCAACCTGTACGACACTCTCAATTTAGCCTGAAACCCAAATTCTAAGAACCTACAATGTGTGTTTTCCTCAAATTTTTTATCTAAAACGGCCATAAACATAAAATTCATTAGAAATCTTTCACTAAGCACACAAGCTTTGTTTTTAGATCCTGTCATAAATATGCTTTGTTTTTATAAGGCGAGAGAGATCTATCATCAATTTATCATGTGTGTAGTCCGAGTGTCTAGAGTCGAGACGAGACATGTATTACCGACACAGCTTCTAGGAATTTGGTGTCAGGCTTTTACTGATGACCTTTCTTGAGGAAGTTTTCTAGGGTTTATGGACTATGAGGGCGAATTCTCAATTTTTTGACATTAATAGTATTTGTAATCAACGAATCATACACACCTCTTATGGAATACCGTATGAGGTATGTATGATTTATAGCTTGGTACGTTAAAAGCGATCCCATTGGCCGATTTGCCGATCCCAATGTGTCGCTTCATGCGCGTACGCAGCGCTGCTCAGCGGAGGCGGAGTCGCGCCGTGACGTCGTGCTACGTCAGTCCGTGTGACGCCAGGTTATCTTGTAGTTGTAGTGTCTATCGCGTTTTCGACCTTTATTGTACTAGTCATATTCATCAAGTAGACTACTAAAAATACAAAAAAACGCCAACCACATGTTACCTTTAACTCCATGCTGGTATGGTCTATTCTACCGCAGTCAGTTAAGGTCAACTAGTTATTTTATTATTATTCTACGACGTTTGTAATATATTTAGATATTAATTTATTAGCCTATCAACAATTGTTACACTTTATAAAGTAATGATAGGTAGGTGAGTGGTATTATATTAACCAAGTGTACCATGTTATGCGATAGATACCTACAGCGTGTATAAATAAAGTTAAATTAAACAGATTTTACGTACAATTATTTATATTAAACTAACTTTGAATTTCTTGAGAATAGGTTGGAAGGGAAGTCATCGTCGTTCAAAGAAACCACCTTACGAACGATATTGACCTGGATCAAAATTTATCGGCAGCTTCTACCGGATACTACTCTACAGTCCGAGAGGTTCCTGCACCGGATTTGTGCGGAAGTGACGCCCGGGTGCCACCACTGTGCGGACCGCCCGGAGGACACGGTGGAGCATACGGTAGAGGTGTGCCCCGCTGGGGCAGAGCACTGCCGTGTCCTCGTGGGGGTGATCGACGGCAACGATCTCTCGTGCCGGGCTTTGGTACAGGCCATGGTCCGAAGCGAGGAGGAGTGGCAGGCGGTCGCCTCATTCTGCAGTAATGCTAGCAAAGGAGGAGGCCGCACATGCACTTGTGAGGGAGCGACCCTCGCGCCCTACAGAAAAAAAGGTACTTAAATACATATGTGCCTACTGTGGTATATAGGTAAGTATGCAATATTCCTGATACTTTCACGGAGAGTACTTCAGCGTCGAAGCTGTCATCATCATCATCATCATTTCAGCCGAAAGACGTCCATTGCTTGAAATAGGCCTCCCCAAGTGCCGACACAATGAACGGTCCTGTGCGTCTCGCATCCATCGTACTCCTGCAACCGTTACCAGGTCATCGGTCCACCTTGTAGGAGGCCTTCCAACGCTACGTCTTCCGGTACGTGGTCGCCATTCCAGAACCTTTCGGCCCCAACGGCTATCTGTTCTGCGAGCAATGTGCCCTGCCCATTGCCACTTAAGTTCGGCGATTCTTCGCGCTATATCGGTGACCTTGGTTCTCCTGCGGATATCTTCATTTCTGATTCGATCACGCAAGGAAACTCCGAGCATAGCGCTTTCCATTGCCCTTTGGGTGACTTTGAGTCTTCTGATGAGGCCCATTGTAAGCGCCCACGTTTCAGAAGCTGTACGAAAACAAATTGTTTTCAGTACAAAGATTGGTAACTGCAGGATATGAGCCACATTTCCTAACTGATTGTGCAATGTTCAGTTAGTAGAGACATGATAGTTTAATCTGTTTATGGTAAACCAATACACGGCTTTTATTTTTAACCATTGTTGAGGGGTGACATGACGGTTGCAAACTAACGTTCCAACCAAGGTGACCTTGGTTTGTGTTGCGGCTACATGGATGTAAACCACGCGCCAACACGTTCGGTGGTTTTTTTTTTTTTTATTGGGTGGGAAAATCATCCTAATGACATCCCCGCTCTTGAGCGGAGCGGGAGATAGTGTCAGACTCTTACTGACTAAAAACCCACTCCTGTTCCTTCGTTGCCTTCGTCCCAGGGCCCCGGGTTCCGCTTTCACACTACCCGTGGCCCCAGTAGGTTTCGACCCTGCTGGGCCCCTACGATTTGCTGACATCTCCTTGAGGCGCGCGTGGAACAAAACGCGCCGTCGACGACTTGGGCTTGGTCCGGACGGTTACCGGACGGTCGGACGGCGAGCCACCCATTGCTCGCCGTCTGCAAGCCCCCGCCTACGGTGGCCGGAAATCGGGATCGGAATCCCGGCGGCGGTTGGAGCGTAAGGACCGTTGCCTCACGCGATCGGCCGCCTCCTTAGCTAGCATTACTGCTTCGCAGAAAGAGGCGACCGCCTGCCACTCCTCCTCGCTCCGGAGCATGGCCTGAACCAAGGCCCGGCGCGAGAGATCACCGCCGCCGATTGCCCTCACGAGGTCACGGCGTTGCTCTGCCCAAGCGGGGCACACCTCCACCGTGTGCTCCACCGTGTCCTCCGGGTGGGCCACACAGTGGCGACACCCGGGCGTCGTTTCCGCACGAATCCGGTGCAGGAACCTCCCGAACTTACCGTGTCCGGTGAGGACCTGCGTCATGCGGAATGTGAGGACGCCGTGAGGTCTTTCCAACCACGCCTCAAAGAGGGGACTTACCGCCATAATTGTGGCGTGCCCAGCACGGGGTCGCGACAGTCGCTGTCGCCATTTCTCCATGAACACGTTCGGTGGTTGGGAAAACGCGTTTCCCAACCAAGGGCGTTGGGCTATTGCTGTCTACACGGATTAGAACTAGTAAGGACACCTTGGTTGGGACGTTGGGTTGCAACCGTTTGGTCACTCCTTTAAGTACCTCTTGCGGATATAATTATGTGCCTACCTACCAGTCCTTGTCTCTATAGTTAAAACTACATAAATACTACAGCGAGGTAGGTAGTAACTAGCTCACTAAATGTCTTGGAAAACCCCCATGTAAGTAATATTTATATATGAGTCAGATAGTATCAGTACAAGGCCGCTATAAACTATGCAAGTTTTTTTACAAATTAATCATAAATGGCTTATTATGGTAACTAGTGGTGGTACTAAGTGTTTAATTTCGTTCGTGTTTTTGCGTAAGACCACGTCCTGTTTATTTGAATATTTAATTTGTGATAACTACAGGTAATAAAGAGACGAAAGTCCACTATTTAAATTTAAGCCAATTTTATGGACAACCAGTAGAATTGTTTGTTTGTTTGTGAATATTTTTGTATGTAGGTAGGTATGTTATCTCTGGATATGCTGATTTTTCACCTGGAATTAAGGTACCAAATAGTTAAATCCTAAAAATGCACACTTCCCATGGTATAGGTACTTATACATATTTGTAGGTAGGTATATAGTCAACGAGAGTGAAGCCGTGTTAAAAAGGCATTGCCTGAGTAGGTAAGTACCTACTTAATATGGAGCTTCTTAGAAGGTGTTATCATGTTTCTTAAAGTTGTATTTGGAAAAAATAATACGCAAAGCTGCCACACCACAGTAACTCCTGTGTTTACCTAAACCGGAATCAACAGCAGTGAGTCCAGACAATGAAGGTCCACACAACTGTGTTGAATGTTGCAATGGTAGAGTTGCCTTCCCTGTTTCGATCTTTTTATTTGTCCCTCCATATCAAGCTGGAGACAGGGTAAAACTAAGCATAGGTGCAAAGTTTGAATCTAATTATGCGAAAAAAAATGCAACAATACGCCTTAATCTCATATTTACGTACTCTTGAAACATGTTGCCACCGTGCAACACTTTGCTAACGTATATTTACAAGGCATAGCATTTTTTTTTATTTTTTTTAGAATGATTCGTTTTACTTTAGCTGTTATTTATATAATGATGATAGATTGCAAATAAAAAAAAACTGTAAGTAGTTTTTTATGTTCGATTTGTATTGTAAGGCTGTATGGTACAACAAGGTATTTGCTTTTGGTTAGGTAAAAATATTCGGGATTAAGTGTTGCAAAGTAATTATTTGTTATTATTTATTCAAGCGTATCTATTATATATAAACTAGAATACAAAAAGATAGTTTAGAGATTACATTCTTTTTGTGATTTTTTATCTGTAGATTTGCCATGATTTTTGTTTTTGAAATGTCACAATCTTTCAAATTTTTATTAAACTGGCAACCTACGTTGAGTGCTTGCTTACACGTCAAATGATTTGCTGAGTTTTACGATGAAATGTTCTTTATTTATCGCTAAAAGTGATTGAATAAATAATTTTAAAGTGTAGATAAAAAAAATAAAAACATTGGAAACATTTGATGCGCACACACAATACAAAATCATTCCTTAGACGTAACAACTAATGCATTAAAATAGGCTAAGCTTATCAGAAAATGGGTAAGTGATTTTAATTGTCATAAAATGTATTTTAATCGTTTTTAGCGCTTTGGTAATATTGTTACCTTGTTGGTATATTGCAGGTGGTCTATTCAGTTACTTCAGAGGGTTGCTAGGGGCGCGAGAAATGAGAATTTTGATTCTCGGCTTGGACGGTGCCGGGAAGACTACGATATTGTACAAACTGCAAGTTGGGGAGGTGGTGACGACTATACCTACCATTGGTTTTAACGTAGAACAAGTCACATATAAGAACTTAAAGTTTCAAGTGTGGGATCTTGGTGGACAGACCAGTATTAGGTGAGTGATTGTGATGTGTAATGTTAGGTTAGGTGGTATTGGATACGGTTATTGTTTTAGTGTCATTGACGACCTTCTGTGTCTGGGCACAATACCTGTAAGTACGTACTTGTTTAAGTAATGTTTAATTGATTTGTTATTGCTGTTGTTTCCAGGCCCTACTGGCGATGTTATTACGGGAACACTGATGCAATAATATATGTAGTTGATTCAGCAGATAGAGATCGAATAGGAATATCTAAAGATGAATTGGTACACATGTTGAGGGTAAGTTTTACAGTATCTGTCTTATAATTTTGTGTTTCATGCGTTAAATTGTTTTCCTTATGAAAATTCACCTTTAATTCATTCAACCGTTCGCTCGCTCATTATCTTTCTATTGTGTCTCTAATTACGGTAATGAAAAGGTTAATAGTATTTTTATTTTTTCATTCATTTTTTTTTAATACTTAAATTCTACTACTACGTACTGAACTAACTTATCATAATTGATCAAATGTAGAAAACATAGTAACTAAAGAACAAGCTGATAAAACACTATAAAATCATAATCAATTGGAATACATAGAAAGCATTGTGCATGTTCTAATTAAATACTACACTGAGCTGTAGAATTTAATTACCACCAACAATCTTTTGATTGTATTAATTACCTAACCTGATTGATTGATATACTCTTTATTGTACACCATAAATAAAATAAGTAGGAACTTAAAATTAATAGGGTGTCACTATTGGCGGTCTTACCACGGACTAAGAGCGGAAACCATACTCAGAAATAATATGGGCAGTCTTATTGCTAAGAGCTATTTTTTTATAGACAACCTTTAATTCATTAAACCCCGAGCGAACGCCGGCGTTCGCCTCGGTCATTGTCTTTCTATTGTGTCTCTAATTACACTACTCAAAAGGTTAAAATTTTAGTAATCGACTACTTGACTTCTTAAGTTATTGTAGATTCCATTGTCGGCTTGTCCCTTTCAATCTGTTTTGTGTGGGGAACGGCATTCAGAAAAAATGTATGGAGTTAATGTATTTTGTAAGAGTGCAGCTGTGTTTGTATACACACTTGTTTACAACTTACCCTAGCTCTGTACAGGTGTTACAAATCTTTTGAATTCTCAGCATTATAATATTTATACACCTAAAAGCTGTGCATTAGTTTTCGAGTTTAACGTTAACAGTCATTCAGATATGGTGGGAGATGTTGTTTTATAATATGTAAGGGTAATATCTCCCATGTTTTTTTATTTTGATCATTCTATTTTTGTTTAACCTTTTGAGTAGCGTAATTAGAGACACAATAGAAAGACAATGACCGAGCGAACGGCTGCATTCTCTCAGGGTTTAATAAATTAAGCTGTTTTAGATATATGTAGTATAATGATGCATTATCTCATTATTTCTTACTTTAATTGGCTGGCCGGTCTGTCTAGTGGCTCTGACTGCTATACCGGAGGTTGTGGGCTCAATTCCCACCCAAGACAAATGTTTGTGTCATGAGCACAATCATTGTCTGGGTGTAATTTATCTATAATATGTATGTATTAAAAAATAAATAAGTATATTTATCAGTTGTCTAATATGCATAGCACAAGTTCTGCTTAGTTTGGGACTAGATGGCGTTGTGTGATAGTTAGTAGATTTTTTTTTTTATTAAACCATGGTTATTTATTTCAACATAAAGCTAAACTTAAGGAAGTTATTGTTTTTATAGTTTGTTTCATACATTAAATATGATTACATTATTATACATTTTGTCCATCACATTGCACATAACAATTTGTAAATATTAATTAATTTGTCATGTAGATCTAATGATTACTGAGTTTTAACTGATTTTCTATAAAGATTAAAGCAATGATAGTGTAAATGGCCTAAAAGTAATTTCTAGTACCTACCAAATATTATCAAAAGTGTGTCATCATCATTTCCTGACTTTATGTCCAATTTTACAGAGGAAGTATACACAATTAAAATTCATAATATTAGCTAAGTTTTTGTAATGGAATGCTTGTATGTAACATAATGGCCTTCATTATATTATGTAGGTAAATCACTCTGAACTATTTATTTTGTATAGATATCCCCGCTGTTTCACCCTTGTCTTTCTTTACTTCTCCACTCCCATGTGTTGTTAGTAATGTGAAGTTATATGTTTAGCCTACAACCATTCTCGATAAATGCAGTAGCTAAGGTTAGTGCATACAAACAAAAAAAATCTTAGCCTAGATTAATATAATATAATATTCCACAACTATCACACAACGCCGTCTAGTCCCAAGCTAAGCAGAGCTTGTGTTATGAGTACTAGGACAACTGATAAACACTTATATATTTCTAATACATATTATAGATAAATTACACCCAGACACAGAACATATGATTGTGCTCATCACACAAACATTTGTCCTGGGTGGGAATCGAACCCACCACCTCCGGCATAGCAGTCAGGGCTTCTAACCACTAGACCAACAGGCCAGTCAAATTGAAGATTGAAGCATAGCACAATCTAGTTAATATTAAAATTCCTATGTGATTCTTGTAAGAGCTACATTGATATCTTGTAGGTATTTTAGTTTTCCTTTATCATTATCACACCAGTTAGAATAAACATTGTTTTTCTGAACCCAGAGAATTTATAGAGCATTCATTCATTCGTTCCTTTATTCATTTTCTGAAGCCAAACTGCTTATTATCTGTTATTTATTGATGTTTTTTCACAAAGACTATTTATTTACCAACGTGGTATGGTGTTGTTTGCTTCACATAGGTACACTTTTGTCTATGTGAATAAGTTAGGAGCACTTGGTGTCATAGAAAATACCTTACACATACCAAAGCAAGAAGCATTTGAATGTACACACAGTCCATTTTCGTGATGTACAATATCTTAAATACATAAATTATTTTCTACCATTTTCAGTAAAATGTAGTGTAGGATAAGATTATAATCCACTAGCTTTCTCCTCTGGTTTCACCCGTGTTTTTTGTTACTGCTCCGCTCCTATTATTTGTTAGGAAGGATATATCCACAAAATAATTTTTTTATATCAAACCAGTAGTTTCTGAGATAAGCCCGTTTAAACAAACTCGTTAGTTTTATAATATTAGTATAGATTTAAATAAAATATAAACTAATAGGTATATGAAATGTTAAATCAATAGGAAAGGAACGTAAAAAAAAAGTTTCACTTGCAATGCTTTTTGTTTTTTTTTTACTTTATATAGGTTGGCGCTTGACCGCTATCTCACCTTTTTTGCTTCATATTAGGAAAATTGTATTCTTTGGAAAGGAATTTTATCCTGCAAGTCATGTTTCTTTATTATGCTTATTCATTAAATTTAATTTTAATTAATAGGAAGTGTCCAACGTTTAAAAAAACTTTATCTCTTAATGATCTCATCAGCCAATCAGTAAATGGAAGACTATTTTTTTTTTATATACCAGACCTAACTTCTGTCGGCTGCTTCGCCTGCATGAAAGTATAAAATATATAGCCTATCTCACTCAGTCATACCTAAAGTAACATTTTACTGGTGTAAGAATTTTTAAAATCGGTCCAGTAGTTTTTGAATTTATTTGTTACAAACAAAAACATAGAAGAAGTGTACATATATGTATAAATAAGTAAAACTAAAATTGTTTCTTTAAATAGTTTTTATAAAATATAAGCCTTTGGAAGATTTGTTTACCATTTGCTGAATGTCTAGCCCAAAAAAATTAATTAGATTTTGTAGATCACGGAAGCAATCACGGACGGGAAAGTCTAGATTATCACCAACCCTGTTGAGTTCCTCTGGATAGAAAAATTCCTTAGGAGCCTTATCTTATCTTGTTGTGGGGCTGGCCCTGGGCCAGAGCACTTCAACCTTTCTGGATCTTTTGTGCTATTCCCCTCCTGTCTACTCAACCCCTAGCCCTCCGTGCACCTTCTTCATGAGTCCCAGTATGGCCTTGATGGAGCTGAGTCTGTAGTCCTCTGGTCTTAGAAGCCTTCTTGAGTCAAAAGTTACCCGTACTTATATTAATTAACCCTTTCAACTTTTTAGGAGGAAGAGCTAGCAAATGCAATACTAGTGGTCCTCGCGAACAAGCAGGACATGGCCGGCTGCCTGACGGTGGCCGAGGTGCACCAGGCGCTGGGGCTGGACGCACTACGCGACCGCACCTTCCAGATCTTCAAGACTTCCGCCGTGCGTGGAGAGGGACTCGACCAGGCGATGGACTGGCTCTCCAATGCTTTGCAGGCTAGGAAATAACATCTGTAAATGGTAAGTGCGATATTTTGCTCTCCTTGAGCCTCTATGGAACCTCTAGACTAGAGGTATGGTGTCATCCAGTAAATGGGTTGTGGAGGTCAGATAGCCAATTAACGCCAAAAAAAACACTGGCCTGATATTCCACAGCATCAGGTTAGACTGGAAGCAAAACAACCTCAAAATAGGTAGTATAGGAATAATATGGTGTGTGTGTGGTGTTTTTGGCGCAGTCGTGAGCCACGTTATTGTTGTTTTTTACTTATTTTTAGGGTTCCGTATCTTAAAAGGAAAAAACTGAACCCTTATTGGATCACTTTGTTGTCTGTCTGTCAAGACCGTTTATCTCGGGAACGCGTAGAGGTATTGAGATGAAATTAAAAACATATACTTAAGTCTGCGGTCCCTTGAAGCTGTGAAAAAATCAAACTTCAGAGTTAACGAAAAATAAAAAGTACGGGCGTTTATGTCGCAAAAAAGGGAGGATCCTCCAACTAGACGGTTGGTAATGTCTGGTTCGGGCAGCTGCCTTATACATGATTTCGGGCTGTTGTATTTGTTCAAATCGCACGGAGGGCTCTAACTGTGCGACGCAGGATTTTAAACGTTTAGTTCCTATGTGATGCCATAGATGTCGCTACATTAGGATAAGACTTGGCTTGTTTGGGTTGGCGTCCGATTGATGCGAGAAGCACGGGACCGTTAGTTGTGGCGACACTTGGGGAGCTATGTCCAACTGTGGACGTCTTTCAAATGAAGATGATGAAGGTTTCTGCTTGGATGTAACCTGAATAGTCCTTCTGGAGAGCAGGTGCGGTATCTTATTTTTCAACACATTTCTGTTCTCTACGTAAGTAAGTCTTTATGTAAGTCCAACAGTAATAAAGAACCGGGGAGCGAGTTTCTGACGCTTTGTTAGAAAGTGGCCTTTCGACCGGTGTCTAAGGTCCGGACATCTAGTAGCCCGTAAAGCCAAGACCTTGACCTTATCCTTATATCCTCTAATATGGGTTAAAATCGAGACTCCATTGTCTTAAAATTGTTTTGTGGCGGTTTAAATGGTCTTAAACGAATTTCTTTCTTTGCAGCCTACAAGTGATGTGGCCACGTGATACAAGAAGGCTTGATGTGTGCGTGCGCAATGGACAGATAACATAGTCACATGTAACGCCATTAGTTTTAGCATTTCACGTCGTCGCCGATACACCAGCACACGGAAGAAGACAGAATTAAAGAGTTTTGTGCCGAAATATAGCAAGTTTTCAGCGAGTGCAATGGTGATGTTTTACACTCATTATAATATACGTTTAGTTGTGTTTTTAAAAAAAAAAAACAGTATTTGATCATTAAGTTGATCTGCTACCTACATAGCAATGTTGGCAAACCTCGCAACTTTTTGCTGTGCTGAGTCAAGCCAGAGCGAGCTATGTAGAATTTGTTGGACATATAAAATAAACACTGGGTACAAGTGTAATACTTAAGTCTCATACATTAAATGAATCACACCAGAGAGACATTAAATGAATACGATGTAGATGTATGCATGTGGACTCCATTATCCGCACATAGGCTTACATTCAGTCCATTGTGCGTGCGGACTGGCTGACGTAGCCAGGCTAGCTCTGCCCAGAAACACAAGTTTTCTGGGCTTACTATTTTCATATTGTATAAATGTGTGATTAAAGTGTGGCTAGTTAATGTGCATTTAAAGAATATGTCTGATGTGTAATTTATACTGCTTATGCTAATAGGATTAGATACTCAAATTTTTATAACCAAGTGTGGTAAAATCAAAAATTTATGTATTGTGCAAATATCAGTATTGGATTGAGTTAAATATCAGTTAGGCTTGAAAGAAAAACCACAGAAAAGTCATCTGCAAAGAGTAGCAAAGTTATGTGGAACTGGCTTCTGTAAGCGGCTTCGCCCGAGTGAAAGTAACTGCATAAAAACTTTGGACCCCCATTTCATTCATTCAGGAGGTGAATTTTGGAAAAACCTTTGTTATTCTTTGTATCCATCTTAAAAAGGGACTTCTGTGCTAAAGTTCAACGTTCTAGGTCCAAGGGTCTGGTTGTTGAGGAGTCAGTGAGTGCGTCAGGACTTTGCTTTTTATATTACACAGATAGGATGACAGTATAGTAAATAGAACATATGGGAACATATTAGAAAGAGACTGTCACATAGTGACTGAGACGACGCTCTACAGAGCCGAGCTATTTCGGAAAATTGGTGTGTCCTTATGCAGTCGTACAACTTATTGACATTAGTTTTGATGACAGTCGCACTGAGTGGCAGATATCATTACCCGCCTTGTTATCGTCTCAGAATGTCTTCTTTCAAACATCTTCTCATTAGCAACCTCTTTTCTGGCCATCCTATTTAGTTTTCTTCTACCCCTACAACAAAAACCTAAAGCATTAAGCGTTTGGTCTGCAGTTCATCAAGTCTCTTAGAGCCTTACCTCACTGAGACGCCAAGGCGGTGTAGCCAGGCCATGACCTCAAAAAAATGTATGTTTGACTGCGTGACCAACAGTGACCAGCCGAGATACACACTATAGAACTGCATATATTTTCTTGGTTGGCTGAACTCACAGCACCACGGTACAGGCCCTAGGACTAGATTCTGAAACTGTTTGTAAAGTGCATATCAGTAATTTTTCAAGACGAGTGTTTTCGTGACCTATTCGCCAAGGTCGCACATCTACGACCAAATACTCCATCTCGTTTAGCTCTTCAATCCCCATAGGTGACCGAAGAGCTGACAATATGGAGTATTTGGTCGTAGATGTGCGACCTTAGCGGAATAAACGCGAAAGTCGGATATATCCGTCGTAGGCGGCTAAAAGGTTAGTATACGAAAACCACCCCTAATCACCCCAAAACAGGCACTGTCAACGGCAATTTGTAACTGTCAACGAGTGCATGACTGTACGTGTGAATTTAGCTTAACGATAGAATTCTGCCTTCGAGTGTTTCGGCTTTCAAGTCAAATATCAATGCAAGGTGACACTATAGGCGACGATGTCATTTTTGTAAAAACAAATTGTTTAGTAGCGGGAGCGAGCGACGGCGGGTGTACCTATACATAAGTTATTATTAATTAATTACTATTAATTATTATATATTTTGTATCAGTGACGTTCACCAAGCTATAATTTATATTATTATGCGGTAAGAGAGAAAGATTGTTCCAAATACAATATCATGTATTATTATTTGTTGTCGTTTTATTTTTAACTGCCACATTGGTCTGCTGAGTATTTTTTTTGGTGGTAAATATCATCGAATAATTTCTCCTTCTCTGGATGGAGCGAGAGGGAGTGTCAGGCTTTTACTGAGTAAAGCCCACTCGTGTCTGTTCAGTTGCCCATTGCGTTCCAGGGCTGCGGAGTGCAGTGACTCTTCCTTGGGTTTGATTTCCAGGTTGGGCAGAATATACAACACTAGTTTTAGTATATGCGAAACCTGAAATACCTGTCAAGTATTTTTATTTAAAGAATCTATGTACAAAATTTCAAAACCGTATCATGTAAAATCACAAAGTTATAAGCTTGTTATGTTACCAGACTATCTGTAGAAATACATGGTCATCACGAGGCGCGCACACGCCATCTAGTGCTCATTGATAACAATTTTTCAGTTTGTATTGTAATTAACTAGTGATAATATTTTCCATTACACTAACAGGCTTTGGTCACACTACATTTTATCACTCACTCGACTTTTACAAATAAAGCACGTAATAATATTTACCTAAACTTGAACATCTTGGCGTGTTTAAACATGTTAATCATCCCTATTTACAATAATTAACTCACTCACTACTTACTAATCAGTCCCTACTCAATTGCACGATAGTTTTTACATACGATAATAAGTAACTTACCTACAAGATCAACTAACAAAAGCCAAAACACTTGCGGTGTCACGGTGGCCACGCGCTCTCGTAATGCAACCGGGACGAGAGTGCGACGCGTGCGCTTCGCCCTATGGCATTTTAGCGACAGAGGGGAAGGGAAGGGGCTGCGCGCTCGCGTCGCGATGACCTCCCGCCTTGCTGTTAGGTACTTAATGTCGCGCGGTGTCCAGCTCGTAGCCATTTTTAAATATTTTTGGGAAAAAATATAACACGGTGTAAAAATGATTAGAATCGGTTTAGTTACTCATTCTGAACAAACTATATTCTGGTTTCACATATACTAAAAATAAGGTTGTATACAGACAGATATTATGGTGATTTTTCCTCTATCGTCTCTAGATATTGGGCCGCTCTAGAATTATTTTCTAGACCGGCCCGATACCTGGATTTATGCATGGCTGATGGCAATAGACTCCTCTTACATGGGACATAGAGTCGTCATGTAATGGTTAGGTTACTGACCCATGTACTAATACACATTCTAATGCGAAAATATCTCTGTCTGTTTGTTACGTTTTCTAGACCACGAAAATGTAATAAACAGAGACCCACAACCAATTTTGATGGATTCTGGTATAAAGATGGACCTTGCAGGAAAAACATAGAAAATACTTTTTCATACGACCAATTTTAACGTATGGTGGCCCAGGACCGTCCTGAGCACAGCTCAAAAAGACGTTGACGTTATTGGGGCTGCTACCACTGCATCTTATAATGCGGGTTGAACCAGCCCTAGCGGTATTCTTTAGGGTCAACATATCGGGCACACCCTAAGAAAATACTATAATAAAACATATGCTCATAATGGAAGAAGTCATGAAACAACCACCCAAGATGGCATCTCCCAGCGACAAAGCTGTAAGGCACATCATTTCCAAAAATACTGCAACATTTTATTTATTTATTATATTTAACTTACGAGTAACAGAAGAATTTTACGACTATTCAGGTTTGAAAGAACTGAAATATACTCTGATTTGTCAAACAAATTTCAAAAAAATAATTCACATAAGCCTAAATGGGCACTTATAAAACGTCAGAAATTGGAACCGGACTCTGATTTCTATCCAATGATCTGATTATCATAATATCCAAACCGCTAAGGACATGACACTCAACGACGCCTATCTGGCGGCCTACGCCAGGAGAGTTACGGATAGGTACTCGCTTTTGCATACTTTCTGATAGTGCCTAAGCACGCCAAAGGGAATTCATAGGGAAGAATTGCATTACCTCGAGCGAGGCTTATACAAGAATCCCAATGCACTAAAACTAATACAGGGCTCGATGGCAACACTGTGACGCTACAATGGATTGAAGGACATCGGTTCACTGAGCAATGACGTAGATGACGAGTTAATTAGGAGAGGATCTAGTACCTACCTACGGCGGTTTTCAGACCCGAATCCGTTGTGCCAAGTGCCAATCCCTTTGAGTCAGCTACGTGGTAGGCTACGAGAACACATCTACATACAAGTGGAATGCTGGTGGCCTTCGACACCGACTTGCACGCAGGCCAAGAGGGCTATGCCATATCTAAGCAAAAGCCTAACCAGAAGCCTTCTGCGACTGGATAGAAGCAGTTTGCGCCTAGTGGCTGGGACCGTCACTGGACACTGCTTAATAAATAATCATTCCACACAATAGACGTCACGAATAGTCTTCTATGCAAAGCATGTTTAAAGACGGAGGAAACAGTCGCGCGAAAAATCGGGTACCTAGAGTCTCCATTCACTAGTACTATTCCTCCTTCACAGTATATTTACGAGTATATTTTGTATGCACATAAAAATATAAACATGTTTAAAAATACAGTGATATCCATAATTTTAATACTAGGAACAAACACAAATTTGTGGTTCCTACAATCAGGCTAAAAAAAAAGGGGGCTCATTTAGATGCCAATAACCTTGAAGTAATAACCTTCCTAGTCACATTCAACAACTAAGCCTTAATAAATTCAAAACTTGCAAAAAAAAAACAAACAAAATTGTAAAGCGAAAACTTTGTCAAAAGGCTTTTTACTCTATAAAGGACTATGTTGAGGACGAAAAGGCTTGGGATTGACCTGCTCCAGTACGCACTACAACTGTTGTCTTATTTTTCTCTTTTGTTTTTATTTTCAATTGTGCTCTTTATTATTATTATTATTTTACAATTTGATATTGTAGATTATTTTTATTTTGCAATTTGACTTCATTTATTTTTATTTTGACATCAATATTTACTTTATTAAGTAAATTACATTTTGTAAATTATATATTTACTTTTATTATTGTGAACGTGAGAACAATGTTGATTGCCTTTTTTTTTCCTTTTCAGTAATTTTAACGTATGTCTGGCAATTTGAGTATATTCTGCGGCCTACCCAAATGTCCTTTCCTTGGTATTGTTCGTCAAGTCGTTGAGCTCCTTAGTAGTCCTGGGTTGAGCTTTGCGAATACTGACAAATGCTTGCACTGACTGGACAGGTCCACTCAAATCTGTATGGTTTTTCTTCAAAAGACCATCTCAGACAAACCTGCACTGTTCTCATGTGAATTGACCATTAGGTACATATTAACTATATGGACTTTAAAAGAGACTTTGACCCCTGAGTTTGTTTCGGTGTTTCTTCTCAGGGTAGTCAGCTAGGAAACACCGGCCTCATCTAGTTTAAAATGACAAAAAAAAATTGACGTGTAAAAGTGTTTTTTTAAACCTACTTACAAAATAAATATCATTTATCATTTACCTAAGAAAAGTCGTTTTTGAAATAGTTCTATTCAAGCAATAATTAATCAAAGAAATCGTGTGTTAAATAGTGTTCTGTTCTGGATGAGTAACAGGGTAGGTACAATAAAGTCCTGTAATCTCCCCTGAAAACTGAGGATCTTCCGACCAGGCAGGTGCTGTTATCCGGTGGGCTACTGTCCGATGATTTTTGTTGGGCATATATGTTCAAAGCTCGCATGGAGACTGATTGCGCGATGCAAGATTTATGTGACTGTGAAAAAAAAACGGAACTCATATAGAATCACTTTGCTGTCCGTCTGTCTGTCTGTCAAAACAACGCATGGAGGTATCGAGTTGAAATTAAAACCATATTCACAGGGTCAAATTTCATAGGGTAGGTACTTCCCGTTGACCTAGAAACCTGAAATTTGGCATGAAGCAAGGTCTCACATCAAAAGTATAGAAAAAAAATCTGAAAACTAAATTTTCAGTGACGTAAAATAATATTGCCATTTGGAAAAATCTTCGTAACTCAATTCGGGAATTGGACTGTTTCCTTAGGTAAGTTTGTACGGAACTGTCAGTGCGCGAGTCCGACTCGTACTTGCCCTGTTTTTTTTTTTCTAGCAGCACTTATGAATTATTATATAAGCATCACTACTTCCTCGGGCAACACCCTAGCAACAACTGACAAGTGTGGACGGCCAAGTTTCAGAAGCAGTGTTTGCGGTATACTTGGTGATAAACACGTCGTAAACAGTTTATCAACAATTGTTGCCTAATGAATACCCGGCTTAACACCCTCGCCTGCGGCTCGGGCGAATTCCACCTCGGTTTCGATGACAAACTTTCTTAATTTGTATCAAAATTTAATATTTTTCTTGGAAACAACTTACTTATTAAAAAAATTGATACGTGGTCAGTTTTAGTCATTCGCTTTATACACCGAAATAAGTCGATCTACGGGATTAGCTGAAAATATCGGGTCCTAAGATCTTTGGAATCACTATATAATATTTTAATATATTTCATAACTTTCATACAACGCCATCTAGTCCCAAACTAAGCCGACCTTGTCGTATGAGTACTAGGCAACTGATACTTACATATTTCTAAATACATAATACATATTATATATAAATTACACACAGACACAGAACAAATGTAATACAATTTATCAGACAAACATATTTCTTAGTCGGGAATCGAACCCACGACCTCCGCTCCGGGGCATAGCAGTCAGGGCCACTAACCAATAGACCAATAAGCCAATCAATACTGTGTTCCGGTAAAATGGTGTTTTTGAATGGGTCAAAATGTTGCACCTTTTTAGTTTTTAATATTTTTCAAACTTGACAATCGTGAATAGATTTGGTGCTGTTCCAAAATATGTAGATGGGAAGGAGGTGCTAGCTTTATACCGCTGGCAATAGTACCCCAATAATTTCCCAGTAAACGAAACCTTATAGAAATAAAATATAATTCACATGAAATCAGACATAAATAAAAGTTATTAGTAAGTTGTGATCTTTTTAATATATTGCTATCGTTTACTAATGCGAGTTACTTTCCGTGGTTTGTCCAGTGTGTCCACCTTCACTGTTCTGGGTTGAGATGATGGCAATCTTGTGGCGGGATCGTTTGCATGATTGGTCATTGGATTGTATGAAAGGACACCGTCAGGTACCCGATGTTTGGTTGATCTGCAATAATTGACTGGATAGAGACTGAAAACTATGGAACCTCTTGCCAGCTCGATATTTTGAATTAGCTATATTAAGCCCAAAGGCTTTCGTGACTTTCGTATAAGTGTTTAGTGTAGTGTTAGTGTAAGTGTTTAGTTTGGTGTTTTTTCGTATAAGTTTTTGTCTTCAAATTAATTACCAATCACGAGGCCAATATCTTCTAGCTTTTTCATCTCTTTCCAGCTCTTCTGTAAGCTCTTTCACTTTCCGCAGGTGCTGCTTAAGTTCTCGTTGCAGCTTGCTCCTACTTGGATCTTTTGGCACCCTTCCCCTAACCGTTGCTTCTTCTTCTTCCGTTGGCCACTTTTTCTTTTCGATGTTAATCTTGGGGGTTTCCCCTCTATGATAGGGACAGGGTTGTGCGTCGGGGTATTCCGGGTCAGCACCAGAGCACATTTGCTCCGCCCCATAGGCCGCCTGCTCCGGATCCACAACGGAGGGTTGATTGACGTCAGCGCCGAAAACTCCAGGTTTTTGGGAGAAAACGTAAAGCGAGAAAGCGAGGATACTTGAGCCTAAGACCCCGGTGATGAGAGGGAGGACGTTGTCGTTGCTGCCACTGCCACCGCGGCTAGGTCGTCTCCCGCTGGGCGTGCTGGTCCCACCGGTCCTGCTGTGATATGATCCGCGCCGCCCCGGCCCTACCCCACCTGAAATTGTCACTATCATCAGAACCATAGTAATTAATTGTATTTAATTCCGGTCGGGCCATTGGAGACTGAAAGTTTGAGGCATTGTATTTAGGTAAGACCAGATCAGATCAATCTTTAGGACTGGTAATAGTACCTACCTAATTACCTATTTAAAGACAAAGATTTTGGTACGCAACCAAGGTTAGTACATCTTCTCATACAGACAACACAAGCATTGATCGTCACCACTAAAATCCCACTGGAGATCTGAGACTTGTATTTTCAAGTCTAGCTTTCTTCGCAGTGTTTTCTTTTTATCTACCTGTTAGCAATTGGGTACTTATTTTATGGGAGACATTGTCCCGACAGTCCCTGTCTCCAAATTGACCAACACAGACTGGCGGTGTCTATTCTCCATTACGTAGTTTATTTTCTACTGTTACAACTATTGTTCACAACACTTACCACTCATATTCGTGTTTATTGACGAGATTGGTCATTTATCATGATGTTATTTGACAGCATAATTAGTTTTTATTAGCCAGATGAGGCCATGATGATGTTAGGACATAGACTGACATGTCAAAATTAATATTTAGTTTTTCTTTTTTTTGTCTTTGATAAATAGAAGAACCAATATTACGAAAAAGTATGCAGGCCAGGGCAGACAGGATTGTTCGTTTTTACCGTAGCCCTGCACCGCAACGGGCAACTGAAGTCACACAGGCGGGTTTTAGTCAGTAAAAGTTTGACACTCCTCCCAGAGTGGAAGCAGTTATTTGATGATTTCCCATTGAATAATAAAAAAGGTCAGACAACATACAACATTATTTTTAGTATATGCGAGACCTGAAGTTTGTTCAGAATCAGTAACTGAATCTATTCAATAATTTTTACACCTTAAAAAAGGTCACAAGTTGGATATCACCGACACTAAGTACAACACAGGGTATTAGGCGCCAGCGCACAGCTAGGTGAGCAAAACAAGCCCTCAGTCGCCCGGATGGCCCAGTGACTATGTATTTGTGCGGACAACCAGGTAGCATAACGAGCTTATAACTTTGAGATTTTTCTTGATACAGTTATGAAATTTTATACATAGATTCTTAACATAAAAATACTAGACACGTGTTTCGGTTTTCGCATAGACTAGAATCATAGAATGCCAATCTTAAGACTTAGGTGTTAGTAATTAGTAAAAGTTTGAGATGTTAATTATGCTGATTCCAGAGTCCAGGACTCTGTATAAACTCAAGCTATATTAACCGAAGCACTCGGAAACATTTTCGTTCGTTCCCATAAACGAACTATTGATGTTATTGTTAGTTCGAGGATCACGTGTTTTATCAAAATACGGCGGTTATAACAAACGCACAATGTTGTAGTAAGTGCAATGATTGTGACGGAGCTGCAAGCAGGTGCATTCTACAAGCTGAGCGAGCAAACACGGCCTTATGCCGCCCCAATACGGTGCACCGGCCACCAAGTTTGGACAAATATGTAGGGAACCCTGTACGGCATGTCTTGTACGAAATAGCAGAGGTATTTAGGCTCGACATCAAACGATATTAATCACCAAGAGGGCTTTTCCCAATTTGGACTTTGTCCGCCAGAGTTATAGTGTGTTTTTGTACGCAGTGTTAAAAGTTTGGGAGTGAAGTGTGCGGGCGGGGGAGGAGTATGCGGTCTGACTGGTTGCTCGAGCGACGACCGGAGGCTGCGCGCGCGCCGGCCGCTGGTACAATCCTGTGCTTAATTTTATAATTAAAGCCCACGTGGTCGCTCAAGATAATATCTTGACGCGAAAATATGCAGCTTAAAATCCGTGTTATCTCTCACCTTGGGTGTTTTCTCGCCGTTTCCTTTAATAAAAAGATTTCGCTCAGTTTTGCGTAAACATTTACTAAACTTTGAGCCTCAAAATTGTTATTGTCTTCATTATATTGCTTTTGAGCTTTGCGCAAAATGAAAACTGGTAAAACTTTTGTTATGTATCAGTTTCGCACGGTTTATATTGTTACTAACCGTCTTTGTTGTTTCTTAAGTCAAGATTACGATCAGGTGTAAGCTACCTGATATAAACCTACCTTAAAGTTTTAGATAAGTGTGACGAAAAAGTTTATTTACTCTCATATTCGTGCCAATAATGAAGCTTTGTGATTCCAAAATTAAATTTCATGCTCCAAGTGAGCTTTCAGCGAAGTTTGGTATTGTAAGGGCGGGCGCTCGACGTGCCGCCGTGCCCGACTGTACAGGGCCAAGCTCTGGCACGAGTCTTGTAAAGAATTTATAGGAGAGCCGGGCGCGGGTCGCGCCAGTGTCGTGCGCGCTTCGCCTGCGCCCGCGCCGCCGCCATCGCGCCCGAGCGACCCAGCGCAGCGTACGCCGGGAAAAGTAAAAGTTTTCAGTGCAGTGCAGTGCAGTGTAGTGACACAGACGAGAGCACTGGAATGGATGGCTAGGTACGCATCGTCTTATTTAGAGAAAAAAATACTCCCACGCTTGTGGGAAGTTAGCCTATTGTGGAGCTCGCAGCGAAAGTTCACTCGATGTTTATAGATTGGTAGGGCCTTGGGACTATGTAGATGTAGTGTTGTGCATAGTTTAAGTTGTAACAACTTACTGTAACGTGCTGAGTCTCACTTGCTAGTTGTGAGCCAGTTGCGAATCCGAGGTCTACTCGGACCGGTTACTGGCACAGTTCGAGATGTTATTGAATGGAAGAATTAAAATAATTATAATAAGTATAAACTGGATATTATAAGTATAAATCAATGACTATAGGTACCTACACATTGGTCTATTTAAACTGCCAATCTTGCTGCTAAAATGCGCGGTTAACTAAACACTGAACACCCACCCCTGCCATCCCCCAGGAAATGCAGGGATGATTACAGTATCTAATATATTAAAGATCCTAGTTAATAAGTATCAATTTCATGAGAACGTTGTTTCAGGTAATGAAAATAAATAAAATAGTAAAAACAGAAACTGAACGAAGAAATTATATAGGTATATCTAATATACAGGAAAATTACATTGTTTATGTACCTATCTTGTAAAATAAATATAATTAGGTAACCATAGAGAAAGTAGGTAAGTACCTACTAGGTACACGAATCTAAATTACATTCACAATTTTATTACAAGAATAAAATAAACAGGTTGTAGATAATGCTAAGCTTTACAGAAAGAAAACAAAATAAGAAAATTAACCTTAAAAATAGATAATTAAATGAGAACCTACCTATAATATCTGTTGCATAGTGAGCAGTGTGTAGAAAGTAGTATAAGTCGAAAACCACGCAAAAACGGTAAACATATTATTATCCAAACTAAAATATACAGGGAGGAAGCAAAGTATGTTTTTCTGTTGTTACCAAAATTATAACGGTTTTAGAAGAAATTTGTAAGACTGTAATAACTGCCGCACAGATTGACCGACTGGGTGCTTGCCTTACTAAGCTCGATCCTTGGATGTTTATGTCTTAGCAAACCAGACCTTGTCTTGGAAAACACTTTAAGCCAATGGTCCTGGATAATTATCCAAATGCTCTTACGTATAGTCTGAAATCTAATAAAATACTATTAGACTTACCGACAGAATATCATACCTAACTTCTATTTTATTTTGTATTATTATTATTATTGATCTCTGGCTCGCGTTTGACCACTATCTCACCTGATGGTCAGTGATGATCTGGTCAACGATGGAACACGCTTGCCTAGAAGTAACCTAATCACTCTTGACTTAAAGATCCCTAGGTTGTAGCCATCAGGAAACACAGACTCCGGCAGGGAATGATCAAAAAATAAGTTGACGGTTTTTTTTTGGAATGGGAAATCATCCAATGACATGGCCCCTACGATTTGCTGAAATCTCCTTGAGGCGGGCGTGGAACGATAAACGAACGGCGGGCTACCCATTGCTCGCCGTCCGCATATGTGCGGGTGCACATATGGTGGTCGGAAATCAGGATTGCGACTGGGGCGCGAGGGCCGTTACCTCGTGCGTGCGGCCGCCTCCTTTGCTAGCATTACTCCGTCGCGGAAGGAGGCGGCCGCCTGTCACTCCTCTTCGCTTCGGACCATGGCCTTTACCAAGGCCTAGCTCGAGACATCGTTGCCACCGATCGCCCTGTGGAGGTCTACTCCGTCGCTCCGTGTAAAATACTGAAATTCTGTTGCATCTGGTTAGACGGGAGCTCCCACATAGTTTTTGGCAACTAGGCTTGGGCTAAGTAATTGATGTAAGTACACACTCAACTTCGCCGGCGAGTGCATTGATGACACCATCTTCCAATATGGCTGGCTACCCAATAATATGTGCAACTTTTCTTTGAAATTGAGTTTAGTAATGATATCGAGTTGGAATACTGAAATTTAGCTACATCTTTTTAAATCAGAAGTCTACCCCCCACATATATGAAACATAGTTGCGAAAAGCCGGGGTTGGATTAAGTAATGGATGCAGCGGCAGTCAAACTGCACCCACAGCCCCCGACACAAGTGTATGAGGTAACTAACACCGGGGTGGTTCTAGCCAGTAAGAGTCTAACCCCCCGAGTCCCTTCACCCACTCTAGTGTAGATGAAAAGCATAAGAACTTCCAGCCAGAAAATAAAAAATTATGCACCCACTCACCTTCGCCCGCTAGTGTATTTATTGATGACATCGTCTTACAGGGGCGTAGCTACAGCCGTATCAATGATATGGGACCCCGAGTTACAGGGGCCCCAACGTGTAGGTTCATAAATTAATTATTGTACACCAAACTTAACATTAACACAGTGAGTGAATTCATGTACAAAGGCAAGCTTGACACAACAATGAGTTTTCTCCCAACTAACCTTCTCTCCACAATCGTAAATTCTCTTATTGATAGTATTCAGTCATGAATAATGACTATTTGATAGTATGTTCCAAATCTATAGCTTGCTCCGCTTGGTCTTATATTTTCTACATAAGATCACAACAATATTCTACCCTAGTCGGGCGTAGGCTCATTTTCAATCGAGACTTCTAAACCTTTCCAGTTCAAAAAAACGCTGGAACTACAGGCACCTCTCGGCTAGCTACGCCACTGCCTTCTTTTAACCTGGCTGGTCACTCAATAAGTGCGGCTTTTCTTTGAAATTATAGTAATTCTAACAAGTCGGACGACAGTACGAGGTCGCCATTTTATTAGCGGCACCATCATTAGCTGAGCTATGGTATTATATTATCTGTTACTCAGCTTGTTCTGTTTAATAACCCTTCGTTGCTATCTCTGCTATAACTACGGAGAAATTGCAGCTAATATAATCGTTGACGCCATTTAATTGTGATTGGCTGTTTGATGTCACCGCCTCGTAGCTAATGGCTACACCGGTTTTTGATTTAGATTGATAGCCTTTTTTATTATTGACTAGCGAACTGCCCCAGCTTCGCATGGGCATCCTCAGTTTTTCTCTACTATAATATGCATGTGTTATACACTAAAACTTCCACATGAATCACTCTGTCTATTGGTAAAAACGGCATGAAAATCCGTTCAGTAGTTCTTGCGTTTATCGCGAACATATAGACTGACAGACCCGGTAGGAAAACTTTGTTTTATAATTATGTAAGGATAATTGTACAGGCTCGCGTTGGACGTGCGTTTGACCACTATCTCATCTGATGGTAAACGATGATATGGCCGACGATGGAGCACGCTTGCCTAGAAGTAACTTATTCACTCTTGAATTGCCTCAAGAGTCAAGACCCCTAGGTTGTAGCTATCAGGAAACACACACTCCGGTGGGAATTCATCTTTCCTTGATAAGCGACTCATAATGCTCTTTTTTTAAATTGAGATAGAAGACAAATAAATTTTGGTAGTTAGTGTACTTTAATGATAGGTTCTAAACTATAATTAACTTTTGAACAATGCTCTCCTAAACCGTATTTGCTTACGGAAGTTCAAACATGCTTTGCCCTGCTTACATTAATGATTTTCTATCTTAAATGAGTAATTTTTTGTGATTTTCTTACTGCTGAAATGGGAAAACCTAACGTATGAGAAATATCTATTATGATAGTGTTCGCCTTTACTTTTTCCTAGATCATCTTCATCTTCCTGCCCTTGTCCCGTGTTATTTGGAGTCGGCGCAACACGTTTTTTTCTTCCATTCTGCCCTGTCACTCGTCATGCTATCAATAACTTCCTTTTCTTTCATATCACTCTTCACACAATCCATCCAACTTTTCTTTGGCCTCCCTCTCCCTCTCCATCCATACACATGTATGCTTATAACTCTTTAGTAACATGCGTTTCATCTCTCCTCTTTACATGACCATACCAAGACAAACCATTCCCCTTCAACTTTTCAGTCACTGGCGCCACTTTCAAACTTCCTCTAATATATTCATTTCTCACTTTATCCATTCTCGTCACACCACACATCCATTTCAACATTCTCAACTCCGCTACATGCAATCTATTTTCATCAGTCTTTTTCACAGCCTAACATTCTGATCCATACAGTATGACAGGTCTTATCACGAATTTGTAGATTTTTCCCTAAAACTTGAGCAATGACCCACGGATGCCCCGTGGGTCATTGCTGAAATTTGCTCTTTTTTTTCTTCAACACATTCTGTATATCTATCGACCACCACCATGTATCCCTATCTATTGTACCCTTTCCTCTCGTCTCTCCCAAAATATCTTTCGCTGCATGTCTAATACACTCAGCAATCTCATTCCAGCTTTCATTTATACTTCGTTCGTTCATATCTCACATCTCTATCATTTTGTCCACCACTCGCTCTCTAAATTTCTTCGCACAGTCGCTCTTCTCTAGCATATGCCATTTTATTTTGGGTGGGGGGCTCTCTTTGCTTATTTGTTATGTGTCTTGACTACTGACACCATACAGTACTTAGCTCTAAAATATATGTACCTTTTTCAGAATTACTAGAATTTAATTTGCTATGGTGACCGTCATTTTGACTCTCACATATGAAGCATATGCCGCGTCCTCAGTCTTGTTTTTCAGGGTATGAAATCATCTTCAAACTTCTCCTGCTCTAGTTGGAGCTAGATGGAGTGTGACTTTTCCGCGTGTTCCTTTAGTTGCCTATTGCGTTCCAGGCAGTGACTCCTTCGACCCGCAGCCACGCCCTCAGCCCTGCTAGCCTGCTGCCGGCAATGTTCCACTTTACTTCATTAACAGTCGATGGTGCGATACTGTCACATTCCACGCTCGTTTCTTACAAATGCTGTTTACGACTGTTATTTAAAACAGACTTATTAAGCCCCGTTCTCTGCCATAAATCTTACGGTTATTAGCTATTACTTTATGACCATTCCAACAGAATATGAAATGTTGAGTGGTACCTAATGATTTAAGTAGGACATCACAACGTTCCTCCTTCCTGATCTAGTCATCATTCATAATAACCATCATTTAAGCCAAAAGACATCCACTCTTTATATAGGACATAGGCCTCCCATAAAATGGACCGATGACCTGGTGAGGGTCGTGGGATTCCGATGGATGCGAGACGCACAGGACCTGATCTAGTAAAACTAAGAAATTGTATGACGAGACCCAAGAGATCAACACTCAATGACAGGTGTTGCACACCAATTCAAAAATTCAAGCGCCAGGTCCACCTATACCTATCCACTACACTTACAAATGATGTTCCCAACTCTTTTAGTTTTAACATTGCTGATTGGACAATCGAAATCATCGAATAATTTCACCCAGACCGGGAAAAGTTATTTGGTGATTTCCCACCTCAAAAAAAGTATATAATGTATAGAACAAGTAGTAAATGCAAGTAGTAGAAACAAGCAGTAGAAGCAACTAATAAAAGCAAGCAGTAGATGCAACTGGTAGAAGCAAGCAATAGATGCAAGTAGTAGAAGCAAGCAGTAGATGCAAGTAGTAGGAGCAACTAGTAGAAGCAAGCAGTAGATGCAAGTAGTCGAAGCAAGCAGTAGATGCAACTAGTAGAAGCAAGCAGTAGATGCAAGTAGTAGAAGCAACTAGTTGAAGCAAGCAGTAGATGCAACTAATAGAAGCAACTAGTAGAAGCAACTAGTAGAAGCAAGCAGTAGATGCAAGTAGTAGGAGCAACTAGTAGAAGCAAGCAGTAGATGCAAGTAGTAGAAGCAACTAGTAGAAGCAAGCAGTAGATGCAAGTAGTAGAAGCAAGCAGTAGATGCAACTAGTAGAAGCAACTAGTAGAAGCAAGCAGTAGATGCAAGTAGTAGGAGCAACTAGTAGAAGCAAGCAGTAGATGCAAGTAGTAGAAGCAAGCAGTAGATGCAACTAGTAGAAGCAAGCAGTAGATGCAACTAGTAGAAGCAAGCAGTAGATGCAAGTAGTAGAAGCAAGCAGTAGATGCAACTAGTAGAAGCAAGCAGTAGATGCAACTAGTAGAAGCAAGCAGTAGATGCAACTAGTAGAAGCAAGCAGTAGATGCAACTAGTAGAAGCAAGCAGTAGATGCAAGTAGTAGTAGTATCTGACACTATTTCCCGCCCCGCCCAAGAGCGCGATTTGTCATAAGATGATTCTCCCAACCAAAAAAAAAAACCGGGCGAAGTTAGAGAGGGTCGCTAGTTGATATACCTACCATAAAATGATTAGCACTGTTGTATTCAAACTGTACCTACTTAATAGGTACCTCGGTTATGACAAATGTTTACAGCCAACATGTGTACCAAAACAGAAATGTGTCTGTTTACAAATTAGCTAGTTGTAATTAGTACCTACCTATATCTACTGCATACTTATAACTCGTACTAATGTGCCTTCTGGCTTACTCATATATTCTTATATTCTTTATTATACACAACATACCGCACACTCACCATACCGGTTTCTTATATAGGTATTATTTGGCATAAAAATCCATAATGTTATATAATGTTATTCAAGGTTTGCCTTTTCTGATTTCTGACTCTAAATATTTTCACCTATACTTCGCTATACTTCGAATAAATAATTATAAATCAGAACATAACACAGTTGGAAATCATCAAATACCTTCTCTCGCGTGGAGCGAAAGCGAGTGTCTTTACTGACTGAAACCACTGAGTTCGGTTTCCGCTGCCGATCGCCTTCTCCGTATCTTCCGGGCAATCCGCTGATGGTAACACCCGCGCGTTTCTTCCCGCCGAACTCGAAACAGGAACCTTGAAAGTGGACATGATTGTTCGGTGAGGACTTGCGTCAGACAGTAAGTGACGACGCCGTGGCACCTCTCTAATCACTGCTCAAAGAGACCTATCGCCAGGATTGTAGCGTGCCCTAGCTAAAGCTATCTATTTGCGGTATTTAAGCACCAAAAATCTACATATAGATCAACAAAATTTGTTTCTGCTTTGTTAAATCGTTGTTGTAATTGCTCATCTCTGGCCCAAAGTGCCAAACAGGTCACAATCAAAAACAGTTATCGGTTTAAGAAGCGTGCCAGGCTTCTTGCTAGCTTGCTTGCCTGGAAAACGTCATGTCAAAGTTAAAAGCAATTAAATATGCATCAAAGCGCACTCGACATGTACCTTTGTACATTTTCATAAACCACTCGCAGTCAAGACGAACACTTATGCTAATTTTAATCGACCTCCATACGTGCATGCATGGTCGATGCCGTCGTGAAGATACAGCTTTGTGGTACTGTTAAATGCGGATAGTGTGTAATGTCTTATTTCCAGTTGAAGTTAGTTTTTAATCAGAACGCCAATTCTTCATCAAATCTTACTTTTTGACTGTAAATGCTTAAGTTCTCGATGAAAATACCAAAATCACTATGCAGTTGCCTATAATATTTTAGGAGTTCCCTCTTTTTCGCCAATATTCCATCATCAGATCCTGACTTGGTGACTATGAGACCATTTGGGAAGTATACCCTTTCTAACGAAAAAATATTTTTTCTAATCGGTTGGCAAGCGACGAAGTTATGCGCGAACAAATATAAAAACAAATACAAACATCCGAATTGAGAACCTCTTCCTTTTTTAGAAGTCGGTTAAAAATGATCGAGATCAAGTCGTAACCTCATTTCGGTGACAATCAATGAAGGAAAAGAAGTGTTTTGGACACAGATTCCAGAGAATTTTGTGACAGTTGATTCTTTTTTGGTTGTAGGGAAATCATTAGGAGCGTCCTTTTCGAGGTACATTGTCATACAACCGCTCTTACGTGATTATCATGTTATTACACATCTTTCTCCAGATATTTTGGATACACAGCTATCATGTGTATATTATCTAGGCTTCTACAGAAATCAAAATATAAATTTGTATAATACTAATCTAGTAAAGACCTCTGCAAATGTGCTATTTTACGTGAATTGTGACCCTCCATACACATCAATAGAAGCCTTGCATATTTAATCGAATCCAACTCGGCTGGGCAGCGTTCGGGAGGCTGCGCGGTATCTTCTCATCCAATATACCATAGTGTCTCAAGACGAAAGTCTATAACCAGTGCGTGTTGCCAGTGATGACATATGGTTCCGAAACGTGGTCGCTCACAATAGGCCTCATTAGAAGGATCAAAATCACTCAAAGGGCAATGGTAAGGGCTGTACTCGGAGTTTCCTTGCGTAATCGAATCAGAAATGAAGATATCCGCAGGAGAACCAAGGTTGCGGACATAGCACGAAGAATCGCCAAACTTAAGTGGCAATTGGCAGGGCACATTGCTCACAGAACAGATGGCCGTTGGGACCGATGACCTGGTGAAGATTGCGGGAATCCGATGGATGCAAGACGCACAGGATCGTTCTTTGTGGCGAAATTTGCCCTATGTCCAGTAGTTTGGCCTATGTCCAGTAGTGGACGTCTATAGGCTGAAATGATGATGATGATGATATTCAATCGAGATTCTGAGTGACGAAAATTTTTCTGAAAAACTTATAAGAGTTTAAAAAAAAAAACGTTTTTTTTGGAACAAGTTTTGTGAAATATTCGACTAAATCACAGAATTATTGAAAGCCAACAGTGTTTTCAGGCGTCATCTCTTTTCTTGCATTGCCTTTTCATCAAATATCGCATTGGATTGCGTTAGATGAAGCAACAAGCTTTTAAACCATGCTCGATGTTGACGATAGGCGATAGGCGAGTGGAAAAGGACCCTATTAAATAGACATTATAACTTTTCCCAGCTGGAGTTTCTCCTTCTCTATGTGGAGCGAGATGGAGTGTCAGATTTTTACGGACCTAAACCCATCTGTGTTCTTCAGTTGCCCTTTGCATTCCAGGGCCGCAGTTGTTTATCTACTTTCGGTGAATATCTGCACTAAATTAAAGACATCTTTATTCTTTCATAGCACTAAGGCTGAAAATACCTAACTAAATTCAGGATTATATTCTCTGGTTGGGAAAGTATTACCTATTGAATTTTTCAAATGGCAATTCCAAGCAGCAATTCGGTGTTTAGATTTATTATGTTAATTATAGCGACTTTTGACAGTAATTTTTGGTTATTAGGTACATTTTGGTACAAGAATCAAAGACAACTCCTCCTTTCGTTAGAATTCCTGTTTAGACGCGTAAAAATACTGTTGAGCTTGCAATGGTCCTTGTAGGATGCGAGCACAACTTTTTACTTCCATACTTACAGTATACTAGCTTTTGCTCGCGGCTTCGCTTTCGTCAACTGACTACTCTATTCTGCTCTACCCTACTCTACTCTACTTTACCCCACTCTACTCTTTTCTTTCATAAGAACCTTCATCTGGCAACAAAAAAAAATAGTGAAATCGGTCCAGCCGTTCACGCGTGTTGGCGTGACCAAAGGAAATAGGGATTCATTTTTATATATATAGATATAGTCAATTCAGTGACAGCAAGCCATGTTGTCATTGCGTTTAACTCTTGTCTAAACAGCCATTCCTCCAAGTCACGATGCTCACTTTTTTTTAGAAAATATACTTAACCAATTATATTTTCATGTGAGAATCCCATGTCGAATGCAAAAAGCATGGGAAAGACGCCGCGTTGGCTGCTAACCAGTGAAAGTTAAGCAATGTTAGCGAGCATTCACGATGATTTGTTGTTGTCTACTCGTTAGTTACAATAGATAATTGGTTTGTTACTGAAATTATGGGTTAAAAAGAGTATGACATCACAATAATCACTTTAATATTATTTGTAAAGGCGAAACTTTGTGAGTATGTGTATATTTGTTACTTCTTCACGCTCCGAAGGCTGAAAGGCTGAACGGATTTTCATAAAACTTGGTACAACATGGGTAGACCATGTCCAGGAATAGCACATAGTATACTTGTTATCCCGGGAGAACGTTGCCTCGGGATAATTTTCTACTATCACAGCAACTAGTAATATGATAATAACATGTTAGCTGGCTGTACAGCCTCAATACTGTCACATTTGATACTGGCGAGTGATTCAATTAAGATGCTTTATAAATCCTCGAATTTTGCTGTTTTCGTCATAATCTCTAAATTTCTTCTTTTCTAGTCGCTGCTGTACATAAGCATAAGCATAATCAGCCTTATAATGTAACTACTGCAATTCTGGCCTCGCTATGAAAGGGAATGGGCCGTGATCCAGCACTTGGGCCCAATGCATAATGTATAATCATGTATTAAATGTTTAATTAGTTGCCTAAGATATTTCGGCTGGGGTTTAATTCTCTTTGGTACTGGTACTAGTTGGCCACGCCAATCCCGGCATCAGTGACATTTTAAGTCCTCTTAGTTGGCTACGCCACTCCCAGCATCAGTGACGTTTTAAGTCCTCTTAGCTGACCACGCCAATCCCAACATCAGTAACGTTTTAAGTCCTCTGAAATGTACAGTTCAAAGAAAGTAGAATTATTACTATGTTAGATTGTCCCCTCCCTATAGCAGTGAAGGTTTTTGACCCTGAATGTCAATACAATAAATTATTTCCACGGAACGCATGCCCATGCACTTACATTGAAACTGAAACATATCATCCGACAAATCTATCCGAGAGCACGCGACGCTGCGCACTTGATTAAAAACTTAATTCATTCAGGTCAATGACCTACTATTCGGTAGCTTGAAAACTTGACATTTACAAAAGGATTTGATGTCATCAAAATATACAGTATGCGGAATATCGCCGTAGGGTATAAAACGAAGGAACGCGTGGCATCCGAGAGGGCCACATAAATCCTACTTCGACCAGTTTTTGTCCGTTTTTGGATTCCATTGTGTCAGGTATACAGTAGGGTTGCCAACCGTCGCGAACCCCGAGGACACGGGAAAAGTTGTCTGATTTCAAAATAATTTGGAGGTGAGACAAAACCCCTGCTGTGTGCAAATTGTTCGAATAAAAAATATTTTCGCTAAACATTTTTTATGTTACGAAAGCGGTATAAAGAATTTTATGAAGTCAAGAAAAAAAAAATATACATATTAACGTTGTACTAAGAAGATTATTTATGATAAAATTTTATTGAGCGAATCAAGTTGTAAAAAAGTCGGTTAATTATTTATTCATGGACGTTTTTATGTGTTTTTGATTGGCAAACATAAGGAAATGATGCAGTGTTTGTATGTATAATAATCCTGGCATAGCTGATGAAAGAGGCACCCTTGTCGGGTAACATCTGCTATGTTATCGGGTTATAGTTAATTGATTCCCGATGTTACTGATCGCATTTAGATTGTCTGCTCATCGGATTTAATGAGCGAATAAAAGGAGCTTTAGGAGTCATTATAAGTAAATTATTCATTTAATCAAAAAATCTGTGTTTTTTTTCGTATCTTTATGAGGTACCACATACCAAGAACCCGTTTTAGATAATCTTAGAGTGTACCCATGTATAATTTTATTGTTATTCAAATGTTGAGAAAAGATTGTGATTAGATTAAAATTGATAAAAAGCAATAGATAGGTAAGTACTAATTTTCTGATAGAAATTTTCCTGAATATTTCCGAAGGCAACAGTTTTATGAAAATACTGAATAAAAAAATAAATGGATACTTTTATTCAGCGTTTTATCGGTCATATCTAAATGTACACACTACTTATTTGCTTATTTGACTCTATTGATGTAGATATATGTATATGTCGTGGCCAGCCCCCCTAGCCAAGTTACAATCGTATCGTTTGCGCCAAACGCCTCGAGTAGGCCACGCCTCCGATTCCTTTGTTCTGACGTCATCTCAACGCTCAGTCACGTGGTCAGAACAAATTAATCGGAGGCTTGGCCTACTCGAGGCGTTCGGCGCTAACGAAACGATTGTAACTTGGCTAGGGGGGCAGATCTTAGAAATTGATCACTTCATGATATGTCCAAGTAAACTGGCCAGATCGTTTAAAACGTTAAAGTTTAATGATATTTCAATCTTCGTTTGGCCTACTTTCTTTAGACCTTTTATTATCATTGAAATCTTACATCAATGTTATGGCCAAACGAGGTAACCTTTAAACGATCTGGCCAGTTTTAGTTGGCCACATCATGAAGTGATTAATTCTAAAATCTGGCCACGACATTTATATATCTATATTATAGATAGGTATCTCCTTGATAGATCCGCAAAATCGAAGCGTTTTTCAATGTTTGGTTAGGTGCAGTTTTATTATGATTTGCAAGTCTTCTTTAATTTAATTATTGGATATTTCTATTTAATTTCTATATTTAAAGCCATTATAGCGCAATCTCTTACTAAATTAAATACCTGCATAAATCCTGATATAATAAAAGCGCATAATATGAATAGAAAGCCTTATAAAATATTTTTTATTTAATAATTGTTGGTTCAAATCTGCGTTTCTCGCTAAGAACACGCGCGGTGGGACACAAATATGTGATGTTATTCATGTTAAAACAATTTCGCCGTGTCTCGCCACGACACATTACTGGGCAATAAAGACAGACACTGTCAGGCAGCGTGTAGGAATCGAAGGACCAGCTATACCTTACTGAGCACGTTAGGACTGAGAGAAATGGTATGACACTTTCACAGAGGGCAAAGCCAACACAATTATTAGTAAACTAGCTTTTGCCCGCGGCTTCGCCCGTGTACATATAATATAACCTATGTCACTCAGGAATAAAGCAGGTTTCTAACGGTGAACAAATGTTAGCAATTGGTCCAGTAGTTACATTCAGAGATTTACTCCTACAAAAAAAAAAAATGTCTAATATTAATTTTTGTACAAAAAAAATCTAATATTATTTTTTTACAAAAAAAAATTATCTGATATTATTTTTTTTTACAAAAAAAATATTAATATCTAATAAAAAAAAATTGTAGGAGTTTTAGATAATAATATTCCACAATTTTCACACAACGTCATCTATTTTGCTATGAGTACTGGATAACTGATAAACGTACTTTTTACTTAAATAGAAAAAAAACTGAGCAAGTGCGAATCAAACTCGCGCACTAAGGGTTCCGTACAAACTACAATTCCCGAAGGGAGTCTCGAACATTTTTCCGAATTGCAAAAAAGATATTTTTTGTGACGTAGGTAACAACAAATTTACTGTTTTCAGATTTATTCCTATACCTGTGCTATAAGACCTAGCCTTATGACAAATTTCAGGATTCTGGATCAACAGGAAGCACCCTATGAATTTTGATTTCTTTGAGAGTATTGAAATTGCAGTTTTTGCGACATAAACGGCCATATCTTTTTATTCGTTAATTTAGAAGTTTGATTTTCACAGCTTCAAGGGACCGCAGACCTGAGTATATGGTTTTAATTTCAACTCGATACCTCCATATATAAATAAATAAATAAATATATAGATAAAAGGTTTTGACAGACAGACAGACAGACGGACCACAAAGTCATATATATATATATATATATATATATAAGGGTTCTTTTTTGAAGTAAGAAACCTTAAAAATATATTATTGTCTACATATAAAGTTGTTGGGTACTAGGTTATGTAAAACTTAAGGGGTGGGGGGCCTAGTGTCCTGAAATGCAGGCCTAGAACCTTGCTTAGGCGCCTGCCTACAAAATATTCTAACTGATTTTTTTGTATACTCTTCAACTGTTTGATATAAACTGTACAATAAACAGTTTATATCAAACAGTTGAGAAAATTAAATTATTAATAAACCTGTGACGTCACGGTGGCGTTGTTATATTCACGTCTTTAGTATCCTGTAAATAACTGTTTTTTCATTTACGGCTTATTTAATCAGTAAAAGTTTATTTCGTGTGTTTCTTGACTTTTAGTGGAGCTTCTTAATCTTATTTTGTAGGGAGGTAATAAAGAGCAGCGCGCAAGCTTATTGCCCCCGCGCTGCGCATGCGCATCCAACCAGTGATTAATAACAGAATGTTTCCTACCGGACGAAGGGCACAGCCCAGCTTTGTTCGGGCTTGCACTCATTTGCTTACCGAGTTTTTTGAGTTTAGAAGACCATGAATTATTTCCATCTTAATTCTTTATTGTGCACAAAAATTTAATACAGGTAGTAGTAAGCACATGTTTATTGAACAATTAATGATATATGATATTTATTAAGTAGGTTTAAAAAAACACTTTTACACGTCAATTTTTATTTCGTCATTTTAAACTAGATGA
The DNA here is from genome assembly GCA_949316375.1 of Mythimna vitellina. Classification (NCBI taxonomy): domain Eukaryota; kingdom Metazoa; phylum Arthropoda; class Insecta; order Lepidoptera; family Noctuidae; genus Mythimna; species Mythimna vitellina. Next base: position 1,077,544 of record OX438689.1, on the reverse strand, counting down.
GGCTGGTGTTTCCGAGCTGACTACCCTGAGAAGAAACACCGAAACAAACTCAGGGGTCAAAGTCTCTTTTAAAGTTCATACAGTTAATATGTAATGGTCAAAACACATGAGAACGATGCAGATTTGTCTGAGATGGTCTTTTGTAGAAAGAACCATACAGATTTGAGTGGACCTGTCCAGTCAGTGCAAGCATTTGTCAGTATTTGTAAAGCTCAACCCAGGACTACTAAGGAGCTCAACGACTTGACGAACAATACCAAGGAAAATTCATATATCTACAAAGGTGGGCTTCACTCAACAATTAGTTTTCTCCCAGTAAACCACTGGGAGAAATCTACAGAGACAGAGAGAGATTCACATTCAAGGTGTCCAACATTTGTACTTATCCCCTGCACTTATGAAAACTGTGTTGGTGCCAATTGTGAAAATAATACTGGTGATATTGCTGATAAATCTAACTACTGACCGATTTCTCTTGCCACTACGGCAGCGAAAGTGCTTGATAGTTTGCTTAACAATCAAATGGATAAATACCTGAACATTAGTGACTACCAGATCAGTTTCAGACCGAGACTCTACGGAGACTGCCATCTTGTGTGTGAAGCACACTACACAACGTATTAAGTACTACGCAGACAGACGAATATCTGTTTATGCATGTTTTCTCGATTTGTTCAGGGTATTTGACCTGGTTAATTACAATATCCTGGGGCAAAAATTGAAAGATGTATCTCTGCAAGCAGAACTTATCAGGATCTTTAAATTTTGGTATCATAACAAGGAGAATGTCGTGCGATGGTCGAGTGCATGTTCTGAGCCGTACAGGTTGGAATGTGGGGTGAGGCAGGAGGGGGCTCCTCCTCATCCAAGCCTCATCCTCGCCCAAGCTTTTCAATCTCTACATCAACACATTGATAGAGGTGCTTAGCGGCACCCGTATCGGCTGCTATATTAATGATGTCTGTCTCAATAATATCAGTTAAGCGGCACGACATGGTGCTGCTGAGCGTTTCTCTATATGGCCTTTCAAAATTGTTGGGCATCTGTGAAAAGTACGCTCACCACCATGGTTTGATTTATAACGCCATAAAAAGTAATTGCTTGGTCTTTCAGGTCAGAGGAAAATGTCCGACAACAATACCTAACGTTAAACTAAGTAGGACACCTCGGACGTGGTTGAAAACAATGTTGTTCAAAGCTTTATATACATCTTTCTACACGAGCAGCCTGTGGGTCTCATATACGAGTGGACAGTACAACGCCCTGCGCGTACAATATACATAACAATGCATTCAGGGTGCTGATGGGGCTGCCCTGATTCTGTAGCGTATCGGGAAAGTTCGCCGAGTCGCGAGTAGACTGTTTCTATCCTACTATACGAAAACGGTGCACATCCCTGCCCCCTAGCCAAGTTACAATCGTTTCGTTCGCGCCGAACGCCTCGAGTAGGCTACGCCTCCGATTCCTATGTTCTGATGTCATCTCGCTCAGACGCTCAGTCACGTGGTCATAACAAAGGAATCGGAGGCGTGGCCCACTCGAGGCGTTCGGCGCGGACGAAACGATTGTAATTTGGATCTGGATCGGGGGGCTGGTGCGCAGGGTTCGGGCTAGCTCCAACGGCATCCTGAGGGCATTTACGCAGACGTTTGATTGTCAGTACCTGAACCATTGCTGTTTGGTTACTTACTGAGCAATCGGCATCCGTAATTTGATAGAAATTACGGGTCTGATTAGATAGAAAAATAGAATAGAATAAAACTTTATTGTACACCAAAATAGTAACAAAAACTTTTGAACTAAGTTAATCTATGGCTACAAAGGCGGTCTTATCGCTAACAGCGATATCTACCAGACAACCTTAGGACTGTAAGAACTTAACATAAAACGAGGGTAGTCTGTAGTGTACAGCAAATTAAATTTTACATTAAAAATATTTATTAGACTATACATAGATATAAAATTATATTATATAGTTATTATATATAAAAGTATCCGATGATGGGAATCCGATGGATGCGAGACGCACAGGACCGGTCATTGTGGCGGCATTTGGGGGAGGCCTAAGTCCAACAGTGGACGTCTTTCGGCTGAAATGATGATGATATAAAAGACAAAAAAAACAAACTCATGAATATTATATATATACACACACATATTATGTTACACAATTTCAAAGAAAGAAATAGAAAAACTATACAAAAAAGCGAAAGAACTGAATTTGGGTTAAAGCAGAATTAATTATAGTGAAAGAATCCTTGACTAGATTTTTAAAAGAAACTAGTGACATACTAATAAACACCAATGTGTACTAACTTTCCATCTTGGTTATTTCCAAAGGGATTTCAGGGAAGTCATTCACTATGTAACTTGGTTAATAAATTCATCGTCATATATTGTATGCCGTTGGCCGGAAATTTATTTTAAACTTAATTTATTGCGTCCATAAAATACCAATTATTGTTATGACATCTTTAATGGCTGTCACTATTCTCTTCGTGAATATAAATGTACTATGTAAGTTGGCGATAAAACTAGATTTATTACTAACTATTGTCCCTAACTGATAGTGCTCAATCAAAGCTGTCAGTACATACAGATTAGGGTTACCAGCTGTACTATATATTTATCAATTGTACTATATATTATAAAAAATATTATATAGTACACATAATACTATATTTTCATCGGCAGTAACAATTCGAAAAACCTTAAATTACTGATCTTTGAAATTGCTCTCTGAAATCTTAATAGAAGTTAAATGCTTTATTCCTGAATGACATAGGAAATATTTTAAGTAAGCAGGCAAAGCCGTGGGCAAAAGCTAGTTTTTAATATTTTAGTTTCTTTACCATGGTTCATGTTAAACCGAATGCAGATGTTTACTAAAGCCTGGTTTTAACACCAATAGCTGATGACCATAACCTGAACTAGAGATTGACAGTCTAACAGAATTTGTCATTCACACTTAAAATTTCTTCGGTCCTTCGAGCCGAATCCTTACAATAAAGTTTATTGTAAAAAAAAATGTAAACATTATTATATCATACATTATTAAATACTCAAAAGTAATTTTGAAAACCTTTTATAGAGAAACTAGCTTCTCTCAGTGGCTTCACCCGCGTGGGAGTAGAAAATTATCCCAAGAGAAAATGGTCTTCCAGGACATGGTCTACCCCCATACCCCGTACCCCCATATGTACATACTTACAAACTTTCGTCTTTATTGTATTGTGTTTCGAGCTGGTGTCCGCAACTCCACGACTAAAGCGCGTATTTTACGTACGGGTGAGGCAAATGAGTCATTTGATCCACCACAGCTCCTTAAGGATGGCCAGCAGCGCCTTGATGTTACTGACCATTTCACGGAGGGTACCTACTGGGTCTCCGAAGTACGACTACTGGGCAGCTTAGAAGCAGATGAGCTGCTGTCTTGTCCTCCTCCACGCAGGCTCTGCAGAGTGGACTGTCTGTAACTCCTATGACAGAGAGATGCGTCTTTATAATGTTAATGTGATAAATATCATTGCTATCAACGCGTCTACAGTAATAACCATCAAATGATGTTAAAATAGCTCTGTTGCAAATGTCGTTAAGGTTCAAATAACGTGCCGCGTCAATATCAATCATGTGGACGTCTAATTAAATTAGTTTCCAATAGCAACGTTACTGTGAATAATGCGAATTCTAATTATATCCTCGACTATTGTACCTATAATATGAGCCTTATCTATCATGTCACAAGTTTGTGCAACTTGTCGATACAAAGAAATAGGTATCTAGTTTTGATGTGCAGAGCTTTTTCCTAAAATATTATAAAACGAACAGTGCCAAGTGCTTGTGGTTCCTGGTGAGTAGGTAACTAAAAACCAAAAAACTAAGACGACAGAAGTCTTTATCACACATCAGCTCACGTAGAAAACTTATACGAACGCTAGCCGTTAGCTATACAACAAGTAACATCTAGACCTTGCAACAAGTAATACCCTATCAGATTTTCAGGCGTTTAAAAAAAATGGATGACCGACTTTTAGAGGGATACGGAATAAGGTGCTAAGTTCCGGAAAATGCCATTGAAAACTGAGAATCCTCTGAGGTGTTGGGTCTGGTCCGGACGACTGCCCAACAGTTGAGATTTCGGAATGTTATATATATTTGTTATATATTTTAATCGTGCAGAGAACTCTAATACCGCTAAGCAGAATTGTATTTTTTATTTATTTATGTTCACACTAATACAAGAAACGAAAAGAACAAATACAGATGGAAGAGTCGAAAGGTACTGCTTATTTCAAAAGAAATTTCTTCCAGTAGACCTGCGACAGGAGAGTTGGGTAAGAAATGTAGATACAGTATGTTTTTTTAGGGTTCCGTACCTCAAAAAGAAAAAACGGATCCTTATAGGATCACTTTGTTGTAAGTCTGTCGCAAAAAACATATATCATCGACACTCTCAAAATAATCAAAATTCATAAGGTACTTCCAGTTGACCCAGAATCCTGAAATTTGCCATGAAGCAAGATCTTATAGCACAAGTATAGGAATAAATCTGATATCAATAAATTTATTATTACGTCACAAAAAAAAAAACTTTTTTTACGATTCGGAAAAAAATTAACACTCCATTCGGGAATTGAACTATTTACATAGTTTTTTAGTGTGAGGCGTCATAGATGTCGCTACAGACTTAACTAATTACGAAGCTCTTGATGAAAACCTTAATCAACACAGAAGGCCATCATCCATTCCTCTTCTTTCAACTGTAATACTCCATTAGATGTGATTGTTCCTTTTTTATCGAGTCAATTGCCGGCAGTCGCACTAACAGCAATAAATTAATCTTTTGTCAATCAGTTGAACTCGAAGCCCAGTAGCCGGGAGCGTCAGTTACTCAAACATCCTGCGCTCAGCTCTTCGGCAGCTGTCACGTATGATTGATGCTCCGCAGACGTTACATTCTACCGGCGCGATAATTATTAACACACAACGCTCGACCACGCTTCTCCTCGGCTGAGATTTGAGAAATAAAATAAGTAAAAAATTTGGCTTATAACTTGTTTTGTGTGTGTGAAACCATTATATATAATTTTTCTGGCACTGGGTGAAGCGAGAGAGAGAGTGTCAGACTTTACTGACTAAAACCCACCTGTGTTCTTTCACCTTTTGCTTTTTAGGGCCGGGTTCACCCTTTCGAACAATCCTGCTACTCAACTACCTACTAATAACTTTAATTGTAAATTGCTTCATAAAAAATCTCAGACATTATAATGTAAACCTATATATTATATGGAGATCTCTTTGACGCGGTTTTGCTGAGATCTTTGCGGTACGCGTGGAATACTACGTGCCGTCGACAAATCGGGTTCGATCATAACCGGATGGCTGGACGGCGAGCTCGGAAGCCCGGGCCTACGGTGGCCGGAGATAGCCCTGTGCGTCGCAACGCCCGGGGCTTCTACTGTGGCGACTACTATGGTGTGAGGATGTCCGTTCACTCACGGTTTGACGGTGGATCGAGAACTTTAACATCGCAAGTCCTCGCCTCCCTATCAATATTCTTTTAGTACCTACTTACCTTCAATCATACACGTAAAACGAACACTCAATATATCGTACCTACCAGCACCCCATCCATTGCTTTACACCAGGAGAGATAGATCTACTGTTTAAAGAACACGAAAACCATCCCACAATTACTACACCTCTCACCAGTCACACCACACCTGGACATGAACTGATTGTTATAAAGATTGCAGGGAAGCCATTTCTGTAGTAAGGGAACGTCGTCATCCTCGTGTATGATTATAGGGTAATTTTGAAACAAATTCGAACACCAAAGGGAATTTTTGGAATCGCATTAAGTACGTCTCTTCTTAAATTGAATCATTCTTTTTCACATTTTTTTAGGGTTCCATACCGAAGTTGGTTGGGAACCCTTATAGGATCAATTTGTTGTCCGCCTGACAAGGACTTTTTTATTACAAATGTGTGAAGGTATCAAGCTGAACTTAATTTCAAATACTCAGGTCTGCTACCCTTTGGAGCAGTAAAAAACTAAAGCTTCTAAGTCAACGCATTCTATAGGTAGGGACTTTTATAGCACCTATTTTGATACTTTCAAAACATATAGGGATGTAGCAAAAGTAAATGAAAAATAAAAACAAAATCCGTAATAAATTTTACATCACAAAATAATTACTTTTTTGGGATTACAAGAGTTTGATTGAACTTTCGGTGCGCGAGTCTGAATCGCGCTTGAGCGGTTTCGGTTTCATATTTCCGTATTCCGAATGACTTTATATAATTGTTTTTATTAAACGAATTTCAGATAAATGAAGTACCTATGTAGTGTTCATCAACTAAAACCACAAAGTTTAATAACATAATCAATACAACTTTCAACGACTAAACCTTCACGTGATGGAAGGTTCCGAGGGGGAGCCAGGAAGTCGCACCCACTTGCGCGATGGGCCGTGGTGCCCGTGCTTCTAACAATAGTTGATTCTTGTCGCCGTCACCGTCCCGTGCCATTTCACTCGGCCCTTCGTCGTCATTATCAATTTATGGTTATGTTTAAAAGCTTTGAGTACGTCAAAGTTTTCGAGGAAGCTATCCTTAGATACTACTTAATGAACAGACGTTTGAAGAGCTGTACAGAAATGAACGAGGTTCGTCGGACATAGGTGGTAAAAATCATCATTAGCTGTAGTATGCTATTGTTTTAAACAACGAAAATGAATATTTTTCTCAAAGCTGCAGCAGTCTTCGTCGGTCGAAAGATACTCATCTGTCCGTCAACAATGCTGTAATCGTAAACCAAGTACAGTAACAGACGCGCTACAACCGTCAGTCAGGGTTATAAGGATGTCAGGAATGATGGTAAATAAGCGCTTAGACTATAAGAGACCTGCCCCCTAGCCAAGTTAAGACCGACGCAAACGAAACGATCGTAACTTGGCTAGGGGGGCTGTTGTGTTCTCTCACACGAATTGCTATGTCGATACCTGAATGAATTCTATCCATCTTTAAGCTCATATTTGACCTCGAAAGATAAAACTGTCGTTTCAATGATATACCCACAAATAGATTCGTGAATGTAGTTTCAATAGCATTATTATATATGCTTTCTTGTACACCTTACTTTTCACAGGATAAACACTAGCAATATCACCACGGCGGCGCGTAATGTTCCATGCGCACCTCAAGGACATGGCAGCAAAATGGTGAGGTCCCAGCAGGGTCGAGGCCTACTGGGTCCATGGGTCCACTTCTGAAAGGAAAACCTATGATCCTAGAACGCCTTTGCGTTCTAGGATCATAGGTTTTCCTACCTATGTTCTAACATAAACCTATGTTCCTTCAGTTGCCAAAGGGCAACTGAAGGAACATAGGTTTAGTTTTAGTCAGTAAAAGTCTGACACGGCCTCTCACTCCACCCAAGGTCAGGAGAAGACATTAGATGACTTCCCAACTAAACAAAAAATAGCATCTTCACTACATGTAGATCTTCTGGAAACCTGGATTAGGTACGTAATCCTTCCCACCGAAATCTTCTCGACATCTTCAAAAGAATCTACAAAACTAAAGTACTTATGCTGTTTCAAAGCTCCTCTTTGTGTTAAACTTGAAAAACTTTTTTTTACATTTCGGAAAAATTTTCATAACTCAATTCGAGAATCGAACTGTTTTCATAGGTAAGTTTGTGCGGAACCCTCAGTGCGCGAGTCCGACTCGCACTTGTCCTGTTTTTTTCTATTGATTTTATTTATGGTGTACAATAAATAGATCTACAATCTATCTATCTACATAATGCTAATCAGGTATTCACTTAATATTTCTACACCGGTAAAGGTATTATTATATGTGATTCCGTCTAATATTTAAGACCTTTATATACCATGTACTCAGAAATAAACGATTCTATTCTATTCTATACATTTTACAATGTAAAAAATATGTTGTTTCAATGCCTATTATCACCTACAAACAGTACCGCGTATCTAGTCCAAACAGCAACGAACCGGTACTCAATCCCTCGAGTACGCACGTTCCTGCGCGCGCGCATGCCCGGCGCATGGCCACAGGGGGCTCATTGTGTGCCAACAACGGGGGCTTGTGTGCTAGCCGGTGTACCTACGTGATGGGAACGCAGGTCTGCGACTTTTGAGGGTGCGTGATTGCATGAATGTGGCATAAGTAGGAATGAGAAAAGCGAATATGGGAGTGGACCATTTATATCTATGGAGTGGACTGACATGGGTCATGCTTGTTAATTTAACATTAGTACTAGATATAAGATTTAAAATCGCATAGACTTTTTTTTTTTTTTTATTGGGTTGGAAAATCATCTTATGACATCCACGCTCTTGGGCGGAACGGGAGATAGTGTCAGACTTTTACTGACTAAAAACCCACTCCTGTTCCTTCGTTGCCTTCGTCCCAGGGCCCCAGATTTCGCTTTCACACTACCCGTGGCCTCAGTAGGCTTCGACCCTGCTGGGCCTCTACGATTTGCTGACATCTCCTTGAGGCGCGTGTGGAACAGTACGCGCCGTCGACGACTTGGGTTCGGTCCGGACGGTTACCGGACGGTCGGACGGCGAGCCACCCATTACTCGCCGTCTGCAAGCCCGCGCCTACGGTGGCCGGAAATCGGGATCGGAATCCCGGCGGCGGTTGGAGCGTAAGGACCGTTGCCTCACGCGATCGGCCGCCTCCTTTGCTAGCATTACTGCTTCGCAGAAGGAGGCGACCGCCTGCCACTCCTCCTCGCTCCGGACCATGGCCTGAACCAAGGCCCGGCGCGAGGCATAGACTTTTAATCTTTTTATTTATTTATTATTATTTATATTGTTAACATATTATTTATTAATAATTGTAATTATTTATTTTACTTGCTTTTATTTATATAGCCTCTTTTTTATAATGTGAATGTGAGAACACTGTAGACTCCGCGAATTCTTAGGTTCCTTTTTATTATGATTATTTTTATTGTACTTTATTGACCAGTCTACACTGTCCTTACATAATAAATACAATATATTGTAAACAGAAAATATTGTATCAACAAATACTTTTTTAAAAGAGTAACCATGGAGTTTCTTGCCGGTTCTTCTCCATAGGAAACGACCAATTTGGAACCGTGCCCTAGCTTCTGACGTTTTATAAGTGTGTAGTGTAGGCCTATGTGAAATAAAAATCTTTGACTTTGACTTTGACTTTGAATCTAATCATCCAATTATATCTCCCGCCCTTGGACTGAGCGAGAGGGCATGTCAGGCTTTTACTGACCCACTCCTATTTTCCTTCGTTGCCTTGCATTCCAGGGCCGCGATTTACTTTCAGAAGCGAACCTATGGCTCCAGTAGGAAACACTACGCACCGTCGATGACTTGGGCTCGGTCCGGTCGGTCAGAAGGCGGCTGGGGCGTGAGGGCTGTTCCATCGCGCGTGCGGCCACCTCCTTTGCTAGCTTAATGCTTTGCAGAAGGAGGCGACCGCCTGCTACGCCTCTTCGCTTCGGACCATGGCCTGGACCATCCCTGATATATACATAGCTGAATATAAGCATTTCATCAGTTTTGCTGTAGTCTTATGTAATAGGACCCTGAACAAGATCTGTAAATTCCGAGACATACACATAAAAGATATCTCAATCATATGCCAGCGTTCCTGGAGAAAGTTAAGACAAAACCTGGCAGCCATGATTGCGTCTAAAACAATAATTAACAATCGTTTGTGAGATTTTAATCTTAAAGCTGTAAGCTGGAGTCGAAGCTTGGCTTGTTAACTCTAAACCTACAAGGCTATCTTAACTTAATGAACTATAGTTAACAGTAAAGTGAACAGTTACTTTCTGCTAATACCTAGTATTAGTTTACGCCAATATTTATAACCACTTAAAAGTTATAATGTATTTTAGAGTTATCGTTGGCGCTATTTGGGAGGCCAGGATAACGGAGAGTAATGCCGCGAGGGTCAATTTGTTTATTACTTGTTCTAAGATAGCTATTCGTTAAACTAAAGTTCCGCTTCGAACGGTATCTAGAATTAATTAAGAACAGATTATATTGCAAACAGCTACCGTATAAAAGGAGCAGATAATATAATTATATCGATTGCAGAATCGATAGCACAGTTTTAAATGTGACTCGATGTTTAGGTACTTCGTCTTTGTCTCTAATTTTGTGGCAGTTTCAGGCAATTCTAAGTTGATATGAAATCATTATCTGAGAACGGAAATCTAGTTGACAGTGAATAGCTTAGACATTTTAAGACAGGTCTATGCTAGAGGAACCGAGCACGTGCGACACTACACGAATTTGAACTCGGCTCATGCTCTGCTTGCACTCGGCTCCTATAATGGAGGGACACCCACCTTTCAGAAGATCTTTAAAAAAATAAAATCTGTTTTCGTAGCAATGGCGTAGCGCGTAGCGGCTGCTACGAGGACGAGGTTGTATAGCAAGATCCCAGAGCATCCAGACATTACTTATTTTCTGATCAAAATGTGAAAGATTGGAACAAAAAAAATGGCTTTGGGATATTGGACTATTCTTACTTTTTTCCTGTGATTATGTCCGCCATAAATCCCGTGGAGAATTCTGACTTATTCCTTGACTACAATTAAAAGGGATCCTTTCTTGGTTAGCTTTGTAGCGTTTAGGCTGGGCATTACTAAGTTAGTCACTGAGTTCAAAATTAATTGGTTGGTTTTTCCAGTGAGGATGCGTGCACGCCGCGAGCGGAGGAGGCGCCGCTGAGTGCTAGCGGCGCCGGCGCCGGCGCGGGGGAGCCGCGAGCGTGCGCCTGCGCCGCCTGGACGCCGCGCCGCACGCCCGCGCCGCACGAGATTCTCAGACCCAAACCTAGAAGGTACGACATGAACCCTAACATTAAGGCCAACTGTTCACGTATGTATAGCTTTATAAACGCGTATGCGTCGTTATACGCTTGGTGTACGCCTGCGTGAAGCTTACATACTAAACTGTGAAACTCGGTCGACGCTGCAACTTCATGCCGTCGTGTCATTGCCACTTCGTCGACAGAGTTTCACAGTTTTGTACAAAGATATTAAATATATACTAGTTTTGTACGTAAGCTTCACGCAAGCGTACACTAAGCGTATAATGACGAACACGCGTCTATGAAGCTACGCGTCCATGGACAGTAATGGGCCTAAGTCGTAGGATATACACGTTTGCTACGACATTCATTCGTATTCGTTTGCCAGCCACGCGTTCGTCTTATAAAGATCGAGCCCGAGTCATCGACGGCGCGTCGTGTTCCACGCGCGCCTTAAGGAGATATCAGCAAACCGTAGGGGCCTAGCAGGGCCGATGCTTGCTTGGGCTATTGGGAAAAGTATGAAGGAGATTCCACACTCGTGGTCTGAACGCAAAAGGCAACTTAAGGAACATAGGTGTGGTTTTAGTCAATAAAAATCTGACACGGCCTCCCACTCCATGCTAGAGTGAGAAAAGTGATTCGATGGTATCATACCCCAAAAAAAGGCACGTATTTGTGCGTAGCGTGGAAGCAAGTTGCAGTAGACGAGACGCCTACATTTTTGTTCAAAGCAAAGTTGAGTACAAATGCGTCGTGACATCGTGTGTAACTTAACATAAGGCTGTTGAGTAGCGGCACCTGGCAGCCAAGTTCATGCTGCTTGCGCAGACAGCAGTTTGAATACTCTGCTCAATTTTTGATAGCATAGCTTAAGTGTGTGCCTGTAGTATCAATAACGTTAACACTATACGGGGTAAGGCAAAGCTTACACGGCGAGGCCTGTGTCCTAGCGGAGTCCTTGCTCTGTACGAGGAAGCATGTTACGAGGGCCCAGTGATCCGGTTTAATACATATAATTATTTTCGACGTTTTGGTTCTAGGACATGGTAGGTTCCTCACGAGAATTTTTCTTCGTATTTTGTGGTACTTGTACATCTACTCGTGTCTGGACTGTAAAGCCTAAAAGATCTTTTTGTCTGGTCTTGTAGGAGCAATGACCTGGGGAATAGTTTTGCAGGTCGAAAAATACGACCTGTGTTTGATTTGACATTTTTTCTTTGTAAATCAATGCTGGTTTATTGAAGTCAAAGTTTTATAATATAATACTAGTCCGCGTCAGTGTCGTAAAACAGCACAATTTCAAAAAGCTTTATTTTTCCGCGGAACTCGAACTCTTGTTCCAAAACAAAAGTATCCTAAGTCACTCCGTCTATGTCAAAATCGATCTAGCCGTTTCGAAGATTAGCCGGAACAAACTGAATAAAGACAAAAAAAAAATGCTTTATTACTGTCGATGTCGGATAAAATTTCACACGTATTTAGTAAAAAAAATATTTTTTTATGTTACAAACATACACATCAATTTTATTTATTTGTTTAGAAAGTTATATATTGTTTAAATAACTATTCAGAAACAAATTCCTATTGCCATTTTAGACTTTATTACTCTTTCTTTATCAAATAATCTGATTCAAGCCAACATGTTGTATTGCGTACAAAGGCCCGTCCTCGGACCCCACTTGGGCACATCCTGCGTCCATCTGATATGCATAAAGATTGTCAAGACCATTTTGCTTCGGTCCACTGGGTATATTTGAAAGATACCATAATTAACAGTTTAATAGCTGTTAAAATTATGGCCATGTAGCTTCAGAATAAAGTTTCCCCTAACACTATAACAGAGGAAGTTTGAAAGTGACGCCAGTCACTGAAAAGTTGAAGGCGAATCGTTTGTCTTGGTATGGTCACATGACCATACCAAAGAAATTGAAGGGATGTAACGCAAGTTACTAAAATAATTAGGAGTATATATGTGGATCGATGGAGAGGGAGAGGGAGGCCAAAGTAAAGATGGATGGATTGTGTGAAGAGTGATATGAAAGAAAAACGAGTTAGTCATGACGGGCGAGAGGGCAGAATGGGAGAAAAAAAGCTGCGCTGACTCAAAATGACAATGATGATGATGATGAGTAACACTGTAGTAAAACAATTTGTATTCTAAGTTCAGTTTCTCTCTCCTATCACTTGCACACACGGATCAGCGCATTTTTCTCTCATTCGAATTTCCCACAGATAACCACCATTTTCCAACGGAAATGGCTTTCTACTTACTTTTACGATAAATCTTGATAATCAATAACTTGTCCAATGCAAGCGTATTAAAAGACCGCAAGCATTTAATATGAATGCATCGCTTTGTGCTCGTAAATGGAGCAGATGTGGCAGTATCGCAAGTCGTGCCGGGCCGTTAGCCGGCCGCCGGCCGCCGGCCGTGCGTCACACGGCGACGGCCGGCGCGTGGACCCGCTGGACGCGTATTTAGAATTCCTGCTGTGACATGATCAGATAGGAAAAGAGTACTTTCTTTTTTGCATTCAATGAATTTGCATATTTTTATTTTGTAAAACTATCTGAATAATGCCGATCTGTAGACTCCAGAATGTGAAATAACAAACGCAGTATCTCACAAATAACTAATTAGCATTTACCTACACAAATTAGAAGCAAATAGGCGTGATTGAATTGTATGATTTATCTGGCATCTGCTTTAAAGTGAATGCTACAGGGTAGTCCGCGAAATTCAAAGTATCGAAAGATTTTTTACCTTAAAATATTATTTGCGACACTAACGCGTATATATTTACAAAAAATAGTAATTCAATAAGGTGAGCTGATATAATTTCGTAAATAAACACGTGTTACGATCGCAGATAATATTTTAATGAACACAGAACTTGACACAGACCTGCAACATGCAAAAAACTTTAGAAAATTTGGATTTCACGGGCTACTCGCATTCACTTTGTAGCGTTCATCTTAATAGACATAATCGTAGTGACAACAAAACTTGCACCATAAAAGAACTGAGTACCTTATCGTGACAGTTTTGTTTGATTATGGTACTCTACATAGCATTATCACAAAGGCCTCCTCGCCCTCCTGTCGCTTCGTGCACTCTCTACCACTATTTACACGGAATCATTGCTTCCATCTGATCTATTGGACTGATTCGCTATTTGCTATCAGATATGCATAACGGGCCCAACATCTGTTGATATGTTTATAGCATTATTCGAAACGGTTTCAAAGACACAATACAGATATTTTCTGCGACGTATCGACCCTTTGGCTGTGCGTGATGGTTGGTTCCATTTTGCAGTTATCTGTTAGACGATTTGAATAACTGTGAAGGGTACACATTCCTATGGTAATTTTAACTTAATAATTTCTATGAAACCTTGAGTTTAGAGCTTATGAATTATTGATAAAAAAACTTGTCAAGTGCGAGTCGGACTCGCGGACCTAGGTTCGGAAACCTTATCGTAACTATTTAGGTACGTATGTAAAATAAAGTACGGATACTATACTTTACGTAGGTACCTAAATAGTTCCATTCCCGAATATAATCTCGAAGATTTTTAGGAATCGCAAAAAAGTAATTATTTTCTTATTTAACTACCAGTTTTCAAATTTGTAGTATGAGACCTTACTTCTTGCCAAATTTCAGGATTCTAGATCAAAGGGAAGTACCCTAGGATTTTTTTTTTTTCGGTGGTAATCATCCAATAACATCCCTCGCTCTTGGGCGGTTTGAGAGGGTGTGCCAGACTTCTACTGACTAAAAACCTACTCCTGTTCCTTCGTTGCCTTTCTTACCAGGGCCGAATCTTCCTTTCAGAAGCAGACCCTTGGCCCCAGTAGGCTTCGACCCTGCTGGGCCCCTACGGTTTGCGGACATCTCCCTGAGGCTCATGGAACAGTACGCGCCGTCGATTTTTGCTCGGTCCGTATGGTTTCCAGACGATGGGATGGCGAGCTACCCATTGCTCACCGTCCGCAAACCTGCGCCTACGGTGGCCAGAAATCTGGATCGGGATTCCGGCGGCTGGGGCGTGAGGACCGCTCCCTCGAGTACCCTAGGTATAGGTTTTGTTTTAATTAAGAGTGTCAAAATATGCGCAGAACCTGAGTAAAAAAAGCCATATTTTTAGATTGCGTTGACGTAGTTTTAATTTTTTTACTGCTCCGAAGAATAGCAGACCTGATGTGTTTGATATTAATTTAAGCTTAATAAATAGCTCCACGCGTTCCTGGAAAAAAAAGGGTTTTGAAAAAAAAGGGTTTTGACAGACAGACAACAAAGTGATCCTATAAAGGTTCCAAATGTGGCACGAAAACCTAAAAATGGCTGCTGATATAAATCTTTTATCTCAGAGTGTCTGAATCATTAGAAATTTTCGGTTTCAAATACGATTATAGATTCATGTCTCCGTATTGAACTCAATACCTTGGGTCGGTATGTCCGGGTTGACGTAATTAGCGGACATTTGTCCCGCGGCGCGATACTGTCCGGTCCCGATAGCGGACTCTGATGGCATTCCGCATCTCTGATAATTCCTGTTTCTGTATTCTGACGCCACTGCTGAGCGATCGGCGCGCGGCAGCCGCGGGGCAGGGCTGCATGCTGTGCCTTCAATTGAATTCGACATAATATGTATTCAG
This sequence comes from Mythimna vitellina, assembly GCA_949316375.1. Lineage (NCBI taxonomy): Eukaryota > Metazoa > Arthropoda > Insecta > Lepidoptera > Noctuidae > Mythimna > Mythimna vitellina. The sequence continues at coordinate 1,062,034 of OX438689.1, read as the reverse complement.
TTATTTCTGCGGGCTTCAGAAATGTGCAGGTGTACGGAGATTTATCAGGCTGTAATGTTTTGTATTGATTATTTTGATGGAGTATCGTCAATTTCTTGATTTGATCGCACTGTTGGAGTAGTGGTTTAGTGACTGGCTACTGCACTGCGTATCGCGGATTCGACTCCCGCATCGTTCAAATATTTGTATCACCTACTGATAATTGTTCAGGATCTAAATGTCTTGTGTATGTGACTTTATATGTTTGTGATACAGGAGTAATTATTAGTGTGTGATTTTCCCACCGGGAAAAAAAGTGTGAGGCAACATTTGAAAAAAAAACTAGGCAAGTGCGAGTCGGACTCGCGAAATGAGGATTCCGTAGAAAATTACCTATGTAAAGAATTCAATTCCTGATTGGAGTATCGATGTTTTATCCAAATCGCAAATTTTTGGGACGTTTTTCGTCGATCTTTTTTTCCGTTAACTGAGAAGTTTGATTTTTTCTCAGACAGACAGACGGACGGACAACAAAGTGAAGGTTCTACTTTTTCTTTTGAGGTACGGATCCCTAAAAAGGAATAACTCGTAGTAGGTAAGTTCAAGGGTCAAAAGTGCAGTGGCACTCTACTAAAACTAGTGTCTAAAATTGATTTATAGGAGAGTGTAAATGGTTCACAACTGATTGAATGTATAGAATGAAATCTAATGTGTAGATTTAATACTAGTCATGAACCACTGAAATTATTCTACAAAGTTTTAGATAGTTTCGTTTTTATACAGTGCAACAAATGTGTACGTATAGGGTATTCGTACACATTTTGATATTTTGCAAAATTAAATTTAATAAATGATGGTGTAAGAAAATAGAAAGTTGGTCTTGATTAGTAATAATAACAGCCGTTGAAAAGTTAAGCAACCCTTGCTGATGTCGGTCCTTAATATATGGGTAATCATCAGAGTCAAAAAAGTTCGTGGAAGTAAATAACATTGAGTACGTTAAGTATGTCCTCAAAAATCCCAGAATCATAAACATGACGATTAAATCATAAATTAAAACTTTAGGTAAATATAGGAAGGTACTCAACCTATTCCGATTTTGGTCACCATCCATTATATGTCGGGTCGCACGTCGGAAAGTGCGTTAAGCTGTTGGTTGGTCCCGGCTGTCATTTGTAGATCTTTGACAGTCTTTACGGGTAGTAAAAAGGTACATCACGTAATTTTAAGTTTCGTAAGAGTGAAATGCCCTAACACAGGCAATTTTTAAAGTTCCATACCTTAAAGGTAAGAACGGAACCCTTATAGGATCACTTTGTTGTCCGTCTGTCTGTCAAGACCCTTTATCTCGGGAACGCGTAGAGGTATCAAGCTGAAATTAAAACCATCTACTCAGCTCTGCGGTTCCTTGAAGCTGTGAAAAAATCAAACTTCCAAGTTAACGGTAAAAAAGAATACGACCGTTTATGTCGCAAAAAACGTATATTTCGAGACTCTCAAGGGAATCAAAATTCATAGGTTACTTCCCGTTGATTCAGAATCACGAAATTTGACATAAAGCAAGGTATTTTAACATAGGTATAGATTGTAATGTAACATAGGTATAAATCTGAAAACAGAAAATTTATTGTTACGTTACAAAAATTTTTTTTTTTTGCAATTTGCTAAGAACTTCGAGACTCCAATCAGGAATTGAACTCTTTACATAGGTATATTTGTACGGAACCCTTCGAGCGAGTCCGACTCGCACTTGCCCAATTTTATGTCTAAAAGGTCACTTCAACCACTAGATATAGTAGGTACTAATTTTGTGAAAGAAAATAAATTATTTGTAAAAGCCTATAAGTGTGACGAGTCTAGTCCAGGCGCATCGTGTTACGTGTGTGGTGTGTGTTGTGGACCCGTAAGCCCCCAAACCAGTTAGGAGAACTCTAGAGAGATGATGGGTTTTTCAATAAGAAGGCAAATTAAAACACTTAATTTTTTAAATGAGTTGTAATAACAAGAGGGTGTGTAGGTACTGAAGGACATAGGTAGGTTTTAGTCAGTACCTAAAAGTCTGACACCCTCTCGTTCCATAAGGCATAAGTCTTTCTTTTCGTGATTTCCCACCTCAGTTAGGAGAAGGCAGATTGAGTATATGAAAACCAAAAGTCATGTCACAGCAAGTTACAAACATGAATTAACCAAATTAAGTCATTAAAATTCGTCAACCCTGCGCAAACGCAGCGCAAATCACGAAATAACCTGTGAATGTCCTCGAATCACGAGACAGACATCTCAAACGTATTCTCATCTCTTTTTATAATCCCATTAATACAGATGTTCGGGTAGTACTCATTTTATGAAGGGTTACAAGAGTTCAACACTTACACAGTTTTTTCTGAACAGATTGACAATTGAATGGAAAATGAGGTGTTTACTGAATGGTTTTGATAAATAGGTACCAGCTAGGTTCGAAGAAGTGCATTTTTTTGCTGTCGGCCTCATGGAACAGTTAAGTATTTACTATCAAATACGTATAATGGTACATAGTATAGTATCCTTAGCTGGATTGTTATCGCGGCGGTAGCGGTCAGGGCGTAAGGACCGTTGTCTCACGCGACCGGCCGCCTCACGGGACCGAGCCCAAGTCGTCGACGGCGCCTCAAGTGCCTCAAGAAAATATCAGCAACCGCAGGGGCCCAGCAGGGCGAAGCCTACTGGGACCATTGGTGATGCAAAAGAGATCACCGGGGCCCTGGAACAATGGCAAAGAAGGAACAGGAGTGGGTTTTTAGTCAGTAAAAGTCTGACACTATCTCCCGCTCCGCCCAAGAGCTCGGGATGTCATTAGATGAAATTCTCATCCGAAAAAAAAGCTGTATTACATGTAGAAATAATTAGGTAGGTATATTTAATCAGTGTTGTTCCTTCGCAGGTTAAAGACCTCCTCCTTTCTTCTATCCATTCCTCCCGGTTCATACGTCCTTACAAAATAGTATTTTGGTACTTTGTTCTTGTTTACCTAGCTGTAAAGTTTGATTTACATAAAAACAAGAATAAAAACGGCCAAGTGCGAGTCAGACCCACGCAAGAAGGGTTCCGTTCCAAGACACTTGACTATTATTAATATCTTTTGACATGCCTGTTGGTCTAGAGTAGTCAGTGGCCCTGACTGCTATGCCGGAAGTTGTGGATTCGATTCTCGCCCAGGACAAGTGTTTGTGTGATGAGTACGATCATTTGTTCTGTCTTGGTGTCATTTATCTATAATATGCATGTACTTAGAAATATATAACTATGTTTATCAGTTGTCTAGTACGCATAACACAAGCTCTGCTTTGTTTGGGACTAGATGGCATTGTGTAGAGATAGTTGTGGAATATTAATACCGAGTAAAAAAACGGAAAACGTGTTTCGGAGCCGTACTTGATTTTTTTTCTGTTTTTAATATTTGGTGTTATAGCGGCAACAGAAATACATCATCTGTTAAAATTTCAACTGTATCAAGGTTGATGATCATGAGAACAGCCAGCCAGCCAGCCTAGTGACAAACAGACGGACAGCGAATCTTAGCAATAGGGTCTCGTTTTTATCCTTTGGGTACGGAACCCTAAAAATGGAGGCGCTAGTAGCAGTACTCGAGACAACAGTTCCCTCATCAATCGCGACAATAACAGGTTTCGCTATCAAAAAAACGTTAGGAACGGCCCATTCATTACATAAAATAATAACTAGACGACACCTACAATTATATGTGCTGGTTCACGCGAAGCCGGGTTTTTATCTAAATATCAATGGATACTTTCATTCTTACGAGTAACTGTAACAGCCGGCAATTTGTTACTTCGTGTAAATTCTGCTTTTTACTGTTAGTGGTGGCTGTATTCAAGACGAACTCACTGCACAGTTAGGTTTTCGCCTATTGAATGTAGATTATTCATTGGAGGTTTTTTTTCGGTGGGATAATCATCCAATGACACATTTAAAAGAGACACTCTAAAAGAGTTATGAGTATACATGTGGATGGGTGGAGAGGGAGAGGGAGGCCAAAGAAAAGATGGATGGATTGTGTGAGAAGTGATATGAAAGAAAAGGAAGTTAGTGATAGCATGACGGTTGACAGGATAGAATGGAAGAAAAAAACGTGTTGCGCCGACCCCAAATAAGATGGGACAAGGGCAGGAAGATGATGATGAATCATCCAATGACATTTTTCGCTCTTGGACGGAGCGAGAGATAGTGTCAGACTTTTACTGACTAAAAACCCACTCCTGTTCCTTCGTTGCCTTTCATACCAGGGCCGAGTTTTCCTTTTAGAATCAGAAACTTGGCTTCAGTAGGCTTTGACCCTGCTGGGCCCCTACGGTTGCTGTCATCGCCTTGAGGCGCGCGTGGATCACTACGCGCCGTCGACGACTTAGGCTCGGTCCGGACGGTTACCGGACGGTCGGACGGCGAGCTACTCATAAAATCAACTGGTTTAGTAACGTTAACTTGATTTCAATGAAAATTGGAGAGTGTTTAATCATTAATATTACCGTTCTTGGCTCTCTTAAGACCTTCGTGGCGAGGGTCTAAATACCGCCTCGACGGTAATCACTAACATTACACACTTATATCATAATGCACTATTACGATTTTTGTTATTTTTATTGCACTTTTTATATCGTTTTCCTGAAAATAAAAGTAACAAAAAACCATCAGATTTTGCTATTTCTTGCGGTTCCATTAGCAGTTGCATGCAAAACAATGGCGGATCATGCGCTTGCGCACCGTGAAAGCTAATCGAGGTAGTATAGACTATAGACCTAATAATATACAGAAGCTTTACTACAAAGTCGTTAAAAAGCCACAAACGCGCTATAAACCAGTTTATAATGCGTCTAGTCTTGCAAATTAGCGCGTGCCTAACTTAGTACCTATTTAGTTTGACTTGTTTTTTAACCGACTTCTAAAAAAGGAGGAGGTTCTCAATTCGGATGTTTGTATTTTTTTTTTAAATGTTTGTTCGCGCATAACTTCGTCGCTTGCCAACCGATTTGGAAAATTCTTTGTTTGATGGAAAGTGTATACTTCCCAAATGGTCCCATAGTCACCAAGTCGGGATCTGATTATGGAATCTTGGCGAAATCGAGGGAACTCCTCAAATATTATAGGCAACCATATAGTGATTTTGGTATTTTCATCGAGAACTTAAGCATTTACAGTCAAAAAGTAACATTTGATGTCTGTTTATAAGTGTATCGCAACTAAAAAGTGTGAAATAAAAAACTTTTAACTTAACTTTCGGTAGTCGGTGTTTCTCGGTATTATTTGTGTCTTATTTAACACCGACTTCCGAAATTAAACTTATTTTGATCCTTTTAGTGTTTTTTTAGTGAAGTCGGTTATATTTTTTTTTGTAAAAAGTTTTTTATTGACAAATTATTCGTGAATTTAAGTGTTTTTTTTTTGCATCGACTCTTACTTAGGTGTCAACGAAACCATAAAACTTCTTCTAACGACATTGTCTCGTGTATTCAGGCATCTACAACAAACAGAGTTTTCCATGTGAAAATTAACTAAAACAATGGATAAATAAAGTTTATATAAAGCGAAGGACTTTCTCTGGCTGGGATGGGAAATATGCGTTGAATCTCACTGCGGTTATGATGTGAACAATACCTGTATTTATGCAATGAAAGTAACTGTTACTTGCTCGTTTTATTATTATTTTCACTCCGTTTTTTCGTAATCTTTATTATAATTTTGTAATTCGAAAGAGTTCATAAGTTACCTAAGCTTTTTGGCACAGTTTTTGATGCAACGAGCTAGAATCTCCAAACTTAAGTGGCAGTGGGCAGGGAACATTGCTTGCAGAACAGATTGTCGATGGGGACGAGAGGTTCAGGAGTGGCGACCACGTAATATAGTATTTCAGCTGTAAATAATCTAATCGTTTAATATCCGCACCGGCTTTGTCGGCTCGTCATTAAGCCTGTCTCAGTTTTACAGGAAGGTACATATTTTACAGCTTTTTTGAGGTTTCGTAGCCAAAGAGTACAAACGAGACCCTATTGCCAAGACTCTGTTATCCGTCTGTCTGTCACCAGGCTGAATTTCATGACACGGTTCATGTCTAGCTACCACGGTTCATGAAATTCAGCCTGGTGTGGTTCAAACTAGACAGTTGAAATTTTCACATATGATGAATTTCTGTTGTCGCTATAACAACAAATACTAAAAACAGAATAAAATAAATGTATAAGTGGGACTCCCATACAGCAAACGTGAATTTTTGCCCTTTTTCTGCTACGGACAGTACAGAACCCATCGTGCGAGAGCCCGACTCGCACTTGGCCGGTTTTTAATACTTGGTGGCAGACAGTTACGATAGACCTCTTCATGTAACAGTTTACTTTTACAACATAAGTAATTAAAATATTCAAAGATAACAATAAAAACACTGTCTTCATCGTCCGTAGCGTAGCGTAGCCCGTAGATACTGCCTGTAGCAGCGCAGATCACGGAAATAGGAAATACCATAAACAGAAGTAAAAAGTGTATGTAGCACCACAGATAATAAAATAGTAGCGTAGTAATTTAAGTTATAGCTACTTCCTGAAATTTCACACACTGACACTTACATTTACTTCGCGAGCTGTCAGGAACACGTGGGCGACTCTTCGATGTTGCTAGGGGTTAAAGTATGAAATTGCCGTTTTTTTAAAACGAGTTGCTTTGAAGTGTTATATCTTTGGATAGACTTGGAATTATAAGTTCACATAAACTTTATATTAAAGGTACGTTCTTTGTGTTTTGTATTTTCTGAAATATCGCAGTGTTTGTAACTGTTTTTGTATGATATATAAGAAAATTCAATTTTTTGTAATATGGGTTATACCGTGGAAACAATGTGTCTCAAGCGGTATGCAATATTGATGATGTATGTGGACTTAAAACTGCTGCCTATTTTTATTTCAATCACTTTCACGTGGGAAATATTATCTCACGAATATCTTTTCTCCTCATTACGGCAACAAGACAAAATTTCCAAAACAAAAGCTATTAAACCAAGAGCATAAAGTTCTTTTGTTAGAAAAATGTTGTAGGTATACGTAATTGATATTGCTTGCTCTTTGAAATGCATAGGTTTCTACGTTGGAACTCTTTTCTATTAGCTTTCATGATTATAAGAACTGCGATATTACAGAAAATACAAAACACAAATAATCCAATAAATGCTTAATTTCGGAAAAAGAATTACGTACCTTTAATATAAAGTTTATTTGAACTTATAATTCCAAGTCAATCCAAAGATATAATTTCAAAGCACCCCTTTTAAAAAAAAGCAATTTCATACTTTAACCCCTATTATAAATGTGATACCTAGAAACAAAGCTGATAAGACTGTAAGTTAGTAGATAGCATAGCATAGTCGGCCTTATAATGTTCCCACTGTTGGGACTCAGGACTCTTCTCTAGAAGAGGGAATGGGCCGTAATCCACCACGCGGGCCCAGTGCGGGTTGGTTAGTTAGAAGAGAATAGTTAGTAGATACTGAACTGTTATACCTAGCTTTGTGTGTTGTAGAGGGTTCAAGCTAATACATGATGGTGGACAGAATTCTGAAGATAGAGATTCTTAATTTGTGAATGACGAAGTCGAAAATGCTACAATTGAATACGGATTTTTTTCTGTTGTTGAGCTACTTAGCGTTTTCGTATATTACGAAACTAATCACAATAATATATTACTTTATTCCATTTAAAAAGTCGAGAAGGTTCCTTGTAGGTACGATACATACCTACATATACAAGAGTCTACACCCGGAGGAGAAGGTGCAGCATACGGTTGAGGTGAACGCCGCTTGAGCGGAGCGCCGCCGTGTCCTCGTGGAGGCGTGAGGTGACGGCGACCTCTGACGCTGGGCTCTGATTCAGGCTGTGGTCCGAAGCGAGAGGGAATGGGATGCAGTCACCTCCCTCTGCGAAGCTGTAATGATAGCGTAGGAGATGGTCACAGCTGTGAGGGAATAGACATCCTCACGCCCAGCCGCCGCTTGAGAGAGATGCCGCGGCCTCCGTAGGTGCAGGCTTGCGGACGACGAGCAACGGGTCCCAACCCAAGTCATCAACGGTGGGAAGTATTTCATGCGCGCCTTAAAGAGATGTCAGATAAACCGTAGGGCCCCAGCTGGGCCGATTCCCTCTCGGGCCACGGGTAATTTCTGAAAAGGAAACCATTGGTCCGCGCGTGGAACGCAAAGGGCGACTGAAGGATTCAGATGCTGTTTTAGTCAGCAAAAGTCTGACACGCTCTCTCGCTCTACCCTAGAAGGGGAGAAATCTTAAAAAGTGTTAAGAAAATCTAGTAGGTACCGATTTCCGAAATTAAAGTTATTTTGACCCTTTTTTTTGTTTTTATATTTATTCTAAAGACTATTCTGTTTTTCATATTTAATATTGCTTTATTTTGAAAGATCGCAGGATCAATTTTTATTACAAAATTTATATCTATCATAACTAAATAAATATTACACAAAAGGAAACTCGATCCTAGTCACTGGTTAACTAAAACGTCTACAAAATGAAAGCGCATAATATGTATGTCTGTCCAATATATATATAGCTAATTGCTCTAATTGTGTCGATACCGGAACGGAAACGCATAATATTATGCGTTATAATAATATATTATAATAGCGTGCCCATCACAACATAGCTGGCGGCCACTATTCGCAAAACGCTTGATAGCGAAGCGAGCGATTCAAAGAGAGAAAATAATTTCTTGTTTGGACCTATGTGAATATCTAGAACTATTAAAATTTCTAGTTTCTATGAGTTTTATTATTAAGTCGACGGTTGAAAGGCTAATTGATCTAAGCGACGATTTTTAATTTATTTATTTAATACAGAATTATATTAAATAGTTGTTTATTTATGAATATTCACAAAGAAAAATAAACTTTAACCCGACCTGCTGTAAGTTTTACAAAATGTCGCTTAGATCAATTAGCCTTTCAACCATCAAAGTATATTTTGACTTTAAAAGAAAAGTGAATTTATTAATAAATAATTTGCACTATCACACACCCACATGCATCACGTATGTATGCATGAAGCAAATAACTATCTGCATGCCTTTAAATTTAATGCAAAATTAATACTGGGGTCTTGGTCCTTTGGAAGGCGTACGAGGGGCCGAAGCCAACTCACAGAGGCTTCATAAAGATGTGAAATGTGGTACCAACTTACGATTATCCCTTTATGCGCTAAACAAATGCACCCAAGCACAACCCTGTTGGGAAACTATTGCGACTTATGGAAAACAAAGATATGCAGAGCTATGGTTTTGAGAGGCTGAAGTGAAAGATCAGTAAATACTATTGCCCCAGTCTTTCAGGGTTAAAGTTAAATTATTTTAGATTTATTTTTTTTATAACATTGATAAGATTTATGAAATGTTACCGAAACCTAGCAGTATCATTTTTTTATACTATCTGAGGTTCGTTATGAATATGATTCGTTTAATGAAAGTCTGGCCAGTGCTCTGAAGGTTACTTATGTTCGACAGCGCCTTGATTATCATTAGGGAACCCATCTCATTTTTTTTGAATTTGTACTAAAGCACGGTTTTAGTTTCGGTAGTAAACAGTAATTTGTTAAGGTTTTCACTTTCCTAATTACAATTTGATTCAAACAATCTTATCGGCAAGACTTTTATTTTTCACTTTATGTAATGTGTTTACATATTTTTTTAAGTGACTTTATGCATTTAACGCATTGAAAATCTTTGATCGTGTGTTTCCTTGTTTATTTTGTATGCACTTAATAAATTGTATCTCAGGAAACAAACTGCTCAGCCGGCGATTCATGCAGGCTCGTTATATCATTACGCTGCGAGTGATTAAGTAATAACCCCTCTGTTTGAAGTGTGCTCTATATTTAGCTTACACAACTTATGGTTTCGTTCACCTCTCATTGAATATAGACGAGTTTCATATGCAAGTGTTACCGTCCAGACTCCGGCTCCAAGCTCCGACACACATCTCACAAACCACTCCAGCTCGCGCCGACCGTCTGCACAACCATTTAAATTGTCTATAAATATCAAACGACCGATTTTATTAACTGATCTTTTACAAGTAATCAACAAGAGAGCAATTAAAGATTCTCAAGATCGAGCGCTTAGAGCTTTCATCAAAACGGTAACATTAATCCATGGATAACACGTGTGTCAGCAATTACCGCGCGACTCTGTAGCGGGGCGACGGCGGCGGCAACAATGCTGCTGGAGGTAATGGCGAGCGGCGCCGGCGCAGCGCACGCTCAGTGCGGCCGGCACGTCCGCGCAGACATGCTGTGCCCCGCGCGTTGCTCGTGCTTCCTCTGCCGCGAGCTACAGTCCTGTCGCGCCGCGGATGCCAGAAAACCCAACAACAAAAACAACATGTGCGACAACTTCATCCTCAAGAAGGCGGAGGCGTGGGAACCCATGAAGTTCATCCGTGGAGCTGCGCGCATGTCTGTCAGGCACTGGCAGAGCAGGGATCCGCTCACATCCAACAAGACCAGAATCACCACGCACAAGTCCACCAGCTGTGAGCAGCTGTATCCACACCCCTCTGAGGACGAGTCGGGCCCGTACGGTATGCGGCGCGCGCCCAGCACCGACCGGGTCAAGCCGCAGTCGGAGCACAAGGCTCTATTCAAACTCCTCGGGAACGGCCGAAACAAGAAAACAACCATCAGTGATGCGTCAGAATCAAAAGTACGACGTAGTGTTCTGAATTTCAGAAAGACTGAAGCTCCTACTTCTAAGAATGTTCATGAAAAGTACATTCCTTTGCCGCAGGTGTCATCGCCCACGGAACATATTTACAGTGAACCCAGACCCTCCATAAGGAACCCACAGTCCCAATTCGATGAGTGTTGCCGACCTCCGGTATACCAGAGTGTTGAAAAGAGGAAGGAAGAGCTGAGCAAGTGCTCTGCGGACAAAAAGGTTTACAGCAACCGGCTTCCGTGTTACGAGGAATTAGCGCAGAGACTTTCTCAGGAAAAGAACAAAAAAGCAAACTTGCCTGTTACGGAAGGTGGATTAGCAAATAAGATTACACAGAATAACAATAAAGTTGTGATATATTTTGGGGATTCCATAATTCGCAAACATAATGAACAAAAGAAGGAAGAATATCGTCTCAAAGAGGAGCCCGCTAAAGAAGAAGTTATTTATGCTAATAGACTTTTAGAAGAAACGGGTAACTTAGGACTGAGTAGAGAAGTAGACAGGGGTGGAGGTAATACACAGATGGTATCTGAGATACAGGTTCCGGAAGCTATTTATTCTGAGATAAAGGCTGATGACAGTAAAGATACACTAGACGTCGTGACAATTAACGACGCGACGTACAAGAAGGACGTGTTTGGAACGATGAGCTCTGATGGGTTCCTAGTGGTGGAGTTTGAGGGGAATTTCGAAAGAGCTCAGCAGCTAGTCGAGCTGGTGCATGGCGGCGGGGTGGACCATCATGAGGCTACAGTGCTGGACGAGGATGAACACTGCGACTGGAGCTTCATCCAAGATTGGAGGAAGAGGTAAGAACAAAAAAGCTGTTATAGCTTCAGACAAGACGACCTCGATCCCATCTGCGTTGTTTTATAATCACAATATTCATAATTTTAACAGTTACGATGTGACTGGAGATTTAAAGTATACATTGTTAATTGTGTAGGAAGCAGGCCAGTCGAAGTAAAGTCTAAATACGGTTACAGTTTTTATTTCTTTAAACTATGTCATTTTAGTTTCTTAGGTCACAATTTTAGCAAGGTTTACTTAGGCTGGTATCCATGATCTGTATTTACTTAATTACATTAATTAGCTCACGCAATAGAAATCTGTCACCGTTTGTGCTTCGTTTAGAAATCGTTAGTCCTGGTACATAATTTCTAGTGGTATCAATTAACTTACAGCCGCTGTCATTCAAGAGTTATATTTTCACATAGAGAGTGCGCTACCATTCACTCCAACCATATGTTTACAGACTTTTCTTCTAATTATTCAATAGTTTTTTTTTATATTTTCTTGCATAACGGATATATACACAATTTTTCCGTGGCGTTTGTTCGGCAAGACATTCGCGTTAATTGCGTAGCGATTCCACCGATAACAATCGTGTGTTGTTGGTCGACGAACTCGTGCGAGCTTCTGCTTCTTTGTACCGATCCGGCCCACCTCGCCCAACACACGCACTTGCATTCTCGACCTTATCTTCTCACACCACATCAGAATCTTAAATAACACAACGTTCTTCAATCACACATCGAAGGTTCCGCTTAACCGTTCAGATCATCTTTTGTTCTGTCTCTTAGATTTTCTAGTTTGTCAGATTTTTTCTAGCACCTTTACTTACTTCCTTGAGAATTCAACACAATCAACATTAAGACTATGTTTACAATTCAATTAAAAATGGTGATCCTCTTAAAAATGAATGCCGTTTTCGTAATAATCCAGCGCGATCTTTTATCTCTGAGTTAATTATTATTACGTTCTTATTCAAGTAGAATTTGTTATACATTTTCGACGAATTCATGCTCATACAAAATGGAATTGGAGAAAGTTTGACACATTGTATCTTTAATATTTCGATTATTAAACAATCTGAATGATATCGGAGAAATGAAGATAGCGGTGCATTTCTGAAAATTTTAATTGAAATTGGTATGAAACACTAATCTAGAATATAATTTGGGTTGAAGTTTCAATTGTAGATTATTTGATAAGATGATATCATAATGCTTATTTGATTAAAATCTTACTTTGCCAATTTGTAAATTATAGGAAACTAGTTCCGATTTTTTCATTACTAAATACTAAATCAGGAAGACGATCATGTTTGGCTTCGGCTTTAATATTCTCTAAATTTTACGTTAGAATACCATGGGGGAATTCAGTCTTTCACATAAATTTATCAGACTGCAAGGATGCTGCCAGGAAGCTGAGGCTGGCTGCACTAACCGTCGTGATACGTTGTGACTACTCCGTGTCACGGGCACACGGCGCTGGACACACCCGACTGAGCGCCGAAGCCTAGTTGTCTACTGCTAGCACCTTAATCTATCGGTCACGAGCATTGTTGCCTGCTTGCCTCAATCGACCCGACCATTGTTGCATGCTGATGGACTTTACGTTCTACTTTTGCTCGACCAGCTTTTTGCAAACCTGGGTCCTTGACTTGTTTGGATACTGGGTAGTCAGTCAGTAGTCAATAACAACAGGAAATGCTTACGTTTAACCACATGATGATGACATTCAAATGATCAAAACAGTTAAATGTCCGTGAAGGGTGACCAAGGACAGCATGTCACAATATGCCATGGTGCTATTTTAGTTCTCAATAAGAACAATTTTGAGGGCAACATAGTCGTGATTCGCTTGCAGTGTGTTTTATTATGAGCAGGCGTTTGTTATGGGCGCATCGCATTGTGTTCATGCTTGGGCGACAATTATTACGCGCTAGCTCATTTATGACGTAAGAGCTTCACTTTTGAAACAGATATATATCCTGAGATGTAAACCATCCTACTTTTCATATTCTAACAATTATTACCATATCTTGAGCTGTGTGTGACAGATGATACAGCTGTAGCAACTTCTTAGCAAAAGTTAAAGACCTTTAACCAACCGTGTTTGAAAATTTTAAATCAAAACGAATCAATGATCTCAACCAACCAAATTCTTCATGTTAAACCATTCAGTTTGTTAGTTATTCGCACTGAAACTTTTCGAGCTGAGTATGAATAATAGTTTAAAAAAAGAAAACTAATATCTTATAATATCTTGAGGACAAAACGGCTTGGGATTAACCTGCTCCAGTACTGACTAGAATTGTAGTAATATGTATATACATATTCTTTTTTTTCTAATTGTATTTTTTATTATATTTTTTTCTCAATTTTGACAATGATGATTATTTTTAATTTTACATTTTGACTTAGAACTTCAAAAGTTCTTTATTATATTTTACCATTTGACGTTGATAATTTTTTTTTAAATTTATTTCTTTATGTTTTATGACTTGCAATAAGCTACTTTGTAAATTGTGTGAACTATGTGGATTATTTTTCCTTATCTGTAATTTTAACATGATGTCTAGCAGTTTTGAGTATTTAATGCGGCCTACCCAAATGTCCTTTCTTTGGTATTGTCCGTCAAGTCGTTGAGCTCCTTAGTAGTCCCAAGTTTGAGCTACACGAACACTGACAAGACAAATGCTTGCACTGACTGGACAGGTCCACTCAAATCTGTGTGATTATTTCTTCAAAAGACCGTTTGAGGCACTAATTATCTGCATGGTTCCCCTGGATTTGACCATTACATGTTTACTGTAGGTATAAACTTTAAAAGAGACTTTGACCCCTGAGTTTGTTTCGGTGTTTCTTCTCAGGGTATTCAGCTAGGAAACACCGACCTCATCTAGTTTAAACTGAGGAAAAAAAATATTGTAAAAGTCTATTTTTTTAAACTTATTCGCAAAATAAATATCATTCATTCATTATTTAGTAATTTCTTATGAGTTTTGTAGAAACCAGCCTCAACATTTTCTTTAAAACTTATCTCATTCAAGTTATCCAACTCGCATATTACGTCAATATTATGCATACCTTTGTGGAGTTTCTCATTTTAATAAACATTATTTTTGTTATATATCATAATAGGATCTTATTCTCAGATTATGTACACTCTAAGAAGTAAAGATGCATAGATTACGCGATAGAATTGTATGGGAAAGGTGAGAAAAATATATAATAATAAATAAATAATATTTGGCGCAGGCGCGAGACACACAATGTTAGTTATTTTATTTTTTATCTTAAGTGTTTACATGTGGTTTCTACATTGTGTGTATCTGTATACGTGTGCCAAATAATATATTTTTTTTCTTTCTTCTTTCTTTCAAAAAAGTGAATTCTGAGATAAAAGTCGTCGTAAGGGCGACAGGACCTGCCTACCTACATCCGTGCTGACCACAAATCGAGTTAAGAGCAAGCCGCTAGAGGAAGACGAAAAAGAACCTTTTTGGAACTTGTCCCCTTGAAACACCAGCTGTTTTGGTCTTCGAGAAATCTGTCCAACCATTTAAATTGCATAGTTTTGTTCTGAATTTATTTCCATACGACAATTTAGTGTGCCATGATTATTCATAATTGAAACCCCTGTAGACTATTGTTTAAGACACAGGAGGTTAAGCTTAGCGGCCAGACTTCCTGTCACGTGACTGCAATACACAAAACAATTGCTCCACTTCGGGGATATTGCACAAGTCAGTAACCGGCTACAGTTTAGAATTCCGCTAGGATAGTTAGCATTTATTATAGACGTATCTGACTATATTGTTCCACTGTTAAGCATAAGCCTCGCTCTCCCTTTACAATCAATGTTACATTTGCTCTCTTCTGGTATTTCCTGTCAGTACTTTCGGTGATAGTTGATCTGATCCTACCAAAATCTTTTTGGTCTGCCGTAATGTTATCTGCCAAATGGGACCCTTTTTTATTCAGCTTGACATTTCTAGCTCATGTTTAAAAGCAGTATTTTCAACATTAACTGTTTCCTGCTTTTAGCTTATTCTGACTTACATTTGATAAAACGTAAAATTGCTTTCGAGAAAATAGTTTGCTGCTATTGTGCTGTTACTTGACGTCGTAAACATTGTTGATCAGAATTGCATCGTCATTCTTATGTTCTTGAACGTGACCAAAGAAAGCTTTTATAGTTCTGTTGTTATCAAACTCTTCAAAATTAAAATCATGAATGAAATATCATTCTTCATTTAATTTTCATTATTGATGTAAACGATTTTGATTCAGAATTAATTTGGTTTCAGTGTTACTGACAATCAAATCTTTATTAACGGGAATTTTAAAATTGATTAGATGATTTTTGTATGAAAGTTTCACGAATTGATCATTATCGCTTTATTTATTAGTAAGCTCACAATTTTTGAATTACGTTAGTTACTTCCAATTAATCTTTTCAACACTTTTTTAATCCGTTACATTTCTCTAAAGGAGGTAATCTATTCAATCTTTTATTTGATTAAAGTATATATAATGGATACCTACTTTATTTCTTAGTTCCTACTAGCCTTATCTTAGGTGAATGTATTGGTAAGGATTGCTTCTTCGTTTCTAGTATCATTTCTATTTCCAACTTCAATGACAACAGTTCCCAGTTTAACCGGAAGCTTTCCAACATCCATTTTACTTCCCCCTTCAGCAAAACACAATTCAAGGAAATCAGTTCACATGGCTGGTGGATACAAAAACGGTTTAGTTCCACCTGTAACATCATCACACGATTGGGCACGCTCGTCTGCGCCACAGTCACGCCACGGTCACGCCTCTCCACTACTTCTGCCTGATCCACTATTTGAGCACCTATTACGACTATTGTACTATCTTTAGGGTAAACGTGATCGTCTTTGTTAAGTTTTGATTCTCATTTTCCTTGCAATATAAAAAAGGTAAATACTGAGTTTCGTGACAGCTTTTAACTTGTAAGGAGAGCATTTTTTAAATGTTTGTTATTGTTAACGGTGGTTGTACTTTTAGGTCCCTCGAGCCGGATTTTTTTTTTCGGAAAATTTTTATACATATAGTAATTATATATAACAGATCAAAAATACAAAACACATTAGGTATTTTTGCCCTCATATACCTACAAGTAGAGTTTTAATCTAATGGCACTTTTTTAACGTTTCATTTAACAAACTTAATTTGAAACGATGCATAAAACTATTTTTAGATCTTCCGTCATCATCATTATCATTCTAGCCGAAAGATGTCCACTGTTGGACATAGGCCTCCTCCAAGTGTCGCCAAAGTGACCAGTCCTGTACGAGAGAGTGTCTGTAACATCTTCCATACCTGTCATTATTATTACAGTTGTAAATCCTAAACCACCAGTTACACAAATGGTAATCTAATCCAGAATAGCTCCTTACGTTAGTCGACAACTCGGTCAATAGGCTCGCAGCATGCTCAGCTCTCCGCATTCCACTCTCTGAATGCAGTTGTAGACAACTCGTGCGCACTTCTTGCGACGATTAAGCCTTTTGATGTAAAGTAGCATAACTACTGCTGGAAACGGTACACCTACAGTAGTATTACAAGAACTTAATGCATCTACTAATGTGGATACCAGATGAGGCATAACACTAGCCTCGAAACATTATATTCTCGTTTATCGGAGTGTCGTGCAAAAGTATTACGATTGCTGACGACCAGTTGGTGGATGTGGAGTGAGATGTAACAGCACGTTGTGGCATTAGAGCGATTGGTTGCGCTTGTACCGCGGTCCGCGTGGCGACTGGTCCTTAGTCACGCACTTGTCGGATCAGGCGTTCCGTTGACACCGGAGTACCGCACTGGCCCGGCAGCCCGTTAGCACGCTAGCCACGCCTCGGGCCACAGGTTATTGGGAAATTGAGTGCAGCTCTAATGTTTTTGTGCAGTTGACAGTTAGCTAGAAGCTGTATGATGAACTCTGTAGATATTGGCGACAACTTGAGTTGGAATTATAATAGTGTCCTACGAATGTCTAACGATACCTAACTGTTGAATGTTTCCGGCCACACAATTTATTTGATAGATACCAGATAAGAACAATTGTGTGAGTACCAATGTATATAAATAAATTAAATTATTATGAAACTATAAACTACGAGCAATGACCTAAAATTATGTCTATTATCAAACATCCTCTCCGGGAGTCCGGTCTACCATAATTGACTTTATAGACATTTCTACTCTGTCATTGCAAACATTTAAGCAAACAAATAGGTACTAATAAATCATATCCTGTAATAAACAGATTTGAGCTATTTCTTGCCCGCCTACTGGCTGTGTGAGAATGGGAGTCAAACCTTTGGCTACAGAATCTACCGGCACCCAACATAAATATATAGATAATCGTTGTACCTACATGTACTATGCCGAGTGACACCACCTGCTCGATCGCTACATTTATTTCAGTCGGCTTACGACTGGGTGCTCCCAGTGGAGCTCCACATCGTTGTCAATTCAGTGAAGCAGTCGACCGCCACGAACACTATGGCCTATCCTGCAGTAAGACCGCTGGTTGAATAGCTCGGCACGTCAGCATTATATACATTATTTTACCACCGCTGGGTTGCCAGCTGTTTTAGAATCCGATGGCTTGGTACGTGGTGATGGGAAAAGGTCAGATAAAATGACCATGATGTCCTGAAAGTTGGGTTGGCCTTTGGTGTGGAATGTAACATGCGCTGACCCTCTTGCGCCATGCCATCGAACACGGTAGGCTGTGCAGGGACGGCTGCCGCAGGTGCAGAAAACTTAAACGGCGTAAATATAACAATTTTATTGGGAATTATATGTTTGAGCCGTTTGGGGTTGAAACACTCGGACCACAGGGACTGAGTGCTCATCGTGTTGTTCAGGATATCAGATAACAGCTAGGGCTCTTCTTTGGCCAACGAATCATCATTGATTTTCAATGTGGTAATTTTGCCAGCTTACTGTGCCTCTGTCCCATTGACACAATGACGCCAATTATGATGTAACCACACAAAACATTATTATTTCAATGAGTTGTTTTGATCAAAATACCAAAAACAATCTTATAAAACATATAAATATCAAACCAAAGGTACAATGTTTAACTGTACTCAAATAAGTACGGCAGGACTATAATGAGTTAATTAAAAAGGGTTACCGGACGGCTGGACGGCGAGCAATGGGTTTGACTGGTCTGTTGGTCTAGTGGTTAGTGGCCCTGACTGCTATGCCGGAGGTCGTGGGTTTCGATTTCCACCCAGGACAAATGTTTGTGTGTTGAGCACGATCATTTGTTCTGTGTCTGGGTGTAATTTATCTATAATATGTATCCATGTCCAGTGAGGACCTGCGTCATGTGAAAGGTGAGGACGCCATGACACCAGTTTCCAGCCACTCCTCAAAGAGGGGACTTACCACCATAATTATAGTGCAGTGAGATGCAACAGCCGCTGTTGCTTGGAGTAGCCGTAATTATTGTCGATTGGTTTACGGGTGTGGGTCGAGTCTCGTCATTTCATCCTGCATTACTCATTGTTAGGCACCTCCTCATGTGTCATATCGGTTCTTATTTCACGAATGTACTTAGGTTTACGACATTTGTCCATTACTCTCATGTAAATTTTTGCTTACCCAGGCCATCAAGCGGTTGCCGTCCGTCCGAAGAGGGGGTGTGGTGCGGCGGCGTGTCGGGCGCGCGTGCCCTGCGCGTGCGCGTGTCGGGGGCGGCCGCCGCGCCCGCGCCCGCGCATGCGCGCCGCCTGTCGCCGCCACCGCATGCGCACCGCGCTACCACGCCACCGAGGCCGACTTCACCCACCAATAAACGTATGTGACACTTCTGTAATCATCATCACCACCATCATCATTTCAACCGAAAGACGTCCACTGTTGGACATAGGCCTCCTCCAAGTGTCGCCACAACAACCGGTCCTGTGCTTCTCGCATCCATCGGATTCCCGCAACCCTCACCTGTGCTATGCTCGAAGTTTCCTAGCGTGATCATTTCTACAATAACTAATCCTAAAACATTTAAAAGAAGGAGAAACAAAGTATTTCATAATTTCTCCGAGATGAAAGATATTTAGTATCTTTGGACTTCGCTGGACAAACAAGCAAGATCGGTTCAGTCATAATATACTAAAATCCTAGAGCTGTCAGACATAACTTATTTTCACATGGATGAAACCTTAGGTTCTCAGTAGCGTCTCATGTGCTTTGAATACCTATGTGCTTGTGGAGCTCCTCCTTGGGGCCCTTGAGCAGTTACTAGATGAGAAAGGGAACGTATTTATGGTACAACAAACCTTCAGCGGTTTGCTGTAAAAAAACCCAAATTCTGGGTTTGCGCCACGCCTTGCCCTTCAACTATCCTTTTTTATTTTTGTTTTTTAATCTCTAATTATATTTTTTGTTTGTGTAAGATAAATATCAACCTACAGAAAGAAGAATTAGTTCTGTACAAATTATTTTGAAGTTCCGCAAATTACTTCCTCCATGAAATCATGTTCGTCGGTCATCTCATACCTTTTAGTACCTAAGGTGTCAAATATAGGATCGGGATGTGGTTAACACCCTACAGTCTGGCCAAACCCTCGACAATCTTGCAATGCAATTTATTTTTAGACTAGAATCTTCTACGACTCAAAATAATACTTCAGAAGTAAGACTCAGCTGTAGAATCTTAGGCATCACTTGCAAATTGACATGCCTGGGCAAACTAGTATACATGTCGTGGCTCTTGGGCGGAGTGAGAGATAGAGTCAGTAACATGTCGTGGCCAGATCTTAGAATTGATCACTCAAACTTCACTTCTTCATATCACATCATGATATAATCAGCTAAAACTGGTCATATCGTTTAAACGTTAACATTTGATGATATGTCAGTCCTCGTTTGGCCATATCATTGATATGGTCCTAATATCATCAAACTTTAATTTTTTAAACGATCTGGCCAGATTTACTTGGCCATATACTATCATGAAGTGATCAATTTCTAAGATCATACACATTGTATACAATGTAGGCCCTTCAAGCAATGTGGAGCTATCAAATAAAATGATTTTAGCATATGCGCTATAAAATTAACATAGTCATAAGTCCAAATTAACTGACTGTACCGCTACTCATGAAACCATATTAAAATAAAACTAACGGGACTCGGAAATGTTGTTCAGTTCTTTATTGTTAGGTCACTCGTACTTTCAGCATTTAGCGTTGTCTGTCTGTCAGCCTAGGAGATAGGTTAGTAAAAAAATGATGTTTTCGGGAACGTTAGTGATGTCTTTTTTTTTACGTGGAAAATCATCAAACGACTTCTAGCGCTCTGTATGGAGCGAGAGGGAGTGTCAGACTTTTACTGACTAAAACCCATAGTGTTCCTTCAGTTGCCATTTTTGCGAGGGTTAAGGTAACTCCTTCGAACAAACCGCAGCCCTGGCAAGCATCGCCCCTAACTAGCCCCATCAAATTGGCTGATATTTAGACATGTCTAGAGCCTGCTTGAGCACGTTGTTTGAATGCCGTAAAGGGTAGTGAATGAGACTCGCACATTCAAACCACAAAGTCGTGAAATACCGGCTAATGACACGTAGTACGTGGTACGTGTAGAAACAGTGTATAGTAGAGAATCTTACTCATAGAAAGTGTGCTACTGAGACGTACAAAAGATGGTCGGAAATCGACAGGTGAACTCTCTGGAAGAGGTACACTACATAAATTCGAAAAACGTTACTCTGACAGTCATAATTATATATAGTATAAAAAAAAACGAATTTCATAATTCCGAAAGGTTCAAAAACCTTATCTAACCTAAACCCAAATGATTCATTAGGAGAAAAAGAAAAAACAAAAAAAAATATTGATGCACAAATATTAATAACAAAGTAGATGTTTCTAAATTACATTAAACGTTATTCATAGATTTTGATCCTAATTTTAGCAGTGTATCGAAGTATTGAAAATCAGAATTTCGTTTTTTCGGACCGAGAACTCACCGAGCATTTGATTCTTCGAACTCGAACATTGAAAATCGAAAAACAAAGAAATCGCATTTACGTTCGACATTATAATTCGTACTACGAAATTTGAACTTTTGAAAATCGGAACATCGAAATTTAGAATAAAATATTTTGGAGTATTTCAATGTGGAGAACATTGAAATACTCCGAAATATTTCTGGAAGTAGGAACCTAAACGAAGTATCTCATCCGATTACACTATACTCTTTCACTGATGCCGTAAGCCATGCTTTCCACGCGCGCCTCAAGATGTCAGCAACCGGGCCCCTACCCAGCAGGGTCGAAGCCTACTGGGGCCATGGGTGATGCGAAAGAGATCCCCGGGGCCCTGGAAAAAAATAGCAAAGAAGGAACAAGAGTGGGTTTTTAGTCAGTAAAAGTCTGGCACTATCCCCCGCTCCGCCCAAGAGCGGGGGATGTCATTAGATGATTTTCCCACCCGAAAAAAAAGCCCAATATGCTACCTACTTTTTATTCTGGTTTGCGCGGGTCCTAAAGAATAGACCACAGAAGCGGAATCGTAGGAAATATAGCAGCAAAGTAGATCTTGGCAAACAGAAAAATAACAATATGTTTATTTAAAAAAAATTAACTCGTATACGTATATTACTCTCGATTTATAGCCATCGTTTTTTCTCCTCAGCCATCCACGAGGAACCCCCACCGCCATCGACAGAAGGCCCCAGCTCAGCTCAGCTGAAGGCAGTGGGTGCTGTCTCCCAGCTGACCGTGGCCAGCGCGCCCGTCCGCAGTGCACCGGCTCAGAACAGCTACGCGCTAGAGAGACGGCCGCCCAAGCACGACCATCATCATAGGCCTGTGGAGACCGCACCGCCTGTACAGGTCAGTAATAGCGAAAAAGTGAAATACCCTGCCGGAGTCTGTGTTTCCAGAAACCTATAACCTGAGGGTTTTCCTGTAAGTCAAGACCTTGCTTTATCGTAGATCAAATCAGCACTTACCAGGTC
This sequence comes from Mythimna vitellina, assembly GCA_949316375.1. Lineage (NCBI taxonomy): Eukaryota > Metazoa > Arthropoda > Insecta > Lepidoptera > Noctuidae > Mythimna > Mythimna vitellina. The sequence continues at coordinate 1,039,502 of OX438689.1, read as the reverse complement.
AGAATGAGGTCAAACGCACGCCGAGCGCGAGAAAAAGATTTCACGATCAGTGTTGAATAACAAACACTTATTTCAGCTTATCAAATTTAAAAGAAATGTGATGTAAATATATATAGGTATGTATGTTGATTTCATACTTATATACTCTAATCCTTTATTTCTTATTAATTTATTTTCTTATTTCTTTTTTTTTTTGCACCTTCATATTGACTCTCTACCACATTTGGTTGACTGATAGAGAATGCCTAAGGCATTAGGTCTGCTTTTGTACCTTTGTGTTTAGTGAAATTTTAAATAAATATTAAAATTTTTTAGTCGGTAAAAGTCTGACACACCCTTTCGCTCCGTCCAAGAGCGAGAGATGTCATTTAATGATATTCCCACCTAAAAAAATTGGTACACAGGATACTCAAGTACCTTCAGAGTATCACTTGAAAAGTGAAACTCTGAAGCCATTTCATACCATATGCGAGGCCCCAACTGTAAACTCACTTCAACGCCCTTCGCATTCGCGAAAATATTTTCCATAAAGCCCGAAAACAAAAACAAATCACATACCATACAAAGGATAGAAAATTGAAACACCCCATAACAAAATACACAAATAACAACATCAGCAGCCTGTACAACACAACCGCAGCTTCGCGGTTTCGTCTTTAGTTTGATCACTTTGACGTCGCTCGCTGCGCCCGCGCCGCCGCCGCTTGTAAACACCATTATCTATTCGTGGTCAAGATACACCAGAACACTTTACAGTTGACTTGTTCAAATTAAACCACATACAGTTACTTTGGAACAGATCAAAGAACTCGTTATGGGAGTGATTTCTGAGAAGGTTCTTCAACACTTGTAAATACATTAATGTTGAAAGTATTGTTTGGCATGATACACACCAGTTTATTAACCTTATTCTCTACATTAACTATTGATATGTATTTGAGAGCTCTGTTGATATATAATTGTATAGAGTCTTGATTAATAGGTACTTATAAGATTTTTTTATTTTTACTTGGATTATTTATCAACCCGATTTTCTTTTGAACGACCCGCATTGGGCCCGCCCTTTCTGATTATGCTTATTATTAATTACTAGTTTTTGCCCGCGGCTTTGCTCGCGTAAATGTAGGTTTCTTCGTACAAACTTTGGACCCCCGCTTCATCACCTTAGGGAGTGAATTTTGAAAAATCCTTTCTTAGTGCTCGCCTACGTCATAAAAGGAAACCTTGTGCAAAATTTCACGCTCCTAATCCCAGTAGTTTCGGTGTGCGTTTATATGTCAGTCAGACAGTTTCCTCTTTAATATATATACTTATATATAGATTACTAGGATTACTACCTGCTTGTCATTAACAATTGAAAGTGATTTCGTACCTATAAAGGTGCGTCCAGATCTGGTGAATGCACCGCTCGCGAGCCGTTCGCGAGCGACTCGCTTGCGGCGCGTTCGCCAGGTCTGGACACACCATTACGTGTATTATGCCCGTGTACATGGTTATTTTAAAACTTCAAATTTTGCAGAATGCACAGCTCAAAAGCTATTTGAATTTCGGATACGATTATTAAATATTGGAAGAATAAGTTCTATGCCACGAGACCAAATTCAGAATCCATTGCAACATGGGTTGGGCTTGTTTAATACCAATGGTCACTGTAAAGCACAGCAAAAAAGAAAATAAAATAACAATGTAGAGCTAAATTTGGATAAAGATCTATAACAATGTCAATGTATAAGTTATTAATATCAGTATAATGGAAACAAAATAATTCTATCACTGCACTGCTCCGCGCGCTAATCCGAACTGGGCCCGTGTGGTGGGTTACGGCCCATTCACTCTCCTAGAGAGGAGGCCTGAGTCCCAGCAGTGGGAACATTACCTCTGGGCCTAATATGCTATGTTTATTAAATTTTCTTAAATTATAAATTCAAGTAGGTACAGTTTTGGGCTACGGGATCGTTCGAAAGGACCAGTAGTAGCCAGTAAAAGTTAGTCACTCCCTCTCGCTTCACCCATAGCGGGAGATAATTTGAAGATTTTCCATTAAAAAAAATTGGTGCGTATAGTTTATTAGTCTGCTAGGTACAGCTGCCTCTGCGCTTGATTGCCAATGCGATTGTTTACACCCCGGAAAACCAAGTAGTCAAATAGAGTTGCCCAACAACACTCGTAAAATGAATACTTCAATTAATTTCATATTACAACATTTAAATAACAAAACCATTGCCCAATTCAATTACCGAAACAATGCTCGTAACGGTGCTGCTGACACCGATATTAACACGCAGGTATTGTAATGGTGACGTCATTGTTTCTTACTTTAACTGCGTTAACTTTGGGTAATTGTTAACCAAAAACTAAGAGAATCGAAGAATATTGGTTTCATAGCTCAAATCTACCGTAGGGGCCCGACAGGGTCGAAGCCGATGACTACAGTCTGTGGTCAAAGCCTACTGGGGCCATGGGTTCGCTTCTGAAAGGAAAGCCCGGCCCTGGAATGAAAGGCAACGAAGGAACTAGGAGTGGGGTTTAGTTTAGTCAATAAAAGTCTGACCGTCCCGTCCCGCCGCTCCTACCAAGGACGGGCGACGTCATTGGATGATTTGCCACCTAAATAAAAACATTGCTCAAATCCCGGCCAAGTTCGAGTCGGACTCGCGCACCGAGGGTTCCCAAGAAACTTACATATGAAAACAGTTCAATTCCCGAATTGATTTACGAAGATTTTTCCGAATCGCAAAAAAGATTTTGTGACCTTACTACAAATTTACAGTTTTTCGTTTTTTTCCAATACTTGTCGCCAAGACCTTGCTTCGTGCCAAATTTTAGGATTCTAGGTCAACGGGAAGTACCCTATGAATTTTGACTCTCTTTACACTATCGAAATATACGTTTTTTGCGACATAAACGGCCGTATCTTTTTTTTTCATTAACTCAGAAAAAATTTCACAGGTTCGAGGGACCCCACAGCTGAGTATATGGGTTTAATTTCAGTTCGATACCTCCACGTGTTCCCGAAATTAATTGTCTTGACAGACAGACAGACAGACGGCCAACAAAGTTATAAGGGATTCGATTTTTCCTTTTGAGGTAGGTACAGAACCCTAATAATAACATTATTAAATTCATCACATATTATATGACAGATAATACGCGGCCTAAACTACTGAGTCCAAAACAATGAATTTTTTTTCAATACACTTTCTCGAAAACCCCCTCTTATACCTGCCGCTTTTAGGCACACAATTTACTAATTTTCGCACTAGTGCGGAAAAGTGCGCGTGATTGCTCCCACCTCAACTTTATTACACTTACCGACCCCCAAGAGCCGCGCGTCATACCCCACGAGTCGTGCTTCAACTCCCATTTATTTATGTTTTCTAAGTGTATTGAAAAACGTCGTTTAATAGACGTGGAAATTTGCCACTGCAACCCTCGGCTCCATAACACATGCTTCCTCGGTCCCAATAACAAACTTTCTCCACTTGTACCAAAATTTACTATACCAGAGTTTCACGTACAACGAAGAAATCTTGAAAACTCATCTCAGTAAAGTAGAGGAGAAAACTTTGTATGGAACATCATCTTTTTTACGAACAAGCCATCGGCTTGTATGTAAAGAAAATTGATAGACCACAGTCATAAATCGATGTCATCGGGTCGTCTCGGATAGCGATCGAAAAATGATTTGTTAACTGCGCAGGAGCACGCAAAAGCGACATTATAGTTACGGGATCCAGATATTGGACAGATTAAAATCTGTTACATGCGTGATAATTGATCCACAACAACCTGCACCTGGTGAAGTTAGCGTTCGAAGTCTTGGACGTGTTCTTATAATGCCTAAAAATAACTGCTCATGTTGCTATGACCAAAATAACAAGTTAGTTGATGTGTAACCGACTGCACCCAAGCCGGTGTAGATATTGCCAATCTAGTGAAGTGTCTCTATACACGTCAAATTGGCGACGCTACGGCAGAATTGTAAGGATATGTATCTTCATCGCACCCAATGTCCTGCTAACCCACCCTCCATGCCTCAAAAACTGCGGCACTCAGCACCTGGTCTACCCACGACCTTTGTCGCCAACTTACGCTCCTGCCAGTTACAGAGCTTCACTCCAGCACCTTCATACCAATTCGTACCCATCAATAATCTAGTCTGCGACTATATGGCCTGGTAGTCCACTGTCCACTTCCACTTTTTCTGCTCTACTCGGTCCACTTCCACTTTTTCTGCTCTACTCGGTATTTAAATCACCTACTTTAGCATCATTGTCATTTCAACCGATAGACGTTCACTGTTGGACATAGGCCTGACCCAAGTGTCGCCACAACGACCGGTCCTGTGAGTCTCGCATCCATCGGATTCCCGCGACCCTTAGGTCATCGGTTTACCTTGTGGAAGGCCTTTCAACGCTGCGTCTTCCAGTACGCGGTCGCCTGTCCAGAACCTTTCGGCTCCTTCGACCCTGTCCACTACCACTTAAGTTTGGCGATTCTTCGGGCTATGTCGGTAACCTTGGGAATATCTTCATTCCTGATGTGATTACACAAGGAAACTCCCAGCCTTCTGATAAGGCGTATTGTGAGCTTCACGTTTCAGAGCCTTATGTCATCACTGGCAACATGCACTGGTGATAGACTTTCATTTTGAAGCACTGTGGTATATGGGGTCGAGGAAATACCGAGGAGCTTCCCCAACGCTACTCATCCGAATCAGAATCGACGATTGACCTCTTTCTCAATGTAATGTCTACCCAACCGGACCGTCTGCGTCTTTCCCAGGTAAAAGTAATCGCTCACAACTTCGAGTGTAGTATTTTCCGATCTTGATAGGAGCTTTAGCGTCAGCATTTTAAGAATTAAATTCTTATCTATTTAGGAAAGCGATACCTAGACAATTATCAATTGATTCCTGTTTTTGTCGCTCAGAATACTCAGAAAATACAATCCAATAGCTTATAGTTTGCAGTACTGCATCCATCATGAGCTAATTAGTAATTAGACACGATCACATCGTCGGTAACCATTACAATAATTATCCGAGCGAGCGTTACGCGGCGAAAGTGTTGCCGCCAGAAAAAAATAAATTACCATTGTTTTTAAAATTCTCCCACGATCTCTTGATAGGCAAAAGCGTAATCGGTGGGAAGCTTTAAATATTGTTGAAAGCGAAAGCACCGGCGACAATAGCGGCCATGTTGGTGCATGCAGATGCGTCAGCGTGTTTCATAAGACTGATGAGCTCTCTATATCTCAATGGAGATGGATCATTTAATTCGTTGATGGTATTAAGATTAATTGGGAGGTGGCGTAAAAGTTTGGTCCTCTGTACGCTGAGTGCGAGTTGGTTTTGGGGTTCCGTACCTCAAAAGGAAAAAACGGAAACCTTATAGGGTTACTTGTCCGTCTGTATGTCTTGTCTATGTCTGTCAGTCAATACCCTTTATCTCAAGAACGCGTGGAGATATCGAATTCAAATTAAAACAATATACTTAGGTCTGCGGTCCCTTGATGCTGTTAAAAAATCAAACTTTTAAGTTAGTAAATAAAAATAAAGATACGGCCGTTTATGTCGCAAAAAACGTGTATTTCGACACTCTCAAGGGAATCAAAATTCATAGGGCACAAGTCCCGTTGACCTAGAATCTTGGAATTTGGCATGAAGCATGGTCTCATAGCACAAGCATAGGAAAATGCTGAAAACTGTAAATTTATAGTTACGTCATAAATAAGAACTCTTTTGCGATTCGGAAATATCTTCGTAACTTAATTCGGGAATAAAACTGTTTTCATAGGTAAGTTTGTACGGAACTCTCAGGGCGCGAGTCTCGTACTTGCCCGGTTTTTTTTCCTGAAGGATAACATATATTTTTCTTATTCTGTCAATACTGCAATAGATCATATACTTTGCGCATTATAAAACTCGAGATTAATTCCTGCAGTCCTCTTACGAACTGAGAGCGGGAGCGCCGAAAGTCATAAAATCAACTTGAACTGGGCTTTCTGAACTTCTGAATCTTCTTACCTGAGAAAACACACCCTACTTTAAACTACTAAAATATTTCCTATGAAGTTGTGTAACTAACCACTTAATATTTTTTTTTGCCACATGTAGGTATTAGCCAGTTAAATGACGGTTCAACGGTTGAATTACGGAAATAATTAATTTCAGATAAAATCTATCTATAGTTGCCTACAGTCACAGAATAAGTAATAGTTGCTACAGTTTTAAAATTATTACATATCTTTAGACTGTAGGTATTATTACTACTGAACTAATGTTACTGTTTTTTTTTACTACTTGAAGTCCTCTCAACTTTAGTTTGGTCATCGTCAGAATTATTATTAAGTTCTCTTAATGATTTGATATTTTTCATAGGTAGTATTTATAAGTTTATAATTTTAGCAGATATATACAGTATTTTATTATTATAAATAACTTATTTTTTATTTTATTTTTTCTGTTTGAATTATCTGTTATTTGTTTATTGTGGAAGCCTACCACAGTGTTGTCTTTTTATCTCAAAGATTGACTGGTTGCATTAAGTCCACCTATGTACCACTACTGTACATGAAGTTAAAATAAATAAATTAAATAAAGATTTTTTATTATAGATAGGCTCGCATTTGACCCTATCTCACCTTATGGTAAACATTAATGTGGTCGACGATGGAGCACGATTACCTAGCGTTATTCGTTTTTGTGCCTAAGTTGACCTGTCAGTGTTCTGCATATCTGACCCCAGTCACTGACTAAGGCAGTAACTGGGGTCAGATATACTTGCTATGCCTCGTAATGCACTGCACATCTGACATATTACAAAAATATAACAATACGAGTCTTTGAGTTCTGACGGAACATCGTTACCAACATATCATTGATCTCCCTACACTATTATTTACCTTTTTTTATAAGCGCGTGATACTTTATTATTTTACACAAGTACGGACAATATTATATCTACATATGTACATAAAAAAAACTTAAATGTTAACTAAACTACTTATACTAAAACCTAACTCTGTATACACGGTGTCTTTGACATACACGCACAAACGAATACCACGGATCCAGTACAGTATTTTTCCTAATTAAAAAATATCTGCTTTTTTAATTTAAAGTGTAAAATCATTATTCTAACCCCCGATGATACTTTAAGAAAAAAGTAAAAATTAATTAATTAAAAAGTCATCAGGGTAGAAAAAATCGTTATTCTAATCAACCTCGATGACATTTTTAATTTTATTAAAAGCAATCCATTTATTTTTTTCACTAAAAATGTTAGAATAACAATTTTATACAATTTAAATTAAAAAACTTAAAGATTTTTTTCAATTAGGAAAATTCGGCAAAAAATTCTACCACTGGGGTATCTAGAATCATGTACTTGATATTCGTTTGTTCGTCGATGTCAAAGAAACTCTGTATAAATAAATATAATACATAGTTAAATAATATATAATAAAAAATACAAAAAATACCTACCAATAACACCAAATATCGTCTTCAATCCAGAATGGCGTCCGCGAATGCAACAGCAGCTCAGATGAGAACAGGTCATCAGGGCACGCATCCATGTCGGACAGCGGGGGCGGCGGCGAGGCGGGCAGGGAGGAACCGCGCCGGGCTCGCCAGCCGCCCCACGCACGGACCAAGCACCGACCACATAATAAGGTACGAAGCAACAGCACTTTAGGGAATTAAGACCTCAACAGCCTTATCATGACGTGTCGAAATGTCTGTCGTACGAGCAACAAAATGGATGGAGCTATACACCATAAATAACTCCATCCCTTTAAAACGGATCGTGTTTTGAGCTCGTGGTAGAGGCTCTGCTTGTACATTATGGATTTAATCACCCAAGGTTTATGCAAGTGCAAGCATTGTGGGTTAATGATTTCAAAGATTAGATTAGCCATAAGTCAGACAGACAGTAAATAAAGAGACGGCCCAAGCGAAGTGCTTATGACACCCTGCAACTGTGTCTGTAATATAAGCTCGCCGGATCAAAACGAAAGGTGGCCGAGGAGGAACGATGGCGTCTATAGTACATTTTGATACAAGTGCAGAAAGCTTGTCATTGCTACCAAGACGGAATTCACACGAGCCGTAGGCGAATGTGTTATGGAGCCAAGGGTTGCAGTGACAAATTTGCACGTGTATCAAGCGACTTTTTTCAATACACTTACAAAGAAATTAATAAACGGGGGTTGACCGGTGACTCGAGAGGGTCGACGCGCGCCCAGCCTGATACGATACATGTAATAAAATGGTGGCGGGGGAGAGCGCCCGCTATTTCTGCACTAGTGCGGAAAACAGTCTATTGCGTGCCTAAAAGCTATGGGATTAGAACGGGTTTTCGAGTAAGTGTATTGAAAAATCATTTTGTGCCATCTCCAAAATCGATAGGTTTCTTAGCTTTAAAATCAAAGTGGAAAAATTAGTCGGAGATGAATGGTGAAGCTATAAATATAATTAAAACTTTAACTTACACTTACTTATGATCTAGTTACAGTCACCATGGCCCGGAGGCGGAGGTCTGGAGGACATCAGATCAGCTATCAAGCAGCTGACACTTCGCTCCAGAGATAGCAGCAGCACCGCCACCAGTGCTTCAAGTGCTGGCGGTGGCAGTAATAATGGAGCTCAGGGTATGTGCATACTTTTGGATTTTTTGATCACACTTTGCTTTTGTGATGCCGAACGTGTGAACTCCACGCCACATACTGAATATGTTCTAAGGTCGGTCGGAACTCGTAGATGCATGATATTGTCACTACCAGGCGGTAAATGGAGCAACATTTTTGGGATTGACCACGTTTAGGACTTTTTGTTAGTCATAAACTCTAAGATAAAAATTCACAAATTCTTATAGTTTAATGATCCTTGTCCATGGTCGAAGGTGGGTTCTAGTGGTTTTGGGTGCCTTTCCACTGACGACCAATAAAAACAGTGCTCGAAGTCACCTTTCCGTATCAGTGGAAACAGTCTAAGTGAAGCGGAGTGGAGCTAAGTGGTCTTTCAATTAAAACAAATGAACACGTCGTCTTGAGCTGGACAGAACGGAGTCGGCTGCCGGTGGAGAGCACGAAGCGGAGGATAGCTCGAATCGACTCCGCTTTAATGGAAACACTTGCCACTTTTTTCTACTCTTTCCCCCTCAAATGCCGATGAATCAGTACAAGTAAAACTTTATCCAAACGTATATAGGGATACGTTACTAATTAATGTAACTGCGTTGACTTTGGTTTTCCAGAAAGTGGCAGTGCAGCAGAAGCCCGCAGGAGACGAGCTCCGCTGGTGCGGCAACCTTCACTGGACACAGTATGCACCAACGTGACCAGCGCTGACGAGTTCGTGTGGGTTGACTCTCATAATAGGTAAGTCCTCATACTTCTATTTACTTGCTACTATACATTAAATCAAGAAGAAAAAGAATTTGCATCGTCCACGTCCTGTCAAAACCGTTGCGGGAAAACCATTCCTGGAAGAACTTGGAAGATGACTTTATCCAGCTTTGGGATGCAAAACTATCCCATTTGTTCTATCTGTTTTAATTATCACCAACACCAAAGTGATGCGATGTATTGGGCTATCAAAAAAAATATTTTACCGTTGTACCCATGACACGATTAAGAGGTATCTATTTGCTTGGGTGGAGAACATCACTGGTAGGGTTAGTCTTTGTAAAATGGTTTACCATAGTACGTGTATTGTCATGATATATATTACAAGATTTTATCATCGTCTGGCTTTACTTGTGCACATAAAATCTTGAGAACATTAAGAATGGATACCATGACCGAAATTGGGCCTGTAGGGTCTAAATGGGTTATGTGATTCCATAACACTAGGAGCAATCATGTCTGTAGTCTACCTGGTACTTGTTGCAGGCTGGTGGAACTGCGATGCGTGCCCTGGACAGCGAGTGAGGTCAGTCGCGCGTTGCAAGCTGGCAGGTGCAGAGACATTGCACCCAGGATGGCACCAGATACGCCGTCCAGACTCGCCTATTTATTGCAAAGGTAGCAACGCTGATTTTTTTTACCTATTAGTGGACAGCACTCCACCTTCACCCTTTGGCCTTTGGCATTAGGGTCAGCTCACACCGATTAGTACTTGCGATTTCTTCAAGTCGTGTTTCATCTCGGTGTGAGCTGACCCTTTTGTTGAGGTGGCAAATACCCACCTACCCAGGCCTACCCAGAGCGGTAATGAGTTACCGCCCAGCTGTGTTCCCTCAGTTGCACTTTGCGTTCCAGTGCCAGGGTACCTCTTCGAATAATCCCGCAGCCCATGTGAACAGACCCTAGACTTTGTGATGTTACAGCGACTAGCCGCTCGGCTTTGGCGATAGAGGCTATAGTTTATGCCTTAATTCTGGCAACATTTGCGCACTGAACAGTATTCCCTTCTTGTGATTTCAGGGCCCTAGTAAGGATATCCCGAGAAGCCCAGCGTCTCTCCCAGAACTTTGGTTTCTGCTCTAAACATGAAGTAGCTGGTGCCTTCAGGATAGTTCTCAGCACGCCACTGGCTGACGCGTGTATTAAGGTAAGAAGAAATATTCGAACTCTTCTGTATAGACTTGTGCCTATCCAAGTTAGATTTGTAAATTAAACTTAGACTCGTGGTGTCATATAAAAATGAAACCTATAATTATGATCACAATTGCTGCAAGCATCAAACGTTTTATTTTGAACTTTAATTTGAACTATATAAGATATATTTTAGGATGAAATATAAATACCGAACTTTAGTAAAGTCACAGTCTCTACTGACAATCTACACTAGCTCTAGATGAAACCTAAATATAGCCCTAAATATGCAGCAGACAATTATTTAGACATTAATTTACTGACCACATACGCTAAAAAGCGGTAACATAAAGAGAGTTTTAAAAAAAACTGCGCCAATGCGAGTCAGACTCGCGCACAGTGGGTTCCGTACAAACTTACCTATGTAAACAGTTCAATTCCTGAATGGAGTTTCGAAGATTTTCCGTATAGCATTTTTTTTAAACGTAACAAAAAATATACTGTTTTCAGATTTATTCCTATATCTGTACTGTAAGACCATGCTGATGCCAAATTTCAGGATTCTGGGTCATCGGGAATTACCCTATGAATTTTGATTTTCTTGAGAGTGCCGAAATATACGTTTTTTGTGACATAAACGACCGTATCTTTTTTTTCGTTACCTTAGAAGTTTGATTTTTTCACAGCATCAAGGGACCGTAGACTTGACTATATGGTTTTAATTTCAACTCGATACCTCAATGCGTTTCCGAGATAAAGGGTCTTGACAGACAGACAGACGGACAACAAAGTGATCCTATAAGAGTTCCGTGTTTTCCTTTTGAGATACGGAACCCTAAAAAGGATTTTGTAAAGAATGATTGCAGTCGTCTTTGTGACGTACGTTCTATAACTAAATAAAAGCTTCTGACACTGCTTCACTCGCTTGCTATGTTATAATCCATTAAGATCGGCTTAGCGGCATAGGCGTGAAGACGTACCTAACAGACACTGTTACTTTCGCATTTATTAAGTTTTTTTATTTATTTTTGTATGTATGGGTTACTTGTTTTTTTTTCTATGTTGTAATAAAGATGTGGGTTGTTCGCAGAGGAGTAGCGTGGACTAATTTAGACGTGGGCAAAGGCATATCAGCGAGGCCTTTTTCATTCATAAATTCGAAAACAAGACAGCGAATGTCGCAACCCAATATTCGACCACATCGTCGCTTCAGGTGAAATAGTGGTCAAACGCGAGCACACAAATTAAAAAAAAAACCCTCGTTATTAAAGAGCCTTTGCTTGTGTGAGGCTCCTTTGGGTGCGAGGCCATAGGCGAAGGCTCACTTCGCCCACGCGCAGTTCCTTCTTTTAGGCATTTCGATGCAGATAAAAAAAAATAAGGTACCGCTTATGGCCTGCGAGGACAGTTTAGGTGGTGCCTAGTCTTAATGAAATTAGCAATTAAGTTGGGGATCTTGATCGAAGCCCAAGTTCCAACCTAATTATGCACCCGTATAAGGCATTGTTTTGATCCTGAACAAATTGGTCCTTTTTTCCGACAGGGTTGCCAACGAGCAGCGACAATGTACGCGACTTCGGGCAGTGCCGCCAGACGCCTGGGCTCAGCAGCAAGAGCTAGGACCAGCCTCGCGCCGGGGCGGTTCCAGAGGTGGATGCTGGATGTTCGCGTCGCGTCATTCGTACATGAGTAAGTTTTTATTATTGGTAGGCTTGTCTCATTGATCACTATCTCATCCAATGGTAGGTGACAATAATATTCCACAAATACCACAAAACGGCATCTAGTCCCAAACTAGCAGCGTTTGTTCTATGAGTACTAGACAACTGATAAACATTACTTAAATGTATATCTATAAATACGTACCTACATACCTACTATAGATAAATTACACCCAGACACAGAACAAATGATTGTGCTCATCACACAAACATTGAACCCACGACCTCTGGCATAGCAGTCAAGACCACTAACCACTAGACCAATAGACCAGAAACGAAATAATGTAGTTGACGTTGGAGTAAAAATAGAAGGAACCTATACAATGCAGTTTATAACTATCATGAAGCTCGTAGAAACCTACAGCTGTACGCTCAATGAACATATTCCCATTTTGTAGTCCTATGATGACAATGGAAGATGATCGAGTGTAGTCATGAAAATGAAAAATAGATACATTTGAAGTGAAAAAGTAGCATGCCACTTTAAATGGTTCTATAACACGTAGCTCACTAGCCAATGGTTCAGCCAATTGCTGTAGCAAACTCTTCGTCAATAACTATTTACTATTTTATAGATACGCTGCGATCTACCTCTGCGCTGGCATGGAGACACTCTTAGAAGAGATAGCCCTAATAGCCGGCAGCAGCGCAGCGACCACGCCCATCACACCAGCCGTGGTGGACCACGCGGTGGCTAACTGCGCTGATCTCTGGGGGCTGCTGCAGCCGTACAGCCATTTGAATGCTGGGAGAGTTGCTTCAGGTAAAAAGATAGCTTATCTGCTCAAATGTGTCGATGTGTAATAGCCCATAATGTACCCATCATTTTTTCCCAAGGAGGTAGACAGAAACTGCAGAACACAAACTGCTACAAACCTTAAATACTCATTCTGTTTACGCTCGTCCATCAGTGCGTTGAGTGCGAGTTCTCTTTTCGTCAATGCGAACAAATCGTTACCGCGTTTGACCCTCTGATTGGTTAAGAGTTTGGAGCGGGCCAATTGGATCGTCGAACGTCATGAACGTCATTTAGTGTCAATCACGTTAACGTAAAACCAACTCGCTACTACGCATCTGAACTTTCTGAAGAACTTATAAAGTCTGAGTCTGGACTATTTTTTTACTGGCCATGTCCACTTAAATCCGCTTTGTTAATAATATATTTTTTTAGTCGCTATCCTTCGTTCAACCGTCAACCTAAAACATTATTTTTGTCTAAATCTCCATTAGTAAAATAAAAGTTGCTTATTGTACCTATTTTCCATTACAGGTGCATTATCACTGTCACGTTGGGAATCCATGAGCTCACTCGGTTCTGGATCATCATCAGGAGTCTCCCGGCCTGAACACAGACAACTAGGACTTAGTCATGATTCTGGTATCACTACGAATGGTTCTGGTATGTATAAAACTAAAGTTATTATTTTCTGGTCGCAATTTAGTTTCAAAATTAGAAACAGCGAGTAATTTTGATGAAATTGCTTTTGTTTAAAAGTATTTTAAGAGGCGTAGGCCAAGCGACTCCTCGCCCATGGCCTTATTCACGCTAAGGGGCCCCGCGCAAGCGAGGGTTCTTTAACAAAGAAGGTATTTTTATAATTGATAGGTTCGCGTTTGACCGAACACTGGATTGCAACAGTCGCTGTCTCGTTTTCGAATTTAAGAAAGAAAAAGGCCTCGCTGATGTGCTTTCGCCCACGTTTAAATTAGTCCACGCTGCGCCTCTGTTAAGACGCCTCATTTATATATTTTTTAAATGGCATTTAAACACTGATTAGCATGTTTTAAACTCAAAATTGTCTATGGAGAATTTAAAATTAGAATCAGCTAATCATATTTAAACTAAGAATTATGATGTGATGTCATGCGACGAGAATGGGTAAAGTAAGAAATGAGCATATTAGAGGATGTTTGAAAGTGGCGCCAGTGAATGAAAAGTTGAAAGGAAATTTTCTTGGTATGGTCACGTGAAGAGGAAGGGTAAAACGCACGTTGCTAAAAGAGTTATGATAATACAAGTAGACGAATGAAGAGGGAGAGGCAGGCCAAAATAAGGGCTGGATTGTGTGAGAGTGAAAACAAAGAAAAAGGAATTAGTGATAGCGTGACGGTTGATAGTTACAAAATGGAAGAAAAAAATATGTTGCGCCGACCCCAAATAACACGGGACAAGGGCAGGAAGATAATTTTATGGTTAATAAGTCGAAGAAAGGCTGAAGATTCAGTTAGTAATAAAATTATGTGTTACTCCAAACACAAATTTACACTATAATAAAGTTGATATTACTTTACTGTCTGTACTGAAGGACCAAGAATCAGGTACTTAAACTTAAAAAAAAAAAACACTTTATTATAAATCGCAAATAGAAAGAATCTTTCAAATTGTTTCAAAATTAAATTAGTTAGAAACCTTTCAAGTCTAGTGGAAGGGGAAATTGTCAAATAGCATTAGGTTACGCGTACAAAAGAGATAGCGAGATGTTCCCACCTCAGTCCCACTCTTTCTCAATTGAATATTTGAAATGCTAATTACTCCTTCATTTAGTACCCAATATTGATGTTGTTTTCAGAAAATGATTTCATTTGTTTAATATAAAATATTGTAAAAAAATAATCGTCATAGTTGCATATTAGTATGTATTATTTTATTATATTATTTAGTATTTTGTGATATTTATTTTATTATGTGTATGTATATAATTATTATAGTATATCCTTTATTTGTTATGCATGTTATATTATTTCACTGTTAACTATGTATTATGTGTGCACCAATTTTCAAGTGTCTACAGCTCTATTTTCTCCAACTCTCCTTTCGCAGGTATGCTGGAAGACATTTCTGTAGAAATAAGCACCTTTGAACCTTCTTCTGTTATTCTTCTGTTGAAGGATAATATCCCATTGGAGGTTTACCAGTATTTTCGTGATCTGTAGGTGGTTCAGGGACTTCAGCGGGTTCCAACAATAGCTCCGGTGGCTCGACGGCATCGGTGCTGCTGACCACGTGTGCGGGCTCCGCTTCGGAGTTGCGCGCCGTGCTGCGGAGGGTACATCCACGGCTCGCACCGCTCTCGCCGGCTGCTGAACGAGCCCTGTACTATTTTATGAGGTGTTCACAGGTGGGTGATGTCATCATTTTCATAGATATTGATTTTGACATTATTTTAATTTTAACCAAAACACTTTTTTGTGACGATCTTGATCAATAATTTATAATTCGGTTTTTTTATTGCACATCTTGGGTAACCCGAACCAACAAGTCTTGTAGTGCAAGATAGGCCATTAAGATGTCAAAATTCCCTGTTTAAGATAGGATCTGGGGTCACAGACTAGTCCTTACTAGGGAAAGGCTGACGGATCTGGATTTGGATACGGATATAGGAATAATATTGTAACAGTTTCAAGTATGAAATTAATTTGGATTATCCACTAGTTTCGGACAGTTTTGGTTTTGTAGTTGAAATTTGGATTACATAGTAAGTAAAATAAAAATAGCAAGTTTGATTTATAATTCTAGTCTAGATTAAAATATATATTATATGAAATATTATAAATATTATTGTCCATTATATACTTTACCTAGGTAATGTATACAATTCCTAGGGATCGTATAGAGTATCTGCTGGTCCACAGGCAAGGTGTAAAATAAATAGATTTGATATATATTTATCAGTGTTGACCGATCTATAAAATGACGGGCAAATGAAACATGATCTATTACTTAAAATCAATCTCTGTAAAGACGAGAGCAGATAAGAAATTGACGTAGATTTAAGGCACTCCGACATAGACTGGACTGGCGGGAGCTGTAGCCTTTATAGCTGTATAATTGATACATATTGGATTTGACGTCACATATGCCAGACATTTGCTCATTAGACACAGTTCTCAGTGAACGAAGAACGTACTACCCTGATACCTTGAAAATTATGATGGTTGTTCGTTCGGCGGTGTAGCTGGAGCACTCGAGCACGAGCGGCAGCTGCGGCGGCGCGGGGCTGTGGGGCGAGCGCGGCGCGGGCGCGCTGCCGCCGCTGGGCGAGTGGGTGCGCGTGCTGCGCGCGCACGCCGCCCTGCGCGCGCCGCCCGCCGTGCCCGACGCCGACGACGTGCTGCAGGCCGCCCGTCTGCTGCTGCCGCACGCCGACTGCCCGCCCAGGCCTATCTAGTAATTAACCTCATGTTGTTTTATTTGCAATCTTTGTGAAGAATGTAAGGTAAAGATGACGGAGCAGAATTGTTTTTAGATTTCACAGACAGTTAGGAGTAACTGGTACTTCGCCGTCGATATATAGAAATTTGCAGCATCAATTAATATTAAATGTTGCGACGACAATTAATTGGCTTAAATAGTAAGTTTATGGTTACCCTAGTTAAAGATAGAGGTATGAAAGGGATACACTACCTCTTTCTCGTTGTCTTGCTCGGCACATTTTTCCCCTTTTGCCTGTCAATAAAAGTAACTATGAACTTAATGTCAAAGAAAATAAAGTACACTTTAGACTTTGTAATATTGCTTTGTAATTAATCCAATTAGTCCATAGGATATACTAGATCCTTGCCCGGGTGAAGCCGTTGACAGAAGCTAGTTATTTATAAAAAGAAACTGGTTGGCAAAGTTATTCTTTTAGCAGGGTTACTAGACTTTTTGTTTACACTACATACACTTTGTTATACAGGAAATATTTGACAACAATTTTATACAGTATAAATTAAAAAACGTAAAGATTTTTTTTAATAGTAGAAACCCGACGATAAATTCCATCACTGGGGGGGTCCAGAATCATGTAACGGATCCATGGTATTCGTTTGTACGTCGATATCAAAGACACCCTGTATATTACGATAGTAAGGTTACACACACATTTTTCATTTCTATTATAACTTAATAGCTCACAAAGCATGTGTTGCAACTGATAGAAAAAGTATCAACCGTAGAATATACACAGCAGGTATAAAAAAAAATGTGCATGTCAAAATACATCACTTCCTCAAATCTACAGCCTAGAAGAAGCCATAGAGCCCGTGTGGTCGCGCAACGGCCGCACCGCCGACGAGCTGAGCCGCGTGGGCGTGGGCGTGGCGCAGCGCGCGCTGCTGAGCGGGCGCGCCGAGCTGCTGGGCGGCGTGCGCGCGCTGCTGCCGCCCGCCGGCCTGGACGCGCCCGACGCCGCTGGGCTCACCGCGCTCATGAAGGCGGCACTTGCTGGCGACGAACAGATCGTAGCTGTGAGTTGCTTTTCTTTTACAAATCGAAGGGGACACATGCACTCACAGCAAAGTGTATCCATATGTGCCAAATAAAATATTTTTCTTTCTTTCTTACTATCTTCCTTTCTTTCTTTCTTTCTTTCCTTCTTTCTTTCTTTCATTCTTTCTTTCTTTCTTCCAAAGCTTGAGTTCTTAGGTTCGATTCCCGGGTTAAACTGTCCGCCGTGCCCGTTGGTGTCGCCAAGTGCGCGAAGCTCAGCGGCAGATCCAAGCAAGGAGTAGTATGGACCCTGCTGCCACTGGATGGCATAGCGCGCCTAACGCCAGGGGCTCACCGTACTCATGAAGGTGGCCTTCACGGGGCTGAGCAGATTGTGTCTATAATTATGGTTTTATGGAGTTGATCTAAGAGGACAGTTTTAGTGTTTGAATTGTAACAATGACAAAGCCTGCTCTAACGCGTTGATCCTATGGTCGCACACATCACTGCTAAGCTTGAGGTCTTGGGTTCACGAATACCGGCCATAGTCGGCCATTAGATTATACAATTCTAGGTTAGTAACAGGCTGGAGTTTGAATTTGTGTCCAGTGATGGAAATAGGCACACCCTCAATTGCATGGGTATTGTAACAAATTGCGAGTGCTCTGTAGGTACATCTCTACAGTTAGGTAGAGACTCTACATAACTCTTCCGGGAATATAGGTAGGTACTTAAATATATATATCGATGATACAAGAGAAATACACTGATTTTGTCATTTGTAGGTCTGAGGATTAATCGATATACTTGTAGGCAAAGGAAATTGGTTAGAAAAAGAAGAAAAAAATATCTTCCTACACGATAAAATGGTTTGAATTCATTTTATTCCAGATGCTCCTAGAAGCGGGTGCGGACCCTAACATTGAGACAGGTGGCGCGTGCGCAGCCCACTGCGCGATGCCGCTGTCGCCGCGCTCGCCATCCACACAGCAAACAACTCCCACATACACGCCACCCACAGCAGGTACACTTATGAAACCATGTCATACTTGGCTTAAAATTTTTGTATTCGTGTTTTAAATAAAGAAAAAATATTTTATTAGAAATAAATTTATCGAAAAACTGCTTGAGCAGTTTGCAGTTCAGTGTGCGATGACCCTTAACATTGATAGTGTTGCCAGACGTTGAACTAAATTTACCCTCAGGTTGGACGGCGCTAGTATACGCGTGTAGTGGTGCCGGTGGGGGCGCCGTGGAATGTTCGCGACGCCTGTTAGCTGCAGGCGCCAGAGTGGACGGTGCACCTGCAAGGGGAGACGATGTTTGCACTTTGACACCCTTACAGGTAAGAGGCAGCTTGCTAAAACCCTAAGAATGCTCATAGATTATACCCGGTAGTGACTATAACGGCAAGTTTTTTCCCTTATTTTTTATCTGTCACCAGTTTTCGTAAACATAACGTGTTCTTGGGTCAATGTCTTGTAGAGTACTGACACCAGTGAGGCCAGTTACTCTTCTGTACAACACAGCAACCATCAGTCTGTTGTGCAGCTTTATTATTAGATCCTTGCGCTCGCCAATTTTTATTTTCGGAAACCTAGAAGTTGAACCCTCTGTATCTCTCGAACAGATTATTCCAAGTGAAAGTCTATTTCACTTGGAACAATCTGTTCGAGAGATTCGATCTCATCAACGTGTGAAAACTTTTCTTTATTTCCTGGCGCAAGGACGCCATACTTTGTCATAATTTTTGCTTGTTGGATATTTAAATCAGATAAGCAACATTCTTTCTTTTTTAAATAGGGCTTTTTACTTTTTTACAATCTCGCTTTATCTCGACCGTAGAGTGCGACGGTCAGAAACCAAACTGATGATTGGTTATTACCTACAATGTCATGGTAACATTTTGCGTATTAGCACTTTCTCAAAAAGCTTTGACTGAGAAACAAGATAGGCACCAGGCTGATTGGTTATCATTAGATTTTGCCGCATCGGCGTTGGATTGACCTATTTATCGTGTGCAGAATATCACCATCGAGGTGAAATTTTACTGCTTTTTTTTATATCCCAAAATTATTTACACTGCGTAAACAGACTGCAAACTTTGTTGATATATGGAAACAATAGTTTTCTATTGGTAAACTTATACTTCTCATTACACAACAACAAGTTTGGATGGGAAGCTCGGTGTGAAAGTCCGACTTTGATTGGTATTTTTAGCTTTCTCTGCAAATGTAACTATCATATAATATCTTGTATTTTTAGGTGGCCTGCGGCGTCGGCAACTTGGAGCTGGTACAGTTGTTGCTTTCACATGGCGCAGACCCGTTCCTTTCCACACAACTTAATGATGCCTTGTGCTACTCCGCAGCTGCACAGTATGGGTGCTACAGGTGAAGATTTTTTTTCCAGCCTCTTCTGTCTTATTTCAGGACGTCCATTCCATTGCTACCAGTTTTATAGCATATGTGGATTAAACCTACCCATAGGCGTCAAGCTTAGCTATGAATTTGCAAGAAAATATAAGTCTATACAATTATTTCAATAAATTTCCATTATTTCTGTAAGCTGTAGAATAAGTTTGTTAATTAGATAGATGGTAACTGATAATCTCATGTTCAGTGCTGTAGCGGTGTGCTGTGCACACGGTCGTCGTGCCTGCCTGCGCGCTGCAGTGCGAGGAGGCGCGCGAGCCGCCCAAGCTGTGCTGTCGCTAGAGGAAGTGCTGGCTGAGGGAGCTGCTGCGCCACCCGTCAGGCACCCCGCCTTCACCAAGCAGCAGCAGAGAGCGCTGCATGATGCCATGTATTGTGCCGCTGAGACTGACCATTTGGGTGAGAATTTGATAATAATATAATAGAATTATGATCTAGTTAAGAGTATTAATGTTTCTAGACTATTACTGTTTTCGATTTTTAAAATTAACAAAATATTCTAAACGTGTAAAATCCATTCTTTTTATTACTTATCGACAAATTAAAATAAAGATCAGTAAACTGGCCATACAGATTTCATTATAGTCGTGTCGTAAGCCAGTTAATGTTATATTTATGTTGACAAATTGAAAACATAATTTCCCTTATTTTCATTTGTTTTACAGACATTACACTAGAATTACACGCGCTAGGGGTGCCATGGTCATTACACGCCTGGACTCTATCCCTGGCTGCAGCCGCAGACGCAGCACTTGATAGCGTTATAGATCAACTTTTACAAGACTTTCTTCAGGTAAAAAAAAAGGTTTTATTATTGTTACAAATGATAGAATGTTATTTTAATTTTTTAATGGTGTTTTACTTCTATTTTTATCATATATTTTCAGGTGTGTCCATCAGACGACAGTCACTACAGTAAACAGTTTATTTACGAGTGCCTCCCCCTGCTGTTCAATATTTTACGATACAGCAAGGTAATGTGACTAATAATATTATTTTACACCACAGTTATTGGCTGTTGTTGATAAAATGGTTGTTACAATGTAATAATAACCATTGCAATACTTAAAAGGCCGCCTGAATTAATAAAACCCCCTTATGTTTAGAAGGAAGGCACTGTGTTACTGCTGGCTGACATCTTGTGCGCGTGCTACGGGCGGGAGGCGGTGCCGGGCGTGGCGCAGCCGCCGCCTCCCGCGGCGCCGGCGCCGGCGAGGGTCGACCCATCATACGTCAACAACCCATCACTTGCTGACGTCACCTTTAGGTAACTTTTCAAAAAAATACTGTGTGAACCTTTTGAAATCTATACTTTTGCCTCGTGCAATATATTGACAATCTTCGTCTTTTTTAGGGTTGAAGGGCGACTGTTCTACGGCCACAAAATAGTTCTGGTCTCGGAGTCACCACGCTTACGAGCCATGTTAGCACCAGCAAGATCGTCAAATGAAGCTTTACCAGTCGCCAATACTGCCCCTCCTCTCGTGCAAATCAACGATATTCGGTATCATATATTTGAGGTACGTCTTATTCTATTTAGGCATTTGCTGAGTTAGGTGCCTTTTTGGCCTCGCACTGATTACAGCTTTTTTTTTTATTGTGTATGTGTTTTAGTTTATACAGTTGTGTGAGTCACGAATAAACGTGTTTTCTTTCTTTCTTTCTATTTAATACTTACCTATCTTACCATATATTCACATTTTTCTGAGGAGTTAGTTGCACTTGTTATTTTTAGTTTTTAGCTAAGAAGTTTTAATGCCGTTAGAAACTCTATTTTATGTGTCGATCTCGGCTGGAATCAAATCATCAAATTTGATTTCATTTTTAAACGATGTATTTTTTATCTTCGCAGCAAGTGATGAAGTACCTGTACTCTGGCGGGTGTTCGGGTCTAGACATCCCTGAGACAGACGTGCTGGAGGTACTAGCAGCAGCTTCCTTCTTCCAGCTTCTGCCGCTACAGAGGCACTGCGAGGCTAGAGCGGCCAAGTCTGTAGACCTGCACAACCTTGTCTCAGTCTATATTCATGCTAAGGTAAGGGCTATTTCTTTTTAAAAATGTTTCTAGTGAAACAATCTTTTTTTTTAAATCGCTACCTTCAAAACTATTAACCATCCTCATCCTCAAACTAACGCTTAAAAACTAAATTCAAATATGGAAGGTGAATAATTATTGTTTTAGCAATTAAATTAAAGTCGTATTTAAATCTTAATTCTAGCTCCGATAATAAGTAGTTTGAAATGTGGCTCGTTTCGTTGCAGGTTTACGGTGCTACTCAACTGTTGGAATACTGCCAAGGATTTCTACTTCAGAACATGGTCGCTCTTCTCACGTACGATGACTCCGTTAAGCGTTTGCTCTTCGGAAAACGACTACCCGGACATAATGTTCTTGGTGCTTTATTGGTAACGTTACAAAAAAGGATTGAAGCCAGAAAAAACCAAGCAAAAAATAGATAACTTTAATTCATTTTTGGTGGATTTAATTATTTTTCTAAATAAAATCATAATTTTAAAAGAGTTGTTATTGACTTATTGAGTAATCAAGTTACTCTATTTATATTACAATTGATTTATAGAAAATAAAATATTTTTCCAAATATTTTAATAAGGCTTTAATTTTGTCATGCTGAAATACCTTTATGTAACGATGTTTGATAATATTTTATAATATATTAATGTAAGTACTAAATTAACTTTTATGTAGATAAGTAAATATAATAACAAGTAAGTACAACTGAGATATAGGTAAATATATTTGTAACAAAATATATTTTCGACTTGTTTTTGTAATTCTATCAGTAATTCTCATTTATGAAGCAGCTAATGACTGGAAAGTATTATATCTTTGTAATAATTGTAATGTAATTATTGTTGAAATAAAGCTTTGTGTTGTAAAATGTCTCATTCATTTTCGCAGCAGCCTCCTGTAAAAATGTAGTTGCAACATGCATTCTTGATATCATAGGTTTTACAAAAGTACCTATAGTATACCTACTCACCTAGTCTTTATTCATAATGATATTTGCCATTATTTACTCAACCCAAGTCATCAATAATCAGAACTATTGGGTAGGAAGGAGAGAACCGGGCACGCCACTACCGTGGTAGGAAGTCCCCTCTTTGAGGAGTAGCTACAGAAGCGCCACGGCGTACGGTGTTTTTTCTACCCAACGCAGACTCTTATCGGACATGGTTGTTTCGGGAGATTCCAGTGTCGGATTTGGCGATAACGCCTGGGTTTCACCATTGTGTGGATCGCCCCGAAGACATGGTGGAACATACGATGAAGGTGGTGGAATTTACTCCGCTTGGACGGAGGCCGAGTCCTTGTGGAGGCGATTGGAGGCGGCGACCTCTCGATTCTGGCCCTGGTTCAGGCTATGGTACAGAGTGAGGTGGAAACAAGCCTCATGCCCCGGGCCCCACTATGCGTCTCTACGGAGATGCACAAGGTGTCGGGAATCGCAGGGTCATTCCCGATTGCAGGTATGGTGAGCAATGGGTAGCTCACCGTCCGGTATCAGACATGCCTGGTTCGACGGCATGATACGTTAATTGCGCGCCTCGAGGAGATGTTAGCCAGATTGACGGGGCCAGTTAGGGTCGATGCCTTTCAGAGCTGCGGATTATTCGGAAAAGTTACCGGCCCTCGCAAAGGGCAACTGAAGGAACACTGTAAATTTTAGTCACTAAAATTGGGGAGGAGAACGCAGGAAGTCATTTGATGATTTTAACTGAGAAAGAAAACTCCCAATTCCATTTGCAGTTACGGAAGGGTACTTAAAAAAATATTTCATATTTTCTTAGTCATATTTGTCTTAATAATTAAGTATTACGTTAATCGGAATAGGATCTCTGTAATCGACGGATTAGCATAATAAGGCCAATGGAACCTCATACTATATACTTATTCAGACATTCGTGTTATCTCAATAACTATATAAATATCTGCCAATTAGCAAAACACAGGCACACTAGAAACATTTTATTGTATGAGTAAATAAAATACAATCCAAATCCAATCCAATCCTTTGTACAATTTTTATCAGAATGTATCTTCTTTCTTTATTCGTGTGTACATAAATTATAAAATAAATAAATAAAAACACTTAACTAATTAAAACTATACAATATGTCTGCATTCGGACTGTACAAACTTTAGGGAGTGATAGTTTGCCCTAGTTTTATCACTAAAACTATTCTACATGTGGGGTCTAAACTCTAAGCAAAGATAAAGAAAATAACAAGTATTAAATATTTAATAACAAAAGTAGAAAATTTACAATAATTGATCAAAATTCCCCCCTATCATTTTGAAGGTACGCTGTAGCCCGGATCGCTACCTGCTGTATTGATCGTCTCAACTGGCTCGGATCAGTTAGTTTTGTTTATCTTTGCTAATCACTGTAAATATCTAAAGAAAAACCAAATCGTTATGAATCCACTACCTGCGCAAGACTATAATCCAAAAATAATATCTCTTAAACCAATTGCCATAGAATCAAGTTTTTAGTATCATTATTCACGTAACCTTACCATCTTTGAGACATGTGCATAAAAAGGGGTAGTTCTCGAGGTGTTTTTGTAATAACCTTGAAAACTAAAAAAACAATGGTAATTCTGGCGTAAAGCTGATCTTTTAGCATTTATTTTAATATGATACAGTAATTATTAAAATTATTTGAGTTATTTTTCTAATTGTTTATACTTTTTCGTTATGTGAAGTTTTTTTTTTCCGATATACGGGCTTTAAATTCCAAAGTTACATAACTTTTAGTATAGAAGCTACGAAAAGTTAACCAAAATACAAAACTGGCTGCCATTCAGAGGACGCTGGGTTTAGACCCCACATGCAAAATGATTTTAGTGATAAAATAGAGCAAACTATCACCCCCTAAAGTTTGTACAGTCCGAGCCCAGACATTTTGTATATACACTAAATGCAAAAACTACTAGCTAAAATATGGCGTCATAAAACTCTTCCGCATCGCTGTCGACTGGAAGTGTGCCCAAAAGGCTGGTGGCATTGCCACGTTGTATGGCAATGCTTAATCTCTGACCGAGGTGAAAGCCAGCCCTTGGGTCACGCGAAGTGTCAACTAAGCGTTTGGATAATTCTTTGAAAATCGTATGAGCACTCGGACCCTATGGCCCAAGAGTTTCAACCCCAAATGGCTCAAAAATATAACTCCCAACGAGGTTGTTATATTTTCGCTGCTTGAGGTTCTCCACAGCCGAAGCGGCAGCACCAGCACAGCACAAAGAGCTAGGAAGATGGGATAGCGCAAGAGTGTCGACACAGGTAGCGTCCCACACTAAAGGCCTACCCATCTTTCACGGAAATAAAGACATACCATACGGTTGTTTTGGAACTTTATAGTGCCAGACCATGGTGGACCTGAAACGCCGACGGTGACAAGGGCTCGTCTAATGATTTCGTTAATATTCGCGGGCCATGTTATCCGTCCCGCGCTTCGACTGTACGACAGATCACGGTGACCAAGGCTGTTCACAACTTCGCCACAGTGGCAGCGATGAGGAGAACAGCAAGGAGCGCCTAAGCGTAGGGCAGCAGAAAATTAGAAATATTCTTTTTCTTATATGATAAAAAACAGAATATTTGATTACTCTGCGGCTAGAAACTGCATTTGTTATTTTATTGTGATCAATTTTTTATATGACTGTACTCCCGGAATCGTGTCAGAATTTATTTACTGGCAACATTTTTTTAACTGTCATGATTATTGTCTATGACTTACGCGTGGCTGGATGACAGCCACTATGACAGCACATCGCTGCGGATAAAAAAACACTGTCAAATTGTTTATGGTGTCATGTCAGAATAGTGTGAACTGTGATGTGAATGTGATTTTGCATTGCGATTTTGCAAATTTTATCTTGTCAACGTAGTTATTAGTGGAGTTTAGTTGTGCATTGTAATGTCGTGACAGTGAAATAAAATGCAGTTCTATAAAGAGAGAATACTCAATGCTGCTCAGTTAAAAAGACTAAGTGAACACAAATATTCTTGTTCGAGTGCCAGTATATTGGATGCATGGCTCCAGCCGTGGTGGTGCTGGCTAGTATCTAAAACGCCGTTATGGCTCGCACCGAATCTCATCACAATATTAGGTTTAATAGTAAATATAGTCACCACACTTATACTAGTTTGGTAAGTACCTTGAAGGTTATATCAATACATAGGAACTGTGTCACAGATCTCGTCCGACCGTAACGACTTTCATTTTCTGCTGGTTCTAAGACTTTCTAACGGTCGGTAATAGTTGTCCTATATAGATGTTCTGTAATGATTTGGTAACTTTTGCATTTTCTATTCAATAAAATGATAGTTTCACGCATGTTTACATATTGTAATGCTTAAAAGAACGGGCATGCGATTGGTCGAAGCGACGTCGCGCCACATTCAGTTTCGATAAGATAGGCGAATTGAATTATTACTTGCTCTCCAGGTTTGTCAGTTATCCATGAAGACCTTAAGCTATCTTCAATCATGTACATACATTTTGATTTCTGCTTGGAATCTAATGCAATTTTTTTTTTGACACATAACCTTTTTACTCTCTTTAGTGATATGTTATCTACTTACAACTAATCAGCCAAGGGCAAAATAAATTTTGTATCATAAATGAATTTACAAGATATAAAGCCAGAATGAGGACTATTCAGTATCTGCTAAGATTTTGTAACTGGGAAACATTTTTTAAAAACAGGGGTTTGAGTAAACTTCAAAAGTAAAACTTTGCATGGTTTGCATGAATTTATTTCACTTATCAGTATGACCATGATATTTTTTAGTTATTATAGCACTAGATGTTATCACAATTTTGGTTTATTGTCAAACTGTAATTTCAGTTACAGTTTGACAAAAGAAGATAAGATAAAGTAACTAAACTTTTGAACAAGGTGTAATATTGCAACCTTGTGCCTTGATTGTATGATTGTAATCAGTAATGTCACTTCTGGGTATGTTGGAAGAAATGGAATAATTTAGAATTTGTTACTTCCAAACAACAGCCTGTTTCTGCCTCAAGGTAGATTAAATACATTATCACATATAAAGAAGCAAGCATGGATCAGTGCCTGCTTGTGATAGGTTAGCAATTTCAGACGATTATCTGAAGTCTAGGCTTCCTCACATTTTTTTTCACTAATGTCAGGGATATCTAAAATAAACTTAGAAATATAATATTTAGATAGCTTATCTAGAGCCTCATAATAATAAATCAGGGGTCTGAATGATGATCATTTGAATAAAAATGATACCTAGATTTTTATTTTATTTCAAACATTTTTTATAATCTAGCAAGACAATTGTTGATGATCTACTTCCCAACTTAATTTCTTTTTGAAGAAATTATTTAAATTAATCAAGTATGGTCTGGTACTAAAACCTGTATGGTCTGTTTTATTGATGTTGAATACAGGTTTTAGTATTTGCTTACTATTTTTTTTTATTCAATTGAGTAACAAAAAAGTCCACATTTAAATTAAGCAAAATTATTCAGATAAGAAATTTAGTCTTATGCATGAAATTCAAATATATAATTAAAAAACATAAAAAATACAAACATCCGAATTGAGAACCTCCTCCTTTTTTAGAAGTCGGTTAAAAATTCATTAAAACAATAAAATATGATACTAATATTTCTTCTTATTTGTATATTCCTCTAATACTATACTTTACTATAATGTTATAAAATAATTTAAAACATGATTAAACACTTAAGTTTGAAATTGAGGACAAATGTCTAACCTAAACTTTATGGTAATTAATTTAACATATGTTAGTGGGTATTATACCAATTAACCTTATTTAAAATACCTACCTTAAAGAAAGCAGGCTGGCTTGTGTCAATTCAGTCTGTAAACATGAATTATATAAACAGTATTATTTTAAAATGTAATGATATTGCATTAAAACCTAAATTGTTTTTTAAATTCTTGAAACTTTACTTTTGCGTCTAAAACATGACTGGGACTTCATGACAACATAACTTTATATATATATACTAGTTGTCTCTCGCAGTTTTAGTTGTGTCATTGGTTCCTGCTCTTATCCAGTGGGTTGTACTGCGATGTTATAGCCTATCCAACACTAGAAGTTTTTGGCAGTTTGAACCAGTACTTTCCGAGATGTTAATGTTAAAACTGTTCAGTTTTTTAATATTTGAATTGAACAAATATTTTTATTTCACATAGGCCTACATGGGCATTTATAAAACGTCTTAAGCTTGTGCTTGGTTCCAAATTGGTTGTTTCTTACAGAGAAGAACCGGCAAGAAACTCGATGGTTACTCTTTTAAAAAAAGTGGTTTATGTTATAATATTTCCTTAGTACAGTATTAATAGATTTTATCTAAGAACAGTGTAGACCAGTTAATATTGTACCCAAAAGCAAAAGCAGTCAATATTGTAAAAAAAAATAAGTTATAATAGGAAGTAATCTAAGAATTTGTGGAGTCTACATTCACATTATAAAAAAGAGGATATATGACTGTATCAGGCTCGGTGCCGGTCATCAATTGCCGTAGTGTGCATGCATCAGAACACATAAGATACTATTGCCTGTGGTACATTACCACTTTTATAGACTTGTAAATCAGATCTGTCAGTTGACCATTTATACATAACATCCTTATATGTTATAAAACAAAGGTCCCTCTCTGCATCTGTCGGTCAGTATGAAGACGATAAACTCCTGAATGTATTTTTATATGCATAATACATGCCAAAAGAGAAATCAAAAATCAGATGTGCATGTAATATATGTTCATTGAATTTTAAAGATTGGTGGCTCAAATTCACAGATTCATTGGGCACGCCATAATCATGGCATGGCTGGAGAGGCGTCGGACGGACGGACATCTTTACGCCCCAGCCGCTGATACCTCGACCCCGACTACCAGCCACCATAGGCGTGGGGTTGCGGACGACGAGCAATGGGTAGCTCGCCGTCCGGTCGTCCGGTAGCGCCGAAGCATCCAGAAGCCCAGTAGGGCAGAAGCCTATTGGGGCCATGGGTTGACTTTTGAAAGGATTACCCGTGGGTTTGGGACGCAACAAGCAGCTGAAGGAATATACTATGTGGTTTTAGTCAATACAAGTCTGTCACACGTTCCGCCCTAGAGCGAGAGAAGTCATTAGATGACTACCCACCTTAAAAAAATAATTCACAGATCCCATCATCATGACTCAGCATTAAAATGTTGTTTATTTTTAAGTCTACTTCTGTTAATGTTTCTTACAACAAAATATTTATAAAGAAGTGATAATATTTATTATAAGACTAATTAACACTTACTGTTAATCTAAAAGGTAATTTTATTGCCAACATACTATCATGCATTAATGAACTCATAAAGGAAGTAAGAAACAGTCGTGTGTACCTATTTGCTGAAGTGTTCTACACAATTTAGGTACCTAATATGAAAGAGCTCACATGCAACCTGCTATCCAGTAATTAAGTAAAATATATTTTTTTTACTAACATATTGGGGGCCCCGCTCTTGGGCGTAACGGGAGATAGTGTCAGACTCTTACTGACTAAAAACCCACTCCTGTTCCTTCGTTCCCTTCGTCCCAGGGCCCCGGGTTCCGCTTTCACACTACCCGTGGCCCCAGTAGGGTTCGACCCTGCTGGGCCCCTACGATTTGCTGATATCTCCTTGAGGCGCGCGTCGACGCCTTGGGCTCGGTCCGGACGGTTACCGGACGATCGGACGACGAGCCACCCATTGCCGTCTGCAAACCCGCGCCTACGGTGGCCGGAAATCGGGATCAGAATCCCGGCGGCGGCGGTTGGAGCGTAAGGACCGTTGCCTCACGCTATCGGCCGCCTCCAAAACAAAATAAAAATAGTTTCTTTGTAATTCAAAATTCTATTTCAATAAAACCTTGGTTGTTTTTGTAAGTTTTTCGTGATATAAGTATGTAGTGCTGATTGTAATCAATTACTTAGTCAATCAAGAATTGTGTATGTTTTCCTTATAGCTTCAAATTACTATTTTCACAATAACACAAATTGCAAACATAATAAAATTTATGGGCACCAATAGCAAGGTACGTCAAGAAGCGGCCGATTCGTTGTACCAACTCATTCCTTGTTCTACGGCTTGTATACTTCAAGTAGGTACTATATCGGTACGCAGCGACCCCGTTGGTACTTCCACATGCGTCACACATCATTAGATCAGTCACGCTTGTTAGCTTAGACATCGCAATACGGCAATAATGGTGTTACCAAAGCAACTAGCATAGCTATTGTTCACGTTGATCAAATAATAATAATAATATTCCACAACTATCACACAACGCTCTCTAGTCTCAAGCTAAGCAGAGCTTGTATTATGAGTACTAGACAACTGATAAACATACTTATATATTTCTAAATACATACATATTATAGATAAATTACACCCAGACACAGTACAAATGATCGTGCTCATCACACAAACATTTGTCCTGGGTGGGAATCGAACCCACGACCTCCGGCATAGCAGTCAGGGCCACTAACCACTAGACCAACAGGCCAGTCAACCAATTTAAAGGGAACACGTTTCATCTGAGAGCTAATAATACTATAATACTGCACCTGACCCATCCGCCTTCTATGCCTAGTGACCTGTAAAGGCGTTTGACACCCACGCACATAACTCAACAGCCGAGTTAAGGGGATGCAACTCGACATACATTTTCACTGTTTTTTCACTGATTATGACGTTGTTACACATTTTACATTAGATATTTTGGAAACGCAGTGGGGTATCTTGTGAATATTATCTAGGCAGTAGCCTTTTATTGAAATCAATTTATACATTTGTGTTAAAATAATCCAGTAAAGACCTCTGAAAATTTGCTTTATAACAATTAAGCAAGAACAAGAAGCCTTGCAAGTTTAATCAAAATTCTGAATGACGACAATTTTTTTCAAAAACTTTTAAGGGTTTAAAAAAACACGTATTTCCTGGAACAAGTTTTGTAAAATATTCGAGTAAATCACGGAATTACTGAATGCTAACAGGGTTTTCAGACGTTATTTCTTATTTCGCGTTGCCTTTTCGAAAAACATCGCGTTGGATTGCGTCAAATGAAGTAACAAGCTTTGAAACCATGCTCGATGTTGAACATAGGCGAGTGAAAAAGGACCCTCTTAAGTGATCCTGTTCAGGGCTTAATAGACCAGAATCGCAGTCAATGACCGTGAAAACAAAAAAAAAAACGTTCTAAATTTGACAAGAAATAGCTATTTAAATCTCGAACGATCTAAAGTCAAACTGGAGAGAGTATTTGGTCCACTTTTGTTGGCATTTCTCTTTCGCTTATGTGGTTCTCTTTGAAGTATTTACTTATGACGGTTCCGGTCCTTACCTGACCTTTAAAAATACTTTGACTATTCTATCATCTTTATAACCCACTGTATGATGCTGCAGGTTTAGTCCAGACGCGAGGCAGGAGCCTCCGCGATGGGCATGCGCCCTATGCGCGCTAGGAGTTTTCATATACCAGAGCCTGGATGCTATTGATGGCAAGCAGGCACGCCGCACAGGCAGCCAGTCGCCGCTGGGAGAACTCTTCGACCACGGCTGTGACAGCATATCAACAGTGTTCATAGCGCTAGGAGCATGTATAGCTGTCAAGTTGGGAGAGTACCCTACGTGGATGTTCTTTCAGGTATGTATCATGTAATTCTAATCTTTTTAACTTTCGCTAGCGTAGAAGAACTATACATATAATAGGTGTCTCTTTTCCTACATACCGACCCTTCGATATATTTCTTTCTTTATTTGATTGTCAATATCTTAATAGCCAGTCATAAGTACGTAGTATGAATCACATTTTATGCTCGATTAAATGGTTATGTCGGCCCTTCTAAGACGACAAATGAGTTCGCAAGGTCAAAACCAACGTCGACTTATCCTAGATGTATTAAATCTTCGGTCAATTATGGTATGGCATTAACCATGGCTACTTTGTATTAGTCGATAAATGGTCCCACTCATCCACGAGGGTAACAGAGAGAAAAAAAGTTGAATCAAAATAAAATAGTGCGACTATCACGTGTTGTTAATCTTTATAATTATTATTAACCTGCGATATACCTATATCGCAAATGCTTGTGACTAATTAGAATATTAAAACGTAATTTATATAAGTACTACTCAAGTACTTGGTACCTACGTCGCGCATTTCCTTTGGGAGTGCGTGGAAAATTAACGCCGAAGTCCCCAGTGAAGAATATGTTTGTAGTATATTAGTTAGTCTATACTAAAGTAATTAGCATTCATTCTTCACGGAAACGTGTGCTGAAAGCAAGGTCGAGAGCAGTGACAATTACTATATTTACTACAGGTCGTTGATTCAATTATTAAAGGAATGCCAATGAGTCTGTTATTGTTTAGTTAGCCTTTATATAATTTTGGTATGGGCTGCTAAGATTGCATTTACTGATGTAAATTGCGAATCAGTAGGTACTTAATAGATAAGCTACTTAATTTATTGTACATATTACATAATAGTATAAAAAGTTGAAAGGGAATCGTTTGTCTTGGTATGGTCATGTGAAGAGGAGGGATGAAACGCATGTTACTAAAAGAGTTATGAGTTTACATGTGGATGGATGGAGAGGGAGAGGGAGACCAAAGAAAAGATGGATGGATTGTGTGAAGAGTAATATGAAAGAAAAGGAAGTTAGTGATAGCATGACGAGTAACAGGGCAGAGTGGAAGAAAAAAACGTGTTGCGCCGACCCCAAATAACACGGGATAAGGGCAGGAAGATGATGATTACATAATAGTATAATATGCAGAAAAGATAGAGCTAGAGAAATATGAGAAAGTAGAAACAATAAATAAGCCGTACTGAGAATAAAATTGTACCTAACGTGAACTAGGTTACTTACGCTAAAAATACAAAAAAGCTTCAAAATTATACCTACGTTTAATTTCTTTATCTCAATATATCGATGCCGCAGCTCAGCTGAAACAACTGACTCAACATTTGCACCACACAAAAACCGTCGACACACAGATTTGAATGAAATTTGGCATAGTGAAAGTTTGTATAATTACTGACTACTGCCATATTCTACGTAAAAGTGATGCGAGAGTAGAAAAGGAGGTTGTATCAAAAAAAATAAACGACGAAAAAAGAAAGGCTTGAATAAAGATGGTTTAGTTTCTCTATAATATTACTTTGAGGAAAATTCGGACGGTGTTTCTCTATATGTAGTGTGTAAGCTAGATTGCAGCCTTCAAATGATCTTAACCTCTTAACCCTGACCAGCGCATTAGACACTACGCCGTGAATGAACTCGCTACCTACGTAGATAGCTATCAATGATGTTACGACTGTACTTTTCCGTATTTGCGACATGACCCTCATTATCTCAATATTCGTTTTTGGGAGTGCTGCCAAGCAGTGCGCCCAGATACCGCCAAACTCTGGAAACTGGCCAATTTCTGTGATTCACTATTTTAAGTTTTACCTAAATATGACCGAGATTATTCACAACTATTTATCTTTTACAATTGACGATATTAAACTAAAGACGACTATATAAAAAAACTAAAGACTGGTTCTCTTTTGTAACAGTTGTATCCTACTGACCAATTTGCGCTAGTCAATCTTCTTGCGAATACTTTAAGAGCCATCTCTCGCAATCTAGGACATGAATTAATTGGAAATAGCCAGTATTCTCCGCGACTGTTTAATTACCTCGATGTTTAGAGTGGATTTGATTTGATGAACAAACAAATGTTTTACTTGTATCAGAATCTAATCCACAATTGCATTCAGTGCGAAAATTTAGAAACGCAAATTGGACGGAATAGATAAAAAAAAATAGGCCAGACTGGCCATTACAAAGAATCTAGATACATCACGTAATGCTACAACAATTTTCTAGAAGCAACGTAAAAATACGGTCATCAAAATATATTTTCACAATTGCTCTGTAACTTTCCAGTGTTTCTGCGCCATGACGCTATTTTACTGCGCTCATTGGCAGGCGTACGTAACGGGGACCCTCAAGATGGGCAGGATAGACGTGACGGAGGCCCAGTACTCCATCATTGCTATCCATCTGGTGTCCGCCGTGCTGGGCCCCAACTTCTGGGCCACTCAGGTAACGTCATCCAACTGTTTTGCACAGCGTATCATAGGCTAGTGATGCAAAATGACTTCCAGAATACTGACATCAAACTAAATTGTTCGACAGAGGCACCATGTTTATCTAAGACCGGTGTAAATGTATAATGTCAGACATGTTGCCTCCATCGAGCGCTATTTATTCTCA
The DNA here is from genome assembly GCA_949316375.1 of Mythimna vitellina. Taxonomy (NCBI): domain Eukaryota; kingdom Metazoa; phylum Arthropoda; class Insecta; order Lepidoptera; family Noctuidae; genus Mythimna; species Mythimna vitellina. The sequence continues at coordinate 1,005,296 of OX438689.1, read as the reverse complement.
AACAAATTACGTTTGTACTTGTCGACAAATGATCCCAACAAAAACACAGTGCAAGTCATTTTGTACGCAAGCGAGCACTTGAGTGGTATAACACTCAAATTATATTATCGTAACGTTAGCTCAGTGTTGTCCGATGTTAAGTTAATAACACACCACTTATAAAAAACAAGTTGTTTGAGATTATATCGATGTTGTCTCACAAATATTGAATGTACACACGAAAGAATTACAGGACTCGTTAAAACTTCATAAATATTTATCAAAGGAGTCGTCACACAAAAGCAAAGTTGAATGCAAACCTAATTTGAGATAAATTATCCTAATTGGTAATTCTTTTGTGTTGCACTAAAAAATTTGTAACACAAATGTCCAAATACTAAAAAAGCCACCAGCTATAAACTGTTAGGTGATGTTTAAAAATACCCACATGACCGCTATATTCGTGATCTGTCCGTGTTCCACGTTACATCAGGTACAACTTGACTCGACCTGAACTGGTACCACACCACGCCTTTGTCCAGTCGATCATTGCACAATCTGATCACAGTTCTGCCAACTAGAAGCGAATTATGATACGTACTTATCTTCATATACGTATTTATGTATCAGTAAAATATTTCCAGTCATTGAAATGGTTGCTTTATTTTTATCAACTTTACATTTATTACCAATACAAAGGAGTTTAAAAAAGTGAGTGACCTTTTTAGTCACATTGGTTTACCTAGATTTTTGTGTTGGATGCACGGGCTTGGCTTCTATTTGGTGGAACATGGTCGTGGTTAGGCGCCGCACACTGTAACGCACCTGTGCACTAGGTGGGCGGAGGGCTCGAGGTCCGCTACTCGCTGGCGCTGGTGGCCCTGGGGGGCGCCGCGCTCACGGTGGGCGCACTCCTCGCCGCCATCGTTTCGGGCGGAGTGGGCAAGAACGGCTCCACCGTCGCTGTGAGACATCTCTTTAGTCCCACGTACGATCACCCTGTGTGGGAGACCAAAAATTAACAAATACTTTACCAACGAATTAGATGGTCACATTGACTTTTAAACTAAATGACAAGATGGGAGAACAAAGATGATTATTACTTAGGTTCGCACTGCATTTTGTCTGAACGACAGCTGCATCACAGCCAGCACAATCGCGACAAATCCTAGAACGCACAGCACCAAGACGAGCCCGCCCATCCTTAAATATTTTTATTTCTTGCTTTTATCAAATATTTTCTGACAGAATGTTTTATGTTATGATGTCAAATAGAAAGTGATCATATTTTCAAAATTAGAACCTTATGTAATGAGTTCTATTTTAATTATGCTTTTGGAAAAAGTGATTGAAATGTACTAGTTCTTATTTAATGAATTTTCTTTTGTTTTCTTTGTGCTATCATCTTGACATAACAAGTCGCGCATTTGGAATGTGTCTCCCACACGGCACTGGTTGGGTTACAGATTGGGTATTTGAACTGTATCGTACTGTATAGCATCTCCGGTTGATATAACCTAGCGTGGTCAGTAGCTCGGCTTCAGATTGGCAGCAGTTAGTGATACGGCACTTTCACGCGATTATAGCACGATATAGATTACAAACATAATTTTGCAAATGTGAATTTGGTCTTCCAATTATTACGAACAGGTAGATAGAGTCTAGATAACCTTGTTTGTTGAATGAATTATATTAATATGATTTATGAATGTTGTTCCATTGATGAATTGTATTTAGATAGATGTATATAGGATCTTGTAATGTTTAGCTAGCTAGAGTACCTTCCTACTGTAAGATTTGAATGTAAATGTGAAGAATTTAGTAACTAGTTAATTTTGAAGTGATATATCGTTCGTGCGAGTGCCAATATAAACTTAGCTTTGATCTGTATAACTTTGACACTTTTGGTTCCATTGCTTCATTATCATGTGGGTTTTTTTAATAGCATGTATTAATTAATGTGACTAGACCATGCTCCCTGTTGTGACATGGAGTACCTACATTGTAGTTCGTTTCATTATACATTACTTAAGCTGGAGTATTTTGTAGATTTAATGTACTAAGTGTTTTATTTGCAGGATTTTTATTTTTATATAAGAAATAACATGATATTACTGTCTCTTCGTGGAGCATGATCTATAAGAAATATTATTTTAAGAATGTCTTTGTTTCCGTGTAGGATTTGTTAGTCTTGTTCTAATGTGAAGGCTTTTCCATACTAGTGCGATGTGGACTGGTATTGTCGTAGTAATATCGTCTGTCTGTCTATCGTGTCGTTGTACTTATATTGTTAATTTTTTGTTCATATCTTTGTGCAAGTGTATCAATGTCTACCCTAATGACGGGCATACGGTGTACAGGTAGGTCTACGGCGGGTAGAGTGGCAAATCGAGGGATTTAACCACTCCCGCTTTGGGTGGGCCGAGAGGAAGGGTCAGAGTTTTTCTGATTAAAACTCACCCGAGTTTCTTCAGTTGCCCTTTACGTTTCGGGTCCGCGGTGGCGTTTTGAGGAAATTCCACAGTTGTAGAGAGACTTCTGGCACGCATATCTGTTTGTAAGTCATTTACTAAGGGGTTGAAGTGTCACATACACGCCTGGGTTCACCACAAATACCTACCGTAACGAACTGATATTTTATCGCACGTGTGTGGAAAAGTCTTCACAGTTAATTTTACTATCAATTGTGGCTGGTGCGTCTCCCTTTTATTTTGTCTAAGATGTGGGTCTTCACTCATTTTGAATTATTCATGCAGTGTACATACACGCGCTATGTATTGACGACCAGCTGTCGAGTGGAGTCATGTAAATGCAACTGTAGGAAGTTTGACGAAAGAATTATGACAAATTAAAATGCGGTCTATATGTAAGCAGTAGGACAGAGAATCGGACTCGACATAATTGATATATTATGTGTAGCTAAGAGCGCGGAGACGCTTCGACGCCCAACCATGTCCTTGTCGCGGTGCAACATGAATGACATTAACTGTTAACATCTTTGAACAGCGGAGATGGCAATTATACTTGAGTGCTCAATTTCGAATGAGTGTTAATTATACTGCCGTCTATAGAAGCCGTCGTAGAACGGCGATTCCATGCTCTATGCTACAGTACAAGTTTGAACAAGGTTAGGTTAGGGTGTGTTGTGTGCCCCTGGTGTAACGGCCCCCTCACCGCAGATACCCCCGCTGGGCGTGCCGCTGAGCCTGCAGGTCACGTCCACCTGCTTCGCCCTACAGTTTTACTTTGCCACCAACTTTTTTTCCACATTCCGTGTTAGAGGATGTGGCAAGAACGGATCGACCGTCGCCGTAAGATTGCATATTGTTTACTTGGACATTCGTTCGTGGGACGTCGGTTTGAATGCGACGATTCAGTCTTGGTGGAGAGCCGCCATTTTTATTTCAGTTACATTTTGAATTTCGAAGGAATATTCCCCATTTAAATCTACAATTTTCTCATAAAGAAAAACCAACTTAGCAATATAAAAAGTGTTTTTCATGTAATAAAATCGAAATAAACGAGAACTATAAAATAAGTTAACGACTGAATCGTCACATTTCATGATTTAACCAAGCTGCATGGAACATATCGTGTAAATAACACTGAAGCCACAACAGCTGAAGATCTACATTATTGTGTCAATGTCTATTAACTTTGTTCATTGCGGGATATCAGACTTTCATTAACTTTATTTAATAGATATGAATATCATTGAGCCACTCGTAAAGTTACAAGACTGAGTTACTGGGTCCCATTTCAGATATTTAGTACCTACCTAAATGACACAAATATAATATTTGAAAAAAAGTTGTTTTTTACATCTGCTAAAGAAATTGATTCTGACTAGAAAAATACTTCAAAAATTAAAGTTGCTATGTTCGATCAACGTTGCTATGGTCAAAACCCACTAATTAAAATTACGTGTAGGTAAAAATGTCGTTTCACGACTTATTTAAACTACACGTAATTTAAACCAACTTCTAATCAACTACATTTCGTGGCAAGTTGCCATATAAGTAAGAAATTACAACTCCGAATCTCATTTATTTACTTAAAGTTTATTTGATATGGGAGCAGTGGTGGCCGAGCGGTAACAGCTCCAACTTACAAGTTGTAGGTCGCGGGTTCAAACCCAGGCAAGCGCATTAATTTGGGTAATTTATTTCATCACCACTGCTCTCGAAACGGTGAAGGAAAACATCGTGAGGAAGCCGGTATGTCCTAGAACCAAAAATTCGAAGTCACGTGACATTCACCCATACTGGTCGCGCGTGGTGGATTACGGCCCATTCCCTCTCCTAGAGAGGAGGCCTGAGTCCCAGCAGTGGGAACATTAAAAGGCTGATTATGATTTATTATTCGATTTATAAGATCCAGATACACTTATTGACGAATTATATATAAAAGGCAAAGTCCTGACTCACTGACTGACACATCAACGCCCAGCCCAAGCCCTTGGGACCTAGAAAGCTAGAAGAAATATAAGCACAGAGTACAGCTAAGGAGTGGAATCCCTGCCGGAATCTGTGCTTTTTGATAGCAACCTAATGTCTAAGTCAAGAGAGAATAGGTTACTTCTAGGCGTGCGTGCTCCATTGTCGAACACATCATCGCTTACTATCAGGTGAGATAGTGTAGTACCACTATCTCACCGCGACCTCATCAATAACTAGCTTTTGCCCGCGGTTTCGCCCGCGTACATAAAATATATCCTTTGCCACTCAGGAATAAAGAAGCTTTCTATCGGTAAAAAAAAATTAGCAGTAGGACCAGTACTTCCAGAGATTACCTCCTACAAACGACGAGTGAGAAGTGGGTAGCTCGCCGTCCGACCGTCCGGTAAACGTTCGGATCGAACCCAAGCCGTCGACGGCGCGTAGTGTTCCACGCGCGAGATGTCAAGCCTACTGGGGCCATGGATGATGCAAAAGAGATCCCCGAAGCCCTGAACAATGGCAAAGAAGGAACAGGAGTGGGTTTTTAGTCAGTAAATATCTGACACTCCCTCCTGCTCCGCCCAAGAGCGGGGGATATCATTAGACGATTTTCCCACCTAAAAAACCTCCTACAAACAAAGAAAATAAACTTTACCTCTTTATAATATTAATGTAGATGAAAAAAAAAGTATACAAACAATAAGGATTTTTCAAAGTTCACCCCCTAAGAGGACGAAACAGGGCTCCAAAGTTTGTCTGGAGAAATTGACCTCCACGTGGGTGAAGCCGCTACCAGAAGCTTGTCTGTGCTATATCGGCTCTCTTCTCGACCTCATACATTTATTCTAAGGTGGTTTTGGCACATTATAATTTTTAATAGTACCTACAGCACTGGTTTTTATGGTGTAAGTCTAAAATAACTACATTATTATTACCTGGGAGACTACATAATTCTACCCTAAATTTAATTTCATTATCATTTTTAACCGATCACCTTTTTTGGTGGGACATCACCAAAGACTCCTGCTTTGGGTGGAGCGAGAGGGAGTGTCAGTCTTTTACTGTCTTAAACCCATCTGTTTTCTTCAGTCGCCCTTTGCTTCCTAGGGCAGCGGAACAACCGAACCTAACGCCTTAAGTTATGTGTACCTGCTAGGTTTCAACTACATATATGTATTTCATGTTTAATGACATAAAAATTATCTGTGTACTTAATTCAAGAGAGAGGATCACTGATGACACTCACATACTTATGTTGAAGTGCAACATGCAATCTCTTGTACTTGTCTAAACATCGACATCACTGTAGTGTGTAACCATTTATGTTTGTAGACAGCCGTATTAAAGTTTTTCGTCAGTGAACTGTTTTGTACTTGATTATAACTTGTGAGACAATACACCGAATCAAACCAAACAGTCGTATTATTCCTTCTTCTACCCGAACCTGTACAGACCACACTACATGGCGACCGTGCCAGGATATCATCGCTGACGCAAATCATTTATCACAACGAGCACCGATATACAAACAAATTACGAATTGGGACATCGGTATCGATTGTTATTTTTTGGAAAAACTAACAGAAACTGGGAAACAGACTATCGTGCTATGGGCTCAATAAAAAGCAAAGAGCAAGTAATAATTGGGCAATCTGCAGCTGAGAGCAACCACGCACAAGCGACAGTGGAACACCTGCAGATCAACATCCTACTATCAATAATATGTACCTGTATGTTGATAGTGGTATTGATCGGATTTTTCTGCCTGTACAAGTGATGCCACACCAAGTGGATGCAGAAGCAGCTTAGGAGTGAAGATTCCTTTGTCAAATCCATCCAAAGGTTGTCTTTAAAAAATCGCTTTTAGCGATAAGACCGCCCATTGTGACACCCTATTAATGTTGATTTCCTAATGTAAAATGTATTTTTGGTGTACAATAAAGAATATCTATCTATCTATCTATCTATCTTTGGTGAGTCCTGTTACGGTCGCCATGTAGTGTGGGCTGAACAGGTTCGGTTAAAAGAAGGAATAATACGACTGTTTGGTTTGAAGGTTCGGTATATTGTGTCACAAGTTATGATCAAGTACAAAACAGTATCGCCAACGAAGCACTATAATACGGCTGTCTACAAACATCAATAGTTACACACTACATGACATTATCATTCGCATTCACATCTATTTAATAATCAGTAAGCAGTTCTTGTATTTTTAAAAACCTTCTTAAACTATTCTAATCTCAGTATCAATTTGGCATAAAAACTAACAACTTAGACAAGTTTTTGACATTATGTTCTTTCTTTAATTTTTTTTAAAAAGTTGCCCCACTTTAGTAACTACTCCTGAATCGCGGGTGCCTTCAAAAACATGCATACTCACATATACATAGAACTGGAACTAAGTATCTGTAGCTCATACAAATGTTTGTTCCGTTCGGGAATCCAACGAGCGACACGCAGCGCAAGAGCCAGTTGCTCATTGGCTGCGCTGTATCAAATTCGAGTATCGTTGATATGAGATTTTGAACGCTTTCAACTACGGAAATTGGCCTGCAAGTCTCAGTTACCACAACGTCACATATTTGACAAAAATTCAATACAAAAAACACAAAGACCATAAATGAGTGAAGACAACACATACAAAGTTGAGTCTAGTATTGGATGTCGCTTCCAGTCAGTTAATCGATGTAATTGATATTAATGGCATGTATGTGTTTCTCTTTCTGTTATGGCCGCCGTCCCGCGCCGCGCCGCCGCTCCGGTCTAACCGCATGACGTCACCATGTGCCATCACTCCATCAAATCACGGTTTAACACTACAGTTACCGATAAACGTCAGCTTGAATCTGATATCGAACTACGCAGTCGTGGTTCTCACGCTGTACCTAGTCTGCGGTTACGTTACCGTCATTATGAAGGGTGGAGTGGGGAAAAACGGCTCCACTGTCGCAGTAAGACTTTTTGAATTAGCATTGTGCCGTATGCATAACACTTGTTAACAAGACAAGCGCTGCACAGACCGTACTAACGCGCCGACCACCGCGCTATGCCACGTGTGACGATGCTCGATGACTGACTCGATCACTAGTGTTGTACCGTCCGTCCTGTAGTGTTGTGCTGTGTCTCATAGTGCACGGGTGTCGCATTCATTGCATGTTGAACTGGATGGCTTCCTACTAACCGCATGTGTGTGTTTCTGTTGCTTTCTTGACGTTGCATGTTAGTTTTTTAAGTAGTGCTTAGCATGATGCGTTTTGATAAACTATTTTTAAATTCCGTACCTATTTTAATAATCACTAAAAGTATATGAGATTTTTTTTAAATAACAAAACTAAAATTAAACTTGCTAATAACGCTAATTGAAAAATTGACTTTACTGCCTACCAAATACATGTCTTTTTGCAATGACATGGCACATTCGTCCTCGTAAGGCCGTGGTACATCCAGTATTTCCGTAGGGCACGAGCATCCTGTCTCCGGTGATCCCGTTCTCGCTGGTGGTGGTGCCCGCCTTCATTATCTTCCAAAAGAGCGAGACCAACGTGTACCAGAACCACCCATCCCTCTACATCATAGCCTTCGGGATGGTCGCCGCTAAAGTTACCAATAGACTTGTGGTGAGTGAAACGAAATATTTTAATTAATTCGTGTGCTGTTTGAAATTATTGAGGCTATTTTTGGCTTAAGTTTTGCTTTAGTTTTTGGATGTTTACACCACAATTCTGCTAAATTGTACATATATGCAACCTTGTAGTACAGTTACTGGTTGCTTTCAAATAATTATGGTATGAGAAACGAGAATCCTTGGTTTGATCCCTGGGACGAACAAAGTGTTAAATATACAATACACCTACTCGAAAAACCGATCCTACCCGTATCGCTCGTAGGCACGCAATTTACTGTTTTCCGTACTAGTGCGGAAAAGTGCGCGTACTCGCCCCCGACACAATTTAATATATTTTTTGGGTGCTAAGCGACCCACACGATTCGCCGATCAAGCCGCGTGTATTTATTTCTTCGTAAGTGTATTGCAAAGCGTGTGGAAATTTGTCACTTCAGCACTCGGCTCCATAACACCGTCTGCCTGCAGGCGACGGGTGAATTCCGCCTTGGTCGCAATGAAAAACTTTCTCAATTTGTATCAAAATGTACTACTCTGTCAACTATCCCACAATCGATCAAGAGACTGGCCTTTACTACACAGGACTTTGAACTTTACTGTAAACGACACAATTGTGGTTACAGGTGGCTCACATGACCAAGAGCGAGATGGACTATTACGACTGGTCGCTGCTGGGGCCCGCCATGCTGTTCCTCAACCAGTACTTCAACCACGCTCTGCCCGAGTACTACGTGCTGTGGCTCTGCACGGTACGTACATATTCACACATAGGAACTAACATTCAATATTCTACATCGAGGTATTAGAGTTCGTACACACAGTGGTGGTCATATAATTAAGAACGATTTGTAGTACCAAACATTTTTTTTAAAAACTGGCCAAGAGCGTGTCGGGCCACGCTCAGTGTAGGGTTCCGTAGTTTCCCGTCCGTCACTATTAGTGTCCCCACTCAAGAGTAATTGAATGACAGACAACGAGCAAGAAAAATTACCACCAATGCCAACGAGAGAACAACCGAACAATTCGACAATGTAATAGCTCATACCCGTCCCGACCCCATCAACTCAGGAAAAATCTTAACAGCGCGAAGTAGCCCAAAGTACAGCACCATCTCTCAGAAAATTTGGTTATTAATTTATACGAACTAGACGGGTTATGTATGTTGGGTTTTCGTTGGTAATTTTGGATCGTTTGTTTGTTGTTCGAACTGATTTTAATTTATTTATTTTTATTTGAAACTTTCGACGTTCAGGATAATAAAATATGTAAATTAAGTTAAAAAAATATATGGTTAAATTACAAACTTAGTTCAGAAATTATTTTGTACAACTTTTCAAAAACTGTTCAACCCATCAAGTTCAATATAATTTTCCTAGAAAGTCTTTATAAAGTTTTACTTTTGAGATTTTATCATATTTTTAACCGACTTCTAAAAAAGGAGGAGGTTCTCAATTCGGATGTTTGTAATTTTTTTTTAATGTTCGCGCATAGCGTCGTCGCTTGCAAACCGATTTGAAAAATTCATTGTTTGTTGAAAAGGGTATACTTTACAAATGGTCCCATAGTCATCTAGTCGGGATCTGATGATTCAATCTTTGCGAAATAAAGGGAACTCCTCAAACATTATAGGCAACCATATGGTGATTTTGGTATTTTCATCAAAAACTTAAGCATTTACAGTCAAAAAGTAACATTTGATGAAGTGGAACTGATGAAAGCGACCATTTCTGGTCGCTTTCATCAGTATCATAATATCCTTTTAGGGGAAAAAATATTTGCAAATCGGTCCATAAACGACGGAGTTCTGAGGTAAAAAACATAAAAAAATGACGATAAAAAAAATACAACCGAATTGATAAGCTTCTTTTTTTTGAAGTCTGTTAAAAATGTGTAATAACATCATAATCACTGAGCGGTTGTATGAAAATGTACCTCGAAAAGGACGCTCTTAGGGGATTTGCTCCCTTTTGTGAGATAGTTAAAATCTTTATTGTACACCAAAAATAAAATTACAATAGGAACAGGAAATACGCGAGTAACTTTTATTACAAATTTTATACTGTCACTCCTCCGGATCATTTTTGTCCAATATAAAATAAGTCCAGAAACTGCTTTTTATTATTGGCGAAATTTTTATTTACTATTGTACATAATACGTATGTCCGAATATTGAAAAAACTTGGATACCTAAATAGAGGAAACAAACACTACAGAATTCACAGAGGAAATCACGTCGATAAGTAAAACAAAAGTTGCAGGATCTTGTCAGCAATGTTTCCAACAGGTCAGTGTTAGTAAGCGAACGATAATAGCATATAGGTAAAAAAACACGCGCCACTTGGCTGGCTCCGCCCACTTTCATCAGCATCCGTTAAAGATCCGAATTAATTGGATGCGGATGCGGATACGGATGCCGGATGCGGATGCAGATGTCAGAATTGTTGCGAATATTTCGCATTTGCGGATGCGGATATCCGTAACACCCCTAGTATATATACAACAGCCGAAATCAACTATCTAACAGTTGGCCGGACCACACATAACACCCGCACGGTCAGATGTTTCTCTTTTTTCTACGGAGGTTTGCGGGACTTTAACCCCTTTTCTGCTTACTTCTAAACGTGTAACATGCTTGTTTTTGTGTTACAGATATGGGTATGCGTGGACCTGGTGCGCTACTGCGGGCAGATCTGCCTGGAGATCTGCGCGCACCTGCGCATCCAGCTGTTCCGCATCAGCAGCGCGGCGGCGCCCGCCAACGGTACGCGGCGCGCCAAGCGCCAGCACTCGCAGCACGCGCAGCACGCGCACCACTCGCACCACTCCTAGTGCCGCCCGGGGGAGGGGCGGGGGATAAGGTACTTCTAGCATCGGCGGTTAGACATTTCATTTTCGGTTCAGCACTTGGTTAAGTACCATTAAGTTAGTGTCGAGGCGAGGTGCCAATCCATACATTTCAATTCTTACACTTCGGAAGTTCTAAACTCCGAATCACAGCCTCAAGACTAATAAAGGCACCAAGTCTATGTTATTTAATGATTATTGTACTTTTTTTGGGTTCCATTTATTGAACATCAGCTCTGCCTCTCCGACACACAGATCAATGCTAAAGTGTTTCAGGCAGAGTCGCCAAAATGCGAAACAACATTGACAAAGTCTCCAAAATGCTGATCGCCGATGCTAAAATTATCGTATCTGCTGTACCCCTGTACGTCAGTTTTGTTCGCTGTCGAGGCAATTTTAAATAAGGTCGAATAAATTATTTTATGTGTAGATAAATCATTAAGTTCACGAGAGTTTCCAAACAGCCCTGCCTTTAAGGTAGCGTAATGTGTTGTATAAAATACAATGTTTCAGTTAATGCGTACAAAGAAATTTCGTTTTAAAAATTTCGTTGTACTGTTCAAGTGTCGGCAGCGTTCAAAATGGACTCGTTTATCTAATTTGTTGATTAATGAAGGCTCGGTATGTATAATGTTATGGGATAAGGCTGCGGTGCTCTGAAGCCGTTCTATTTTCACTTCTACTCTACTATCTAACAATCACTAATATGCGATACTTAGGACGTCCAAACACAAGGATTATAACGCACGGGTACTCATTTGTCCCACAGTCAAAACTGCGTAACAAAGTAATAATAACTCTTATGACAGCTACGTAAGGCTGCATTTCATTTACATATGACAAGTAACATTAACGTTATATGACTTACATATATATAAACGGCATGATGCTAACAGTACCCAGCCGTCAACAATATTCATTGAGTTTTAGAAAAACGATGACTGTGAATACCAGTGTGACAGCTACTTTCTAGAGTTTGATAGACATTAACGCACGGGGAATGTATTTTGTGTGCCTGGACAGGCAACGTGTAACCTTTTGTATGTAAGGAAGCGACAGTTCGCCGCTGTAGGAGCGTCAGCTCTTTCGAATATAAAACCACTTCAGACAGTGTTGTCTCTATCATAATTCATTCGAGGTGTGCACGCCAGTGCGGCTTTTTTTCTTCTTCCATACTTCTTTAGTATCTTTAGACATACTTGTTCTTCTGTACAAACCGTTTGTGTAGAACTATTGACTATCCGTAGTATATTAAACCGTGACAAAACGGATGAAATGAAGTAAGACGAAACAAAGCAATATTTAATCAAAAAGAACCAATAGAAAGTAGTATTCAATGACAAATTTGTTATAAGCGATGTTGGTCCAATGAAACTCACCATATTGTTAATATAGTAAATGTTTACACTCCTATGAAAAAAAAAATACCTTCATTACATTTTAATTTAAAAAAAAAATCGTTTGCACTACAACATAAGATTTTCTTTTACTAACGAGAAATTTTATGAAAACTATCTCATCGCGCCTGTACTATCTGCAAAATTAAGTACTTAACCAATGCAAGGTAGACAGGACCGCATGCCTTCAGTCTATTAACGCTTCATATAAGGTGCTGGGTCCTATAAACACTAACAAGACGCATAAAGTGATGGGTCGAGAGGTCGTTCTTACTTCGAGAATGCTGTCAAATGTTCACTACGTTGAAAGAGATTCAAAACTGTACCTTATAGAATTGTCTTAAAACCAGATGACTGAATAAAAAATTGCAGAATAACATGAATACATCAGAACATAGTAAGCTTATCAAATGTGATCTAGCATTCCAGTTCTTGGAATGCTGAATAATTCTGCAAGAATGACAACAAAATTGAAACTGTTGAATCATTTTCTTCGTCTTGTCGTGGACATTAATTCTTGGTGTGAGAATGTTCTCTGGCGCGCCCATCACTAGTCATATATTGTACATCATTGTTGTAGATGAGGCGCGACTCTTGGATAAAGGTTATCACATATACATAGGAGCCTGTGACCAGTAAGTCAGGGACTTGGAGGCTTGCCACTTGACCGTAGAACAGGAATTTATAGGCATGTGTGTACAAATGGTGAACCGAAATAAGTTTCCACTTACTATAACTCCACTCGCAATAACATTAGACGTTTACACAAACCCTTTTTACTGCCAGTTTAACCGATTTTGACTTCTATTTCATAGACATAAGGATGGCATTGAAAGCAAAACAGTGGTTACAATACCAATTATTTACTGCAGCCGCCATATATTATATAGTCAATATCGGTTGAATGGACGATAACATTTTTTTGTTTAAATTAGTAATCGAATCGATTGCGAGTGGAGTATATGTCGGGATCCCTATCTCGTTCTACTGTACGTGTTTTTGTGACACACGCGATGTTGATGTCACATCGCTGTCCACTAAATGCTGGATAAAATCAAAGAACATTACGCTAATTAGGTACTTGCACTTTTGGACGTCCTTTCACAAAATTTTATTTATTCCTAAATCTCATTGAATGCTTGAATACTTTCAACATCGCGATTGTCTTTCAATGGATTGTTTTACTCGCATTTCAATGCTAATCCAACTGATTCATATCATAACACTATTATTAGAGACAATATAACCGCACTTCGTACATGACATTTTTTCGACTTATTCCCTGGTTACATTCTGTTAAACAATAAACTTACATTCTTCATATGGTCTTATGTAAATAGAACTTTAATTTATTTTTAATTTGCATGTTCATCTGTACTGATTAACCTTGGTGATGTGTTCATGCGTCATTAAACACTAATTTGTGCAGATATTGAAATTCTTTAAGTTAATAAGTAATTTTTTTAACAGAATGAAACCTTGAATGAATAATTACTAGTTGTTTTAAGCAGCTAGTTTTTTTGATCAGGTAGCTAGAAATACATTAGAGGTTATGACTATGTATGTAAATAGCTAAAAGTGCAAAGTATTCGTTAATATCCGATCAGTTCTATAGAAAACAGTTAATTTAAACTAAAATGTATATTTTTTATTATGGTTCCTGTTGTTAAACACCTTATGTTAAAAGGAAATGCGATATAGTTAAATAATAGTAAGTAGTTGGAAAAGTGTCTACAAATGTGAGAGATGGTAATCTCTTAGGCAATTTCTTTAAATAATAATTATGATTACAAGCCAGCCGTGAACCCGCCTGGCGACGATTGTAACAAACTAGATAGATATATGAAATAACCTTTACGACTATTTAATACATCTTGTTAGAAAAATGTTTGAACAACTGTTCCAAGCCTAGGCAGTATACGTTTGTGACTTAGTTGTTCTGTCTTTCAATTTATATAGATAGGAGTTTACATTTAGATAGTCCAAGAATTAAATCTAAATGATGTCCTACTAATAAGTTATGAATGTATCTTCGTTATGATTCATCATCTTCGTCCTAACATCTGTATCTGGTCGATGTTGGCTGCCACTGAACTAATCTTCTCTCTCGTAGCCCTAACTTTACAATAAAATACTTTTTCTTCCTAATATTATGTGCTATAGTATATATTATATGTATGAAGTGCTAGGATCGCTTGCCACTGCTAGAGGAACAATGTTTGCTGTCCTTTATCATCTAGTCGGTTGAAATGAATTTGATAAAATAGTTAGAACTCTTAATTGGATTAACATAATCGGAGCTCAAAAATGTGAATGGTTTAAGAGTAGGTTTACAGCCGCTGTAGTGCTAAGTGTGTAAATATGTGTTAATTATTGATGTTACACAACGCAAGCCCGCTGTATCATATACTGTTAAATGTATTTTTTATGTGAAATATAACAAATGTACATTTTGATTATTCTTGTTTTATTATAGTACCTGTTACTGAGAGAACATGTTATTTTCTCCATAAGAATGTATTTCAAAGTCAATGTTTTTGCAATATTTTAGTCACTAAATCACGTATTTCACAGTTTTGTGTTAGGTGTCGTTTACATTCCACCAGAACCACATAGACTTAAGGTATGCTACACGCTACAAGTATGGACGCAAAGGTCAGTGGAGCTTGTGTTTGTTGTTCAAATATAAACTTTGTCTCAAATCAATGTTGCAGGTTTTATTTGCTTGATTTTTCATTTTATATATCGCTTTTTTATTTCTTGAAAGCTTGATTCATTATCGTAATTGTAGTACTAACCCAATTGTGTTAACATCTGCTTACAACGTAGCAATGAACTCCTGTTTACTTCTCTGATAGAGCCTTTTCAAACTCGACAAGCGACGATTTTTATATTATTTTGACCTGTGTTATTTGTTGCTAATGTATGGTTGAAAAAAGAAATAAGTGTACAAGTTATTTCGATTCAATTACTTCCGAACAATTTTTTCAGTTCTTGTGTTGTTTAGTCAAATGTTTGCATTGCAAAGTTTCCGAAATTAAATATTCTTTACTTGTAACGTAATTCTTTTGTCGAGTGTACAATTTAGCAGAATAGAAAATCGATTATCCATTCACAAATTTCTTTTACAGGGACGAGTGAAAGTGAAAAGTCGGACTCCGAAGACGTAATACCACTAATTAACAACAATTCTATTAGTTAAATAAGGCTGTTAGGTTACTAGCATTCCTAATATATGTACGTCTATGAGTAGAGAATTGAACTAAGTTATACTAGGTCACGGGTTATGAAGACGGGCGGTCCTGGAAGGAAGTGATAATAATTTTTACTCTTATGTTTTATTATGTAAATTGTCCGCGAACAAATACATTTTCCAAGTTCATTGTAACTAGATTGCGTTTCCTCACACGTCAGTTCCACAAATATTAGCGAAATAAATTACCATGTATTGCATATTGTTATAAGTTCAGTCCATCATTATAAGTCAGATGTTACACAGTATTACAGAAAGTATTCCTAAACAGTTAAGTGTATCAATAAATTATTAAAGCATAATAGTTTTGTAAAGTCTTTGTTGATTCACAAATTGATAATAAAGTTAATTTACATTGATATTGCAGTTTTAATTCGCACTGAGTGAAAAGGAAAACATGCGTTGAATATAGATAGTGATGGCATGACGCCGTTTGGTAGTCTCGACGCCTCCGTCATCGCGTCAGTGTTATCAGTGACTTATTTGTTTACCAACTGTGTGTTATGATATCTACTGAAGTGTGTAGTCTGTTTGTCCATGTTGTGACTTGTAACCGGTGTGTAAGTGAGCATGGCTGGTAGAACTCGTCGGAGGCAGGACTACGAAGGGCTTGGGGAAGGTAGGTGGATATCAGTCTTATTTAATCAAATGTACAGTCCTTATCTTGTTGTGATTTCCTGCAGACATATCTTTAGGTACATGAAAACAGTAAATGTATATGTTTAGTGCACCGTTCAATTTAATCTGTAACACATTTTTTTAATTGCTAGATAAATCAGGGTTTTCTAGTAATTACTGTTCGAACTTCACGCGTGGAAAGTTACTGATTTCACATGAAATCGTGCCAAAATAAAATACGCAATCTAACACAGCGCTAAATTGAAAAAAAAAAACAATGAGTAGGAACTATGTTTTTATGTAGGTACAGGGTGTGGTTGCCACATACCTATCTCAATATTTGGTAATAGGGGGTTCAACTTGACATACATTTTCACTGTTTTTCATACAACCGCTCTTGCGCGATTATGACGTTATTATACATTTTTCGTTAGATATTTTGGAAACACAGTATCTTGTGAATATAATCTAGGCTTCTATTGAAATCAATTTATAAATTTGTGTAAAACTAATCCAGTAAAGACCTCTAAAAATCTGCTATTTTTCATGAACTTTGACACTTCATAATTTAATAAAAAAATTAAAAAGTATAACAATAGAAGCCTTGAATTTAATCAAAATTCTGAATAACGACAATTTTTTTCAAAAACTTTTAAGGGTTTAAAAAAAACTCGTATTTCTTGGAGCAAGTTTTGTAAAATTATCGAGTAAATCACGGAATTATCGAATGCTAACAGAGTTTTCAGGCGTTATCTCTTTTTTTTGCTTTGCCTTTTTGTCAAACATCGCGTAGGGTTGCGTAAGATGGAGTAACGAGCTTTTAAACTATGCTCTATGTTGACGATAGGCGAGTGAAAAAGGACCCTCTTTATGAAGAGCACTAGGCGCAACTTTCGCAGTTGCAAGTAGTTATAATAATTGTGAGGCGGTTGACTTACTTATTATATCACTAGCCATAGATTGCTTATCCTGCTCCAAAACGGAATGCGTTGGTTCTTCATTGATAATAGCACTGCATAAGTTACAATTCTTATTGTTTTATGTACCTACGTGCGTGAAGTTAAAACTGTGTAGCACCGTATTGAAGTCAAACCATGAAGTAGATTATAGGCATTTATTGTTTCAGTCACAAACACAGAAGGATAGAAAGGCTAACATATAAACAGAATTGTGTATAATGCGAGGTTTTTTTTTTTAAATTGATGTAAACCAGCGCTTGACTGCGATCCCAAATGCAAGAAAGCAAATTGTTCCAGTCCTTCGATGTACGCGGTATAAACGACGAAGCGAAACGCTTAGTCCGGACCGTTGAAGTTTCAAAAACGTAAGGGTGGATACTCGCCGTTCGTCGGGTTGTCCGATGGTAGAAAGGAGATGGCGGAATCAACTCATCCTCAGGTTATGCCCGCGAACCCTTGATAGAATAACCGTGGAGTATCTTTCCAGTTCTTTCCCATAGAAGACGACTAATTGGAACCGTAGCGTAGGCTAGGAATATTATATACCTAAGTAGGCCTTTATTTTCGGTGTGTAAATCATCCCCCGCTCTTGGGCTGTGCGAGAGATAGTGTCAGACTTTTACTGACTAAAAATCCATTCCTGTTCCTTCGTTGCCTTTCGTACCGGGGCCGAGTCTTCCTTTCAGAATCAGACCCTTAGCCCCAGTAGGCTTCGACCCGGCTGGGCCCCTATAGTTGCTGACATCTCCTTGAGGCGTGCGTGAAACAGTACGGGCCGTCGACGACTTGAGCTCAGTCCGGACGGTCGGACGGCGAGCTACCCATTGCTCGCCGTCCGCAAGCCCACGCCTATTATGGCCGGAAATCGGGATCGGAATCTCGGCGGCGGTTGGGACGTGAGGACCGTTGCCTCATGCGATCGGCCGCCTCCTTTGCTAGCATTACTGCTTCGCAGGAGAAGGCGACCGCCTGCCACTCCTCGCTCCGGACCATGACCTGGACCATGGCATGAACAAGGCCCGGCGTGAGAGATCGCCGCCGCCGATCGCCCCCACGAGGACACGGTGTTGCTCTTCCCAAGCGGGGCACATCTTCACCGTGTGCTAGGGGCGGTCCACGCAATGTTGACACCCGGGCGTTTCTTCCGCACGAATCCGATGCAGGAACCTCCAGAACTTACCATGTCCGGTGAGGACCTGCGTCATGCGGAAGGTAAGGACGCCGTGTTGCCTTTCCAGCCACTCCTCAAAGAGGGGACTTACCGCCATAATTGTGGCGTGCCCAACCTAAGTAGGCCTACGTAATAAAACTAAATACCTATTTAAAAATTAGCCTTGTCCTGTCTGTTTTCGTAATCCACGTCCTGTCCTAAAGCAGTTCATATATAAAATAGCCCATTTTCTATATGCGTTTGCTCGGAGGTCGTGTCCTTCGAATGTCACTATATCTGATCAGTGAATGAGCGTCGCGTCGTAAACAAACAGACTTACAATAGTGAAGTTTAGGAGATATGGTTTGCTTATTTGTATTTGGTGATACCCCCTGCTTAACTAAAATATAGGCATATAGTGCGTGACTACTTACCTACTTATCATATTTAAGTTTACAATATTTATCAGCTATCTCAGTGACTTCAAATTCCCTATCACGGTGACAAAGAAATAAGCCGATAGCTCTATATCTGTTACCGATTGTCTGTATCAAATCTATTTTGTTGGCGAGTATACCGATAGGTGCAACGTACAGTGCTACCTATCAATAGTATCAGTTCGACTACCACAGGGCTTGCTACAATTACGCCATCTGGCGTCAGTCACGCCGATTAGTCCACGTAATTTGGCGCCAATTCTTTACGCATGTAAGTTAGTTAGGGTTGGTGGGTGAGGAACCTAATGTAGTACTCACGTTGTACCTAGTGCCTACCTATCCATATAATATTATAAATGCTAAAGTAACTCTGTTTGTTACGCTTTCACAATTAAATATACCTACTGAACCGATTTTGAAATGAAATTTGGTAAAGAGTACCTAAGCTTGAGCTAGTAAGGACATAGGCTACTTTTTATATAACGAAGGCGCTGAATAAAAAAAATATTACTATCTAATTAATACGTAACAGCTAAGAGGTTTGTTGCTTAAGAATGCGGGTTCGATTCCCGTCCGATATATAGTGAATATTTTCACACCTCATTTGTTTTTAGAGTTCCGAACCTCAAAAGGAAAAAAATTGAACCCTAATAGGATCACTTTGTGGTCCGTTCATTTGTCTGTCTGTCAAGACCCTTTATCTGGGAAACGCGTGGAGGTATCGATTTTAAATTAAAACCATATACCTACTCAGGTCTGCGGTCCCTTGAAGCTGTGAAAAAATCAAACCACAAGTGATTCCCATTGACCTAGAATCCTAAAATTGGCATGAAGCAAGGTCTCATAGCACAAGTATAGGAAAAATGTCTGAAAACTTTAAATTTGACTTACGTTACAAAAAAAAAAACGATTCGAAAAAATCATCGTAACTCAATTCGGGAATTAAATTGTTTTCATAGGTAAGTTTGTACGGAACCCTCAGTGCGCGAATCCGACTCGCACTTGTCCGGATTTTTTTGTACTTAGTTTTACCAAGGAGTATTGTGTTACCCAGTAACTAGTGGAGTGACGATGATGCCTATCAGTCTCGTCGCAACGAGTGGAGAGTACTAGGTCCTTGTTAAATGTGTACAGATATTGGAAAGTCGACTATGTAGCACTCACTTCTATTAAGATCGGAGACTCCACTTGAAGTTGTAGACGACTCGTTTACTTGGGACAGACAGGCCAGGTAACACCAGGGAACTTGCAGGCAACTTTGACATAAGATCAATCGTCGAATCTGTAGCTATTTTATCGTCCAACATACAACAGTATCTTAAGGCTCATGTTTTCTTTCTTTCTTTCTTTTCTTTTTAAGACGAATGACCAGTGCGTGTTGCAAGTGATGACATATGGCTCTGAAACGTGGTCGCTTACAATGGGCTGCATCAGAAGGTTTAAAGTCACCCAAAGGGCAATGGAAAGGGCTATTGCTTGATCGAATCAGGAATTAAGATATCTGCAAGAGAACCAAGATTATCGCGACATTATAGCCCCAAGAATCGCGAAACTTAAGTGGCAGCGGGCAGGGCACTTGCTCGCAGAACGATGCGCATCGGTCGAAGGGGCCGGAAATTTCTGAAGTGGAGACCGCGTACCGGAAGACGCAGTGTTGGTAGGCCCCCCAAAAAGTCGACCGATGACCTGGTAGGCAAGGGTAGTGGGATTCCGATGTATGCGAGACGCACAGGACGGTCGTTGTGGCGACACTTGGGGGAGGCCTGTTATGTCTAACAGTGAAGTCTTTCGACTTAAATGATGGTAAAAAGGAAACAAAAAAAGAGTTTATTTACGACAAACATGGCACATAGGTACCCCAAAAAAATGAAGCAATCAGCTGTAACCGATTAGACTGCTGGCTTGCCTAGTTGTTGAAAAATATTTTACTGTCTACGAAACAGACTTTGGGTCTGTTTCGTAGACAGTAAAATATTTTGCGTTGGATAAACCAAACCATCCTGTCCAATAGAACAAAGAAATCAAGCCCTTCAATTGGGTCTTAATTGACTGCTTAATAAAAGCCAAACTTGCTAAACAATTTGTTACAACTTAATTAGCACTAGAACCGTTTCTACCTAACTATAGCAGTAACACTCGGTAGATGGCGCTGCAGTCGTTTCAGTTCAGGTAATTTGTAATAGTTTATCGACGTGGGCTTGCGGACGGCGAACAATGGGTAGCTCGCCGTCCGAGTGTCCGGTAACCGTCCGGCCCGAGCCGAAGTCGACGGTGCGTACGCCTCAAGGAGATGTCAAATGATAAATGATATTTATTTTGTAAGTAGGTTTAAAAAAACACTTTTACACGTCAATTTTTTTTGTCATTTTAAACTAGATGAGGCCGGTGTTTCCTAGCTGACTACCCTGAGAAGAAACACCGAAACAAACTCAGGGGTCAAAGTCTCTTTTAATGTCCATACAGTTAATATGTAGGTAATGGTCAAATCACATGAGAACAGTGCAGATTTGTCTGAGATGGTCTTTTGAAGAAAGAACCATACAGATTTGAGTGGACCTGTCCAGTCAGTGCAAGCATTTGTCAGTATTCGCAAAGCTCAACCCAGGACTACTAAGGAGCTCAACGACTTTGCGAACAATACCAAGGAAAGGACATTTGGGTAGGCCGCAGAATATACTCAAATTGCCAGACAGACGTAAAAATTACTGAAAAGGGGAAAAAAAAGGCAATCAACATTGTTCTCACGTTCACAATAATAAAAGTAAATATATAATTTACAAAATGTAATTTACTTAATAAAGTAAATATTGATGGCAAAATAAAAATAATCTACAATATCAAATTGTAAAATAATAATAATAATAAAGAGCACAATTGAAAATAAAAACAAGAGAAAAATAAGACCTGTCAGCAACTGTAGGGCCCCAGAAGGGTCGAAGCCTACTGGGGCTACTAGTAGTGTGAAAGTGTAACCCGGAGCCCTGGGACGAAGGCCAAGAGGGAACAGGAGTGGGTTTTAGTCAGTAAAAGTTTTACACTATCTCACGCTCTACCCAAGAGCGCAATTTGTCATTAGATGATTTTCCCACCATAAAAAAAAAAAACAGTTATTCGACATGATTATAACTTTGAGAGTGTTTGTTTACTTATTTACAGTTGGTACCTACCTAATTAAATTATGCACTGTCTGCTCATCGAAATTAGCAACATGTTTCAAGGACCTATATTATATAGGTCCTACATTAAATAAAAACATTTTAAAATGAAAAAAAAGTGCTAACATGATTAGAACCACTGAAAAGAATAACCAAAAAATTTAAAAGCCCTCATTCATAAGCAAAAAAAAAACTATCTCGGAAAGCTAAAAGTCAAATCACAGTTAATCTTATTTCGGAATTGTGTATGACTTTCTTTTTGAAAATTATTTGTTTTAAAACTTTAACCACGCATTTCTGTTACACTTATATGTATACGTACCTAAAATTGAACTAGACGCGCCCAGCGTGCCAAACGAAAGGGCTGTCATCTCAGCTAATGCTGGGTGCCACCCAAAAAACCAGTCCCTGGGTCAGACACAGACACCCAGGTACTGGTTTTCAGCTGGCACCGCAGTGACGCACGGACGAGAGTATATATTGGTATCTGACTGCTTAATATTCCAGAGTCCTGGACTGCAGAATGGCTGGAACGTGGCCGAGCAGCCTTGCGTTCGTTGCACCGGACTGCACTCAGAATCCATCGCTACATCCAGCACTCCACGCAGCCTTGGACGACATTATGTAAGTTTTAAGTAAAAGCTTTGTTTTTTGGGATATCATAAAATAACTTCACCCGTTCTAACTAAACCCCACCCTGTTCCTTCAGTTACCTTTACCATTCGAGGGCAGCACACCTTAGAACAATTCCTCAAAATTTCTATTGCTAAACAAAACCAATATTCGAACGTTACCTACCCAAGTAATAGCTATTATGATTTAGTGCGATTGGGCCACGAAAATAACCACCGAATTGGTCCAATTACTTTTTGATGAAATGCTATACCAGTAGACCAAAGCAAAGAAAACAGGTCGAGTTTTTTTTATATTAATTTTTTATATATATATATATATATATATTTATTTTACAAATATCTTAAGTTCACAATACAAGCACTTTGAGATACCCACAGGTTAATATAAAATTCAATACAGTGAACATCTGTGTTTGAACTAGATAAAAAACTGTGACTCAGTCGGCAGCGCTCTTCCCTTGTAGGTTATACGTTTAATTGTAAACAAGACAGATAAGTATTTGAATGATAAAGTTTGAAATCTATTGAAAGAATTGGTCTGCTCTAGCAAAATACGAAATCTTGTAGAAAAGAGAGAGGAAGGACTGTCTGCGGTGGGACAATACAGCTTAATGTGATTTTTTAACCACAAAAACCTGTTTTTGTGGTGGGAAATCATCAAATGGCTTCACCTGCTGTACAGTGGAGCGAGAGGACGTGTCAGACTTTTACTGACCACCTCTTTTAAAACTCACCTGTGTCCTTCAGTTGCCCTTTGCATCTCAGAACCACGGTAAGCCTTTCAAAAAGTCCCATGGCCCTAGCGGGTAACAAAAATAACTTTATTTGTCAATTTAATTCGACCACTTTTGGGAATTTTAACTTTCTCTGTGAGAGCAAACTGATTAACAAGTCTTAGAATTTTTACTCTAGGAATCATCAGTTATTTGTCGTTGACATTATCCTTCGGCAGTCAGTAGTGACGGAACAAAACTTTATTATATACTAGCTGTCCGACGAATTTCACACCACCTTATAGAAAGGATAACGCCAGCTACTGGCATTAACAGCCCCCCTAGCCAAGATACAACCGTTTCGTTTCAATTCCCGTACGTACATTTCAACATTCCCCTGTTTTTGGTAATACTATTGCATTAGTAATGACATTACCTTTGATTTGATATATAATTCGATTAAATTACAGATGAAGGAAAATATGACCATTTACTTACCTCTTTATACAACCAACCTATATTTTTTCAGTTCTTTGGGGCACATTCTTTCAGCTGATGCTCGACTTTCATAAATAACAAATCAAGTGTAGTTGATGAAAAAATGTAATAATAAATTTTATTGTATAACATCATTGGCTTCAGATTTAGCTAGGCAACCTATTCGCAAAGTATCAATAAATACATTATCTTGCATATAATATTTATCATAGTCAAATAACAAACGAGGGAAGGTATTTCCTCTACCGGATCTCGTACTAATATATCTAGCGCTACGTGATTTGAATTTATTTCCAGACTTCATGGAATGAACGACGCTGACGTCATCCCAAAAAAAATATCGAAACGGCTTTAAAGCAGTTTACCAACTGCGGCATTCAAAACGCAGTGAAAAATTGATTCGTGTCAGATTCTATTTTGCCATAACCGCCAGAGGCCTGTTCTAAAAAAAGAGTAAAAAGCAAGGTAACAGGTCACCGGGCAACTATTAATCACTGGGCACTCCTTTGACTGCTGACCTACAGGACAGTTCATCAAGTTTCGCCAACAATGAATTGACTAACACACCTAGCGTCAGAGCGTGCTTTGCAAATCGACGGGTCCCAAGAACAAAATCGTATTATGTAAAATGATCGATTTACGATATGCGGTTTTGTAACTAATAAGATAGTGTTCGATTGGTTATTTCAGTAAGTAAAAGAATAGAATAGAATATACCTTATTGTACACCAAAATAGTAACAAAACTTTTACATAAACTTAATCTATGGGTACAAAGGCGGTCTTATCGCTGACAGCGATATCTACCAGACCACTTTAGGGTCGAATGTAAGAATTGTAAGTTTTTTTTTTTTGAAAACGATATTTAACAAAAAAAAAAAAGCGCCAAATAGTTTTTAGTGACATTGTACAAAACGAATTCGTAATAAAATACAAGACGTCTTATTC
This sequence comes from Mythimna vitellina, assembly GCA_949316375.1. Lineage (NCBI taxonomy): Eukaryota > Metazoa > Arthropoda > Insecta > Lepidoptera > Noctuidae > Mythimna > Mythimna vitellina. The sequence goes on along the minus strand of OX438689.1, from coordinate 980,647 downwards.
TTCGATACGATTTTGTTCTTGGGACGCGCCGTAATGATAGGAGTAGGTAGCTCGTCAATCACATCAACTGAAAAGAAAAACAACAAGCAATCTATAAAGGTTCATGAGCCCGTAGGTAAACGAAAAAACAGACAGCAAACTTTTAGTAATAGGGTTCCGTTTGCTTCGGTTACAGACCCGTAAAAAAATTAATCTAGCAGGGTCACATTGTTTTTTTCAGACAGGCATTGTGGCGACACTTGGGGCAAGCCTATGTCCAATATATTGTCTTTCAGCTGAAATTACTTGCAAAATGTGTTTGAAAGAAAACTATGGCTTTCTTTATTCGGTAGTCGTACATTTATTTTATAACATCCAAAATTTTGTTTTGCAAAAAGTAAAACAGTGAAGGTGCTCTTTTTCTATTAGGTAATGTAGACATAATAGATAGGTATGTATTTACGTAACCCTAATTTTAAATTTACCTACTTTACAACGGTGATAAGAATTACCAGCCTCAGTTAATTCTCAATAAAAGCAGGTAGGTTATCAATCAAGGGTAGGTTACCTACCTAGATACCTACTAAATATGCGACGTTTAATATTTGAACAGCTCTCGGTTTCCAGACGGAAAAAGTTTCACATAGGCACATCCATCCAACGCGTAGGTATTTTGGTTCGTTTAGTTTTTGGGTCAAGCTTTATATCGGGACTCGGTATATTCCGACCGAGTCAAGCTAAGACAAATAAAAAATAAACTTAAAGCTTCATATGGATTTAACACTCGTTAATCAGGCATTAACCAAGCGGCCTTAATGTTCTTTGATAACGCCAATTCCCGGTAATTTTCGTTCATTTCGAATGGCCAGGAAACGTCAGAACTCGTTAAAATTATAATTTTAATCTGCTATATCCCCGGGGAGGGATCAGCATGTCAGATACCACGGACAATACGACACGGGATTGTCGGGGGCACTCGTGAATATTCGGGACTGGTCGGGTGTCGACGTTGACCTGCTGTTGACGCGACACTAGTCCAGTAGGAAGCTTTTAGTGCTCTGTGTCAGAGTCAAGAATTTTTTAAAGAGTATATCTACAAGATCCTTGGTCGGGGTTGCCCCTGACAGGCTTCCCTCAAAGTCAAAATGACAGTACCTAGCTTACAGAAGTGTATTTACATTCAGTCAAAAAAGTATCGGGAATGGATGATTTGTTTATGGTTCCAAATTCAAATTTTTGTTTTTTTGTAGTTGTTAGATTGGCACAACTGTTTTCCATTTTGAAGCGGAGTTTGAGTTGCATCTGTTATTTATATTAAATACAGTGCTGGTTTTAGTAATATCATATATAGTGTGTATTGCGAATTTCATAATGGACAAAAATATTGAACAAAGAGTTTGTCTTAAATTTTGCATCGCCCATGGAATTTCGTGTTCGGAGTCACTGAAAATGTTACAGAAGGCTTACGGTGAATCGACTTTATCAAAAACTCGTGCTTATGAGTGGTTCAAAGCGTTCAAAAGCGGTCGAGATGTGATGGAAGATTTGCCTCGCTCTGGTAGGCCGTCAACGTCTGCAACTGAAGTTAACATCGCAAAAGTGAAGAAAATAGTGACTGAAAATCCCCATTCAACTCTGAGAGAGATAGCCGCCGAACTTTCTGTATCTCACGAGTCGATCCGTAGCATTTTAAATAATCATTTGGGTATGAAACATGTTGTTGCTCGGCTAGTCCCAAAAGATCTGAATTTTCTCCAAAAACTCAATCGCATGAAAGTCGCTGAGGACATGCTAGAACGAGTCACTTCGAAACCAACATTCATGAAACGCATTGTTACTGGTGACGAGACGTGGGTTTACGAGTTTGACATGCAAACTAGTCAACAAGCTTCGGAGTGGCGCCTTCCAACTGAACCGAAACCGAAAAAACCACGCCAAAGTCGATCAAAAGTCAAAGTCATGTTGACTGTTTTCTTTGACTATCGCGGTGTTGTGCACTCTGAATTCTTACCGGAAGGTCTAACGGTAAATAGAGAATATTATTTGAGCGTTATGCGGCGTTTAAGAGAGCGAATTCGACGAAAAAGGCCAGATTTGTGGAAAGAAAATTCTTGGATTTTGCACCACGACAATGCGCCTTCGCACAAGGCTATCATTGTGAACGAATTTTTGACCAAACACTCAACAAATACCATCCAGCAACCACCATATTCACCAGATATGGCTCCTGCTGACTTTTTTCTTTTTCCTAAACTCAAATTACCACTTCGTGGCACCCGTTTTCAATCGATAGAAGACATAAAGGAGAATTCGCGGCGAGTACTGAACTCAATTCCGGAAGCAGCGTTTAAAAAATGTTTTGATGAATGGATTATTCGTTGGCGCAAGTGTATCGTTTCTAAAGGAGCATACTTTGAAGGTGATAAAATAAATTTGGATGAATAACAGACATTTTGTGTATTATTGATCTTTTCCCGGTACTTTCTTGACAGAGTAGTATTAAAAAAAAAAAAAAAAAAGTGATGACCTACAACTTCGTGGCAGGAGCAGCAGTGGTGGCCGAGTGGTAACAGCCCCGACTTACGAGTTGCGGTTGCGGGTTCAAACCCAGCCAGGCGCATTATTTTGTGTAATTTATTTCATCACCACTGCTTTCAAAACGGTGAAGGAAAACATCGTGAGGAACGTGAACGTGAGAAACCGGCATGTCCTAGAACCAAAAATTCAAAGATATGTGACAACCACCAACCCGCACTGGGCCCGCTTAATAACTGTGGATTACGGCCCATTCCGTCTCCTAGAGAAGAGGCCTGAGTCCCAACAGTGGGAACATTATTCTTAAGGCCGACTATGATATGCTATGCTACATGGCACGCTTCGTCCTCCAGTTGGAATGAAAACGAATATAATATGGTTATGCTTAAGTATTCTTATTAACAATTAATGTAACCTTAGGTAATCGCCGTAGGTCGGTTTCGGTATCAATTTATCTACCTATTATTTTTATTTTTGCTCGCCCTTTGAAAGAAAATTATGTAAACAATGTAGTTCAAGTCTGTCTAAGTATTATTATACGCTGCGCGCTAACAAAATTTTGTTCTTTCATTTTCCCATACACTGCCACGTAATTATATTTTTTTTTCTTTTCACCAAAAGTGAAACCCACATCATGAAGAACTGTATGATAAATCAATAGCAAAAAGAATTATATCTACCAACCGTAACAAAACGAAGTTAGAGACTATTTAGTAGGTTGCTAATTTGCTATAGTTTTTTATCAGGCGTTATTTTTCTTAAAAAAAAATACTCTAAGTATTATATATATTTATATTGTTAAAATATAGTTTTAGTTGCGGTTTTACGGTAGGTATGCATTAAATAGTGTGAATCACTATCGCAACACTAACGTGTATCTTTTAGATTCGTTTATCATTTGAGTCTTATTCTTTTTACTAGTTTTAGTGATGAAAAACTGCGAGTGTGAAACATAACAATAATAACCAAAATATTATGTATTATATTTCCATTTCATTATAATTGGAAAATATGTAACGCCTGACAAAAATATATTAGCAATACAAAATGTTTTATTTCTATAACAAGTAGTTTAGATTAGTCTATGATTGAAGCCTTCTTTTAAGCATGATGACGTCTGTATTATCTGAGATTCCGCTCCTCCTTAGCGTTGGCTGTTTACAAAACTCAAATATATTCTTAAAACATATATAAGTTTTTTTTTTTTAATTAGTTATATGTTTCATTAAAACTACATTATCATTCCGAGCGCATGTTGCGTGCTTAATTGTCATTTACATGACTAATAATGTCTAACTAATAGAAATTTTACGCTCGCTCGCTTGTGATTTGTGTGAGGTAAGGTCGAGGTGGCGAAGTCCAGCATGGTAATAAACCATGCTGGATGTCGCAAGCTTGATTTGAGAATCACCCTGTGGCTGATTTTGTTACTTAATTGTATGTTTTGAATATTAACGATGACTAAAAATTCATTATTTATCAGTTACTTTTACAAACATCAACGCTACTGTTGTCAACATGAAAATAACTGCGTATTTTAAAAGGTAGTCAGTAGACGGACTTTTCCGAGTAATTGGGGTAACTCCGTTACACAGGCATAAATGTTACAAACATTTGATAGATATTTGCAGCACCCATATTTAGTGAACATTCGAAAATAAAACTTAATCAAATATATGCTTTAAACATTACAACATAAGGTAACTATCACAATATATGGCGGTAAAAACATAAAGTGGGGTAAGTCCAGTGTATTTGCAATGAAAGAGATTGTCAACATTTAAGTCAATTATAATTTTAAACTTTGAATATTCTGACTGCAGGTAAGTATGTATTAAGATGAAAGCAAATCCAGAGGGTTTTTAAACTATAGAAAAACTATATAGTAAAAAACAAATACATTTTGTTGATTATATTTGTTTTATTCATAATTTATTCTATAAACTTAATTTTTATTCATAAGTACAATAGAAAAACAACAACACTGTAAATACAGCATGTAATAGGTAATATTAAAAAAGTAATTAAATCTTGTACAGTTTTTTTTTATCTACGAAGCAACACGCACTTTACTTGTGTTTGGTGTAAGCGCAGGAGATCTCGGACACAAGGTCACGGCACACTATAACGGCACAGCAACTGCAGAGTAGCAGATAGAATAGAAGCGGTTAGTTATAATCACGTAGTTACTCTTAATTAACAAAAAAAAAAAACTTGCGAATAAAATAATAATGTTTAAAGAAAATGCTTCAACCGAATAAGGTTTACAACACCTGCCTTGGGGAAGTTTAGCATATGACGGATTTTCCTTAAAATACTAGACAGTCTTTTATATAGGTTAAGGTTTTATCACAAGTAATATTTCTGTAAATATTGATGTAAATTAGATTTGAATAGATTAAAATAATAAAATGTAATCGTGTCAAGTTGCACGCCCTTAACGCAAAAAATATTGTCATAAAGCTCTAAAATGACCACACGTACCATCGCCGGAATGCAAGCAACCCTAATTACGCCGGTTTTTATACCTATAATTTATTTTGTGTGGCAAAAAATATTAAAAGTACCTAATTTAAAAAAATAACTCTCTTATACCTACATACTTTACCTATATAATTTATGCGGTATAAAAGCTTGTCGCAACATTTTACTTAGCTTGCTGTTCTGTTATTTTACTTAGCTAGCTGTTCTGTCATATTATATAGCACGCTATTCCGTAATTTTACTTAGCTAGCTGTTCTGTCATATTACATAGCACGCTATTCTGTTATTTTACTTAGCTAGCTGTTCTGTCATATTACATAGCACGCTATTCCGTAATTTTACTTAGCTAGCTGTTCTGTCATATTACATAGCACGCTATTCTGTTATTTTACTTAGCTAGCTGTTCTGTCATATTACATAGCACGCTATTCCGTAATTTTACTTAGCTAGCTGTTCTGTCATATTACATAGCACGCTTTTCTGTTATTTTACTTAGCTAGCTGTTCTGTCATATTACATAGCACGCTATTCCGTAATTTTACTTAGCTAGCTGTTCTGTCATATTACATAGCACGCTATTCTGTTATTTTACTTAGCTAGCTGTTCTGTCATATTACATAGCACGCTATTCCGTAATTTTACTTAGCTAGCTGTTCTGTCATATTACATAGCACGCTTTTCTGTTATTTTACTTAGCTAGCTGTTCTGTCATATTACAAAGCAAGCTATTCCGTAATTTTACTTAGCTAGCTGTTCTGTCATATTACATAGTACGCTATTCTGTTATTTTACTTAGCTAGCTGTTCTGTCATATTACATAGCACGCTATTCTGTTATTTTACTTAGCTAGCTGTTCTGTCATATAACATAGCACGCTATTCTGTTATTTTACTTAGCTAGCTGTTCTGTCATATTACATAGCACGCTTTTCTGTTATTTTACTTAGCTAGCTGTTCTGTCATATTACATAGCACGATATTCTGTTATTTTACTTAGCTAGCTGTTCCGTCGTATTACATAGCACGCTATTCTGTTATTTTAATTAGCTAGCTTTTCTGTCGTATTACATAGCACGCTATTCTGTTATTTTACTTAGCTAGCTGTTCTGTCATATTACATAGCACGCTATTCTGTTATTTTACTTAGCTAGCTGTCCTGTTATAGAACTTAGCACGCTTTTGCACATACTATCCTCCCCGGCTTCGCTCAGGTACTAAGTAAGTATATGAAATAAATCTTCGTTTATCGCTTTTTCTACTAGTGAAAACCAAGGAAAGGCAACGCAATGGCGTGGTTTAGAAAAAGTAAGCGCAGACACAGACTGAGTCAGATAGCGACTTTGTTTTAAATTACAAGTAATTTCTTAATTACCTTCAGCTTAAAGCTAGAAAATATGAACCACGCGACGAATAATCGTACACAAAACTGATGTGGAATCAAAACTTCATAATTAATAGATACTTCGATAGATTTCAAGGTGCGATCAATTTCCGCATCGAACGAAAATAAACATATAAAAGGAACTTTGAACAAAACAGTAGACAGAGAGGTACAAATTAGTGGGAGGAGTGAATAATGTACAAACAGTAGTTACCATACTTATTATATTATGAAAGCTATAATTAAACATAACTATGACTACCAATTAAGTACATATATAAATGTAGATATAGTTCCATTTTTCTTACTAACAACTATATTTACAAGTAACTTCCACACATTAAAATATTACTATTCAAATGTAATTAACTAATAAAATTAATGTTTACAGCATAAGGGCTCTTCCAGACAACACCCATTCTAAAGGCGCGTGTACACGTACCTACAGCGGACTTAAAAATAACAAAAAAAAAACAAACTAAGGCGAATTTCAACAAAGAAACAGAAAGTTTTTTTTTAATGTATGAAATCATCTAATGGCTTCTCCCACTCTATGGCGGAGTGCGAGGGCGTGTCAGACTGCTACGAACTAAAACCACACCTCTGTTCCTTTTTTGCCTAGCGTTTCAGGCCCCTGCCGGAAGTCAACCCATGGCCCCAGTAGGCTACGGGCCTGCTAGGCGCCTACGGTTTTTGCTGACATCTCTTTAAAGCGGGCTTGGAACACTGCGCGACAAACTGAATGTCATGAGTAGGGACTGAGGGATGCATTCATATGCATTTGCGTATTTAAGCCATCCTTAGCGGTAATAGCATATTTTACCTAAGATCTAGTTATAGTAATATAGATAATATGCACCAATATTATCGATACATTTACAATATTTCTCTGGCAGAACTATTGCCAGAAACTATAAGTGCTAATATAGCACCCAAGTTCAAATTCTGCTCAGTTACCACAGTGGATGTGGAGCGAACCTTCTCCACTTATGAAAATATTTTAAACTAGCTTTTGCCCGCGACTTCGTCCTCGTAGAAGTCGAAAATGGTTTTATTAGGTTTTTGAGATATGAAAATATTAAATATCATTTATTATCTTCGTCGTGTGTGATAGTCCATTGAATTGTATGTCGAACGATAACAAAATATTATAGTACCTTAGCCGTGTGCAGCGCCCCTTAGTGAACGAGGGTGACGTAACCTACGACAAACTTATTATTTGCGGTTGGTACAGTAATCGGGTCTAGGGATCGAACCGCAAAATTAAGTTTGTTTTTTTATTGTATGTACTTTTCCGGGATAAAAAGCACCCAGTGTGGTGCCCAGGATATTACAGAATAATTATACCAAGTTTGATCGTAATCGAACCGATAGTTTTTACGTGATGCCTGAACAAACAGACAGAGACAGACAAAAAATTTTTTAATCACTGTTTTCGGTTGCCATTGGGCACGCCACAATTATGGCGGTAAGTCCCCTCTTTGAGGCGTGGTTGGAAAGACCTCACGGCCTCCTCACCTTCCGCTTGACGCAGGTTCTCACCGGACACGGTAAGTTCGGGAAGTTCCTGCATCGGATTCGTGCGGAAACGACACCCGGGTGTCGCCACTGTGTGGCCCGCCCGGAGGACACGGTGGAGGTATGCCCCGCTTGGGCAGAGCAACGCCGTGTCCTCGTGGGGGCAATCGGTGGCGGCGATCTCTCGCGCCGGGCCTTTGTTCAGGCCATGGTCCGGAGAGAGGAGGAGTGGCAGGCGGTCGCCTCCTTCTGCGAAGCAGTAATGCTAGCAAAGGAAGCGGCCAATCGCGTGAGGCAACGGTCCTTACGCTCCAACCGCCGCCGGGATTCCGATCCCGATTACCGGCCACCGTAGGCGCGGGCTTGCGGACGGCGAGCAATGGGTGGCTCGCCGTCCGACCGTCCGGTATCCGTCCGGTCCGAGCCCAAGTCGTCGATGGCGCGTACTGTTCCACGCGCGCCTCAGGGAGATGTCAGCAACTGTAGGGGCCCATATTGTGTGTACCTGTGTGCCAAATAAACTTTTTTTCATTCAATCTTTCTTCTTTCTTTCATAACTCACTTTTCTTTTTTTTTGGGTCCTAAATTGTTTTATTTAATTTCGTATATTCTGCCAATTTTCGTGCATTTTTTGTACATATTTGCATGCATATAACAAGCTTTTTATGTTGCATATAAGCTGGGGTCTAGTCATGATATTCAAATTGCGAGGCGTCACGTGTTGCCTATACGAACACACCTTTAATTTAGTGTTGCATGTTAATATTTAAGTTAATATTGTTAAATGGCAATACATGGTGACAATTCAGGGCGCTACACTTAGCAACTCTCGCATTCTTGCTCACTATTGTTTTATAACTTCTAATGTACCAGTGTGTTACAACAAATACATGTTGTTAACTGCAAGCTGGACTCTACTTCCGGCTACGATCATCGCCTTATCGCGAGACAGATACAAGGGAAAGATAGAAAAAATCCTTCATCTGTATTTCCAAACCTGCGTACAAGGGCTGTCTGTAACAATATACTAAAGCAAAAGAAGTGTTTTCAGGAACGCTTAGAAAATGCTATATAAGTGATAAATAAATAAATAAGTTATGTTGAAACTCTTTAATACACATACCTACCTATTACTTAACTCTCTGTGGGGCTCGATAGAAATAACAGAAGGCCTATAACTGCTCCCCTACGATCCCTTATACGAGTGTAGATCTCCTAGTTTTTATTTGCTACACTTCCTAAAATTATCTGACTACTAGAAACACATTTGTGTTGAAAATCGATTTGTCCCAATTAGGTAGATATTTATTTATTTATTAAAACTTTATGCACTAGTTAGTAACACTGCACAGAGGCGGACTTAATAATGCCTTAGGCATTTTCTAAGAAACATAACATGGCAGTACAACTTAATAAATAGACAAACAGAAAAGAAGTAAGTACAATAATCAATACATACGTGTACCAATAAATAAGCAATGCAGCCAATCAATGGTGTGGTAGATATATGAACAAAGTTTGTTTATAATACAACAAAAATCGCAACCATAAGCTCTATATCATCCGATTTAGGATTCCTCCTAAAAGCTCTCACCGTGCAGCCTCACTAGAGAAGTACAGAGCTCATATATGTACATATGTGGTACACCAACATGCCACATCGATGTTACTCCTTCAGACAAACACGGCACAGCCGCAAGGCCGCGCCCGTGTCAGCATATTGCATTAATTAACACCCTAAACACTGCGCCTCACGGCGGTAAATTGTTACCTATTGAATTAAGCTTTAGATTTAAACTTTCACAAGAATTACAGCTTGTTTGTAAGCTTACTATCTAGTTTATGCCAACGGCTGCGCCAGCTTTTAGACTGAAATAAACCTTTAGGAACGTATCACCACGGTCTACCTACTGAAATTTAAAGTTGCATACAAATCTGTTCACCCTATGAGGCTTGATCAATTAGCAAACATCGAGGCTAAAAAACGAACTCCTGTAATTTCAATCATTACAGGATTTCATTTTTCAGCCTTCCCTCGTAGCCCTAGGAAATTAGATGTCTACTTTATTCAATTTTCATAACTCAATAACTTCCGTCACAGGTAGCTCAATAAATTAATTTGCTGGAGAAATAATGATATTTTACGCATCGAAGCGTTTCACGTCGCGAATTTTTACCAAGACTTTTCTAGAGGTAGGTACTTATACCTTTATTGAGACTTTCTGTATGCCCTTCATGCGTCTGGCTGGGCTGTGTGTGCTGAAGTGTGCGCTGATATCGCGACTTTTTTGCGTTTATTATGACGTAACTCTACAAACATAAATAAATTTTAGTACAGCCTTACCTAGAAGGGTAAACATACTGTTTATTCGAAGTTGTGAGTATCTAGAGTGAGTAGGAAGAGGGATCATGCACTCATCAGGTTAGATTCACCCGTTTAGATTTGTTCAGCTATCATGTCTTGCGTGTAGTGAATGAGTTATAAAACCTCTTCCTAATTATACGATGGCGTGGTCGGCTCGCCACTCCTTGAAACTTGGCCTGAATGTGGAAATAATTATAAAAGAGCACTTGTTATTATACTGTCCTCATGTCCTCTATCTATGAAATGGGTCATTATAACTGCGCTGTTAATTTAATGATGATTGTCATGTCGCATATAAATAGACAAGGGTTTTTTTGCCTGTATAGTATATGCCCGATGCGATAACCCATTGAAGAAAATATCGAACTTCCACACCCTCTCTCCTACTGAACCATTGGTCATCTTTCTTGCTTACCTTCGTTTGGAACTATTTCATAGAATTGCTAGGTCTAAATGACCTAGCAATTCTGTGCGTTGTCTGTAATTTTAGGCAATGGAGACGGCTATCCTCGGAGTTTCTTTTCGTGATCGGATCAAAAATGAAGATATCAGCAGGAGAATCAAAGTTACCGACATAGCCGGAAGAATCGCCAAACTTCAGCGGTATTGGCTGGGCACATTTTTCTGTATTGTTTCTGTAGTGGCAACCACATACTGAAAAACGCAGCGTCGCGAGAATCCAATGAATGCGAGACGCATAGGACCGGTCCTTGTGGCGACAGTTGGAGGAGATCTATATCCAGCAGTAGACGTGTTTCGGCTGGAATTATGATGATGATATGATGACAATTATATTCACAATCATCGAATAACCGATTTCCGAATTCGAAACTAAAATCTGTTTGTTCTGATTACACCACAAGGTTTTAAAAACTTGATGTTAGCCGAGTAACCTTTGATTTTGAGTCACCTGCGTCTCCACTTTAAGATCTGAGTCATTTGAAGATTTTCTTTTTATAACCAAGAGCTTTCTCAAAGCTTTTAGCCGAGGGTACTCGTTCCTACCTTGAATAATATTATTCAGTTTGTATTATTGCGTTATTTATTCTACAATTTGTATGTATATATTTATGATTGTATATTTTATTGATAAAATAATTGTTTTATTTGTACTCTTATTTTTTTCCTTTCACTTTTACACATGGTGTCTACATTTCTTTTTTTTTTGTCAATTCTCCTTTCGCAGGTATGCATGAAGATATTTCTGTAGGCATAGGCAATAAGCACCTATTTTTTTGTTTACGTCTTCTTTTCTTTTATTATATAAATGTGTACATGAATTGTTAAATATGTGAATAAATTTATTTATTTATTAAATGCTTTATGCACATAAAAGTACAGAGACGGACATTAAGTCCGTCTCTGTACTTTTATGTGCTTGAGGCATTTTCTACCAGTCATCCTTTATAAATGATGATGCTTTTTTATAAATGATGAATGTAACGTTATGTGCGGATTTATCGTTTTGCCATCAAATTAATATATTTTGTGTGTGAACCCACCCACGATGCAGGAGTATAGAATAGAATAGAAATACTTTTATTCGGGACAGACACAGCACAACGATTACAAACACATACCTAGTAAAAAAGAACAAAGTTCAGTGCCGAGCGTGCCCGTATCAAAAGGGTCACTTCTGTTGGAACAATGGATTGAAACTGTGTAGCCCATGCTTTAATCCTAGTGCGGGATCACGTATTTTTTCAAAATACCAACATTAAAAATAACTTATTAGAACCTCATAATAAATATAACATTCGTGTTAGCACCGCATCCACTAGATCCACAAAGCTGTCGTAGCATTTGATTCTAAATAATTAAAATGTTACCAAGTAAAAGCAATTAGTAAGTAGAGCAAGAAAAACTGAACGCGCGCTGTATACGTGAAGAAACACCATCAGTTTTATTGACACAGTGGTGGCGAGCCAGCGAGTGGCCTTTCGAGGCATAATAAAAATGTCGGCCCCACGTAAAGCGCCCTTGATATTCACTGACATTTTGAAAAATAGGAAGTTACCATTTGACTACACACAATAACTTTTCTATTGACATCGTTCTGAAACCTTCTTATAAAGTAAGCTTATGATAAGGTCTTTTTTTTTCGATGGGAAAATCATCTTATGACAAATCCCGTCTTGGGCGGAGCGCGAGATAGTGTCAGACTTTTACTGACTAAAAACCCACTCCTGTTCCTTCGTTGCCTTTCGTACCAGGGCCGAGTCTTCCTTTCAGAATCAGACCCTTGGCCCCAGTAGGCTTCAACCCTGCTGCCCCTACAGTTGCTGTCATCTCCTTGAGGCTCGCGTGGAACAGTACGCGCCGTCGACGACTTGGGCTCGGTTCGGACGATTACCGGACGGTCGGACGGCGGGCTACCCTCATATGGTCTTGGGAATACGCTTCCCTCCCGATATAATATATTATGTTATAATTATGTATTATTAAAATGTATCACTTAGATTGTTATCGGGAAAGTGTAATGGGAATTTTCATGAGATATGCGAAAATCAATTAGCTAGTTTGAATTGGATTTGACCGGATTTAAGGAGAATAAATAGTTTTATGTAATGATGGTACTATAACTTAAATGACTACATTTTTCAACTATTAATCTCATGATTTCAGAGCAGTAGTGGCCGAGTGGTCACGGCCCCGACTTACGAGTTATAGGTTGTGGGTTCAAACCCAGCCAGGCACATTACTTTTTGTAATTTATTTCATCACCACTGCTCTTAAAACGGTAAAGGAAAACATCGTGAGGAAACCGGCAAAACTAAAAATTCGAAGACATGTGGCATCCACCAACCCGACTAGGCCTGCGTGGTGGATTACGGCCCATTCCCTCTCCTAGAGAGGAGGCCTGTGTCCCAGCAGTAGGAGAATTATAAGGCCGACTATGCTATATGCTAATCTTATGATTTTATTAAAATGCCGCCTAACAGTCAATGAATGTAGTAGGTATATCTTTCGCTATAGTCAAACGATTGCGATGAAACAAAGCCTAAGTAATATATCAAGTTACATACAGTTTTAATGTATAAAAGTTATCTACAGTGATGCACACAACTAAAAACTTTTAAGTACAGATTTATTATACGAGTATGTATAGATTATAGTAACTATCACTTCTCAACGATGTAACCTACTTAGTACGACCATGTGGTAGAATGTGATGTGACCATCTGTTTAAACAATTATTTCGTTGTCGCTTCTATTATGAGAGAACCATGTAAATAAATAAAGCAAAAAAAATAACGATTCATACTATAGAAATTAACTAGCTTTTGCCCGCGACTTCGTCCGCGTAGAAGTCGAAAATGGTTTTATTAGGTTTTCGGTAATCGGGTATAGGGATAAAACCGCAAAATTATATTTGTTTTTTATTGTATTATACTTTTCCGGGATAAAAAGACATTTTTTTTTAATCACACTTTTGGGTTCGGTGTCGGTCTAGTAACATGCCATTTATTTTTTTGAATTTTTTCAATGTACAGAATTTTCACTTCTACAGATTATTATAAGTATAGATAAGGTGCTGATCAGCAAGAGAGACAATTGACAGCGTTCGTTTACGAACATGACGCTCAAATCAGCACCAATCAGATGAACCATTTTGGACTTCTGAAGGGAACTGAAAGATCCAACACACGCGCCACCATCAGTGAGACCACAGATCAAATGAAATAGTAGGTAGTGACTGTACACGTAGTGAGACATTTAAGTGAGCATGACAAACTCTCAACTCATTTATGTCAAAGAAATCAAGTAATAACCTAAAACCATGTGAAGTACCTCTTCGTGGAACACCAACGTGCGTGATGCTAACTTTCTAAATAAAATTACATTTCACTAGAACTCGTGTATACAGTATACCAGATTCAATTTGCCAAAAATGACATAGGTATGTTCCTAGGTATTTAGGTAGGTCGAGGTTTAAGTGACGCAGGGCTCGTCACGCGACCACGGCGCGGCGCTGAACGCGAAGCATTCCGAATATTTATGAAGTGTCCGCACTCTACCGACCGCCATACATGTTGTGTTCTATGACATTCCTTCAAAGAATAACAGTTCCTGTTTCTTTAAAATAATATAAAACAATGTCGCTGTCTGCCTTTGTCTGTTTTTCTGCTTAGCTAGCTTATTTTTTTAAACAATTTTTTTAACAAAAACTCTAATAAGCAGCTATTAGAGTTTCCGTGCGATTAGAAAATAATATACAACAGTCCATAATAAATCGTCGGGCAGTTGCCCGGATCAGACACAACACTCGTCTAGGGTCGGGACAACTGCCTCTTCTGCCTGGAAAGAGCGATAAATGAGAAAAGTTTTAGGTGTATATAATTTGCACTCGTCCAAATTCTGAACAATTTTTCAACTGGTGACGAATAGTAACTAGTTCAAAATGATTTAGGACAAAGTTAAATTGACTTTTTCCCCTCCCGATGTGGAATCTATGTATAGTACCCGTACTTGGAAAGTGATGTTTATTTGTCTCCTGTTTAAGGTACAGACCCATCGTTACGCATGCTGTGCTCGTGCACGCGGTGCATTTTAGCTGCGTGGTTTCACAATACACAAGAATATTAACTCACGATTATGTACAATCAACAACTGTTACACTTCAGGAGCCTAACGGCCCTTTCACGACCTTTCCGCTTTGAGCGGGAGCTAAGCGCGGAGCGGCGAACGGTAAGATCAAAAAGTATGAAAATGTTCGAAGCACGCCACGAGACGCCGCACATAGCACCGCGTGCTCGCTTATCGATGCTGCGCCGCTCACCACTAAGTCCGAAGTCGTGACCAGGCCGTAAGAATCAACAAAATGGCGTGGCGTCATCACTTCCCCGCACGTCCCACCTCTCGCAGGTTCCATACACAATCACATACATTTTCTTGCAAAGCGAAGCTTGGTATCTATAGGATTCCCGCAACCCTCACTAGATCATCGGTCCTCCTTGTGGAAAGCCGTTGAACGCTACGTCTTCTTGTACGTGATCGCCACTTCAGAACTTTTCGTCCCAATTGACCATCTGCCCTGCGAGCAATGTGCCTGCCCACTGCAACTTACCTAATTTTGGCGATTCTGCGGGCTTTGCCTCTCCGTGTACCACAGTGGAATTCCGTTTTAATAGTTAATCTAGCTTTTATATCTTCGCCTATCTCTTATCTAATCAAGTTGCCTTTTTCGGACGAAAGTACCTCGGTTGGTACTTCCGCCAACCTAATGAAAACTCGGCCTTTCTTTTACGGTGAACAATCAATTTTTATTGGACAAACAAACGTTCCCCAGTCTTTAGTAGATAGTGAAAGGTCAAGCCGTCAGGTCGGCGTAGGAGCGGCCCACCGGCCTCTGGTCGCGTGTATTACTGTCGCAGACGGCTCGTCACCACTAATTCGGGAACATTAGTATCTAAATGAAATCTGGCTACAATTTAGATTTTTAAGGATTGTGGTTTTTCTCACCGTTCTCATGTCGCTCAATATTAAGATAGAATTAGTACACCCTTCCGTAGGGGTATGGAGCGTCTACGGTAGCATGCGTTGTGCGTCATTGGTCAGCAGAGACGTCTCAACTTCCTACCAGGGCTGCAGAATTGTTCGAAAGAGTTACTAAAGAGTTATAATGGCACTGGAACGCATAAAACTAGAACTACATTAGACCGACGCACATGACACGCCTAATTTGTTCGTAGAAAGATATCGCGAAGCGTTGTGTGCGCAGTGTAGTTCTAGCTTTAAGCAACTAAAGGAACACATGTGTGTCAGTAAAAGTAAGTAAAAGCCTGATAATCCTCGCTTTATCCAGAGTAGAAGAGAAGTTTCCTGTCTAAAAAAAGAGAAACGCAATCTTTGATATGGTAGGAAGAATTAAATGATTAAAATCTTGGGGTATTTATCTAATATTGCGTCACTTTGATTTCCAATGTATTGTAAAGTACTGAAACAGTTTTTCACAATATCTTGTGTTGTGAAACCAACCAATTGTATCTTCACATTGTGAAAAGTGAAAATCGACTCGATATATAGGCAAAGTATTGGTAAAACATGTAGCAGGCCCCCATTAGCCGTTTGTTTGCAAACAGCCACACAGGCTGGTTGGCGTACTGCCGGCGGCCGGAAGCGGCGCCACTGTGCCCGCGCCCACTTCCGGCCCAGCCCTCCACCACGTCATCATTACTTTGTCTACTCACTTACGACAAAGGGTTTCGTTTCGTAAAGCTTTTTTAATTAATTTTTGCAGCGTCTATGGCATTGATAAATTGTTTTTTTTCCTATGCGGTGCTAAATATAAACACCGAACGGATCAGTCGACACGCCGTGCCAAGTATTTATTTTACTTAGTTTAGGAGTCAAATGTTCATTTTGTTTCCACTGATCAGTGTTTGTACAACTATTATATCTGTTCATGTCTTATATACTGTTACTGTCTGTGTTAAACGTACAAAATAAAGATTATTTTTATTATCGTGTTGTTGCCACTAACGTCGACAGTTACATAGTTTTGTATGAAAGCTGTGAGCAGGCGTACATCAAGCTTATGATAACGAATACGCGTCTATGAATCTATGCGTCCATGTACAGTCGGCCTTACTGAAGCAAATGGAGTAAGTCTTTAATCGTTATAGTTCGTGTTCTGGATCAGTTTCTGCTTGTGGTAGGCAGATGAAATGAAAAATGACTGATGGAAAAAAAAGCTTGAGTTTACGCGTCGTCAGCTTAGCTTGCAGCAGTCCCCATAGATGGGTGATCAGATGAGAACAACGCCCTCTTTTTTCAAAAATGAAGAAAAATAACAATTTTCTTATATTATTCAAATAAAATAACAATGAAAAAACCGGACAAGTGCGAGTCGAACTTGCGCATTGAAGGTTCCGTATAAACTTACCTATGAAAACAGTTCAATTCCCGTATTGAGTTAAGAAGATTTTTCCGAATCCTAAAAAAAGGTTTTTATGTGACGTAGTAACTACAGATTCACAGTTTTCGGAATATTTTCCTATACTTGTGCTATGACATCTTGCTTCAAGTTGCTTTAAGACAAATTTCAAGATTCTAAGACAACGGGAAGTACCCTATGAATTTTGATTCCCTTGGGGGTGTCGAAATATACGTTTTTTGCGACATAAACGGCTGTATCTTTTTTTCGTTAACTCAGAAGTTTGTTTTTTCACAGCTTCAAGGGCCCGCAGATCTGAGTATACATTCAGTCAAAAAAGTATCGGGAATGGATGATTTGTTTATGGTTCCAAATTCAAATTTTTGTTTTTTTGTAGTTGTTAGATTGGCACAACTGTTTTCCATTTTGGCGCGGAGTTTGAGTTGCATCTGTTATTTATATTAAATACAGTGCTGATTTTAGTAATATCATATATAGTGTGTATTGCGAATTTCATAATGGACAAAAATATCGAACAAAGAGTTTGTCTTAAATTTTGCATCGCCAATGGAATTTCGTGTTCGGAGTCACTGAAAATGTTACAGAAGGCTTACGGTGAATCGACTTTATCAAAAACTCGTGCTTATGAGTGGTTCAAAGCGTTCAAAAGCGGTCGAGATGTGATGGAAGATTTGCCTCGCTCTGGTAGGCCGTCAACGTCTGCAACTGAAGTTAACATCGCAAAAGTGAAGAAAATAGTGACTGAAAATCCCCATTCAACTCTGAGAGAGATAGCCGCCGAACTTTCTGTATCTCACGAGTCGATCCGTACCATTTTAACTAATCATTTGGGTATGAAACATGTTGCTGCTCGGCTAGTCCCAAAAGATCTGAATTTTCTCTAAAAACTCAATCGCATGAAAGTCGCTGAGGACATGCTAGAACGAGTCAGTTCGGACCCAACATTCATGAAACGCATTGTTACTGGTGACGAGACGTGGGTTTACGAGTTTGACATGCAAACTAGTCAACAAGCTTCGTAGTGGCGCCTTCCATCTGAACCGAAACCGAAAAAACCACGCCAAAGTCGATCAAAAGTCAAAGTCACGTTGATTGTTTTCTTTGACTATCGCGGTGTTGTGCACTCTGAATTCTTACCGGAAGGTCTAACGGTAAATAAAGAATATTATTTGAGCGTTATGCGGCGTTTAAGAGAGCGAATTCGACGAAAAAGGCCAGATTTGTGGAAAGAAATTTCTTGGATTTTGCACCACGACAATGCGCCTTCGTACAAGGCTATCATTGTGAACGAATTTTTGACCAAACACTCAACAAATACCATCCAGCAACCACCATATTCACCAGATATGGCTCCTGCTGACTTTTTCTTTTTCCTAAACTCAAATTACCACTTCGTGGCACCCGTTTTCAATCGATAGAAGACATAAAGGAGAATTCGCGGCGAGAACTGAACTCAATTCCGGAAGCAGCGTTTAAAGAATGTTTTGATGAATGGATTATTCGTTGGCGCAAGTGTATCGTTTCTAAAGGAGCATACTTTGAAGGTGATAAAATAAATTTGGATGAATAACAGACATTTTGTGTATTATTGATCTTTTCCCGGTACTTTCTTGACAGAGTAGTATGGTTTTAATTTCAACTCGATACCTTCGCACATTCCCGAGATAAAGGGTCTTGACAGACAAACAGACGGACAACAAAGTGATCATATACATATACCGTTTTTTTCCTTTTGATATGGAACCCTAAAAAGAAAGTAATAATCAGTGCGAAACTACAATCGCGCCTAACTCACCAAAACAAAATAAAAAACCTACTGAAAGTGTTGTTTCCTAGCTTCCATCCCACTCGTAATGAAAGCCTCCACTACTTCCTGAAATACTGAAATAAATTAAACTTTAAAAGGCCATTTATTTCCATTACAAACTGAATAATTAATGGCCGGACCCTTCAGAATTTCACCTAAAAAGTTCCGACGTGATATTTTTAGACCCTAATGAAGCAAGCTATTCTTGGAAAATAATTGAATGTCCAACCTCAGACACAACTCCCTACCTACCTAGCTTCCGTATCTGTATAATACGATATCGGGGTTATAATATTCCCACAGCTGGGACTCTGGTCACTCAGGCTCTCTAGCGCAGACCCCCGGGTTGGTGGATGTCACATGTCTTCGATTTTTTGGTTCTAAGACATGCCGACCCTCACGATTTTTTTTTTCATCGTTTTGATAGCATTGTTTATGAAATAAATTACACAAAGAAAAACGCCTGCCTGGGTTTGAACCTACGACGTATAACTCGTAAATCAGGGCTGTTATCACTGAGCCATCACTGCTCCGTAACGGCGGACATACAACTACAACTCATCCACAGGCCCTCTTTGCCAAACTTTGATTACGTTCCATGTTCAAATTAAAATTCAAAATGTTTTATTTCACATAAGCCAACATCGGCACTTAAAGAAGAAGAAAAAAGAAAGAAAACATGTTTATTCTGCCTGAATAGACACACTACCGTTACAAAAATACAAAAACCAAGTTCCCTGACAGGCCATGTGTGTATTGGGCATAATTGTGTTGTACCTTATGACCTAGGCATCCTATCTAGGATAACCTAGACAACTGTGTTGTCTATGGTCACAGATAACTGTTGCATTTTGACTTCTTATAAAATATCAATATCTAGTGCACGGTTACAATTGGTCTTTTCCTGTGGAAAAGAATCGACAAGAAGCACAATCGTAATTACTTTAAAAAAAAAAATTACATCTAATATATAAAATTCTCGTGCTACAGTGTTTGTAACAAAACTCCTCTGAAACGACTTGACCGATTCTTATGAAAGGTGAACGGGCATTTGGTTCAGACCTGTGACCCACCAGCGACCTCTAACGAAACGAGTGGGAGAATGTTAAAGACCCACAATGAGATGAGTCGCATTCCTCAAAAGTATAGGAACGTTCTTTTTTTAACAAAAGAAGAATCAAATTTTATTGAAAAAATAAAACCAGATTTAAATTTAAAAAAAAACGAATTTTCTTGTATCCCTATCCTTTTAAATAGGTATATAAAATGATTATGAAAATCCACATAAGCAGATTTGACGCATGTGTTCGGCGTATAGCAAGGTCATGAAACCTTGCAATTCTCAAATGTAAATAGGATCCTAATGTAAATAGTATCAATTCTTCATTTCCATCAAGCGTCATGAATCACGAATCACTTTGTCTGTCCAAATTGTTTACACATTGAAACCGATATTGGGCGTATTGTGTGAAAGAGGCCTCTGAACTCTGTACTGCAATATGGATTACGCACACTTAGTAGTCATTATTGAAAATCAATAAGTGGGAAAAATATGCATTTCGTGTTGAACCTCATAACTTTTTCACCATACATTTGGATTGAAATAATTTCATGCTGAGAAATTTTAACCCTAAACCTTCAAAGAGAACCAAATTTCAATAATGGACGCAAAAATGCCCAATAACCTTTTGCGTGTATATACAGTGTAAAAAGTAAAAATAGGAAGTAAACTATTTTTATTACCTCCCCACCCCACCCCCCATTTTTTCTTTAATAAGTTATATGGCAGAAATCCGTTTGCCGAGTCAGCTAGTATTACTGTATAATGTAAAAGGAAAAGCTGACTGACTGATATATCAACGCATAGCCGAAACTACTGGGACTACACCGTAAAATTTAGCTTCCTTTTGTGATGTAGGTGAGTGCCTAGTAAGAAGAGGTTTTTAAAAATTCCACTTTTAAAGGAGTGAAAAGAAGTAAATTTATTTATAAACAAAATTTTATTTCTTCGTCTTTCACTTGAATTGAGTTACCAGAAATAGTAACCTATGTAAATAAAAAAGTTTTCCGATATTCGTTATTATAGAACTTTCAAAACCCCTTGTTACACTTCGCGTGACCCAAGGGCTGGCTTTTACTTCGGACAACAAAAAATATAAGCATTGCCATTCAGCGTGGCAATGCCGCTTGTCTTTTGGGTACATTACAGTCACTGCACTGTAGTCCGGCCCACCTCCCCTACACCAAACCGTGTATGCAAACGATGCTCAACGTGCTCGTGGAGACCAACCCTGGATTAGATTTGTTTACTGGTGAATGGAAGACAATATTATTAGAAAGTTTGCAATTCTGTTAGAAGACAGAATGAAACGATTGATGTATTTTAGTATTATTGGCAATTTTGCTGTATTAAATTAAAAAAATTACCAGTCGACATCGATGCGGAGGAGTTTTTCAACGCTTTAGTTTGCTTTTTTAGTTCTTTTAGGCTTTTATTTTTATTTTGTAAGTTTTAATTAGGTTAAGTTAAGCATATTTATGTATGTATGTTTTTATTATTTCGTTATTTAAAACTACGGCTATCAAACAATTTAGGAAGTGTCAATGGTTGTATGGGGGAATATTATTCTTCGGTTTATTAACTTATACATAACATTGTCGTGGTTTATTTATGGTTTATGACGAAAATATCAATCTAAATAAATAAAAAAGATGGAAACAACTTGTTTTTCAAAACTAACGAAGTCGCGGCAAAACTGGTAGCTAAAATACAAAGTAATTATCAGTAATCGGCTGTTATTACTTTACCAAAGCTCCTTGAATGAAGCATGTAATTGTTAGAAAATTAATTGAAAGTCCAACACCACAAATAAGTTTCCAATTAAGCCAACCACCTTATCAATTAACTGCTAAACCGACATCACTCAGTTAATCGTCCTCAAATCAAGCGATAATCAGTGACGTGTGTTTCAGTAGCAGTTCATTAGTAGGTAGGTATTGTTGATAAGATCGATCGTTTACAGTCGAGGACACTCGGCGACCGCCGCGGGGAAATCGATGTGTTTATTGACTTCCTCATTTCCACGGTGTTTTGCCAATTGTGACTCGCAACGGGTGAGGCGCGGCGCAAACTCTTCGTACAATTAATTAATTTTGTATATTTTTGGGGTCGCCTGGTGGTAACGGCCCCGATTTACGAGTTCCATATCGTAGCTTCAAACCAAGGCAAGTACTTTACTGTGTGTAGGTAGGAACCTGATTTATTTCATCATGTTTTCTTTAACCGTTTTAAGAGCTGTGGTGAACAATATTTTTAAAGCAAACGGTTAGAGAAATCGTGAGGAAACTGATATGTCCTAAAAGCAAAAATTCGACGACAGTGTCATTCAGTTATCCACAAACCTGCACTAGGCCCGCGTGGTGGATTACGGGTCATTCCCTCGCCTAGAGAGGAGGCCTGAGTCTCAGCACTGATAATACATAATATTATAAGGCAGATTATGCTCATATCAAATTCAATCATATTCTACTTCCTACTCATTGTCAATGTGAAAGTCGACATGTTTGGACGTTTGTTAATCAGTAACTGGATGGATGTGTATAACATTTTAAAAGCTAGTAGACCATGACCTGTATAAGGGCAAAGGATGGATATCTACTTACATTTCATCCCGTCAATACATCCATATTGGATCATTTTTAACGTGGTATTATTAAAAGTTTGATTACAAATCCCCATAAGAAAGCTACAGAAGTGTTGAGTGCCATATGGAAGTTTTCTTCTCGGTTCCCGGGGGATTAGTCACGGAAGAGAGACTGCGGGAAAAGGCTAATTTATGATTTATAAGGCCAAACACAAGATTTTCCTCCTAACACGTACCAACGAGAGCTTAGGAAATAAATCCTCGGAGCTCCGACTGTTCTGATTAAGATAGCATCAATAAACCTCATACATTATACATGATATAAACAACAACATATAAAATATAGTAAAACGTAAGCATAAATCAAAGTTGTCGAAACTAGGCTTGCCATGTTAATAAGTAATGAGTTAATCGAACTGAGTGTCTCGAGGAAACATTACATATTTAGTGAGTTTAACACAAAACTAAACACGCGAAGTTTTGTTCGCTCTTACTTAGCTTATCGTCAATCTGTGCAACATCTAACATAATAAACACACATCCTAAAAGTAGTATGTTCGGGGGCCTTACCAGGACGTGTTGAACACATTCTACTTTTGTAGGAGCATTTGCATTGCACTAAGCTTTTATTTATTTATTTTATAATTTATGTACACACAAATATACAGAAGATATCTTATAATAAAAATTTGTACAAAAGTACCTACTGATAATTTAGAAAAAAAAAACATCTTACAACAGACGAAAGGAGAGAGAAAGGCGAAAGGAGAGATCTGCCCCTTTCTAATTTAACCCGTTAGGGGATGAAAAAATACTTTCTTATCGGATGTCCACGTCATACAAAGAATATACCCTCCAAGTTTCAGGTCTTTGCGATCAGCGGTTTAGGCTGTGCGTTGATCCGTCACTCATTCAGGACAAAGCATTTTATATGGATAGATATATTGTCGTTGTAGAGCGAGGATTAATTAAGTAACACTTTGACCAGTTAGATGAGTCAAAGATATTTTGGCATCATTAACTCATTTGGGCCAAAAATGTTTCTACAACAAAAATACACGAAACTTCATAAATAAATTAGATTAAAGCTACTTCTATTTTTATTAATTAATTTCCGATTCTATGTCGGTGTGATCGGATTTACATGGTGTTAGTAAGAACTAATTGGTTCTCGGAAATAACTTCCCACAAGTCTCTCTCACTTTGAAATATATTACGTTGGTTTCTATTTTAGCTTTCGCCTACACATAATTCAAAATTAATATTAGAATCATCGCTTGAATATTTTTTTCTTTACGAATGATCAAAGACTAGCACTTTACCAGTGACTTCGCTCGCGAGAATGTTTTCATAAAGACTTTAACACTCCTCAAACCGTATTTTGAGGTTGAGGCTAAGCTTCAAGTGTATTATCACAAGAAATAAGAATCCTCCATACAATCTTTAAAATCCTCTAAAAGGTTCTATTGGAGGTTGTTCTGAAAACGAAGAGGACGACCTTTATTATTAACTTGGTTACCATTTGTCCTAACTTTCAATTATATTGAATGTGTTGTATACTAACGAAATTCACCCTTTTCACCCTCTTAAATGTTAAATTTCCAAAAACCTCTTCATAGCGCTAGTCCGAGTCATAAAAGGAAGCTTTGTGAGAAATTTTAGTTTCCTAGACCCTGACGTTTTATTTATTTATTTATTAAAACTTCATGCAACACAAAGGTACAAAGGCGGACTTAATGCCTTAGGCATTTTCTACCAGTCAACCAAGTAGTTTCGACTGTACGTTGATATGTTAGTCTGTCAGTTTCTTCTTTTACATTTACATAACATATATATCGGCGCAGGATGCCGATCACCTTGGAAGTTCAGTCCAGGGACTCTGTTTTGTAGGCCGATGACTGGGTATCGAGCAATAAATAAACTATTCCAGATCACACAACTGATTTATTATGATGCAACCTTTAGGTATTCACTTCACAACGAGCCGTGAGATAGTCCCTAAGATGTTGGCACGGCAGCTGACAGAGAAAAGACCGCCGCGCCTCTGCGGTCGAATCCTTTATGTGTTTGGCTCGTGCAAACGTCAGCCTGGATTCTGTCAAAGTGACAAATGTCATCTGTCTAAGTGAGAGGTGACCTGTCTAAGTGACAGGTGACATTTGTGGCGCGTTCGTTCGTTCGCAAGCTTCCGTACTATTGACTTGGCCGACATATAGATTGACGTGGTCGTGCATTAATGAAGTATACACAATGTAAAATTTGGTCCTTTTTCACAGGCTTTTATTTAACTTCCAATGTTTACATTTAGGGTTTGTTTAGGGCAAATCTTGCAAATGGATTATTAAACAGTTACCCCTAACCGATTGAGCTAGGTATACTTTTGTAACTTGGATGGCAATGCATTAAAAATATTAAACATACATAATGATGACGATGGATGATGATGATGATAGAATCGGATAGTGGGATAGTGGCTTTAGGAATTACTGAGTGCAACAAGATAACCTCATCGTGTTTGAACTCTTTGGAATGGACTTGATAAATGTTTTTCATTAAAAACTTATGAGACGAAAGTTTTCTTTCTTCCTTAACCTTACAAAGTTCAACAGTTTGTGTGACAAATGGTTTAGTGCGAACTTCACGTAATCCCTTTTTTTCTTTTTTTTACGTGGGAAAATCATCTAATGACAAATCCCGCTCTTGGGCGGAGCGGAAGATAATGTCAGACTTGTACTGACTAAAAACCCACTCCTGTTCCTTCTTTGCCTTCATCCCGGGCTTCGCTTTCTCACTACCCGTGGCCCCAGTAGGCTTCGACCTTGCTAGGCCTCTACAATTGCTGACATCTCCTTGAGGCGCGCGTGGAACAATACGCGCCGTCGACGACTTGGGCTCGGTCCGGACGGTTACCGGATGGTCGGACGGCGAGCCACCCATTGCTCGCCGTCTGCAAGCCCGCGCCTACGGTGGCCGGAAATCGGGATCGGAATCCCGGCGGCGGTTGGAGCGTAAGGACCGTTGCCTCACGCGATCGGCCGCCTCCTTCGCTAGCATTACTGCTTCGCAGAAGGAGGCGACCGCCTGCCACTCCTCCTCGCTCCGGACCATGGCCTGAACCAAGGCCCGGCGCGAGAGATCGCCGCCGCCGATTGCCCCCACCAGGACACGGCGTTGCTCTGCCCAAGCGGGGCACACCTCCACTGTGTACTCTACCGTATCCTCCGGGCGGTCCACACAGTGGCGACACCCGGGCGTCATTTCCGCACGAATCCGGTGCAGGAACCTCCCGAACTTACCGTGTCCGGTGAGGACCTGCGTCATGCGGAAGGTGAGGACGCCGTGAGGTCTTTCCAACCACGCCTCAAAGAGGGGACTTACCGCCATAATTGTGGCGTGCCCAGTGAAGGGGTCGGGTAGAGCGTTTTTGGGTTTGCAGCCGACTTCAAAAATTTAATGTTCTGTCTAATGTTTATGACTGTATTAAATGTAGGTAGGAAATTGTTTTTTATGTAATTTTGGCGATTTTTCGACAATTAAGGACTAACTTAAATATTATTGGACAGCGAACTCTTTAATACTTCATAGCAAATTTTCCGGGATTACTTCAAACACGTTTGTTTAATAGGTATGTTGTCTGATGGTCTAGATTCCTGCATAACAATAATTATGCCTTGCAATGTTCCGACTGCTGGGATTCAGGCCTTCTCTCCAGGAGAGGGAATGAGCCATACTCCTCCACGCAGGTCACTCACCTTTACCCTTTTGAGAGCAGTGGTGATGAAATAAATTACACAAAGTAATGTGCCTGGCTGGGTTTGAACCCGCGACCTAGAACTTATAAGACTGGGCAGTTACCACTATGCCACCACTGCATGATTACTCATGATCACTACATGTCTCATGGTCATAGGCTTGCTTCTTGTGATGAGATGAGCGTTGAGCTAAACTGGCGAGATATGGCTACACGAACCACTAGCCCAACCCTCGTTAGAATATACGAGATGTTTATGTGTGTCCGCTTGCTTTAGTAACTTTATAATACATCTCAAGATCTGCAGTCTTCTAGCAAAAATACTTACAGAATAACTTAGCCGACCAAAACGACAGATAACACATAGATCTATATATTTTCCATGACAAGCCGTACCAAATTTTTTAGTTTTTTGTAGTTTTTTTCACATTAGTTTAGGTAAATAATATAAGTGTTTTGGTACTGTACCTTATATTTTTTAACAAAGAAATAGATAAATGAATATCATTCATTATTTCAAAACTAGCCTTCCCACTCGACTTATCGCGATTTTCGACTTCACATAATATGACTTGAGAGTCTACGATACCACCATACTTATTAGACAACTCGAGAAGTCTACTTCTGCCGTTTTTCTCACAAGGAACACAAAAGCCGGAAGAAAATGAAGATAAGATTCACAATCGAGTAAGACGTGAGCTCACTGCATCAGTCCTCTCGTGTGCACGCAACTCAAGGACTTGAATTAGCTCGTTTCATTTTAATTCAATGTTTATGTGCCACCTGAGCTAACGGCCGCTTCGAAGAATTTAATCTCTGATTCCGTGTGAGTGCAATATGATTTTAAATATTTACTGTTTCAGAGAACTCTGGTTAGTTAAATTTAAGTGCTGTACAAAACGAATTACTTTGTGTCAATTTGAAAAGTGTCTAGTGAAAATGAGCTAGTGATGGGACTCACTTAAGGTCCTACCTCCCAAAAAGTGCCATAAAACAATGACTTTCAGAAGCCTACGGTAACGGCTGGATTAATAGGTTTGAAAAAAATATGCGTTTATTATAGATTCATGTATAATATTATCAACATATGATTTTTTCGTATGACTAATATGTACTTTTGCCAAAAAAAAATTAACAACTTGATATTTTTTCGCTGGTTTTCCCTACTCCTTTCAAACGGCTTTGATCTGTAGAAATATATTCACAAAAAATGACCGGGTTAACTGTTCTTAAGAATGTACATAGCACATGTAAATCAATCAATATTTCGTTAAGAAAATGGTTTTAAAGGTCGGCAGGACTCCATGCAGGCGCAGGAGGTAGTACGAGTATGTGCTGCACTTAACTCTAGCCAGATGTTCAAGGGACTACACGCCTTAAACGGTAATGGACACAAGCACATGCGCATTTACGTGCATTACTTAGGAAACTAAATCTTAAATCACGTAAGATTTACTACTAAGTAATATTATAAATGTGAAAAGACACATCTAGGGAATCGGGTGGAATTTGGTACGCGGATAGAGCATGACCCAGATTTGTACACAGGTGTATCCAGGTAAAACCTACGTTCCCGGAGTCAAAAGACTTTCCAGGTTTCGACTTGAGCGTAGACTGGCAAAAACTAATAAATTAAAATACATGAAATTACAAAACATATTAATCCCATTTTTTTAATATTGACATCAATGTTGCAAATTTGACATAAATCTTCTAATTTTGACATATATTGTGTGGTTTTGACATTGTTCTTGTATTTGTTTTAAATTACTATTATAAATTAATTTTGAATGTTGACATCATAAGATAAAAATATTTTCGCATTGAATGGTCTTTAAGTTATAAATTTTGTAATTGAAATCCTAAGTAATTTTTTTTTTGTGTGAAGATACATTAATTATTTATTAGTGAAATTTTCAATGTTATAAATATTTGTACGCCGATAGGTACTTTTCGCTAAACATGACTGGACTCAAATAATAAATTTCAATCTTGCATGCTATTGTATGTATACAATGTTTACACAAATAAAGAATATCTTATCTTATCTTATCTTAAAAGTTAGATCTACACGAGAATAAACTAGATACATAAGTATTCCAAGACTGTGGTGTGAAAAGGTTTCTCAAGGGGTGAATATTTGATTTGAAATCAGGGGATAATGTAAATATGCAGCGGAGAGAATTGAGCAGTCCTATTTCTTCCGAACAATATCGACCATTTTCTTTCCTTCATGTTCATTTAAATTAGGCAACGACGAATAATGTAATCTTTTGCTGTTATATGTACAAGTTACTGGGCTTATGTACTCGTAGCTCAGCCAGCATATCTACCCTGTCAGTATCATGAGATCAAGTTTAACACGTTGACACCGGCACTCATTTTTGTATTATTTCCATTCCTACGGTACGGAGCATTTAAGGCCAGCCCCCCTTGCCAAGTTACAACCGTTTCGTTTCGATTCTCTTTTCATTGATCGCCTCGAGTCGGCCACGGCTCCTATTCCTTTGTTCTGACCACGTGACTGAGCGTTAAGATGACGTTAGAATAAAGGAATCGGAGGCAGGGCCTACTCGAGGTGTTCGACGAAAAGAGAATCGAAACGAAACGGTTGTAACTTGGCTAGGAGGGGCAGGTTTTACTAATTTTGAACTTTTTTGAACCTCTGGAAATTCAAATTTTAAAGAGAACATCGTGAAAAATTCTTTTTATCAAAATTAACCATATAACCAACCGCTTCATCATCATCATCATTTCAGCCGAAAGAAGTCCACTGCTGGACATAGGCCTCCCCCAAGCGACGCTACAACGACCGATCCTGTGCGTCTCGCATCCTCCGCACTCCCGCGACTCTCACCAGGTCGTCGGTTCACCTTGTGGGAAGCCTTCCAACGCTGCGTTGCCAACCAACCGCTTGGTAAAAATCAAAACATGATATAAATTAGTTGGCTCGATAAAAAAAAAAAACACGTATCTGACCCTAACTTACGATTTCAAACACGTATATCTAAAGATTAAGATTAAGTCACGGAATTAATTGAAAGTTACACAAAATAATAAAGCTAGTTCTTTAAAAGGGTCTGGCAAAACAAAAATCTAGAATAGTTACTAGGTTTTTTTTTTGAAAAAAAAATCGCTGTTACGGGGCCGCGAGGTCGACACGAGATCCGGGCTAGTGCCTACAAAACACTCTGTGACTACAACCGGCTCTTAAGACCTCGTTTGAAAACTATCATTGCGGTAAGGGGCTTATTAGACCCTGTAACATTTATGAATCTAAAAGCTCCTTTTTCTAAGCCTAGGGCGAGGTTAAAATGACGCATTAAACAAGACACACCACCATCATCACATGGGCATCTTAGATATTTAATCACCTCTTTCCTGAATTAAACCAAATTGAAGTTACAGCCTCTGCACGGCAGAGAGAGAGACATGTTTTTCTTAGCCGCACCGCAAGGAAGATACACATACGAGGCATATTAGACCTCGTACCGCACTAAAAGTGTTAACGTGTTATTTCTAAGGCTCTTGAAGACCAATCATTAACGTTATAGAGTAAGTCGACCGAATTTTCATTGGAATAGTCTCTTGAATCTGTAAAGCATTTGTAGGGTTCCGTACCCAAAGGATAAAACCCTATTATTAAGACTCCGCTGTCCGTCTGTCACCAGGCTGTATGAACCGTGATAGCTAGACAGATGAATTTTTCACAGGTGATGTATTTCTGTTGCCGCTATAACAACAAATACTAAAAACAAAATAAAAATAACTCCCATAGAACAAACACGACTTTTTTGCCGATTTTTGCTACGGACGGTAGGGAACCCTTCGTGTGCGAGTCCGACTCGCACTTGGCCGGTATTTAGAGTAATTTCTGGGATGAGGCATTGTTGCGTCATCGCCTTTATACCTAAGTAAAAGGTTAGATCTGATCGGCTGCTGTGCGGGAGCTCAAAGGAATGCTTTACCAAGATAAACGTTCCGTGTAGTCTTGTGTAAGTTTTGCGCTACCTATTGTTAAAGTTTTCCCGTAATTCTTTGAATCGTCAGTCTTCTTTGATCACAAAACCAGTTGGTGTCATGTTCCCTTAACGAAAATTTAAAAACTTTAAAACTTTCAAGGTATCGAGCAATTTTTAGCGTTGGTACAATTTTTATAGAGATGAGGGCGGATATTATTGCTTTAGATAGAGGTACTTTATATTAGTTAATACTTATATTTATGATATGAAGTGGTTAGTTACACAAAATTTTTGTATTCGTTTTTATTAAATAAGTAATTAATTTAGTATATATGATAACCCTTTAATATTTGTTAAATTTGTGAAAGTACGATGGGATTGACATCGTCACTTATTGTGTACAAAAATCCCTTAAATAAAGAAGATAAAAAAAAAACCACCACACTATTACACACTACACACACACACTATTACACACACTACACACACACAGACTACACACTATTTACAGAAATAAAATCATAATAAAAGTAGGTTTGTAGTTTTTTTAGAAATTAGTTTGTAAGATATTAAGAATAGATCTATTTTTATAAAGTTAGTCGAAGTCTATACAATTTTTTATTGGGCATTACTTACACTATTGTCATTGACGTGCAGGTAATTTGAAACCTGTTCAAGCTCATGAATCTCGACGGAACAATGGTTATGCAAATCTGGGGCTGAAGAATTTAAAACAAAGTTTACCTATTTCACTGATTTTTTTTATTCATCTAAGTAAAAATACACATTTCACAGTTTTCAAAATCAAATAAATTATTGAAAGTGGATAAAATAAATAAACTATAAACCTCACTTTCATAATAACTCAGTAATTGTCACCAAATTCCGAAAACTTAAAAAAATAAATAAAAAAATAGGTAAGTAAATGATAAATGATATTTATTTTGTAAGTAGGTTTAAAAAAACAATTTTACACGTCAATTTTTTTTCGTCATTTTAAACTAGATGAGGCCGGTGTTTCCTAGCTGACTACCCTGAGAAGAAACACCGAAACAAACTCAGGGGTCAAGGTGGTTAGTTTTAGTAACCACCAAAACTAATAAAAAATAAAAAAGCACTGAAACTAAAAGAGATATAAGAGTATTGCATTTTCAAGGTAGGACTCTTAATTGGACCACACCGTCCGTTTCATTTTCGTCGAAAAACGATTCTAGGAAAAATCCTCCTGCATCATTGTTAACTGTCGTCTGAGCATGTTAGAACCATAATCTGTGAAATCTTCACAACAACATTATTATGTGTTATAGACCTTAATGACTACCATTAGAATAAAGTCGTTAACGTTCAATAAATATTTATTTCGTGGAACAAATAAAACGCGAGTTGGCACATGGAGGTGATATTTTCTCATAACTGCGTCCTACGAGCTATTTATATATTTTTAATATTTAATGGCAATGTACTAACCTATGTAACAATCTCGCAACATTTTATATAGGTAGGTATTAGCTTCATCCGGTGAGCATTGTGGCCAACCATGACGATAGAAACCGAGTTCTAATTAATCTATGCTATATGATTTGCCAAGTGATGCGAAAATTGTGTTTACAGCTAAGGAATGGATTTCCCTGCCGAAGTCTGTATTCCCTAATAGCTACAACCTAAGGGTCTTTAAGTCAAGAGTGAATAAAAAGTGACCACATCATTGTTTATCATCAGGTGAGATAATGGTGACGCGAGCCTTATTAGATCTATAATTAAAAAACCTGGCCAAGAGCGTGTCGAGCCACGCTCAGTGTAGGGTTCCGTATTTTCCCGTCCGTCACAATAAGTGTCCCCACTTAAGAGTTAATTAACGACAGACAACAAGCAAGAACAAATACTACCAATGCCAACGAGAGACCAACCGAACAATTCGACAATATAATAGCTCCTACCCGTCCCGACCCCATCAACTCGGGAAAAATCTTAATAGCGCTAAGTAGAACAAAGTACAGCGCCATCTCTCGGGAAATTGGGTTACTAATTTATACAAACTAGACTGGTTATGTATAGATAGATAGATATTCTTTATGGTACACCAAAAATACAATTTTTATTAGGAAATTAACATTAATAGGTCAATGGGCGGTCTTATCGCTAAAAGCGATTTTTTACAGACAATGTATGTTGGATTTTCGTTGGTAATTTTGGATTGCGTTAACCGATTTTAATAATTATTTTTTATTTGAAAGAAGATAAGGATAATAGATCGTTCAGGATAATAAAATATGTAAACTAAGTTAAAAAAATGCTTGCATATACGGTTAAATTACGAGTTCAGAAATTATTTTGTACAACTTTTCAAAAACTGTTCAACCCATAATGTTCAAAATAATTTTCCTAGAAAGTCTTTATAAAGTTCTACTTTTGAAATTTATTTCATATTTTCTAAAGGTTTATCTATGATTATTCGTAGGTATAAATTGATAACATTTGCAAAAAAAAACTTTTCGTGAGTAAAATACTCTAAAATTGCTACAAAATGGTGCGGGTGACAGCGGTCTAACCTAACCTTTTCTTTCATTTAAAGATGCATATTTTCGTCCTGCTGTCATCCTATGTTAGTTCTAAGTCATATAAGCATAATCAGCCTTTCAATGTTCCCCACAGCTGGGACTCTGGCCTCCTCTCTAGAGAGAGTAGAGGAAATGGGTAATCCACCACGCAGGCCTAGTGCGGGTTGGTGAATGTCACATATCTTCGAATTTTTGGTTCTAGGACATGCCGGTTTCCTCACCATGGTTTCCTTCACCGTTTTGAGAGCAGTGGTGATGAAACAAATTACACAAAGTAATGCGACTGGCTGGATTTGAACGCGTCTAAGTCACAGTTTACGTAAAAGATTTTAAATATAATAAAAAATCAAGAAGAAAAAATGTCAAGGAAGGTAATTTGTGATGCTTGTTTGCTAAATTAAACGAAAACAATAAATTACGGAGAACACGGAGAGTTGTGAGTAAAGCACAAGACTTTTGGATACTACGAGCTGCGTGTCGTGGAAAAAGGGAAACTCTGAAATGGGAGAAACTTTACATAATATTTAATATTTTGACTAAAAATAGTAATATTTGAACAAAAATAATAATATTTGAACGGATGGCCGTTGGGGCCGAAAGGTTCTGGAGTGGCGACCGCGTACCGGAAGACGCAGTGTTGGAAGGCCCCCTACAAGGTGGACCGATGACCTGGTGAAGGTTGCTGGAATCCGATGGATGCGAGACGCACAGGACCGTTCTTTGTGGCGACATTTGGGGGAGGCCTAAGCCCAACAGTGGACGTCTGTCGGCTGAAATGATGAAAATGATGATGATGACTAAAAATAATAAAGTTGGCATGATCCAGCTTAGTTGGCCCACCGACGCAAGTTAACCTAAATCTAAGGAAAAGCACCTTTATCGCGTTTTCTAGACGAGTATCTACTATTTGTGTACTTAGGTATAATTTAAGACAAAATATACGAGAAAGTTAAAAAAAAAAACTTGATATTTACGCATTTATACGTATTTTAATATTATAAGCCACTTAATTTAACGATACTACATTCTATTTCAAATATCTGTTATTTATTTATTGTGCACACCTACCACAGTGTTGTCTTTTTTAACCCAATGGTTGACTGGTAGAGAATTCCTTGTGGCATTAAGTCCGCCTATGATAAATGATAAATGATATTTATTTTGTAAGTAGGTTTAAAAAAACACTTTTACACGTAAATTTTTTTTTGTCATTTTAGACTAGATGAGGCCGGTGTTTCCTAGCTGACTACCCTGAGAAGAAACACCGAAACAAACTCAGGGGTCAAAGTCTCTTTTAAAGTCCATACAGTTAATATGTAATGGTATGTACCACCAATGTACATGAAGTTTAAATAAATAAATATTTGGCTATTTAATTAACCGGCTTCAATTCACAGGACATGTTCAATTTAAAAAATATATATATATATCTAGTAAATAATAGTCAGCAGATTAGATGTTTGGTTGGTAGCAGATTTAAGTTTCTCTAAAATTAGAAGAGAAGAACACGCAATAAATTCCATGGTTACTCTTAAAAATAATCATAGTTTTTACAATATTTTCAAAATAGATGATTATAGGTGCAGGCGATGTTTTAAAATTGGAAAACAATTATTTTTTTTCTGATCTTGTACGAGTATATTTGTAAACTAGTTTAGGTGCCATATTTTTGTGAAAGTAGCAGTAACAAGCCGTGCCGACTTACGGCCTGTATTTAATAATGTGACAATCCAGTCCTTTTAGGTCGCGTCAGGTCGCAGGATCCCGGTCTGGTAACTCCGTTTTGTGTTAAACCAATAATCTGAGCTCAGCTTTGAGTTAATAATTAACTATTTCGGCCACAAAGCTTTACTGGTTTTTCGAATAAAATATGAGCGCTTTAAATTCAGCGGATGGAATTAGAATTCGTTGTTTTGTTAAGTGTGTGTTTTAAAATTATCACAGATTATGAAAAATTGCATTAGTAAAACATCATCATCTTCCTGAGTTTCGTTTTTCTTCCATTCTGTCCTGTCACTCGTCACGCTATCACTAACTCCCTTTTCTTTCATATCACTTCTCACACAATCCATTCATCTTTTCTTTGGTCTCCCTCTCTCTCTCTCTCCATCCATCTGCATGTATACTCATAACTCTTAGTAACATGCTTTTCATATCTCTTCTTTACATGGCCATACCAAGATAAACAATTCCTTTTTTAACTTTTCAGTCACTGGCACCACTTTCAAACTTCATCTAATAAACTAATTTCTCACTTTATCCTTTTTCGTAACACTATACATCTAACTCAACATTCTCATCACCACTACATGCAATCTTTTTTGCATTAGTAAGATCACATATAACATAGACCAGGGCATAAAATCAAGACTTTACGTGGTAATCATAGTCCTGGTTTTGTGTTCAGACTATCAGATATCAATGCGAGTCCCCTTCAGCGCGATAACCGAGCACGTATCATCAGGTTAGGACGAATTTCCCGCGGAAAATGAGACGCGATAACACGACAGACATCCTTATTGTAAAATCTTCCGTTCCTTTCCCGACAACATGATAAAGAGAATCTCACTGTGAACATCTAATATTCAGCGTCATTTGCTAACAAAAACTTTTATGTAAGACAAGTTTTAAAAAGCTTACCGCAATGCATGGCCAGACGTAGTTATAAACAAAATGCCGCAAGTGAGACAAGTTTTTCTTTTTTTTTTGTCTATGGACACCAACTTTGTGTATACGGTCAGGAGCAAGAAGGCTACATCTATCTACGTGCCTCTTGTTTAAGTTAACGAGTCTTTTGTCTATGTGATTGCAGCTTTCAGGGGGAGGTTTTTATAGAGCTTTCGTAGAGGTTAGGTTCCTTAAACATTACTAGCGATTTATTAGGTACTATAATATGTAGTACCAAGCTGCGCAAAATTCTAAATATTTTACAGTTTTAAAAGTTACGACAAGGACCTCTATCGTTTCCTCTATCGTTTCATTTCTTTTATGCCTAACTTGTTATGTGAAGCTTATAATACCGGAACCACACTGAAACAGTAATGAAGATAGAAAAATTCTTTTAAGTTTTAAACAGCAATAAATAAATAAAAATTACATTACAGCCTTTATCCACGACTTCGTTCGCGTGAATATCGTTTATAGCGGACGCGAAGTCGAAGCCAGATAAAAAGTAATTTATGTCCTTCCTTGAGGTTCAAAATTACTCCGTACCAAACTTCTTTTTGTCATAATAGATATTATTTAAATGCACTTTTGGAGGTATGTGGAACAAAGAGTAAAGCCCCACATACCTCCTTTGAAAAGGGAGGATCCTCCGACCAGACGGAATGTTATGTCTGGTAGGCAACTGCCCGATAGATGATTTCGGGCTGTTCTATATGTTCTAATCGCGCGGAGAACTTTGATTGCGCGATGCAGGATTAGTTCTTATGTGACGCGATAGATGTCGCTACACACTTGTTTGATTTATTCAACAGGAAGCCCAAATTAGTTGTGCACAATTATTTGCATTGATTAAGGAAACTATTATTATTAATTAACAACTTTTTAAATATCACATTACTAAAACCATATATTATACTCTCTCATTGTACTGCAAAACATAAGAGAAATTACCTTTTGGAACGATTTAATAGAAAAAATATTATTTGGTGTCTAAATAGGTCAAACGTGCCACTGTGGCGACGTAGAGGTGCCCGGGTTCCAGCATTGGTTCGACAGGAAGAGACCGCGGAAACTGAACGAGTGCGAACCTCTCGCCTCAAAACACTTCTAGAAACATAATAATGTACTCTATTAGTAACGTTCGTGCTGTCGTACCTGTGATTACACACCATAGACGGGCATCATTTCAAAGTATAGTCTTCTAGACTTAAGACTCATTATTATATTTTTGAGCAACTCATTATACGGCGAGAAGATTCGGTAACAAAGGTACTGTACAGATCTCAAGAATTTGCGTTGAACCTTCTCCAAGCTGTCTACATATTTATTTTAATGAGGGTTTCGTACCACTACAGTGTATTCAAGTTGGTATCTTACAAGTGATTTATACAGATGGATGTAACTGCTAGCGCGTTTAAAGTCAGTTGTAGCCTTTATGATAAATCCGTACATACGGTAAGCATTCTTAATTATGCTAAATGTACTGATCAAGGTGTAATTTGTCATCGACCAGTATGCCACGATCTCTCTCTAAGAATTCAATTCTTGCTAGATCTATATTGTTTAGGTTGTAGAACATTTAGAAATATTAAGATGCATTTTTTTTAATACTAGCTTTTGACCGCGGCTTCGACAGCATATATGAAATATATTTCATATATGCTGCCTATGTCACTCAGGAATAAAGTAGCTTTCTATCGATGAAAAAAATTTCGCAATCGGACCAGTTTCAGAAATTAACAAAAAAAAACAAAAAACAATCTTTACTTCTATAAAATATTAGTGTAGATGTAGATTGAGAAAAGATTTTACTTACATGACAAATAAATTCTTTAAAACTCGCGTCACAGCCAGGTAAACCTCCGCTGAACAAATTGCGGATAACTGTCCGGGTTATCAGAGCGCACAGTTCGTGAAGTTCAGGGCTGGAGTCGGGCGGCCGGCGGCTGCAAGCGCGGCACGCGGCAGTGTCCGCGAGGGTCGCGAGCCGCCCGCGCGTCCGCCCAGCGCCAGCGCTCCGCCCGCCCATATCACACACATATCCGATAGCACCAAACAAACTTTGTTTACGACCACACCACGTTACAGGAAACTATGAACCTTAAACCAATCAAATTTGCATTCAATATACAATATTAATTGTTATGTTTGTTAGTGATAAAGGTAACATTTTCAATTCGGTAAGTTTGAAGAACGATTTTAAAAATATATCC
Organism: Mythimna vitellina; assembly: GCA_949316375.1. Classification (NCBI taxonomy): domain Eukaryota; kingdom Metazoa; phylum Arthropoda; class Insecta; order Lepidoptera; family Noctuidae; genus Mythimna; species Mythimna vitellina. The sequence goes on along the minus strand of OX438689.1, from coordinate 942,886 downwards.
TACATTTGTTTTGTAACAAAACCTATTAATGAATCGGTCAATCATTCAGTAGTTAGTCCATTAATGAAGTTTTCCCGCCATCGCCTCCCGCCATCGGCTCCCGCCGCGCAGCCTTCAAAGCTCTGAAAGCTTCAGGTGTAATGAATTAAATGTTTCCAAGCGATCGTCGAGTTTGTCATTGATTTATTATTCTATAATAGGGTTATGAGTAGGTTCCATGAATCATTCTCATAAAACCGGCATTATTTATTATTGTATTGTAGAAAAATTTGCGATCAGTCAGGTATTTAAATTGACAAAACACAACTGAAAAATGTCGTGTCCATTTTCCTTTTACAAGCGGAAACCGTAACTCATTCAGTATCGTAAATAGTTATTTTTTCCCGCCAGGAACAAAAGAAATCGTATTTTCTGCGGCAAATTGAAGAATCTCGTAAGAATAAACAGATGATTAGTATCCCGTAATACACAAACATTCCATTATAATAATAGACAACGCTCAAAATAACTTCAGCTCACAAAGTACAGGGTGACCAACTCGGGTACATGCAACGGATTGTTTTAAATTACAAGACATCACTCTAGTCTCTAATATTTTAAAGGCGAAAATTTATTTATGTGTATTTACCTATATGTATGTGTATTGTATATGTTTATGACTCCCCTCGATATATGTTTGGCACACAATTAGACCATGTCCTGGAAGAGCAGATAAATACTCTTTATCCCGGAAATATATTTCTTTAGGATAATTTTCTACGTTCACTGACAGAAGCTAGTTTCATTATTATATTATTCAAGCTTTTCTATTTTTATTTGTATCACATCATGTATTAAATTTTTACCTATTCGTTGGCTGAAAATGCGCTAGCTTTTGTCATAATTTTCGCATACTTTATTTAATATCTCATTATCAAAAATTGCTGTTGTTTGTTTGTTTCTGCATTGATATGGGGCCCTTTGATAAAGAATACCACCAAAAAGTTCAAAATCAGTGGAATTCACGAGCTTAGGGATCAAATGATTTGTTTCCTAAAACAAATTATTTTTAAAATGCACCCTATATGTTATAGCTAGTTTTAATGATTGCTGAGAGAACTTTACTGTTTCTGTGAGAACGTGATACAAATGTGATGGATCAGGCGCTGGTACTTGGCAACCTTTTTATTCGAAGTTTTTTTCAAAGAGTTAGGGCTGTCCGTAATCTTTTTATAGTATTTTCTTTTTCTACATGTATTGTTTTATACATACCGTCGATTATATTGAGGGTTAAAGTATGAAAAATTAAAATTCGTTTTTTAATTTTTTATTTAACACATTTATTTAATCAAAATAATTACTTATTATATTTACATTGCTGCTATCTAATAGGAAGGTCATTTATTCCTTTGCGATAGAACTCTGATGATCTAGATTCGACAAACTGTGTAAAAGCATTTTGTACTGCCTCCTGAGAAGAAAACTTTTTATTACGTAGAAAATTATCCAAATCACAAAAAAAAATGGTAGTCCGTTGGAGAAAGGTCTGGCAAATACGGAGGGTGACGAATGGTTTCTAATAGTAGTTCTTGTAGGGTTAAAAGGGTTTCTCGTACTGTATGAGGTCTGGCGTTATCATGGAGCAATAATGGTGAAGATCGATTCATGAGTCTGGCTTGTTTCACTTCTAGTTTTGCTATCATTGTTCGGAGTTCAGCACAGTAGACATCTGACGTTATTGCTTGACCAGATCGGAGAAAGCTATAGTGAATAACACCATACTCAGATCATCAAACAGTTGCCATTACCTTTTTATAGGTAAGCTTTACTTTAGGACTCTGTGGCGGCGTTTGACCTGGGGACTATTGCATTTTTCGCTTACGGTTATCGTAAAGAATCCACTTTTCATCACATATCACAATTCGATCCAATATTCCTTCATTTCTGTTTCGATGCAACAAGGCTACACAAGTTTCAACACGCGTTTCTTTCTGCACAACTGTCAAATCATTAGGTACCCATTTTTCATATGTTTTTATTTTATTAATTTGTCGCAAATCAGTCAGTATATTTGGTAAGGTAACGTTAAACAATCAGCTTCCAACCATCTCTTTCAATTCATTGTTATTTACCTGTATGGGCGGTCTTCCACGTGATTCGTTCTTCAAATCAAAATTTCCATCACGAAAGCGTTTAAATCAAAATCGCACGGTGTTGTCATTAGCAGTCCCCTCTCCAAACAGAACATTGATATTGCGAGCTGTTTCTGCCGCGTCAGTTCCGCGTTGGAACTCGTATTCAAAAAACATTCGAATTAAAGAAAGTATTCATCTTTCTTGTCTAAGTTGAATAAAACAAACAACTGAAAGTTGATAATCAAATGTTGCACTTTTTTTTTAAAAAAAGAACTTCTGTCAAATAAGTCAAAAAAGTTTCACTCAAAAATTTCAAATCATGAAGGTTCTATGTCAATTCGAAGTACCTATTACAATGAAACGGCAATTTCATACTTGAACCTCTATTACTTCGAGATGCAAAGTGGGCATTGTTATTATTCATTTATTTCAAGTAATAAAAGACTCATTTAAGGTACTTACGTCATAAACATACTATTCAAATTAAAACCAAAATTATGTCAGAGAAATTAAATTACATCATAAAATAAATAATACCAATATTCATTAGATTAGATTTACTTGAAATAAAAATAAAAACGTGTTGTTTTAAGAAAAATAAATATTGACTTGTTATGTTCACCAGATTTACATTACATGTCAATATTTATTTTTATTCTAACAAGGTTAAAGGGCTGAATAAATATCTCTGAGAAAATACCAAAAGCTTTGCATCGACTCGTGCTCAAATAAACATGAAAACAAACCAGTTTTGAAAATATTTATTTACGACTACCCAAGTATTTCAATTTGCTGCTTGAAAATTGAATAGTTAAAATGTGTGCTTTATTAAATGTATTTATAAATGGGTAAAATAAAGGAATAGCAGCAGATCTAGGTCACCTTCCCCGCTCTGGGTGGAGCGAAAGGGAGTTTCAGACTTTACCTGAATGAACCCACGTATGTTCCTCCAATTACCTATTGTGATCAAATAGATTTAGACGCAAATTAAAATTAATACTATAATTTTAATTTAATTAGAAATGTTTTAAGTACATTTAAATATTTCTAGTATCAGGTCGGTGAGTCTCACCGACCCCACAATGAAACCATTGCAACGGTTTTGTGAGGCTTATTTTATAAGTTACTTACCTTTTTGGAATAAAGATAAATAAATCAATTATAATCCAAGGCCACGATAACTTTTACGAACAATCCCTCACCCGACGCTGATACGTCACCTGCAGTTCTTATTCATGTGATGACGTTTTTTCTGACTGTACCTACTCATGCCAGTTAACAAGATAAACCAGCACAGCTACCCTGCTCCATTTAAACTTTTTAAATATCTTTAGAATGTCGACAGATCACTGGAACAACTTGTGATTGTGACCCATGAATGCCCCACAAGTTGAAGGGTAAAATCTACAAGTCCGTGACCTTTCATACGGTATGGATTAAAATGTTGGGCTGTGACAAAAATGGATGAAAAATATTGCATGTAGCGGACATGAGAATGTTGAGATGAATGTGTGGTGTGACGAGAATGGATAAAGTGAGAATTGTATATATGATAAATAGTTTGAATGCGGCTCCAGTGACTGAAAAGTTGAAAGGGAATCGTTTGTCTTGGTATGGTCATGTGAAAAGGAGAGATGTCAAAACGCATGTTACTAAAAGATTTATGAGAATACATGTGGATAAGTGAAGAGGGAGAGGGAGGCCAAAGAAAAGATGGATGCATTGTGTGAAGAGTCATATGAAAGAGAAGGGATTTAGTGATAGCGTGACTGGTGACAGGACAAAATGGAAGTTATAAACGTGTTGCGCCTACCCTGAATAATACAGAACAGGGGAAGGGTGAAGAAAAATAATCACTAAGAGAAGCATTGACGAGTACATATACAAATGTTGGCTGAATGACGGAAAGATTCGCTTGAGTTTGTTATTAAATTCCGGCAAGATAAGATAACAGAGTGCGCCCTGTCATGATCAGCTCTTGCAGCCGGCGCTGAAGAAACGCAGGGTCCTAAGGTTGTGTTTTCAAAGCAACCATCGTTCAATGATAATGCGTAAGCGACTTTGAAGAAAACTTGTATAGACACGCGCTCTTCAAAGCCCATATACATAAAGCTGTAGCCGAGCCCCTGATCGGTTTCTTATATAAATAAATAGATACATCACTGACCACTCTAACACTCAATGGTACGACAAACATAAGCATTAGGTACTTCTGCCACATAAACACAATACACAAATTGTTTAACGCGCATAATAAGTTTTTCGGTAGTTGAGTCCAAATGGATTATAAAATATTACGCGTTCTATTTGTAGGAAATTTATCCAAGGTCGTAATTAATCAAATTTTTCAAGTAGTTTGTAAATGTCGAAAATAAGTTCTAGAAGAAGTGGAAGAAAACGCACGTTGCGAAATGCGTATTCACACGCAAAATGATAAACAACCAGGCACTCGGCGATAGATGAAGTCCTGGGTTGTCAAAAGAATTTAATCTCTAATACGATAACATTAGTTTAGATTGTTAAATCACTAGATAAAATAAATCCACAAACGATATTGTTTCTAATAAGTTTATTTCCATACAACTATTGTACAGTTACACTTCTATATATCCTCTAAATATAATAATATTCACACAACGCCGTCTATTCCCAAGCTAAGCAGAGCTTGTGTTATGAGTACTAGACAACTGATAAACATACTTATATATTTCTAAATACATACATACTTATTGTAGATAAATTACACCCAGACACAGAACAAATGATTGTGCTCATCACACAAACATTTGTCCTGGGTGGGAATCAAACCCACGACCTTCGGCATAGCAGTTTATCTAGACCAACAGGCCTGTCAAATGAAAACAATAAGGTGTATTTGACCTTTCAAGGCAACAATGGCACGAACCGCAATGGTCGTTGGCTGAAAAGTCCACTACATTTATTAATCGTCATATTTTAAACAATGAGGTAACATAAAACAGCAAAAATATTTATACTTTTCTGTTCTTTCAAAAATTACTAAAGACTTATTGATTAATTATGAATTAATATCAGTGTAAAAAAATGTAAAATGAACTAGATTCATATTTCCTACTAATTACATATTTGACAGAGTTGTATTAATAGATAATACATATAACAACTGCCTATACATTAAGTACTCTTAAATCTGTCAAAGTACATTCTCATCCATAAAGCCGGTAGTTAGAACTTTCAAATCAATTGAGAAAACGTTTGAAAACTTATCTTCAATACGGTTAAACATAAATTTCGTTTGACCGCTCCGCTTCCACAAGTATGCAAACATTTTTCAGATGATATCGAGTGTCGGGGCGTACAAATTAATCCCCTGAGGGGTGATATTTATCTACAAGATAAAACATCTGCTAATAACGACATAAAGTAGGCCACATAGAACATTTTTCATATCGTAATAAATTCTGCAGAAAAATAAAACACTGTAATTAAAATGTAACTTGATATTGTATCTAACAATTTTATAAAGAGGAAAATACAAATAGGAATTCTACGACTGTTATATTTCAAACTACAATGACTATAGTGTAACAAACTCTCGTCTTATGTTCATAGATGAGGTCGCAAGTAATTTCCTGCACATAATTTCGAAACCAATTATTGGATTCTGCGAGGGTCGGATGAAACCTTCGGCATTTGCCTGAGATGAGATGCATTCAATGAGATTCTCTCACATCCGCATGGTGTGTACGATCACTGCAATCCGATGAGAATATATCGGGAGCACATTCGCTATAAATATGTATTTATTTCAACTGAACAGCGTTTCGTTCAGTGATTTCTTCATTCAGTAATTCTCTGTGTTAGCTGCCAATTTTTGTGCTAGCTATATTTGCTACAGAAATCGATGTTCCAAGAATATTGCGTTGTACAAGCCGTGTGCCCGATGTGGATTCCCATCGGCGAATAATGACGAACTTTTTTCGCATTTCCAACTTCTTTAGATGATTATTCTATAATACACAAATCCACAAATAAGAACTCGTATGGTAAATTTCATGCTTTCGGGATCATGTGGTGTAGGCTGTATTTGATATCCGTGGCTGTATTACACATTACTCGTTTTTGCTCACACGGTGGAACGAATTTGTCTTACGGGTAAATAATGTCGGGGAATCGGACATAGAATAGATAATTTTATCCCGGGAGTATTTTCCTTTGGTACAATTTTCCTCTTTCACGCAGGCGAAGCCACTAGCAGTAAGTAATTAGTCTTCTTTATATTTAAGTACAAAAAAGCTTAGTGATACTACAACGAGGCCGTCATCTCTCAAAAGTTTCCGAGCATCTTAACCTTGACCGCAGCACTTCGAAGTTGCTTCGCTTCTCCGTGGTACCGGGCTGCCTGTAATCTGTGCCGCTGCCGCAGCTGTGCGACTGGCGCCGCCGCGCAGCATCCGGGACTGGCCTTGACACACTTACGAACAGTTCCGTCTTACCCCGCACCTTGGAGCGGTCCGCCCAAGTTTACCATATAATCAAATATCTACATGAGGTGAACGTTCCAGGGTAGCCCGTGAAATTCAAATTTTCGTTTTTGCCAGTAGCGTAGCTATGCGTGGGCAAAGTGGGCTTTCGCTCACGGCGTCGCACCCAAAGGAGCCTTGCTTGTACGAGGGCTTTTTAACAACGAGTACTTTGTTTTATAATTTATAGGCTCGCGTTTGAACACTATTTCACCTGATGGTGAGCGACGATGTGATCGAACTCTGGGTTGCGACAGTTGCTGTCTTGTTTTCGAATTTATGATGAAAAAGGCCTCGCTGATGCGCCTTCTAAATTAGTCCACGATACGCTGTTTTTTGCAATTTGCAATTCATTATCTAAAACCATATACATTTGCGAAAGACATGTGTTTACACAATTATACTCAGTAAAATTATTAACACTAACACATAATTGTGCACTAGCTTCTAACGTAATGTAGACCTATATGAAATAAAGTTTTTTTGAACATATTTCTCTCTGTTAAAGAAGAGCTAAAATGTGGTATTTTAACCTCCATCATAATATAAATGGGTACTTACAAATATTTTGTAATATATAGGTGTACCTACTCATATTACAGGCAGTTATATACTGTGGTTTATCTAGTTAATTGCCATAGAAAAGGATATTGGAAGCGGTTGCAACTTATTTATAAAGATTAAAGAAATTCAATTGCAATGTTATTAACTGAGCTCTACTTATTAATTGAAGGATCATTAATTGGCATGTTTACTACAACAAACTTACTCTGCTTCTTTCTATAAGAATATTTTATAATACCTTTGCATTAAGTAACGGCAAATAATGTTGTTTCACACTATATTTCATACTAATCATTGCCATTCGACGTGGCAATGTCGCCAGACTTATGGGCACGTTTCCGGCGTGCTCAGATGACAGAGATGTGAAGGAGTACTTCGACGCCTAAATGTATTTGATTTTGTATTTAGAATACATAATTAATATGAAGTAACGTTATAAATATTCATAATGAGTTAATCTGTAAGTCATTTATGTACGTATATATACATATGAATATTTATTACATTAACATCTCGAAGTCACCATATGTCATATCGGATTTCCGATACATTTTACTGTATGATTCACGATTACCAACTTTCTATAAATAGTTTCGTGTTAATTTTCGTACGCTCGTAAGTAGACACCTAACTGCCACCTGAAATAATTGCCCAATTTTTCAAAAATCAGTGCTGTTGTATAGTTTCCTATTCTACCTCGTATATGTGCCTACTCTGTCCAAATGATTGAAAATTCTGTAGAACGTTTTACAGAATTTTCAATCATTTTTCGTATATAACTTTATGACACGAAGCTTTTAAAATATGAAAATAATAAAACGGTCGAGTACAATTCAGAAGCAGCAGCCACATACATATACGATAGATATGTATGTATGTACGTACGTGTGGTCGGACGACACGCCCAATGTGAACGTTTATTTTATTCCAACATTTCGATATTTTATTTAAAGTTGAAAGATATTTCTTTTAATAATATGAAATGTATAATAGTATCTGAAATACGAACTTTAGGGATAACGAATTATTCAAAGGTACGTTTATAATGAACGTAATTACTTATAATGGTTAACCTATCTTTTGTTACCATCAGGATTGCCCTGTACCGTTACCTGAACAAGGACTTACTACATAATGATTATCTAGATAAATAATTAATGTACCTAAAAAATTCTAACCTGAAAATTGTCTAATTTGTGTCATTCGCGTCTTCATTCTGAGACAGTTTTGAACTTTAAGTACAATTAACCTCGTAACCTATTTTGTTTGACGACGTATTCTTGGTGACCCGGTGATCAAGCCTGCACTGGTTTATTATTAGCTACAACACAGATCTGACGCATAACATGCGTCGCTTCATACGCTGAAAAAATCTTCTGTTTTATTTCAATCTCAAACTTTCAACACAGCACATTATAATGATGACAGTTGTAAACATCCCTCAGTCGCTGGGCCTAGAAACAAATGAAATATTTGTTAATATTTAGTGGACTTGATGCAACAATGACGATGAAGATGATGAGAGCAGTGGTGGCCGAGTGGTAACGGCCCCGACTTACAAGTTGTAGGTCGCGGGTTCAAACCCAGCCAGGCGCATCACTTTGTGTAATTTATTTCAACACCACTGCTCTCAAAACGGTGAAGGAAAACATCGTGAGGAAACCGGCATGTCCTAGAACCAAAAATTCGAAGGCATGTGACATCCACCAACCCGCACTGCCCGCGTGGTGGATTACGGCCCATTCCCACTCCTAGAGAGGAGGCCTGAGTCCCAACAGTGGGAACATTATAAGGCCGACTATGCTATGCTATGATGCAACAAGGTGTTCATTACCAGTCAACCTTTTGTATAGACACATACTGTGCTAAATGTGTCCAACACATATATAATATCATTAACATTAAGTACTTCTAATACTATGGTGAAACAATAAATACTGTGCTGCTTTTAGTGCTATTAATACACACTTAAAGTATTATAAGTATGATGACAAAGACCTGATCAAGTTTGAGAAGACTTTATGTAGGTACCGAATTTTATGTTTTGACGAAAATTTACTCTCAGCTTTTTTGGTGTCAAGGAGAAACACATTCCAGTTTTATGATACGACTAAGCCCAGTGCAGTGAGAACAAATATTGAAGAAGTAACATTTTTGTTATGCTCACAGGTTAAAGACTAATTAGGCTTCAATAATAAATACTAGTTTTTTACCCCGGCTTCTCTCCCGTAGTCTATCTAGCCTTTAACACGCAGAGATACCTCTATCCACTGTAATTATCAATCTTTTTTTGGAGATTACGTTCAACAATACAAACAAAAAATATTTTAAAAATATGTATTAGTTATTTTTCTTTTTTTTAGGTAATACTTAATACAAATTAGTCTAACATAGTTGTAGCAATGTTCGAGACTGAAGTAGAACAGGAAGCAATAAATTTCGCTTTAAAAGCTCATATCCGGGGAGGTAATTCCCAATCTGTTTGGAACTCCATTCCGTATAAGGACTTATTTGATTCGCATAACGTTGTTCCTGTAATAACTGAAAGGAAAAATGCATCTAGAGTCTTATAAAAGAGCATATCCTTGGCAAATCCCGATCTCATTTCCCTATTCGTTTTGATTTCGTCCGCGTGAAACACTAATTTGATACGCATTTGTAAAGCCTAAGGCTGAAATAAAGCTGGAAGCTGATTGAATGTGTCGTTCAATCAGCTTGGCTTACGTTTTCCGCCGCAGGAGAACCAAGGTTACAGACATAGCCCGAAGAATCGCAAAACTTAAGTGGCAGTGGGCAAGGCATATTGCTCGCAGAACAGATGGTCGATGGGGACGAAAGGTTCTAGAATGGCGATCATGTACCGGAAGACGCAGCGTTGGAAGGCCTCCCACAAAATGGACCGATGACCTGATGAGGGTCGCGCATCCGATGGATGCGAGACGCACAGGACCGGTCATTATGGCGACATTTGGGGAAGGCCTATGTCCAACAGTGGACGTCTTTCCGCTAAACTTCATTGCATTTTCTTGAGGAACAACGGGTAGCTCGCCGTCCGGCCGTCCGAACTGAGCTCGAGTCGTCGACGGTGCGTCCTGTTCCAAGCGCGCCTCAAAGAAGTCAGCAAAACCGTAGGGGCCCAGGTGGGCCGAAGCCTACTGAGGCCATGGGTAGACTTCCGAAAGGGTAACCCGGGGTCCTGGAACGCAAGGCAAAGAGGGAACATATTAGTGGGTTTTAGACAGTAAAAGACGCCGTCTGGCTCCACCCTTGGGCGCGAGAAGTCATTGGATGATTTACCACCTTAAAAAAGTGGTTAGGTAAGCAATGTATCCTATCACAAGTTCTAAGGTGTAACAGATGTTTACAGAGGTAAACGTGTTTCATCACGTAAGCCGCCCGTTAACCTGCCCCTAACATAAAAAAGAAACGGCCAATAAGGTTTATGTGCTGTTAGTTTTGTGTAGTTGACAGACACCTGCCTCTAATGTGTAGCAGCCAAGATTTCCTTAGTCTGTCTATTTACCTACGAATACTTTTGAACTTTTAATTGATGTAGAAAAGTAGTAGGCCTGTTGCTATATTTTTTTTTTGAGGTGTATAATCATCAAATATTTTTTTCCGCTCTGGGTAAAGGCTAAAAACTTCCTGTGTTTCTTCAGTTGCTCTTTGGGTTCTAGGGCTGCGGTAACACTTCTGAATAGGCAGATAGATATATTCTTTATTGTACACCAATATTAAAATTACAATATGAACTTAAAATGAATAGGGTGTCACATTGGGCGGTCTTATCAAGAAAAGCGATTTACCATAAGTCATATATATATATCAGCATATGTCATTTATTTAATGTAACAATATATAACATTGTGTAGAAAATAATACAAAATAGAAAGAATAAACAAAGAACGATAATAAGCAAAATGCCTATTAATTATTATATCGTAATAAAACTAATATTCCAAATGTCAAAAAAAAAACTCAAATATTTAAATTTTGTAATATAAATAAAAAGATCAACGAACTCTCATTATAATGTTACCTTACCTACGAGTAAACATTGATAGTCCAAATTCAATTTTCAATATTCAAATAATTCCCGTAAATATAAAAAATTATTTCCAAAAAAAAAAAAAATAACTGACTTCACTAAAAAAACCCGGGAAAGTGTGAGTCGGACTCGCACACTGAGCTTCCGTACAAACTTACTTATGAAAACAGTTCAATTCTCGAATTGAGTTACGAAGATTTTTCCGAATCGCAAAAAATGTTTTTTTTTTGAGATGTAAATACAAATTTACAATTTTCAGTTTTTTTTTCTATACTTGTGCTATGAGACCTTGCTTCATACCAAATTTCAAGACTCTAGGTCATCGGGAAGTACCCTATGATTTTTATTCCCTTGACAGTGTCCAAATATACGTTTTTTGAAACATAAACGGCCTTATCTTTTTTTTCGTCACGTAGCCTATGTTCAGCGGACTATTAAGACGGTTCTGACGATACCTCATACATCGAGATCCGATAAGTAGATTAGGAGCTATGAGGGAACAGATGAACATACTCATATACATACTTATAAACATACATACATAGCCTGTCAAAATCATAACCCTTCTTTGGCTTTTCTATTACTGTTAGACACCGTGTGTGTTATATCTCTAGTATATATATATATATCTCTAGTTTCTTTCAACTCTCCTTTCGCAGGTGTGCTAGAAGAGATTTCTTTAGAAATAAGCATCACCTCTGTACCTATTTTGTTTTTCTAATCTTTTATTTTGTGTGTGTACATAAATCGTTAAATAAATAAATAAAAATTATAAGCTCTCGGAGTCAGGGGACTGCCACATACGTGCATATCTTCATACCTAAATGACAAACAACAGTGTGTCGCTGTCACCAAAGTCGACGGAAATGGAGATATGTTACTATATACATCTGACTATAAGTATATAAAACGCGGCACGCCCAAAAGAAAACATATTGGCGCTCAGTTTATTTCTCCTCTACATCAACGATATTGTTGATGTGACTAAGCAAAAATGCTTTCTATAAGCTGATGATATTTCCATGATCGTAACCACTGACAAAAAATAAATTGACAATACTGACTGAATTAATTGGTTAAATAACAATAATCTAACGATTAATCTTAATAAATCTGTCTAAATACAATTTAACATATATTATAATAATAAATTCAATTTAAAGATGGATTTATCAAAAATTAACCAGGTGACACAAACTAAGTTTTTAGGTGTAGTAATAGATGAACATTTGGACTGGAAGGCACAGGTTGAGCATGTATGTGGCAAAGTGAATAAATTTGTATATGCCCTTAGAAAGATTATGAAGATAACCAATATAAAAACGGCTGTAATGTCATATAGAGCGTACGCGGATTCCTCGTTGTGGTATGGAATAATAAAATGGGGAAATAGTACCAACTTTAATAGAGCAAGAGACAAAATACTTTGATACCATTGCCTTCAATGTGTGTACATGAAGTATGTATGTTTGTACAGAAACATAAAGAACAGATTCAAAACAGCGGAAGAGTATGTTCATGAAGTCAGCATGACCAATTCAGGCTGGTACTAGACGAGATGCCCAGGTGTGCCAAATGTAATAAAAACTGTGTGGCTATGTGTGCGTATATTTAATAAATTAACAAATATATTTAAAGTACTAAATTGTAGACTTTTTAAAATTAAATTGTATAACTGTCTGAATTAAAATATTTTCTATTGTGTTAAAGAATTTCTCGAACATAAACTGTAAAATTGATATGTACTATAATTTTGTTAAGACTCATTTTGTATTGTACCTTTTAATACCATGCTTTCCGCTAATAAATATTATTATTATAAATAATAATAAAAAATATTTAAAAAATACAACAAAATTCAATAATCCAGCAACAAAATGTTGCAATGCTTGAAATTTCCTTCCAATCATAAGTCTTATTTACTTTATATATTTTAGTCTGACCTCGTGAGGGTCGCGGGAATCAGATGGATGCAAGACGCAGAAGACTGTTCGTTGTGGCGACGCGTGGGGGAGGCCTATGTCCAATAGTGGACATCTTTCGGCTGACATGATGATAATGTTACTCTATAAGGTATATATCTACAGGTCAAGATGTCTGACAAAATGATTTATTATATTATTTTTGTTATAATACATAACCTACCTAGTTCGTGATGTCAATTTAGATACGTAAGACGGGAACAGCTTAATAGTCTATAAAAATGGTCATTTTAGTTCTCTCCCTTTTCTATATTTAATAACAAAGTTATATTATTATTATAGAATATATAATAGAATAGATTCCCACCCAGGACAAATGTTTGTGCGATGAGCACAAGCATTTGTTCTGTGTCTGGGTGTAATTTATCTATAATATGTAAGTATTTAGAAATATTTAAGTATGTTTATCAGTTGTCTAGTACTCATAACACAAGCTCTGCTTAGATTGGGACTAGACGGCGTTGTGTGACAGTTGTGTATAAATTATATTATTATAAAGTGGGTCATGCATGTGGCATGACCCACTTTGACAATAGTAAAAAAACAACATTGAGTACGCGCTTTCCTGCCCAGCAATTCTCCGCACATGGCACACCTAGCAGACCGCTTGGCGCCCCTCCAGCTCGCCGGCGGGTAGTGCCGCCGTCTCTGACTTACGTCGCATATCTCCGACATTAGCCTACTGTGTTATTACAATATGCCTGTGCTGCCAATAAGCATTGTTTTGCTCTCACTTCTGGACATTTTCCCATTTGATTTCCATTTCAACTAGGTATATATTTTTGATTTCATTGAATATAATCGTGTAGTCAGAAGCCAATATATTTGACACCAGTGTTGCTAAATACATTACCCAGTCACAGGGTTGTAGAGGTAAGATAGGTAGATACTTTATGTAAAAATACCAATATTCAGCTGTATGCAGTTTGTCCGATTACAAAACAGTATGAAAAAGACAGATTAAAAAAAAAATCTATATTAATATATATATACATACACAATGCCCGAGCGAACGCCGGCGTTCGCTCGGTCATTGTCTTTCTATTGTGTCTCTAATTACGCTACTCAAAAGGTTAAAATGCTTAACTTAAACTAATTAAAACTAATTTACAAAATAAAAATAAAAGCCCTAAAGTACTAAAAAAGCAATCTAAAGTACGGCGTCGAAGAACTCCACCGCATCGCTGTCGACTGGTAATGTACCCAAAAGTACATTGCCACGCTGAATAGCAATGCTTATCCTTTGTCCGAAGTTAAAGTCAGCCCTTGGGTCACGCGAAGTGTCAACAAGGCAGGTTGATTGAGTTCCATTTGTAATTGGCAAAGCCCCTTCTTCCTCTTACCTTTAATCTCAAGCTAACTCTAATATCAGATGATAATTAAGTTGCTTACTGACTTCAAAGTTACGAACATGTGACATGAGGTAAACTGATTCCATTCACTTGATGATCATCATCATCATCATCATCATCATTTCAGCCGAAAGACGTCCACTGCTGGACATAGGCCTCCCCCAAGTGCCGCCACAATGAACGGTCCTGTGCGTCTCGCATCCATCGTACTCCCGCAACCGTAACCGCAACCTTAAGTGGCAATGGGCAGGGCAAATTGCTCGCAGAACAGATGATTCACTTGATACTCGAACTAAACTTATCCTACGTTAAATTGTGCTCGTCGTTTAAAACTAACAATTTACGTCTAAGGCATTAAAAATTTCAGAAAAACCTACCTCACCATGGGCCGACTAAACACTAGCTCACAGAACAAACAACCTAACTAAATAAGCCCAGCACTCAAGATGAATTATTACGACCACATCCAACTAATTACATTTTCTTGCTCTACTGAAAACTGGAAAAATCCTGGCATATTTTAGAGCCGTATACTATAGTGCATTGTGTCTTGAGCACTCGAGTCGCTCACAAAAAGGTTTATCTTTTCTATCTTTTGTTAAAACACATTTATTTTATCTCGCCTGCTAGAACTCATTATAGGAACCATGTTCTCGCGCTAGCTCAGTTAATTTAATCGCTGAAGAAACGATGTCTCGTAAAAGGGGGAGTGACCAACTAATGTCTGTGTAAATTTTCACCCTCTTTGTGATATGACCTTTGGTTCAAGGAAATTAGAAAACTTCTTTCTTTTAAATCAAGTTTTAAATTTTTGTCGAAACTTGTAAATATTATTTACTTATTTCTTTCTATCTTTCTTCCTTCCTTTCTTTCTTCTGATGATTTTTTCTGATTTCGTCACAGATAAACAACCGTTCCATTCTTTAAGCGGCGCGGCTGCGTCGGTGATTATTTTTTTTCACAGCCAAGAGGTTTATGTTTTTAAGGTCTCAGTATTTAATGAATATTTAAATTGTGTTTATGAACAGAGATCACAAATAAAATATAATAAACAAGATTATCAATAATTTGATAAAATTTGTCTGTGTTCTAAATTAAAAAATATCTAAATTTTTTCTTATTAATATTAGGATATAAACAGAATATTATAAAGTAAAAAAAATAAATATGTATTTATCCAATAATTAATTTACTTATACCAACAAATTAACATTTGATTGTTCTAAATATTTTTTCTTTTTTTAAATTTTTTGTATGTGTAAGTAACGGCTTTATAACTTTCCTTCTTCAACATGCGAAGGTTAAGTACAGGAAAAAAACAAAATAACAAATAGTACATTTTGATACAAGTGGAGAAAATTTATGGAAATTGGTCACTGCAGCACTCGGCTCCATAACAACCTCGCCTACGGCTCGGACAATGACAAAGTTTCTCCATTTGTATCAAAATGTACTATTTCATCCCTCTCAAATCTCTTTTATATTTTTTAAACATTGCCCCACACTAAGAATTACTCGTGTATCGTGGGTGCGTTCACAAATATGTAAAGTGTCATACACAAGACTCATGGACCCGGAAAAACTATCTGTGGCCTCTGTTGCCACGCAAATATTTGTTCCGTGCGGGAATAGGATTCGCGACACGCTATCACAGCAGCTAATCACTGAACCATTGCACCGACCGTGGCGTAGAAACAAACAGTTTCTTGGTAGACATATGTTTCTTTAATGAAACAGAAATAAAGTGGATGTTTTAGATGAAACATGTTTCAATTGAATACAACGAAATGCAACCGATAGATGACTGGAAATATAATTGCATGAGCGTCTGGGATGAGTTGTGTTTTGTTTCTTTCTGTATTGTTTAGCTTACATTAGTAAAGTTAACAATACAACGAAGTTCTACGATAAATACAACTTGCAATGTACGAGAAATATTTGAATAACAAACACAAAGAGCATAGAAAATACTTTAAAATAACACTCGTTTGATTACATTACGTCTTTATAAATGTAGATTCAGACTTCCCTAGCTCAATTCTCTTCAATAACAAATTGAAGAGAATTGAGCTAGGGGAGCTAGGGGAGGTTTACGAAGCAAGTAAACCTCCTTTTTTGTGGTAGGAAATTGTCAAATAACTTCTCTCGCTCGGGATAGAGCGAGAGGGAGTGTCAGACTTTTACTGACTAAAACCCACGTGTGAACTTTCAATTGCCCTTTGCGTTCTAGGACCACGGGCTTCCTTTTCAGAAAATCCCCGCAGACTCAGTAAGCATCGGCCCTGCAGGGCCCATACGGTTTGCTGACTTCTCTTTTAGAAACGGGTGGAACATTACCAGCTGTCGACAACTCGGGCTCGGTCCGGACGATCACTGGCCGGCCGGACGGCTACCCATTGCTTGTCGTCCACAAGCCCGCGCGTACCGTGGCTGATAGTCGGGGTCGGAGATGCGGCAGCTGGGGCGTGAGGAAGTCCGTTATCTCACGCGTACGGCCATCTCATTCACTAGCATTACAGCTTTGCATTCTGAGGCGACCGCCTGCCATTTACGCCAGGCGCGAGAGCGAGCCGCCACCGATCGCCTCCACGAAGACACGGTGGTGCTCCGCCCAAGCGGGACACACCTCCAACCTTATACCTCTGAGCGGTCCACGAGCCGCGATAACTTTTTCGAACTTTCCCGCAGTACTAGCAAGTAAATTTCCTCGGACGATTCCGAGATTGCTCACAGTCTTAAGTCCTCAATTTGTCCTAATTTCTGTCCCACATTAAGCGACCTAAGGCTAGCACTTAGCAACTATTGTTCTAGCCTAAAAGGCTATAAAACAGACTATCATTAATACTAATATAAGTCCGGATACCGAGCCCCGCGCCGCGCTCGCGTGGTCACCTGCCGCAGTAAAGCCCGGATTTAATTCGCTTTATAGGCTCACATGACGTCACTAGGCCCAGATTGCCCGCCTGCCCGGGCGCACCCACGCCCGCGCCTCTGCTCATCATGACCTGCCTTCGAAGCCACGGACACTGATTATAACCACCCTTTCAGCTTTATTATGTTGATAATGGAATTGGTTACTGTTTATCTGTGAAAGCTTGCAATTTATGCTAACATTTTACATTAGATTTAATGTAGACATAGTTAAACATTCATAGCATTTAAATGTACAGGAGCTTCGTACATGAATGCTTTGATCGTTTTTATTTACTTACCTTTATGTATTTTACGTCAACTTGGAGCTCTTTCAAACTACGAGTCACTAATTTACTTTACCCTAACACGGTAAAGGCTATGTTAGTGTAAATTTCTGAAACACTACTCTGTCGTGACTTGTGGGGAATGTTCTAGATGTTTATAGATAGAAGTACCACGGTATTATTTTTTGAAAGAGTTACCGTTGGTCACGGAAAGCAAAGGGTAACTGAAGGACACAGGTGGGTTTTAGTCAGTAGTAATACACCCTCTCGCTCCAACCTAGAAGAGAAATCATTTGATGATTTCCCACCTCAATAAGAAAAAAGAAAGTTACTTGCATTTTGAAGCCTTTAGGGACAAAGTACCTACTCGTAAAGTTGTTCATAGTTTATAATTGTGTGTCTGACAGACAATTTAACTAAGCTAGATAAGATATTACCTAAGGTGGATGTCGCTGGTGTCCTCGCCCCACTCCAACTTAGATCCTCAAAAAAACTTTCAAAACCAGACTCCCCATAGGTACTTTAATTTCAAGTTAATTACCATTTATTCTCCGAGAATTACCCTGCCTGTACTCAAGCAAACATACAATCCTAATATATTATAAAACGAAGGAACCCACCGCATCTGTCTGTCTGTATGAACTCGATTAATTCAAAAACTACTGAATGGATGTTCATGCAGTTCTCACTAATAGACAGAATGATTCAAGAGGAAGGTTTAGATTACGTAGGCAAGCACTAAGAGATAATTTTCCAAAATGAGGTGCATTATGGGGATGAAACGGGGGTCCAAAGTTTGTATGGAGCGATCAGTCCCAGCTTCGCACGATTACTAACTGAAATCAAAAGGATTATCACGTTAATTGGCTCGCTTTATGCATTAGTTAGTCGAAGCTCTATGTAGTCATTGAAAGCTGCGGATGACATGGCACAGAGCATTCCGACACCCGCGCTGGAGGTACCTATTTACTCTAAGAGTTCTGGGCTCTTGAGGTACAGATGACAATATCGACGCGCGGCGGGGATTATTTGAGAGAGATTTCCTGCCGCATCTACATATGTAGATGCGGCAGGAAATCTACCTACTTAGTACTTAGCCGTTGTGTTGTGTCTGTGTGAAGTCGCCATTTCAGCCACGCCTATGTAAGATATACTTATTAGGTATATGCTAAATAGACTCAGTATTCTCTTAGCAAAGCAATGTATTCATAAAATCGACCATCAGTTTTCTCTTTTGCTGGAAAGGGACACGCGAGACCAAGGGCGGATCTAGGATTTTTTTCTGGGAAAAAATTAACAATAACTGTTAAAAATAAACTTCAAGTTTATTTCTACAAGCTTTTTGCTTTATTCATATGTTATAACCACTCTGATAATTTGATTTGCTTCTGAAATCAGAAACGTTTATTTCAAATAGACCGATTACAGGCACTTTTTAAGTGTCTAAATGTCGGTCAGTCAAAACAAAAATAAAGTGAAGCTAAATTGATTAATAATTTCTAAGTACTTATGTATTGTGATTTGTGATGGAACCTCCTCGGTACCTACACAAAAAAACTGTCGTCTTAAATCCGCCCTTGGGCGATACTTGATGTTAAGTATCTCATTATTTGTGGAAAAGTACCTTTGCACCCAATGGCGGGGTCTTCTATGAATCTCCATGTGAGCAGGTTTTTCTTGCCAACCGGTGTCCTGTAAGTCCTTTTAGTATTTCCAAAACATAAAAATTGAACTATAGAGAGAGACTTTTGCCCAGCTGTGGGACAGTATAGGCTAGATATAATAATACTAAAAACTAAAGGCCTCCCTTTCCTTCCATCAGCTCCATGACCAGCGTTTGCGATTTTTTCTTTTTTTTATTCCACAACTATCACTCAACGCGTCTAGCCCCAAGCTAAGCAGAGCTTGTGTTATGAGTACTAGACAACTGATAAACATACATAGATATTTCTAATAACATACATATTATAGATAAATTACACCGAGACAGAACAAATGATCGTGCTCATCACACAAACATTTGTCCTGGTTGGAAATCGAACTCACGACCTCCAGCATAGCAGTCAGGGCCACTAACCACTAAACCAACAGATTATTCTAGCAATAAGATTAAATAAAAGTACTTTGTATACGAATAACTTTCATACTTTTATCTAAGTATCGTCGAGTTTAGGTATTCCTTTGGTCCTTTTTCTTTATTTGTTCTTTTGTTCTTATGGCTCCGTCATGTCGCTTTTATAATATTAATAAAACGAAGGTACCAAAATATTCAAGTGTTGGGTTAAACTTCACAATCTTGATGTTATATTCTGAGGCTAATCGCAACTTTACCTTGCTGTTTACGCGTCAGAACGCAGATCTACGCGAGCTTTCTATTTGTTTCTCTAATTACCGTCACAAAAGGGTTAAGTGGTATTTTTAGGCTCATTTTAATTAGTTACTTAATATTATATAATGGTTATTTTTTAATATATATTGTAATTAAATAACATAATACAAAGATTAACAAATTTCACAAAAAAATATTTTGTAATATTTTTCTTCACTATTGGCTTATAAACTTTTTAGGTGGGAAATCATCAAATAACTATTCCCGCTCTAGGATGGAGCGACAGGGCGTGTCATACCTTCACTGACTAAAACCTACTTGTGTTCTTCAGTTGCCCTTTCCGTTCTAGGGCCACGGTCACTCTGTCAAATGTTCCGTTATTTGGAGTACACATAACACAGTATAAGAAGGTAAAACGTCCTTTAAGCTGGTGATTTAATTTCTGCTAATAAATAATAAGCATAAACTACAAAATTAATTAGTTTAAAAAGGCTTTTGTCGCGTAAACTGTTAGCACCAGAAGCGTTTACAAAGTCCGCTGTAAGAGTTAACTGAAAGTTGCCTGAAAGAGGATTCTTTATAAGTGAAATAGAAACCGTAAACGTACTTATATCTCTGAGGACTTAAAATCAGGAACAAATATATTAGTTAACCAAACTCCACAGAAATAATGGCTATCAGTATGTAGGTAATGACTTATTTATTTTTATGTGTGAAATCATCAAACACCTACGTTCTACTGGGGCCACGGGTAGTGTGAAAGCGAAACCCTGGGACGAAGGCAACGAAGGACCAGGAATGGGTTTTTAGTCAGTAAAAGTCTGACACTATCTCCCGTTAAAATCACCTACGTTCTTTCAGTTGCTCTTTGTGTTCCAGGATTATGATAACGTTTTTGAACCACCACAGCTTTATCAGGCATCAGCCCTAGAGGGCCCCGTCCATTTCGTTGACATCCCTTTGAGGCGTGCGTGGAACAGGCTTGGTCCTTAGATACCGGACGGCCTGATGGCAAGTTACCCATTAGACAACTTCCCGTACGACAAGTGTCCACCATTGTTGACACCTCTACGGTCCCGACTAAGCGTTCCGCCCCGTCAGAAGGACTGGAACAATTTGCCTGCTGCGGTCTTCCCGTCCGATTATAATTCAGGTGTCTTCAAGGCTAAAGTGAATAGGCTCTGAATAAACTAGTGCGCCTTATCTTATCAACGATTGCATCACGGCTAACCATCAGGTGGGATCGTAGTCAAGTACTAGCTTATATCATTAGAAAAAAGAATATCTAAGGAATATTTGTAATTGGCTAGCTGTCATCTATGACTGTTTTTCTTTTAATCATTTTTTATAAGCTGTAAGTCGTTCAAGCTGTAATAAATAAAGAAATATTTTTAATCAGTCATAATGATGATAGGTTTTTAAATGCCTTTTATAATTAATGATTAATGCAATTCCAATCACGCGCAGCTGATGAAGCAACACATCTTCGATAGCCACTCGGCCCAGTTGCAGCAACTATCGGTTGCCGATCCCATCTCGTTATCAATGGTCAGATATTACCTTTGGCGGTATCTTATCAGCGTATGGTGCTTGTTTTGATACTATCAATAGGCACTTCAGTCGTCAGATGAGCGTGATATTGGCTGGCGTTGGTCATGTGTAACAATGAGTGATCCGAAATGTTTAGTTACATATCCAGTTTAATTGAGAACTCTTTCCTTTTTTTGGGATCGGTTAAAATTAATGAGTGTTTAAGTGATAGTGTTCAGTGAAACTTTACGCAGTTTGGAGTGTGTTTTGTAGATAATAATTTATTTATTAAGTGGTTTTAATCTAAACAAATAATAATAAATATGTTCGTATATTTATAAAAGGTAGGAACTAGTGGCCAACGAGTTTTTTTTATTTATTTATTTGTAAGGATCGTCACCATCACAAAAACTGAAATATTAACAGAACATTGACTATTAATTTAATACTGCAACACTTAAAATCACAACATTAAATTATAACTTTGGCAATTGAAAGGTGTAAAAATGAGGTTAATTGAATAGCATTAACTGAATTAATATAAAAAAATGTCTTACAATTTTTAACATAATTGTCTTACAATTTTTAATAAAACCTTTTTTTTTTAATTGATATAAACCAGTGCTTGACTGCGATCCCACCTGATGGTAAGCGGAGATGCAATCATTGATGGTCAGGCCTAAATAATAACAGTATAGGTAGGTAACTAAAAATAGGTATGATAAACCTATGAGATATACATACAGAGATAATTTGAAGATATACATAACTGAAACTAATAAATAATAATAATATTCCACAACTATCACACAACGCCGTCTAGTCCCAAGCTAAGCAGAGCTTGTGTTATGTGTACTAGACAACTGATAAACATACTTATATATTTCTAAATACATACATATATAGATAAATTACACCCAGACACAGAATAAATGATCGTGCTCATCACACAAACATTTGTCTTGGGTGGGAATCGAACCCACGGCCTCCAGCATAGCAGTCAGGGCCACTAACTACTAAACCAACTGGCCAGTCTAATTTCAAATAGTTCTGAACTAGTGCAGCAACACATGGATGCACAACTTCTACTGTGGCGTGTCTATTACTGTTGATAATCACTCAGGAGCGTCAGCTTTTAGAAAACCTCATGGGTGCTCATGCTCATTTGATGACTCGAAAAAGTAGTGAAGTGTGAGAAGAGAAATGCACACTGATCGACCGACAAATAAATAAATGTCCTACTTACATACTGCATACTTCATTACTAATTACGTTTGACAAAATTATAAAATGAAATCATTATAAATAAAAATTAAACTAGTTTTTACTAAAGAGAAATATTATAATTTATACATAACCTACTTGTACCTACTAATCCATACTAAGTTGCCCGCATCGTTAATAAATAATAAATTGAGACAACACCACATACATTGTCCTGGTCCGAAACTAAGGTTTTCCCTTTCACTTTGGAAACCAGGAACAACAAAGTTACCACAAACATCCATTTTTTCATATTTTTTTTGTTGCTGGGGTGGAAAATCCTCATGGATGTCCTTCGCCTGGGGCAGGCGAAGGGGTCTGTCAGACTCTTACTGACTAACAACCACCCCGGTGTTCCCTCCCACACTTGGACCGGGGATCGTGGGAGCTGATACGCCATCCATGGTCCCCGGACCACAATCCCAACTCAAATATCGGTTTCAACAACAAACATTTGTGTTGGTGTCAGAATCGAACCTGCGACCCTTGCTTCTCAACCGGTGCTCTAAATCACTACGCTAAACGGGTCGTCGGGTAATGAAAAACGTCCATTCCTAAAAGGCGATTACTGATCTGTTTCTTGATGTCTCAGGGGTGCTCGGCACCCACTGTTTATTTCTCATGGGTGCTCGAGACCCCGAGCACCCGCGGAGTCGGCGCCACTGTAATCGCTCATATAAATCCCGAACTATCCACTGTAAATATTAGTGTTAGATGCTCTATTTATTTGTACAACCACATATACGGAACATGTTGTTTCAGGCCAGGTCTTTTGTAACAGCATTCCGTATACTAGCAGTTAGCATTTATTTCACGAATGTTGATTCTAAAGGTTCATCATCATCATCATATCGGTCGAAAGATGTCCACTGCTGGACATAAGCCTTCCCCAAAGTGTCGCCACAATTATCGTCCTTGTGCGTCTCGCATCCATCGGATTCTAGCGACCCTCACCAAGTCGTCGGTTCACCTTATGGGAGGCCTACCAACCTAAAGGTTAAAATCATATAAATGGTATATAGTATACACGCGTGAATCTTTAACGTGATCGTGAATACTCAAAGGAATCTCGGACTTAGTTTTGATGAAAACTAAAACTATATTGATTTTTGAAAAAATTTTATTGTTAGCTAGAATGTCTCCCATTGTTTGTGTTACTACTTTTTTTACATGGGAAATCATCAAATGAGTTCTACGGTACCGTTCTGGGTAAAACGAGAGGGAGTATTAGACTTTTGTCTGTCAAATACCCACAGTGTTCCTTCAGCTGCCCGTTACGAGGGCCACAACCCTGGCAGGATTTGTGTACCCACCTAAAGGTATTTTCTGACGATGTGGTGTTGACCCTGTCTTATTGTATGTCCATGGGTAGCCTTGATGGTGCTATGGGTAGTCCTGGACACAATAATATCAGTATAAAGTGCTCCTCAAATAACTTTTATTGCTGGGACGAACAATATAGAAAAAGGTAAGTGTTGGACTTACCTTTTTCTAGTTGTTGCCAGCGGCTTCACTCGCGTAAAACTTGAAAAAGTTATTTCATACCCCTAAGTATTTGGCAATCGGCTAGACCATGTCCTGAAATATGTACCTACCCTTGGCACAATTTACTACTTTCACGCGACCGAAGCCGCCAGCAGAAGCTAATATAATATAGTAGCTTTTACTCGCGGCATCGCTCGCGTACATAAAATAGATAGGAAAGGAAAGGAAAAAATAAAGCAGCTTGCTATCGGTAAAATAAATCTCAATCTGACCAGTACTTTCAGAGATTACCTCCTACAAAAAAAAAACAAACTTCCTCTTTATAATATTAGTATAGATGAAATCAGAAAACAGTAAAGATTATTTCAAGTAGACCATTTACAGGTATTTTAAATTGCACGTTCCAAAATCTCTATGGAGAAGTACGTACAAGAAACTTCATGGACACTCTTTTAAATCATATTATGAGTTACATAAATCTTGGTTACATATATCTTGTCGCTTCTATTATGTGAGCACAATGTAAATAAATAATAAAAACAGAAGTAATTAAAAAGTAGAAATTGAAATAAGCCACTGGCAGCTAAGAGATGACCAGTCTCAACTGATGGCGCCCGTTCACGAGCATGATGCGTGCATCAGTCCCACACAGCTCAACTATTTTGCAGAGAATTGAATGACCCAAAAAGATATGAAGATTTTTCCGAGTAAATTTACCTTACTTTTTACCACCAGCCCTTGGTACCAACACAAGGCAAAATACAGACCTTGGAGACCTTAGCTGAATTCCCTATTCATATAATTTTCATGATAGTTCTTGTAAATTCTACAGGCCATCAAAGTGCACTTTCAATTCTCCAATCAGGCGAAAGTAATTGGATTCCCCTTTTAGGAAATTTTCCAGAGCCTTCCTAACTAATAGTTTAGATTAACTAAACAGTTAAAGCATCAGTTTAAACTCGGAATTTTCCAATCTCGTTTAAAATTAGTTTTACCCTTGAATGCGTGGGAACTCATTAACACAGCATCTGTCGGTTGGGTTTTATTATCCTAGAAACGTAATGTTGTGTTACCGTTCATGAATTAAATAAGTCGGTCGGTTAGGTAGGTACCCATTATATGATAAAATCAAAATATGATCAAGAAAAAGTCCATTTTGATATAAGTGGAGAAAGTTTGTCATTATGACCGAGGCGAAATTCACCCAAGCCGTAGGTGAGGGTGTTATGGAGCCGAGTGCTGTCGTGACAAAATGTTTTTCAATACACTTATGAAAATATATATGAAATGGGGTTGACACGCGACCCATGGGCTTCGCTAAGCGCCCAGCCTGATACCTACTTAACATGTAATAAATTGTGGCGCATTTTTCCGCACTAGTGCGAAAAACAGCAAATTTTGTGCCTAAAAGAGGTAGGGATAAGAGCAGGTTTTCGAGTAAGTGTATTGAAAAGTAAACCACCATGACACGACACAGTAAAACATTCTGTCAGCAAATAATAAACAGGTTTTCTTTGACTATGAAGAAACAAGATTTTAAAATGGTTCTGGTTTCCAAATAGGTTTAAGAAATGCCTCGACTTCATTTTCCACCATCATTCACGATCTTCACGCCACAATAAAGTATACTCCTAGTTCCTTTGACGATGTTCTCACAAAGCCTTTCTCAGCTCTACAAAACTTGCTTGGAAAACAGTGTTTTATTCTGAGCCTCAGTTTCGTATAAAAGGTTTAAAGTCTTGCAAACGGTCTGTAATAAGTTTAAGACAGATAAGAGCGACAGCGGGATGTGCCAGCGGTGCAGACTTAGCTTGGTCCAGCTTACTTGAGCAACAACCGCAAGACTGCTTAGCGTGTGTACTTGACACCAACTTGCAAATAAGTTCGCAATGTCAACGCACATAAGGATAGCTACTATTGTGTATCTGTTAGCGTATATCTATACGACAAAATAAATGTGTAAAAGTAGATATTAAATGAGTTTATTGTATCTTAGGGTCGCCCCACACGGACCACATGCCACAGCTACTAACACCGACACGAGAAGCTAGAAGCGGCCACAAAGGTAGCTGAAGCGCGCGACAGCCACTTATGGCCGGTGGCTGTCAATTTTTTAACCCATTCGCGCAGTATCTTAATAGACTCTCACGGCTCAAGAAGACTTAGTGGCCGGTGCAGGCCACAAGGAGCGAGCAGCGGTGATTTGTAGCGTGTGACGGCCACCAGCGTCAACCGTG
This sequence comes from Mythimna vitellina, assembly GCA_949316375.1. NCBI lineage: Eukaryota > Metazoa > Arthropoda > Insecta > Lepidoptera > Noctuidae > Mythimna > Mythimna vitellina. The sequence goes on along the minus strand of OX438689.1, from coordinate 916,283 downwards.
TGCAGCGAATCCTTATAAAATGTATGAAAACTACAGGAAATATGTCGGTGGCGGCGTTTTGTGGTTATGGCCGGTCGCCCGTGTGCGACGACACTTACTGCTAGTCAACTTTTTTGCCGAAAAAGTCTGACACTCTCTTTCGCTCCATCCAGAGCGTAAGGGAGAGAGAGAGAAGTTATTTGATGATTACACACTTTAAAAAAGTAACTAAACAGTCTACATTAGCGTCGGCCATGTCGTTTCTTGTTTTCCGATATCAACTTTATTTGTGGACTGTACCCTGACCATGTACTGCCGCATGTTTACCTATTCGATTTATTACATTTAACACATTCACCTGTTTTGTTTTGGCTTTTGTCGTATTGTCGTTAATTTATGAAGTAAACACCCATAGTTGTCGATAGCACTAATGGATTCATATACCTACAAATGCCACTAAGTCTTGTATAACATTTCAGTTACTCACTCAAATAAAATTCTTCACCAGTAAAATAAAATAAGAATTTTTCGAAACAGTACAGTCGTCGGATATAGCAGGTAGAGTAGAGTCAAATATTAAGTATTCTACTAAATATTAAAATAATATATTTATTTAATTCCTTTAAAACATTGTGAGCATACCTACATACCAGACTAACCATAGTCTGGTACCAACCAGATTTGTTACGGAGCGGAGGTTCGATTCCGATTCCGAAAGTTTGGAACTTCCGTTACTCGTATATCGGAAGTACAAACAAGTTTATATTTGTCGCGCGAGGAACCTTCCTCCCCTGTGCCTTCTGTTGATTAATTTTCCATTTCTTATTCCGTTTCTTATTTGGAATGTTGTAAATTCGCACTTTATGTGTACTCATAAGAGTTTTTATTTAGTTTTAGTAGTTTTTCATTTAACGTTTCTACCTCCGCCTTCAATTTCAGTTCCGATTCCGACAAACCAAATTTAAAAACTTTAGTTGCGGTCGGCTCCGATATAGTTACTTCCATTACATCCCTACTACATACTTAGCATTAAGGCCCCAGTAAGTTACAGCAGTGCTCGCGTTGGGCCTGTTATGCTATTCCATCTAATATGCCGATCTTCACTTCCGTCCCTTACGGGTTATCTCGCAACACATTACAACGTCCCTACGCTCCATCACAGAACATAGAAATTATCTTTTAGCACACAGAATATATGAAACCATTATGATAGCAATTCAAATTATGATCTTATAGTGCTGAATTCTGCTCGCAAGGGCTGCCTTCTTGTATAAGACCACGGATATTGAGACCAAAGACTTTGTGCAAATATTTACGAGATTTCTCAAATAACTAATAGATACTAAAATTCATGAGTTAGGACTTTCTTCTTCTTTATTCACCCAATAATTCCTAAGTGGTGATGAAAGTTGTACAAAACTACAAGCTTCGGAGATTAGCCCTAAGTTACGGGTAAAGCCACTCGACAACTTATTCTATAACATGACGTGAGACTTGAAAACTTTTGGCCGAGTACACGTGTCTTACTTGGTCTTTGTGTACATATTAACCCGATGTATGTCGTGCTAACTGATCACGACTTCGACTTACAAGAAGCCCGTTGAACTCGCTCAGGTGTTTGATTTCGAAGAATCCTTTGAAAGCATGGGTTCCTACTTCCAAACACACACTTAGGGGCGTAAAGTCACAAAGTGGGGTGTGTCGCCTTAATCGTTGTCGTGCGTTAATAGCATAGTTATTAAGTTCTTGATGTTGAGTAGTATATTTTGATTCAAGTGGTTCTCCACAGCTCCTCCTTGCGCCCGCTGCGGTGGATTGTAGACGTGTCTTCCATATCACCTGCGTTACCATGTATTTTTATATATTTATATTTATTTTTATGTATTTTTGCAAGGACTGTGCGATCGATTTTACGAATAGTTTGATGAACCTGTTTTATTCTTAGTATGTGCTTTTTCCGGGTGCATAACATATATTTATCACTAAACAACTTTTATTATTTACTACACTCTAATTTATACTATACATATAATAATATACATGTATTTATTAACATCACATCAAAAAAGCTGATTAGCATCCGTGGACTCATAGCAAGGTTCAGTTGAAAACCAGCGTCAGGCAACTGCTACATAGTGGCCTGGCATTATGCTGAACTGGACCTATTTGGCGCAGCCGTGAGACACACAATGTAAATGTACTTTTTTAAGTTTTAGTATTTAAGTTTCTATATTGTAATATCATTGTGTGTACCTGTGTGCCAAATAAACGAGTTTTCTTTCTTTCTTTCTTTCACAGCGATGATAAACTTTCTAGTTCGAAATCGCGACCGAGATGGAGTTCTGTTGTTATGGAACCGAGTACTGGCAGTGACTTTCCACCTGTATTATTTGCTTTTATATAAAAGCGATAGGGACAGGAGCGGGTTTTCGAGCAAGTGCAGATATTGAAAAAAATATTTTGATGCCAACAACATTAGCGCAGCAGTAACCCTGAATGAAGCCAAATTACAAGTTCTATGGTTCCTCGGAGGCGAGGGAAATTTTAAAAGCACTAGGTACACCACTTAGTGCTTTTAAAATTTTAAAAAGGGATTCGCATTTTGTTAAAGTATCACGTCTCCATCTCCATATTGCTTCAACATCTACAGATATCGCAAAATTCGATCAAAATTAAATTGCTCTAAGAATAAAACACTGTCCCTCTTAAAGCAAGTACCTATAAATTCTTGAGAATCCAGTAGACTACCCTCTTTACGGGGGTATTTTCTGATTATAAATCTACTTCAGAATATATCTATATACTTAGGGCATACTAAAAGTTTCTGGATTCTGATAAATAAGACTAGATATAAGACTTACGATACATTTATTGTTTTTCAAAGAATATTCACTCGCAATTAATGCATTTTTGCATTCACTGAAAACACTGTACAAAGCAGTTGGACCAGTCTTCTTTAGGAACCTCTTCAATGGCTTCATGGAACGCATTCACTTCCGATTCAGGGCTCGTAAAACGTGTGCCTCTAAATTTGTCTTAATTATTGGAGACAAATAGAAGTCGTAGAGTGCAAGGTCTGGGCTGGAAGGCGGATGCGTCACCTTCTGATACTTTAGCGGAATGTGAGGATCGTGGTGGAGGAGTACGTTGCTTCGAGGACGCTTTTCGCGAACTTTTTCTAAGACTCTGGCTAAGCAAGTGTTGAAGTCCCAATCTGCAGTCACTGTCCTTTGATCTGCCGATTGGCTTTCGGTACAAAGCAACACACTCAAGTTTCGTCACCTGTCACAATATTATAGACAGCCGATGACTGTCCTTCATTAAACTTTTTTATCATTTTAAAGCACCACTGGACACGCAGTCGTTTCTGGTCCTCAGGTGCAAAGCTTCCGAACCTCCAGATGCACATGTAAAATGTTTTGCACTTGGCTCTTTGCAATGCCTAACAAAGCATGAAAATGCTGGCAAGTAATTTTATTTTCAGTTTCAATAAGTTGTCGTACGGTGTCAATTTTCGAGTCTGTAATCGCAGTCGCCGGCCGACCTTCACGTACTTTGTCATAGAGATGATAACGTCCAAGTCTAAATTCTACAAACTACGAAAACACAGAGCTGCGACATGGTGCTTCACCACCAAATGCCAATTGAAGTCTATGGTAACTCTCTTGTTGACTTAAGCCACAATGAAAATCATAAAAAATCGTTGAATGAAAATGTTCACGAGTTAAATTTATTTTGATAGCGACACACAATCTTCGAAAGGACGCCACAATGAAAAAACAAATGACAGTTTTGCAAATTAAAAAGTAACATGCTCGCAAAGAGTTCCATTTTCGAATTCTATAATTGTTTTTTCATTCTTTTATTATAAGTGGCCAAATCCGGAGACTTTCAGTATGCCCAACGTATAGTAATTGAAATAGCGCGCAATTATATTACATCTTGCTTTTTATAGAATCGATAGGGTAAAGTACCTATCGATTAAAAAACGTTAGAAGACTAGATTTTCTTATTGGAGTAATTTGAATTTCAAACTAAAGATACTTTCTACATTATAATCAGATCAGTATTTTCAAATATCTGAAAGTTAGATAAAAAATATATCTACTTAATTGATTATTGGGGAATGATTATTTACTTTCAAATAACTTTTAGACATATTTTTTTCTCTTCGTTTATTCCACCAGGGCCGCACGTCCACAACGAAATACATGGAGTATTTCGTTGTGGACGTGCGACCACGTCAGGTCTTCTGTCACCTATGTAGATTGCAGAGCTAAACGAGATCAAGTACCCAGTCGCAAACACACGACCCTGGCGAAAACACTCGTCGGAGTAATCCGGTGCAGGCGGTTAAAGTGCAAAATGCTACGCCAGACGTAACGTAAATATCAAGTTTAAGAGAATGTTTGGCTTTGCAGGAACATTGTGTATAAGTTACATTCTATACAATCAACTGTAGGTGTAATTTCTATACCAAAAACATAAATCTAAACCTAAAACAAAAAAAAACTTGTAACGTGAAGGCTGGACATTGGTGCAAACGACTGTATTGTGTTCAAGTGTTACATTGCGTGTTTTGTTCGCGCGAGTGCTAGTGATGCGGCTGTGAGCGCGTGATGTATGTGGCATGGCGTGGCCAGGCGGCTCGGATGGCGTGGAACTGCCGCTGCAGCACGTCAACAACAACGAGGGCGACCGGCTCGCCGTGCCCAACGCGACCGTCGTCAACGGACAGCACAGGACCAGTGAGTATTGCAACATAAGGACACTCTTTTTTTGTTAATGTTTTTCTTATATACTGAGTCCTTTATGCATAGAATGGTTCATTTGTTTACCATTACAATATAGATGTATATATTCTAATGTTATTGTAGTAGTTGAAGTAACCAAAACAACAATAAAATTCTCAGTTCCATTTTACCGAGATCGCGTCAGTTTCAATGATTTCACACATTGTCCAGTTGCGCAGACACTTGAGAGACAAAACTACATCAATTTTGCATCATAATAACCACTAGAAATCAATTTGCGAATGATTAAAACAGACTTAGAACTTCACTCGAAGAAGTTCCGCCAGATACTCTTCTTTTGTTGGCGTAATCATCGTTATGATTTTCCTACAGCTGGGTCAGGCTTCTTCTCTTGTAGAAGGAATATGTCTTCGAATTTTGGTTCTAAGTCATGCCGGTTTCGTCACGATGGTTTTCCTTAACCGTTTCAAGAGCACTGATGATAATATAAATTAATGCAAACTCAGACGACTCATTTTTCGTTCATTTGCATCTTTCACCAGATTTTTTTTTTTCAACTTGGAATAAAAGAAAAGTTCCCAATTAATTCATTAGTGAAACGATCTAACAATGTTTGATTTTAGTGTTCGGCATCATTTATTCCCAAGTAAACAGTTTGATCACAAGGAGAACGTTCACTCGGGTTCGCCCTTGTAATCTCGAGTCCGGTAGTAAACAACTAATTACAAGATGCATGACGTCATCTGACGACTTACTGAAAGAAAAGTGCAGGTGAATGTACAATTCTATGTCATTTCAGCTAACTCATGTGAACATGGAGTGAAAGAAAAATGAAGTACGCACTCTAGGGAACATTCTTTCTATTGAACCGTCTGATTCCTCCTTCACACAAAGTAATGCGCACAAGGTATAGTCATTCCCTGTAGTGGTTAATGTATGAGTTGTACAATAACCACCACTTAAAATATTTAGATTCTTGAAACATCACAAATGTAAAAGTTCCACCAGCTTTCAAAGCTGTTTTAGAAGTCAACTGGTTCTCTCTGACCTTTTTTTTCATTCTTGGAGGAATACCGAGGAAAGTAATAATTAAACAACTAATTAGTAAAGGGACTTAAGTAATTATAGATCCTATATTATTTTATTGCCTACATAGAAAAGCTGAAGGCACAACTTTTGAAAGCTTCCCTATAGGTGGACCGATACCCTGGTGAAACTATGGCCTAGTCGATATCGCGATGCCTAGAGGAAGTATATGTCCAGCAGCAATCGGCTTACATGATGACATCAAAAAAGCTGAAAGTAAATTTTCCTTCAAGCGTAAAATTCGGAACTACTACTTGAAGTTCTCTCAATCTTAGTTCGGTCTTCGTCATAATTGCTATATTTAAAGTTCTCTTAATTAGAATGATTCCTTATGTATTATTATGTAGTATTTATTAGTTTATTATATTAGCATATATACGTATTTTATTATTATAAGCCACTTAATTTAATGATACTACATTCTATTTCAAAAATATCTGTTATTTATTTATTGTGCACACCTACCATAGTGTTGTCTTTTTAACCCAATGGTTGACTGGTAGAGAATGCTTTGTGGCATTAAATCCGCCTATGTACATGAAGTTATGATAAATGATGATATAAAATAAGGGACGTGACAAAATAAGCCGAAAAACAACACTACAACAACAAAGTAAAACTAATTTCAAATATTCGAACACTCATTGTTGTCCCATTCGTCTAAGTTTCAACACAGATCAATTTATAAGCCCCTAGAGTCCATGGCAGCACCAGGAGCAGCAGTCAATTGTTTTAACGATTTCATTAACAAATGAGGGCGAAGTTCGACTCGAATTCAATCAGCTGCCAGCTTACCTTTGGAAATATGAAAATAACATCTTCCCGTGAGAAATGTCGGACCGTGGCCTCCGACCCGTTTATTCCGGGGTCTCCCAATTAAGATTAATTTGCCTTTTCAAAGTCGGCTCAACGAACGGAATATTAAATTGCTTGTTACCTGCCCGAGTTTCACTTTGATGGCGATTCAATCTGAGTAACTATAGCTACGTTTTGTTCGTGATGACATCTCTACCGGTTGTCTCAACATTTTATGGTTTTGTACACTAAAAACGTGTTGCGCCGCCCCAAATAAGATGGGACAAGGGCAGGAAGAAGAAGAAGGAGGGACTCTGAACATCTATTTATCATTTATCACACATTAACATATACGTATGTATTTAAACCTAAGACCTAAATAAATATATGTAAACTAATTTTCATTCGTACACTTTCAATAAACCAGCGTCAGACAACTACCAAACAGTTTTCTGACATTTTTGCTTTACTGGACCTATTTCGCGCAACCGTGAGACACTAAATGTTAGTTTTCTTTTATTCTTAAGTTTCAACATGTTTTTTAGGGTTCTGTACCTCAAAAGGAAATTACGGAACCCTTATAGGATCACTTCGTTGTCCGTCTGTCTGTCTGTGAAGACCCTGTATCTCGGGAACGCGTGGAGATATCGAGTTGAAATTAAAACCATATACTCAGGTCTGCGGATTCTTGAAGCTTTAAAAAAACTAAACTTGTAAGTAAATGAAAAGAAAAAGATACTTCGGTTTATGTGGCAAAAAACGTACATTTGGAGACTCTTGAGGAAATCAAAATTCATAGGGTACTTCCCGTTGACCCAGAATCCTGAAATTTTGCATAAAGCAAAGTATAGGACAATAGCACAAGTATAGGAATAAATCTGAAAACTGTAACTGTAACTGTTTATGTTTGCAGAATAAAGATTATGATTATGATTATTATGATTATGATTATGTAAATTTGTGGTTAAATCACAACAAAAAAATATGTATATTGCGATTCGGAAAAATCTTCCGAGACTCAATTCCGGAATTGAACTATTTACATAGGAAAGTTTGTACGGATCCTTCAGGGTGCGAGTCCGACTCGCACATGCCCAGTTTTTCTATACTGTGTATATTTATATTTGTACCAAATATATATTTTTTTTCTTAAGGACGTTTTTGACAAATTTGTCGGGTACCATTAAGATGCACTAGGAGCCATAATTATGAGGATGTCATGGTTTCGAATAAAAGACAATATATTCATATCCAGGATGGCGTAAAAAAAAACAAAACATTTTCTTTCAATGGCGTTATTAAGCTGTCATCGTGCTAGTTGAAAAGCTTTTTCATTCTTTACAATCGGTTTTCAGTTTCCAGCTGGGATGAGCAGCACTGCATTGTTAGTCATCCCTTCATGTATTTTAACAATACCCATAGTATAGTAAAAAAAAACTGGGCAAGTGCGAGTCGGGCTCACGCACTGAGGGTTCCGTACAAACTTACGTTAATAGTTCAATTCAGGAATGGAGTTTTGAAACGTTTTCGGAATCGCAAAAAGAAAACAGTTGTTTTTGATGACGTGGCAACAAATTTACTGTTTTCAGATTTATTCCTATATCTACCTGTGATATATATATATATATATCTTGCTTTATGCCAAATTTCAGGATTCTGGGTCAACGGGAAGTACCCGATGAATTTTGATTCCCTTGAGATTTTAGAAATATACGTTTTTTGCGACATAAACAGCCGTATCTTTTTTACTCGTTAACTTAGAAGTTTGATTTTTTCACAGCATCAAGGGATCGATTCGATAAACAGACAGACAGATGGACAAAAAAGTGACCCTATAAGGGTTTCATTTTTTTCCTTTTGAGGTACGGAACACTAAAAATGGGATATTTTTAGCTGTGCATTTTATAAGTCTTATTCTTCAGTATGGAGAGATGAGGCACTCCGACGCGGACAGGTTAGGTTAGAAAGGGTTTGGCGGGCTTAGTGAACGAGTGAAGCGGGCAAACTCAGACCCCGTCAGCCTCTTCGTGGTTATTTTTTGTTCACCTAGCTATTTTTCGTTAAACCACTAAGAAGAGCATATTTTAGTACATAATTAGTATTTTTGGTGGAAATTTTTTAGTAAAAAATGGGAATAAATTGAGGAACAGTAATATTAAAAAAATACTTTAGCCCAGTATGCATTATCTACATCAGAGGCTGTCATCATAATTTTAATTAATTAGGAGATATACAATTAACCGCTTCATCATTGATAAGTTAGTGGAAACTCGTAACTGTTTGGTTGTTCCGGTGAACCGCGTCGCCAATAAATACGAATGCGCCAATTACAACCGTGAGTTATTGCTACTCCTGCTGGGACCTAATTAATGACCTGCTCACTGCAGCGCTAATTAGCTTTTCCTACCTATCATTTTTAGAGGGTGTTTGTTTTTTATTATTTCGGAAAATTACACTAAAATTATAAAGGCGTAAATAAAACGTGAGCAAACACTGCCTGTATTTAAAAGGGTTGTGAAGGATCATTACTGGACACTGTGATCATGTCTTTGTTTCATCACTTACTCTCTTGCTTACAAATATTTTGTATGTATGTTTTGTATCTTTTTGAGTATTAAGTAATAATAATAATAATATTCCACAACCATCACACAACGCCGTCTAGTCTCAAGCTAAGCAGAGCTTGTGTTATGAGTACTAGAAAACAGATAAACATACATATTACAGATATAGATAAGTAGGTATCTATGAAGTTTTGTTTACTTTTATATTTGCACCAAGTGCAACCCCATTTTGTGTTCAGGCAATCTCTATCCATTCTTGGTTACCAGGAAGAAGAAAAAATCGCCGAGTGCGATAAGGTCGCCAATTGTATGTTTTTTTTAATTATATGGTTTCTTTTGTAAATGTATAATTTTGGTGTGCAATAAAGCATAATAAATAAATAAATAAATATAGCATAGCATAATCTAATGTTCCCACTGCTGGGACTCAGGCTTCTTCTTTAGGAGAGGTAATGGGCCGTAATCCACCACGCGAACCCAGTGCGGGTTGGTGAATGACATATGTCCTCGTATTTTTACTCACGATGTTTTCCTTCAGCGTATTGAGAGCAGTGGTGATGAAATAAATTACTCAAAGTAATGCGCCTGGCTGGGTTTGAACCCGCGACCCACAATTTGTAAGTCGGGGCCGTACCACTCGGCCATCAGTGCTCTAATCTAATAAAGTACTTTTATATAAAAAAATAAAGGTGAATGTTTGTGAATATGTATACGCTTGTTACTTCTTCACGCTCGAACGGCTGAACGGATTTCGATGACACTTTTAACCCCGAGAGTAAGTTTCTACTATCACGAGAGTGAACCCGCTGCAGCTGCTAGATTACTACCAGCTGCAGCAACTTGTCTCAAGCTAAGCAGAGCTTGTGTTATGAGTACTAGAAAATTGATAAAAATACTTATATATTTTATAAAACATACATATTTTAGATAAATTACACCCAGCCACAAAACAAATGATCGTGCTCATCACACAAACATTTGTCCTGGGTGGGAAACCAACCTACGACCTTCAGCATAGCAGTCTGGTTCACTAACCACTAAAGCAACAGGCCTGTCAATATTATATATATATTAATATACCTTAGATCATTTTCCGAACATTAAAAAAAAGTCTATGTTGTGTCACTGTGGGACTAAGGCCTCCCTCCATCAACATATCCAGGTCTTCTGGGATCGCGAGTCAATGTTCTAAGGAGCCCATCTCATCCATCTCGTCAACTCTTTCTAGAACAAAAAGTTAATATTTATTGTTATTTATATATAAACATTGAACTGTTCCATCTATATTTAACGACACTTCCGGTACGAGCAAGTAAATCCTACTTGCTCGTACCGGAAGTCACCCTTTTTAGGGTTCCGTACCTCAAAAGGAAAAATCGTAATCCTTATAGGATCACTTTATTGTCCGTCTGTCTGTCAGTCAAGACCTTTTATCTCGAGAACGCGTGGAAGAGTTGAAATGAAACCATATACTCAGGTCTGCAGTCCCTTGCAGCTGTACGGTTCGGTAAAATCTTCGTTATAAAAACTCGATTCGGGAATTGTATTGTTTTCACAGTTAAGTTTATACGAAACCCTCAGTGCGCGAGTCCGACTCGCACTTGCCTGGTTTTTATTATTATCCTCTATATATTTTACCTCTATCAAGTCATGTTTATGTGGAAAACTTGGCACTCACAGAGCACAACTGTTCACGTGTGAAATTTGTACCGATAAATACCGTGAAGTGCGGTAAAAATCTGAGGAGTGTAAACATGTCAGTTCCCAATACCGGTATTATATTGACCGACTGTATTACATTCCTGACTCACTCTCGTTCATCGTTCATTCAAACAGAAGTACCGTATCGTCAGCCACGGCTCGTAGACTCGTAGCTAAATGCTACGCCGTAGCCGCGTAGCTCTGATGTGTAATATGTTTGTTTACGTAGACCGCCCTCGGAGGAGGGCCGTTTACCGAGGTTCAGATATCGTGGGAAATAGAGATGTCGTATAAATAACAATAATTGTTTATTTCTCCTCACAAAACATTATAAGCTGCTGAGGTACATTATGTTTACTGTACACAATATGTCGGGATGTTGTTTGTTTTCAAGGATGGGGTCCAAAACAATAGAATGTGAAACAGGTTAGAATAATCTTAATTGAATTATGCTTTGTAATGTGTAACATTGCTACAATTTATGTGAGTACTTTTAATTAAAAAAAAAAAAAAACAAAAAACAATATTATTTTTACGATTAATTTAAAATAATAAATAAAATAAAACAGAAAACGTTTTAATTTGTATTATAGTAGGTCATAAAGTATGACTGAAGGAGTGAACTAAGCAATTATCCCACTAAGTCCTAGGTAACTGGATGAAGGCCTCTCATTCCCTCCGGTAAGACTCAAGTTCATCTAAAATTGTGTATGTAATTTTATTGTGAAGCTAGTTGCGCATATTATGTGTTTATTTAATTATAGAGTAAGTATTCTATAATATATGTATATATGCATATGTATAACTAAAGCTGCCACTCCTTGGCAAGAAATTTACATTTAATTCTTGGTAATGAATATACTTAAAGGGCTCCATTTAACTTATTGTACAAATTAAAACTTTATGGCAAATAAATAAAGATCCATCATCGGACCCCAAGTCGTACGGCAACGTGCCACCTGGTACATTGTGGACATCCCACCTATACACACAAAACGTTTTGGGAACACATTCATTGTGCGTACAGCTAAGAATTGGAATTACTTGCCGGAATCTGGGTATCCATCAGGTGAGATAGCGGTCGATCGCGAAACTATAAAGAAATTAAAAAAAAAAATCGGTGTTATTTTTTTTTGTCTTTACCCATTAAGTATTATAATAGGTATTCGAGTATCGTAGGTACATTTACAAACATGTGAACTCACATACGAGACACCCAAGCCCGGAACAACTATCAGTAGACCATGTTCCATGTGGGAATCGAACCAGCGATGCGCAGTGTAGTAGCAATCGCTCAACCACTTCGCCATCTTTACACTTAAGCCTTCTTCTTCTTTGCACTTAAACCTTCCTCCTGAACCACTCTATCTATTAGTGAAAATTACATTGAAATCCGTTCAGTAGTTTTTGTGTTTATCACGTTCATACAGACAGGCAGACACGGTGGGGGTCTTTGTTTTATAATACGTAAGGATATTAGTGTGATGAAAGCATTACAGTCGTTAATGATCTGAAACGCTAACATTAGTACGTGTATATATTTATTTAAAGATAATCCATTTAAGCAGTGCCGTAACTAGAACAGCGCCGGCGGGTCTCCAGTCACAAGGCCTTGGAGGGGCGCAGAAATTATCAAACCAGGGCCAAATTTATAAAATATCTAGATATATCTAAACATCCCGGTTGTAGATGCGCCGTACCGGGTTTGCCGATTCTGCAGGTACTCAGAGCTTCAGCACCCATAAGAGGTAATCGTGGGTGGTTTGTTTGAAGCAAACATTTGTTATACGTAGAGCTAAAGAGTGGAATTCCCTGCCGGAGTTTGTGTTTCCTAGTAGCTACAACCTGGGGATCTTTAAGTCGAGAATGAATAGGTTACATCTAGGCAAGCGTGCTCCATCGTCAACCATATCATCACTTATCATCAAGTGAGATAGTAGTCAAACGTGAGCCTTTCAATAATAAAAAAGCATCACGTCGCGTTCTTTATATTTAGTATTTTTTTTTATTATTTGAGCATGGCAATATATTTTTTTTAAGGGGCCATTCTAGTTACTGGCACCGGGCGTCTAAAAGGCTAGTTACGGTACTGCACTTAAGCCAGTCATTCTAGTCTCCCATACGTAAGGAAATTAATTAGCCTATCGCTAAGTGTGGCAACGGATTAGCGATATAACCTTGATGAACTTTGTATCTGGCTAGTCACCTAATTCGTTAACCTTAGGGCAAAATCGTTTACGTGCTTGACGGAAGATGTTAAGTGCCAATAAAGGGGATTAAGGTAATAATTATATAATTAACATAATTATGTACATTTTTTGGGGACGTTTTAAGTTAATATCTTCAGGTTTGGGTGAACCCAAACCTGGAGAACCCTGGTAGTTTCAACTAGAGAGAGTGTCAGACTTTTACTGATTAAGAGTCACCTGTGTTTCTTCAGTTGCCCCTTGCGTTCCAGAGCCGCGGTCACTCTTTCGAACAATCCCGCGGTTACAAGTTCACATACAAACTAATCAATTTTATATTTATCATATTTAGTGCACAGATAATAATAATAATCCACAATAATAACACACAATGCCGTCTAGTCCCTATGCTTAGCTTAGCTTGTGTTATGAGAACTAAACAACTGATAAACATACTTAATCGAACCCACGACCTTCGGCATAACAGTCAGGGCCACCAACCACTAGACCAACAAGCCAATCAAAACACAACAACAACAACAAGACACAAGTATATTGCACCTTACAAAAGGGCAAAGGATTTTCATTCCGGGACGGTGACTCCTTCCGGCCTCATTGACCATCTCGACCGGTCTGCAGTGGTGACAATGTATCGGTTGACGGACCGACGACCTGGTGAGGATCGTGGGAATCCGATAGATGCGAGACGCACTGGAATTGTCATTATGGTGACATTTGGGGGAGGCCTATGTCCAGCAGTGGACGTCTTTCGGTTGAAATGATGATGAGTGTGTTCCCTAGGGATAATTTCCAACTTTCATACGGGATAGCCCGTTCGTGAAAGCTAGTGTTAAATAAATCCTTATAGCTAACAACGTCACACACTATATACCTACTCCTTTGTTGCTAGAAATGGTTGACCTTTCAATATCGACGCGCCCATTTCGTTCATTCCACGTATTCAAAACAACGAACCCAATTTTCAGTTCCGAGAATCCAGTAACAACTGAGACGTACCTACGTCACTCGCAAATACAAATATACAGGCGGCAGTTGAACAAATTAATAAATTCCTCTCTTGGTACTCGTGACGATGTGGAGTCGTCCCAAACTCTCCTGGAATGGATCTCATCTGAGCCATATGATTGTAGGACAACATTCACATAGAAAGTAATGTCAAGGGTCAGCGGTTCGCGTTCGGCGATCAAGTTTTCTTTTGTGTTGATTACTGTCTAAAGTAATATTGAAGAGGTTAATTAGTTTGTCTGTAGTTTTTGTAAGAAGTGTAGTGACATCTATGACGCCATATAAGAACTAAAATGACTGGCCTCTTGGTCTAGTGGTTAGTGGCCCTGACTGCTACGCCGGTGGTCGTGGGTTCGATTCATAACCAGGACAATTGTTTGTGTGATGAGCACGATCATTTGTTCTGTGTTTGGGTGTAATTTATCTATAATATGTATGTGTTTCGAAATATATAATTATGTTAAGTATGTTTATCAGTTATCTAGTACTCATAACATAAGATCTGCTTAGCTTGAGACTAGACGGGTTTGTGTAATAGTAGTAAAATATTTATATTCCAAATTCTGTATCGCGCTAATATAGGTCTCCGCTTGATTAGTAGACAGAACTAACACCCATCTGGCCGGGAATTCTCCCTTTTCAATAGAGGTTTTCGGGACTTTACAATTTTTTCAGCAAGCAACTAAAGAAATCTCAGGAAAAACTGATGCGATTATGGTAATTTCCTTCATTGACACAACGCTATCGTACTACACCATTACTTGATATCATGCGCTTAAACTTTTTATCTCAAAAAAATATGCATTTCGAGATAAAAAGTTTCCTCTCGCTCCCGCTGCGAGCGATGCCGTAAAAAGAAGTTAGTTTATTGCCGTTGTTATGACAACAACTGCTATTCATAATATCTATACCTACTTATTGACGACTACCGGCCACCGCCGAGCTACCCATAGGGTAGCTCGCCGTCGGGAGTCCGGTAAGGACCAAACCCGGGTCGAGGGCACTTTGTGTTCCACGAGCGCTTCAAAGAGATGTCAGTAAAATTTTAGAGGCCAGTGAGGACCTGCGCCTGTCAGGGCTGCGGATAGTTCGAAGGAGTTACGCAGCTTTCGCAATAAAGGGCAACAACATAGTCCGATCCGATCAATTAAATTCACAAACAAATGATGGATCACAACACTACGGTATTTCCTCGAACACTCCCACACAAAGCCGATCACACAGATTTACAGACGACTTACTGCTGTCCCGTCTGCGGACACATTGTCCACGTATCACTTTACGTAACGGATCATTCTGTAATTGGCATTTGTTCAGCATTCACCTTGCCGTAGGGCTTCGCGGGTGTCCGGTGCTCCGGCTAGTCGGTTCGCGGCCGTGGGCGCAGCACCATGCTCATACAAATACTGGTGTTCATGTACATCGCCACATGCGTGCTCTTCTATGTGGCACACGTCATCGACTACTACTTCTCAGTTCTGTGAAACTTCCGCCATGTTTTTTTCGGACTGAAGTTCAGTTAAACCATGTGGAGGACGGTGAGGGCGTCCCTCCATTTCAAAAGGCTCGGTGAGTAATTCTGCACAAAGCGGATTGCCGTCACATTGTCAAGTTTAGTAACCGGAGGACTTGATGTAGCGCGCGTCAAACTTTTCACAATGTTCTTTGTGCTAGCGCGATGGATGCGCCGACACAATGCCTTCAGTTTTATTATAAACTTTCTCAATATTGATGCCAGTATTCATACAATGTAACTACCTTCTTACCATTCTAAACGTCGATAGTTTATTTTAAAATAATGGTGTTATGTACTCGATCGTTATCAACCTTCTTGAGAGGTATTTTCATACACGCTCATAGGATCGTCTAATACTTACATCAATGCAGAGTTTAATTTCATTATGTTCCACTCTCACTGACGAAGCAAATCATAATAATGGAGTTAAGGAGTGTACAGGAGTGTAGGTTGCCTGCTATCCCCTCGCACGCGACACTCGTAAAAATATTATATTTTCTGTTCTTTTAACTACTTCATAACTTCACGCACTATTTTTCAGACTAATCAAATAATTAAGCGGCACGGCTGATGCGGTGTTTAAACGATTGACGGCTGCGTTGCGTGTTCGATTTCCGTACGGAATAAATATTTGTATAACCTATAGATTTTAGAGGTTTTACGCTCTGAGTGTCTTGTCATACACAAGACGAAGTTTACAGGTTTGTAAATACAACCACGACACTGGAATTATTCCTAGTGTAGAGGCTACGTTTTTTAAAAAAGAAAAGGTTTTAACATAATAAACATTCAAAGGACATTAAAACGAACATACGATTTCAATTGTAACCCAATATCAAAGCTTTTGTTCAGCCTTGCCTTGTTTGTTTCTAAATCTTTCTGATTGTCAAAGACAAAGTTCTGTAGTCTGAGGAGATTATTTTTGAAAAAGCAATTAAAAAAAAACATTACGCTTTTTAAAAACCAAATTAAGTACTTAATTCCTGATCTTATCTCTCAGTTTTACCTTTGCGTCAGTTAAATAGCTTTAAACGTGACTTTTGAGAGAGGAATTAACCAAGTAGGTACGGAATCGTCACAGCTGTGACCAACTTGATTATTTTCCTGGGACAATCGCATCTCATTTGCGTCAGTATTTGATGCCAACTTTCACCTTAATTCGGAATATCGTTGACCTGACGAAAGAACAATACCTACTTTATCATCATCATCATTTCAGCGGAAAAACATCCACTGTTGGACATAGGCTTCCCCAAGTGTCGCCACAATGAATGATCCAGTGCATCTCGTATACATGGGATTCCCGTAACCTTACCAGGTCATTGGTTTTCCTACTTAGTGTAAAATAAAGCACCTAACAACAAACTGATTTCTACCTTTTAAAACAAAAGAAGATCGCAAATGAGGATCTGATGAGGGGAACGGTTTAGTTTTTTAAATTGTGTCTGTAGCTGTCCAGCCTTACTCTGCGTCTGTGTTTTATCTCCCCAGATAACATACAAAAAAGACATTATCTTTATAACTTTTTCATTATCTCAGAGATACTCGTTGTAAAACGAGTTTTAATAATAGAAAAGTTAAGGATAGTTACCATATTTGGAAGACTGCAAGTAATTTGGAACACTCCGATATTTATGAATGTCAAGGAGATGTCAACGTTTTTTTATCATTATCAACAACACCCATGATATCAATGAGTACTAAAAATATCTTGATGACTTAGTTGCCATAAGTCAATTCTACGGCAAGCATCAAGCATTTGTTGTGCTAGCGTTTTTGAGAATGATCGACTTTTTGAAATATGGATTGCAGAAAATTCGTCAGTACCCGAGCACAAATTAAATAAACAAATGGTTAGAGTGGTTTCAAAAAATAGGTTGTACATAGCCAATCGTTGGCTTTTGCCAAGGTCATCCGCGAACTTCATGAACGCAACAAGCAATATCTAGAAGAAGTTTGTGAATCTGTGCGAGCTAATTCAAAACTCTCAACGCGTCGACGTTCAGCGGCTTTGAGGATTGCACGTTCAATTTTGAGGCGAATCTAATCACGTGATTTAGAGCTTATAGAATTCAACTCGTGCAAGAAATAAAGGAAGCTAGCCAAACAAATGGTTAATATTTTCATCTTTAATGCCTAAGCAGTTCACAAATTATGGAAACATCTTCATTTCTGATGAAGCCCACTATGATATGAATAGTTTTGTCAACAAGCAAAATTAATGATTTTTGGAGTGCGGAACAGCCTTCGTTGAAAATCAGAAGCTGCTTCATTAAAAAATGGCTTTTTTTATATCTATTGATCGCAGTCTACCTGACATTTTTAATTCAGAACTTTATGTTCGTTGCAATAATGTGCCCATCAATCTGGAGGACATTTAGACTACAATATATGCAAAAAAAAAATGTGGTTTACTATGTACAAACACTTCCACGTTAGTGGATCACTTTTTCGAAAGAAAACATTTAAAAGATTTTGTGTTTCTATGAACAATAATAAAGACGCCTAAATTATAATCAGACGGGAAGATCGGAGCCGGCAAATTGTTCCAATCCATCGATGTACGCGGTATAAAAGACGAGACCAAACGTCCAGACCGTAGAGGTTTCAACAACGTAATGGTGGATACTCGCCGTACGTCGGGTTGTCCGATAGTAGAAAGGAAATGGCGGAATCAAGTCATGCAATTCCCGCGCTCACTTTACAAAATACATCCTGTAAAATATCAAAAGGCTGGCTACCCTGGCATATAATATAAGTCTGAAATCGATGCAACGAGGTGTATACTTTTAATGTTTAATTGCTTGTATTATTTAAGTTCGATTTATTAATATATTACAAACCAATTTTTAAAACGCCAACCCGTTCATCTTTGAGGTACTATCGAAAAACAAAATGGTAATGATATTCGAAATATGCCGCACTTCCTCTACCTAGCTAGAGGAAGTGCGGCGGTGTGTGGCACAACACAAACAGTAAAGAAAAGGTGCCTCAGAAGTGTACACCGTTCACGAGTAGCTAAGTAAGATAAATACTGTCCTATCTTATGAGCATTATTAAGGCCTATCTCAATTAAAAGTACTTTGTAAAGACTATCTACATCCTCCACTCCAATCGACACGTCGTCATGTCGGAAAAAACCCTCGATTAAAGTGAAAGCGCCAGGGGATAATTCAAATTTTCTTAAGAATTTTTCAGGTTAGCGTCAAGTTGTGTATAGATTGGCGGGCGTAAGACGTATTTATTTATGAAATTTTAATTATTAAAATTATGAATACATTTCTCTCAGTTCAGATAGCCCTATTAACCAAAACCTAACTACTCAGTCATCCTCCTTTACGACATAAAATGACAAACTGTAACTGTCAATGTGATTAAGGCGGCCAATCGGCTTCTACTAATTTTGAACTGTTTTTGATCCTCTGGAAATCTATTTTTAAATAACAGAAAATTTACGTCGTAATCACGTCACGAGGCGCGGTGATACGCAGAATGAACCAAAAAAAATATAATAATAAAGAAACTCGTTGCAACACGTTTGTGCACCCCATCCTCGCCTCTTCCGATGTGTCCAGTCGTTTACACGCCCCCTGCCCCCACACTCCTCGCTGTATTCTTCCGTTTAGCGTTCTGTTATAAATTTTGCAGAAGCGGAAACGGAAGTGAAAAAGCTTGCGGAACTTCTGCAAAAGCGGAAGCAGAGTTCTGTTGCAACACCAATCAAAATGGAAAAACATTGCGCGTAGTTTTTTCTATTAGCATAATTATGAATGATTGATTCTATTATGAATTTACTAATTACGACAAATTATCTTGAACAATTTTGGAATTATTTTTTTACTTAATAATAATAATACTAATATAATTGACCACCGGTAGCTTGGACCCTGTTCCCGATGCCGGTGTGCTACTATTTTTTATATTTTTAAATGTTTTTATATTAGCTTTGTTTTTAAAAAATATTTAAAAATGTAATTTATATGTATGTTAAACTAATAAAGGAAATAATAATAACTTCTCCATAAAAATATTGTACAAATTTGAGCAATAAATTGAAGGTGACTTAAAACAAATGCATAAGAAATAAAAATGTGCAACTGCGCCTGAGCTAGGCCGAGCCTGTAGTTCAGGACGCAGTTCTCTTTCTCTCAGAAAAGAAATTCTCAATATAACAGCATTTGCGTGTAACATCTATACACTATATATATAGTATATCTATACTTCTGACTACATAAATATGATCAGTAACGGGTACGGATAGAGTCCCATTTCTTTTTGTACTAAATAAAAAATAGGAGTGTATAGCTCCATTCCTTTAACAGTCCAGTTTAGGTCGTCAAATGGATCGCGTTAAGAGCTCCTGGTAGGACCTCAGTTCGCCCATTCCAAGAACGAGTTTACTAAACCTTGTAATGGTTCATTTATCTTGAATAAGGACAGAACTTATAAAAAATTTACGATCAATTCATTTGGCCGCCTGATCGATCGCGGCCATTACTTACCAAGTGGGACTCCATGCAACTGACGTGACAAGAGGAAATTGAATTAATTTAGTTACGAACAGGTCATCATGTTGTCCCGGTTTCATGTTACAAGTGGCTAAGTAGTTGCCGGAAGGGATCAGTTACAGACAGCCATTTGCATACTGTTCGGAATCAAATTATACGTAAACAAAACAAAGGGCCTGATTTACAACGGCCTTATTATACATGTGCGCCTGGTTAATGTGTTCGGGACAAAGCAACAATAGGGAAATGTGGGAATGCGATCATTGACCTAGCTCTTTAATTGGACCACCAAAGTATTTCCAAAACTGTGCAAAGCTAGCAATCTCCAAACTAATCGAAACGTGGCCTTAGCGACCCTGTTATTAAATGTTGTAATTAATGAGGTAAGAGGGTGTCAGTTTACCGATACCCTCTTACCTCAGTGATGCGTAGGCAATGAGTGCATGTGGGTGTTTCAGTGTTATTATTGATACAGCAATTGCCATAATATACGGTAATATAATTATGTTATTTTAAAAATACGGTATACGGCAAGGTTTCGACAACCGTTTTATTTACATATTATCTACATTTCAAGTTCAACATCCCATCAAGCATAAAACAAAATAAGTTAATAACCTGCACAGTAAACTGAGCTCTCCTAGCTGAAAAAGATTTTAGAAATGAACGAGTAGTAATATTAATATTATTTGTTATATTATAAATCTCGGTCCTACAAAATAAAAAAATATAAACTAAATACTTGCTTCTCGTATTTTTTTTAATATGAAGTGTAAAGTTAGATGGTCTTAACTCTTCAATCCCCATAGGTGACAGAAGAGATGACGAGATGGAGTATTTGGTCATGAATGTGCTACCCTGGAAGAATAAACGCGAAAGCGATTGTTGGATATATCTGACGCAGGTGGTTGTAAAAGGTGAATAGAATATGTGAACTGTAATTGATGGTATGTGTTTTATCCGGGTGTATGTACAATTAGGTAAAATATGATATCTGACGTAGGTGGGTAAAGGATTAAAAAGACTAAGCGTTCACTATATATATATGCATATAGACCATTAAAAAGCATTAAAAATAACATAGTTACAACATTGTGCTTGGATGTTATTTTGATACTATTGACATTCATAGTCAAAACAATAGCATACACTAATTTCATTGAATGTAAATTGTATTCGCCATTTGGTTAATACAAACCAACAATATTATTGCAGCTGTAGGCGTTAGGTCTACTAATTGCTGATTTGTCGAGCTAAGCGTTGCGTTTTATTTGTAAAACAATTGGGATGCCAACTTAAAACCTTATATATATTCAATTATTCTGGATACATTGGTCCTGCATGTGTTGTGGCGTAAATACGATATTTTCTTTGCTCTTTACATTATTCAGTAGCCTGTCGCCTCGATGTGTTCATGTTCCCCAAAGGCGACACAAAATTCTTGCATTCAGGGTTTGCATATAGTAAAATTCGAACACGCCTTCTTGCTCCACCCAGTATGGGAGAAGTTTTTTGATGATATAGGAAACTTAAAAAGAAAGGGTAAACTCTAAAAGCCAGGATGAAGTATTTCACCACCTCAGAGGTATTCCTGATTCAGGATTTAAAAAAGTAGTTCTGCCTATTATAAAACAATATCTCTAGTTGGCACATATAATTATGTAATTTAAACGAGTTTCACCGAGAAAAAAAGAGTTTAAGATGCAGCAGATTAGGGACCACCTATGAATATGAATATATTAAAGATGAAAATAACTCCTAAAACTGAAATAAATAATACGTTTCAGTCTTAAAGGTCCTGGTAACTGTGCTGGTAACCGACTTGGTCTAGCTAAGTGTACTTACTACTTACCAAGCCATTATACCTTTCAATGCTAAAGCCATCTAAAAAACCACATGGGGCTACATAAAATATCTTAGTCAACAACATTTTGTGTTCTTAAAGACTTACTCGTGTCCACAAACTAAGCCAGTTTATAGCAACTGTCTGCATAGATACAAGTCTGTCAGTTCCAGCTGCCTGGCAGGTGGCGAGACCACTATGACAGCAATATTAAATGCTTCGTCAGTTCGTATCCTTTAGGTCTCGAGACCGTACGATTACGCAAGATTTACTGCTCGCCTTTATTACACAGACCAGGAACATTTAACAGCTGTTCGGTTACCTGTTGCCAAGTTATTTGTTACTGTATACTTTACACGTAAACAACTCTAATGTCACGATACCGACGCACCAAATTCTTTTAGATTTAACAGCAGTATTTGGGTATTTGACTCATTTTTTTTTAATTGGTTGTGTCAAAAAGTATCTTTATCAGAAATTACAAACATAAATAAATTCTCAAACTCGTAGTTAGAAATCTTTCAAATCTGGTGCAAGGGGAAACTCTCAAATAATAGCGTATAGATGCAAATATTGAAATTTGACGTCACCGCCATGAGGTTCCGTGTTCAAAAGAGATAGCGAGATTCTCCCACCACGTATTTGCCACCAGCAATTAGCTTTCCAAATATTAGTTTGAGGAAAAGTGGGGTTCCTCAAACGAATGTTTGGAGTGCTAATTGCTGTTTCATTTACTAACCAATTATGATGCTGATTTCAGAAAAAGATTTCTTTTTAGTGTTATTTGTTGTTTATTATAAAATATTATACAAACATCATCATCATCCTCATTTCAGCCGAAAGACGTCCACTGTTGGATGGACATAGGCCTCCCCCAAATGTCGCCACAATGACCGGCCCTGTGCGTCTCGCATCAATCGGATTCCCGCGACCCTCACCAGGTCATCGGTCCACCTTGTGGGAGGCCTTCCAACGCTGCGTCTTCCGGTACGTGGTCGCCATTCCAGCACCTTTCGTCCCCATCGACCATCTGTTCTGCGAGCAATGTGCCCTGCCCACTGCCACTTAAGTTTGGCGATTCTTCGAGCTATGTCCGTAACCTTGTTTCTCCTGCGGATATCCTCATTTCTGGATCTCATTTCACGCAAGGAAATTGAGCAGAGCCATACAAACATAAGCACAGGTAAATACACAATTGATCAAAGTTTTGGATACTTCAGAATCCCTTCAAGCGCTTAACTTTATAAGATACTTTAAAATAAATGTAACTGGATTAAAATTGTCATTCAATCGCTTAATGTTATCAATCTATTGTAGATTATAGAAGCCAGATCGATAGATTAGGTACACATTCAAGTAGTGATACACCAAGATAAGAGTGTTGACACGATTGATAACACAGTTCTCACAGGAATAGCCATCGGTCGAATTATCAGATGTGAATTTATGATGGATTTAAATTTATAATAGTGTTATGGATCAGAAGCGTATTTAACTTTTTAAAAAGAAAACTCAGAACAACCTACAAGTATTTTAATAAATTAAAATGACAAACAATCAAAAACCGTTACACCAATACAATTCAAAATTATGAAGCCTAAAACACGTCCGTCGCATCCGAGCTCCCAAGCAAAAGAGGCAGAGGCAAGTCCGCAAACCACTCATGGTGTGTTGCCCCCTCTACTTGACAGCGTCATCGCTGTCCCGTATGTCATCGCCTTCTCAGCTGTCAAATCCTCTAAGACTTGACAGCGTCATCACTGCCGCTTGATGTCATCGCCTTCTTAGCTGTCAAATTCTCTAAGAATAGTATATAACCCAGAACCAAAGGTAGTATATATTGAATGTCTTTGCCCAGAACAAATGATCGTGCTCATCACACAAACATTTTTCTTGGGTGGGAATCGAAACCATGACCACCGGCATAACAGTCAGAGCCACTGACCACTAGACCAAAAGGCCTATCGAAATCCGTAGCTGTCTAAGCCAGGCAGGCCAGAAACACAACTATACAAGTGATGTTTTTTGATCTCGTAACCGTATACACATATGGCAATGTTTACGCCGCGCCGTGATCCAGGATTAAGGAGTAGACAGGCGAGTGAGAGGTCTTAAATCCGACCCGCATCTATTGTGTTATCGGTGTGAATTCTCTCCTAACACAATTGTATGTTCAGATAGACAGAATCCTATTTATTATGTACATAAATATGTACCAGAAAATATAGATGAAGGAAGGATATATTGATGGCAGAAACAAGGTTGGCTTGATCCCAAAAAACCGCCCTGAGGTTTAATATTTCTGCGTTGTTATGAATTATATTATTGTTCCCTATCGTGTGTCACTGAATCTGAGAATTATAGGTTATCTCTGAGCAGTTCAAGTTGGACTACTCACATTCCCATTAACTTAGGATACTAAAAAAATATGTCAAAGATCGCGTTCAGATCTAATAAATGTACCTAGACCCTATTCAGGGAGCCGTGAGACAAAAGATAAACAAACCATAAAAAGGGTTGCTTTAAAACATGAGTGACCTGTACCAAATAAAATTTGCACTTTTTCTTCGCCGAAGAAAAATTGTGTAAAGTAAACGCCAATGCATTCAACATCAACAGAAAAGGGACCTTTTATTAATGTATTCAAACACATCGAAGAAAGCCGAATGTACCTACATTGTTTTCATTGTTTACATTTTGTCTCAAGCCCAAATGAATGGGGTATAGGTACTTTTTTGATACTAGTTAAGTTTTCTATTTAGTATATTAACAAGTTAGGTGCTAGACTCTGATGTGGACAAAAATACTGAATCTAAAGTCAAGCGATTTTGGGAATCAATGCTTCAACAAACAAAACCATGGCTACGCAACTAACGGGAAAAGTTTCGCTTTGTAAATTCTAAACAAATCCGAACCAACAACTTTTCTACAGATTTCCAATCCTCTTTAACAGACTGTCTGTTAATTCCATTACGATTAGCAATCGCTCCGTCTGTCATTGGATCAATCGCTGTTCTAATGAGATAATGATGGCCAGGCTTGCGTCTTAACCTTGTGAAGCCCCGCGATCGATCGCGCACTTGACTCCAAGAGTCCACCGAGCTGTCTCGAACGTCGAGCTGTTTCGGCAGCTTAGAATGGAGACTAAAATTAACAACTTAGGTAAAGAAGCCTTGCAGTTTATGTTTAGTCAAGTATTTTTAGTCAAGGAAAAATTACTGACACTAGTAGCTGAATGTTGATGATACACGTGCCAAAGTGTTTGGTAAAAGATTAAATGAGTGAAACGGGAAAAAGTCTATAGTGAATAGGCTCTTAATAACATAATGCGCTTCACCATCAACGATCACATCTCTGCTTACCACCAGGTGGGATCACAGTCAAATACTTGTTTGAATCATTAAAACAAAATTTACTGGCAAGGCTTATACTCCATTTCTTTAGGTAGTAAACTGAACGTAAACAATCTTGATATGTCTTTTTATTGAAAAAAAAATAATAATATTGGTTGGCAAGCGACGAAGTTATGCGCGAACAAACATAAAAAAAAAATACAAACATCCGAATTGAGAACCTCCTCCTTTTTTAGAAGTCGGTTAAAAAATCTTATAAAAGACATCACAAAAAGATTATTTAAATTTAGTTAATTACAAAACATCGGTATAGGTAAATAACAAATTGTAAACATTTTTAGATAAAATTTTTAGACAACTTTTAGATAAAAGGCATGTCAAGATTGTTTACATTTAGTTAATTACCTAAACAGATGGAGTATAGTTAAATTACAGTAAAGAACATCTGCTACTATATGTTCATAATAAATAGGTTCCCTATTGAAGATACAAACAAAACAATATATCATTCTCTATGAAAATTATACGTCAGCATTCATTTGATATGTAATTCTTAGGCCGATTAGGATATTTTATTCAGTCGGTAACCGGCCCTTGTTTGTTTACAATAAATACTCAACAAGTGAACAGCTTTTGCCAGCGGCGTCGCCCGACTGTAAGTAGGAAATTATATAAAATATTCGCTAAAATATTTTTTATATGTGCGGTTGGTTAGGAGTAAGCGAAAGTAAGTAAGGAGTGTGCGGGCACGAAACTTGCGACGGCCGAGAGATGGAGGTCAGCCTGCCTAGCTAAGTTACAACCGTTTTGATTCTCTTTTCGTCGATCGCCTCGAGTAGGCCACGCCTCCGATTCTAACGTCATCTTAACGTCGTTAGTTTCGTAGCCGCACACTTACACCCATACATACAAACTTTCGCCTTTATAAGTATTTTTTAGATGGGAAATGATTAAATAACTCCTACCGCTCTGGGTAGAGCGAGTGGGTGTGTCAAACTTTTATTGACTGAAAGTACTGAAACCTACCTGGGTTCCGTTCTCCGTAGGAGCCCAGCAGCGTCGAAGCCTACTGGGGCCAAGGGTCTGATTCTGAAAGGAAGACTCGGCTCCGGTACGAAAGGCAACGAAGGAACAGGAGTAGGTTTTTAGTCAGTAAAAGTCTGATACTATCTCCCGCAACGCCCAAGAGCGGGGGATGTCATTGGTTGAAAATCTCACCGAAAAAAAAAACCTGTGTTCTTTTCAGTTGCCGTTTACGTTCTAGGGTCGCAGTGACTCTTTCCAACAACTCCGCTAACCAGGAAGGCATCGGCCTCATCAATTTCCCTGACGTCCCTCTGAGGCGCGCGTGGAACACGACACGCTTTCGACTCGAGCTTGGTTATTATCCGACGGCGAACTACCATTGTTCGCCATCCACAAGCGTACGCCGGGAATATCCCTCTCCTGCGGTATAATATTAGTATGTTAAATCACGACGACACACTTGTAGATTCACTACTTTAAGTATAACTACAATATAGAAATAGCTTTGTTTATCATTATCTAATCAAATCAGTCTTGAGTACTAATTCTAGATCTTTGTACTACTTCTACTTATCAATTGAATGGAAAATAATTTACGTTGTTAATAATTGATCTACGACTAGCCTACACACCATTCATCACGACACTAGACTTGTTTACGATTAAAAGCTTTTAAATTATTGATGCCGCTCCGTTTATTTTTAGCCCTAGTACTTTTGTTGAAGGTATGAAGTCACACAGGTCGATGCTTCAATATCTTACGTCCTTCACTTTGCATATTGCCATTTTAGAAGCGGTGGTAACCATTCGTCCTATCCTTGCTCTCATTTTTAGGGTTCCTTACCCAAGGGGTAAAATGGGACCCTATTACTAAGAGTTCGCTGTCCGTCTGTCACCAGGGAAGTAATTTATTTGCTATGAATGTAGGTACAAAAGTTTGGTGTGAAGTAAGAGAGGGATCCAGTGCATTCTACCGTGAGGCAAGCAATTTTTTTTTTATAGTAGAATTAATTATGAAATAATCTTAAAAAATGTAATATTTAACGAGTTTCAAATTATTAAAAAGTCAATAAAAATATAAATCATTCAATTTGTAAGTTCATTCAGTGGTAAACAATGTCAGTAATGTCAATAATTGGTCAATCTTACAATGTGAATAATAAGTTAATAATAATATAATAATAAGTTAGTCAAAAATTCAATGAAATTTGAAAATTAAAATCGCAAGGAAAATCATTGTTTATAAATAAGGTAGGTAATTAGGTAAGATTCAATAAGTCTCAAGACGTTTTCTCTAATACCGTACCTGTCAAGTTTGTGCAGAAGAATGTCATGTTTAACGAAGTATTTGGTTTTAATTTCAACTCGACACCTCCACCCGAGAAAAATGGTCTTGACAGACAGACAGACAGATACACGGACAACAAAGTGATCCTATTAGGGTTCCGTTTTTCCTTCTGAGGTACGGAACCCTTATATATTAAAAACTGTCATTAGATGATTTTCCGACTTAAAAAAAAACGTATTGTATGTCAAAATATTTTACAACCCTGAATGACTATTATTCTACAGCAAATTCGAAAAACTAAAGTAAAAGAGTGTAACAATCGATACAATAGAATTTAAGGGCGTCTTGTCCACCAGCCAGTCATGGATTACGTCAGGCTTACTACTTAATTGAAGATAATCAACTGGACAAGAGTGTTAACTCAGCAGGACAGCGAGGTCGAATGATAAAATAAATGGGCTGATCTTAATTTACTTCCACGTTGATAACATAATTGGATCGACAATTAGATAAGGGTAATTTAATTTGATAATAAACTAGTTATAGGTAATTTGATACAATCAAACAAATTAGTTACCGAAGCGTTTTATGTAGTAGAACTAAACACTGAAAAGATCTTTAGGGTGCGTTTCCACTTCCCAGCTCCACTTGCTGGGCGAGTGAAGCGAAGAAGACCAGTGAAAAGTAAGCAATAAGTGTTTCCCTTGCAGAACGGGGCACCCGATTCCGTTCTGACCGGCTCGAGGCCGCGTGTTTATTTATTTTCAAAAAGTCTACTCAGCTCCACTCCGCTCGACTTACACTGTTTCCACTGGTGCAGAGTTGAAACGAGTGAGAGTGATTGTCCAATTCACGCTTCGGTCCCCTTCACTCCGTCTAGCTCGACGTCAGTGAAAACATACCCTTTGAAACTGGCTCTGATAGCTAAACAATCTGCTTGAGTTTTTGGCGGAACTTTTTCAAGTGCAGTTCGGTGGCTGTTTTAATGATTGTGATGTAAAATTGGTGTAGTTTTGTATCTCAAGTGTCTGCGCAACTGGACAATATGTGGAATTATTGAAACAGGTGCGATTTTAGTAAAATGGAGCTGAGAATTATTGTAATATTGACAAGTACATCAAAGATTACCGAGAAGGCTGACCCGATACATTTGCTGCCAAATACTACAAAAATATTTGAATGTGTTACATCCGCGTTCTAATGGAACTTAAAGTGACTGAAAACTTAATACTTTCCAAACTTCACACTCGCTAATTACACGAACAGTGCGAAGCAAAAAAAAATATATATAAAAAAAAACAATCAGCTTTTCAAAACAATTCATAGTTTTTATTTGTCCTCATTTGTACCGTTAGGACAATGAAGCTGAACAAGTAGAAATTGCTTCTAGTACTTATATAAAAGTAAATAATGTCCAATGGACGCGCGAGCGCACTTTGATAGGGCCACATTTACCGCAAGACTATTGCTACGGTACTTGGCTACGACTGGCTACGAGCTACGCGCTACGAGCGGGTATCGGTGCTACGAGTTACGGACTACGACTAGCGATATATAATAATAATATCGATAATATCAACCCTAAAATATCGATATTATGTTAGTATTGCCGATACTATATTATCTTAACGAATTTAATTTAATATATCGACATTCATATGAAAACAATAAAAAAATTACGCAACCGAGCATATTTACAAAAATTACGCAACCGACATAATTTGAAACATGGCAACATTGGTTTCATGATAGATTCTTGTCTATGGTAGGTAATTGACTTTTGGTTCGTTCTACTTCAAAGTAGTTTGTTTGACAGAAAATAGATGACTATAACAGTATTTTTAATTGATTTATCTCTGTCTCATTATTGCTTATTGTGTATGTAATTTTTGCTTAGTTAAAATACTAATGATTATTCAATTAATTTTTTTTTTCTTTAATCTTAACATTTTTTTTTTAAATATTAAATTATCGATAACATCGCGTTTCAACTTTAGATATTATCGACTATCGATATTTTCAAGCATTCGATAAACATATCGATATTTATTTTCGTCAACGTACAACCCTAACTACGTCCGGTAATTTCGCCCTCCATTAGACACAGACCGTAGTTGGTAGTTTGTTTTCTTACTTCCAACGAAAGAATAGATGAGTTTATAAATACTAGTTGACATCAACTATTGGTCTTCCTGATTGGCTGGCCGTTACGGTAAATACTCTTTGATTACCTGTAAAAGTTTCACTGACAATTAATACTTTTGTTTTAGTTGATCACAAAATTCGGTGTTCGATGTGATTCATATAATTATGTATTCCTGACATTCACTTTTTTATTTTTATTATTGTGCTTTTTTAAACATCGTGAGGAAACCAGCATGTCTTAGAAGCAAACATTCGAAGACACATTTGACATCCACCAACACGCACTGGGCCCGCGTGGTGGATTACGGCCCATTCTCTCTCCTAGAGAAGTGGCCTGAGTCCCAGCAGTGGGAACATTACTATGCTGATTATAAGCATAATCAGCATAGTAATGTTGCTTATTGTGCTTTTGAGTACAATATTGACCGGTCTACTCTGTCCTCAAATACCTATTAATATAATAAAAATATATATATAATAAGGAAATATTTTAAAACCAATCTTTTTTTATAGTATCCTTGAAGTTTCTTGCCGGTTCTTCTCCATAGGAAATGACCAATTAGAACCGTGCTTCTGACGTTATATAAATGAATTGAAAAATATTTTTAATTTGAATTATAGGGTTTTAAATTAAACTCGGGGAAATTACTAAACCTATGACATTCAGTGATGATAGTGTGCTCTCTAACAGTCTATCTAAATTTCCATAACTAAATCAGACAGACCAGAATTCGTCTTACAAAGGATGTATCGGAAATGGATGGTCACGTTTAATGCTTCTGTCCACAGCAACCTCCTTTGTACGGAAAGGGAGGAAACGAACTATTAGACCCGTGCATTAGCTTCTGACATTTTATAAGTGCCCATGAAAGCTTATATAGAAATATATAAAAATGTTATTGAAAAAAACTGATATTATTTTTGAAATTTAGCTGGCTTTTTTCATTTTTATAAGCAGAAGCGATATCTATATATATAAATAAAAGGAGGAACTGACTGACTGACATATCAACGCACAGCCAAAACTACTGAGACTAAGACCGTGAAATTTTGCACAAGAGGTCCTTTTATGACGTAGGTGAGCACAGAGAGAATTTTCCAAAATTCACCCTTAAAGGGGATGAAACAGTGGTCCAAAGTTTTTGTGAAGAAACCTTCTTACCCGCGGGCGAAGCCACTGGCAGAAGCTAGTCTAAAATATGGTAATCAATGTCCGTTACATCCTGCACAAACAAATTTATCGTAACTAGCGACCCGCCCAGCTTCGCACGGGCATTAGATATCTTTAAAATTCTCGACGCTTTTTGCTACTATAATATACCTTGCAATAAACCTTCCTCATGAATCACTCTGCCAATTGGTGAAAATTGCACGAAAATCCGTTCAGTAGTTTTTGATTTTATCGCGTTCTTACAAACAAATAGACACGGAAGGTTTATTTCAAGTTAAGATAAAACCGAAGCAAAACGCTTGTTCAACTAAACAACAGGTTCAAACAGATAAACAAACCCGTTTTAACCTTTCACGTACTACGGAATCCTAAAAATGCAATCTAGTAGAGCGTCAATGCCGTTGCTTGCTCGACAGGCACTCAAATCACGTCTGAGCTAATGGTATTATGGGATTATGATTGAAGTACAGTTTACGTCACGTCGGTACGTCCTACGTGCTCCAGAATTGTGGCGACTAATAGTGTTGTGATTGATCACTCCATCAGGGCCCGTCGGGATGCATTACCGCCACGGATCCACGTGTAACAAATTACCTACTTAAGTATGGTCTGGTATATCTAGAATTCCGGATGGAACCAATATTGTCAAGACTTGTAATTATGATGCTCAAAATGAATCAAGGTACCTACGAGTACATATGGTTGTCCAAAGAGTTAAAAGTAATACAATGAAAACTTAACAACTATGTTAGTGCCTAATACACACAAAAAAAAAATTATAATAATTATCCGGTTTCTCTTTTTTAAAAATTTAAATGGGACCACATGGCAGAAAACAAAGAAAGAATCGTTAACGTTCTTACCCGTGAGAACCTGTAATTGGCTCAATGTCTCTTATACTATTGTTATTCTTTTGTTATAGCTGTTGGTTCTCCTATGACTAAATAAATAAATAAAATTGGTTTAACATTTGGCGCAGATAACGCTGAAAAAGATAAAAATAAAACCGTTAAAAAACCCCGGGGCTCCTATTATTTACGCGGGAAATCATAAAACAACTTCTTTTGTTCTGGATGGAGCGATCCCTCTCGCTCTATCCAGAATTTTACTTACTAAAACGTCATACCATAATTAGTGTTGCAACGTGGTTGCACCCTATTTTATTTAGATTTTGAAGGTAGGAGAATTTTTCAGATTTGGAGCCTTGCGTCCTTGGAGGCCCCGGGCACTACCACACCGAGTCGATACCTATCTACCTTACTCGCGCACAGGAACTCCGTAATAAAACAAACCCAATGTACCCTAGTCATGTTTTTACATAATGGAATTGCCATGAAACGTAGGTACTCTGGCTATAAGTGATTTTAATGGTTTATATTCCATAGGTAGGTTAAAGGTAGGCTCTAACTTAGTATAGAAACTTCATATTATTTTTATTTAACAGTGGGATACAAAAAAAAAGGTAAAGAAATAAAAAAAACAAGTAATACAACCGACTTCAGTTCTGTTTTTTTTTTTGTCAAAAAAAGTATTTTGAATATTTCGAAACATACTTATTATAGCTTGTATTGTTCACTTGTATTACAATAGATACTCTGGTGTATAAAAGCCGGCCATGTTGCTTAGAACTAACTTTCAACCTGAAAGCTTCGGAAACCCTCGGGTGGAAATGAAAGAGACCTTGGAAAGCTGACTGCATGGCTTATCTGCTACCTAATAAATAACAATCATATCGCACGGGTAGGCACTACGCGCCACGCCAGCTGAAGATATAGCTGTGATGGTGCCCCAGGGAGCCTTCATTGATGGTGCGTACTAGCGCCCCAGGTGTCAACAGATGAATGTATTCAGAATGATAAAGCAGCAATACAAGCATGGATAATCCTAGGGAAACTTTTTCCAGTAAGGAATTGAAAACTTTTCAAGTCTTCCTTTGTAGAGCTCTTTGTAAACAAACTAAGGGTTGAAATCGGTCATGGAATCCAGTGCAGTTCCAGGCAGTCACTGGTAGATTCAGGTACGAGAGACATTTCAGCTTTGTCTTTGGGATAGCAATGCGAAGTTTTAATAGCAGAAGTCCTGAAACTAGGTGTGGTTGAGAACTTACCATCAGATGGGCCCTGCCTAGCGTAATTAATTTACTTTCTCTTTCCTTTTTTTAAATATTGAAGCCCACAAAAAAAACAATTGAAACTTCATAGCGTTTTCATTGACTTCGAATTTAAAACACATTCACTCGTAGACAAGTTGGTCATATGCTTATTTCCTTCTGCTTGCTTGTTCGGGATTTCTGTCACGCCCGCACCAGATATTATGCGAAGCTCTGGTAATATTTATTTTCACTACTTCCCTCAGTTTTGACGAGGTTCCTAACGCAAACTGTAAAACTAGAGAGACTGCAATGACGTCACGTGTTATGTTTTCATTTTAAAACCAACATGA
Source organism: Mythimna vitellina (assembly GCA_949316375.1). Taxonomy (NCBI): domain Eukaryota; kingdom Metazoa; phylum Arthropoda; class Insecta; order Lepidoptera; family Noctuidae; genus Mythimna; species Mythimna vitellina. The sequence continues at coordinate 882,900 of OX438689.1, read as the reverse complement.
ACTTAAAATATTACTCTATTAGCATATGCATGTATCTCTACACTACGTTTAGTTAGCTTTAGGTATGCTGATTTATCTCTGCACCGTGCTCTATAAAACTATAAATTTGGTATACTATGATATAATTACATGCTAAACGAAATAAGTAGGTACTAGCGAGATATAAAGTTGAGCCGAAGAACTCATTAGGCATTAAAATACTGATCCACATCGCTGTCAATAGAAAAAGTGTTGAAAACATTAATAGTACCTATTACCACGTTGAACGGCATTGTTGATTCTTTGTTGAAAAAAGGCGTTCGCCCTCTGATCACGTGATGAATGGACTTATTACGAATTATACTTGATGATTTAATTTCATGATTTTGATTGCATTCGGACCCCTTGGCCCTAGTGTTTCAACTAGTAATTCACAAAAAAACTGTTGTATTTACGCCGTTTTATGCACCTGCAGTAGTCCTCTTCCCATCGTTATGTAACGAGCCATTGGGTTCTAAAACAACTGTCACTCAGTTGGTGACATGAAACCGGTGGATGATGACATTAATAAAAAATAAAAAAACTTTCTTGTCATGCTTTTCGACCTGCGCTCCTCGTGCACGATAAACCATGGTATCCGAAACAGTCATCTGCTTCACTTCATTGGCAGTGATGTGGAGTTCCGTTAGGAACACTCAGATGCTCAGAAGCAGACACATTTCGTTTATCGTTTAACTATAATTTAGGTGTCTTCTGACTGGAACAATTTGCCTGCCTTGTCCTGTCTTGCCATGCGATTATAATCTGGGTGTCTTCAAGGCTAGAGTGAATAGGCTCTTAATAAACTAGTGCGCTTCAATGATTGCATCACTGCTTACCGTCAGGTGGGATTGCAGTCAAGCACTGGTTTATATCAATTTAAAAAAAAACCGAAAGGTGGTGTCACGTGTCACTCAACATAATACCTATGTTATTGGATTACAAGTTGGGCGCAGCAAAGACAATCTCCACAGATGGGGGTTCTCGGACGGTTCCGATCTTCAGTGCTTGTGCGGCGTCTCTCCGCAGACCATGTTCCACCTTCGATCCTGCATCACGTGCCCTGTTACCTGTTCACCTAGGGACCTAATGACAGCATCAGCGGACGGCACTGCCGTGGCCGAATACTGGGCCATACAAGGAATTTAACTAGTTTTGCCATCGATACGCTAAGAAGAAGAAGATTGGATGACGGTAGTATGAAGGACTGATTCCCAAAAAAGACTAGATATTCTGTAAAAGTTTTCAGTAAGTTCTCAATGTGACACCCGTCTTTACATATCAGCTCCTTAAGCTCCACACACGTTCTTACACAGACCAAAACATGCGTCGAAATACAAAACACTTAACATATTACATACAACGCAAAATTTACCTTCAGAAAATAAAATTATTACGCTATCAGCAAGTCACCAACCTCGAGAAAGTAAATATCTAAGTAGGTACTTATGTAATAATGTTTGTAGCAATATAAGGTAAAAGCTCAGTCTTGTAACATGGCGACGCGGTATAAATAAACTCATTACTTATTAATGAACACGCTTCGAACCCGTTAAAATCTATTATTATGTAAGTACCTTTTGTATATCATGGGGAATTCTTTATGGATATCCTGTGGCGAGGGGGCGCAAGGATCGGCCAGACTCTTACTGGCTAATTCCACATGAAGTTCTATGCCCACGCAGCCATCTCGGGACTTTGACTGTTCAAGTAAAAACTGTCATAACGGAGGGAATTGTGATCTTGAGTGAGGTAAAGAGGTAAAGAGCTAGGAAAAAGATAACCAGTTGAATTCAGTGGGTTTCACTATAACTTATCAAAAAAAAAAACCATTAAAATCGACTGATTTCCATTCATTCTATTTAGTAATAATAAATCATTTATTATCAGATATCTTGGCACATAGGTATCATACCTTACAGATTAATATATGTAGAGTGAATACGACTTCTTGTTAGTAAATAAGACTTAGGACTATGTTAGCTGCACTATATTCACTCCGTACTGTTCTGTGGCTCCTATACTTATTCAGTTAATTCCATGCCTCGCGAGCGGTGCGCGTTAGCTGGGACAGCTACTAACTCGCTCCGCTCGACTAGGCTCTACTAGGCAGGCAACCTTAGCCTCGACTAATGGACACTCTCTGGTAAATACTTTCCTTTTTTTTTCGGGCGAGAGATCATTAAATAATTCCTCCTTTTCTGGGTGAAGTGAGACGGAGGGTCAGACTTTTCCTCACTAAAACCTGCCTATGTTCCTTCAGTGGCCCCTTGCGCTCCAGGGCCGCAGTAACTGTTTCGAACAAACCCATAACTCAGTAAATGCTTGGCTACCATTATACTGCGTAATAAAAATGTACTTAAATTATTAATGTATCACGAATGATAACGGACTTCAATATTATTATAGGTAATTGATTTGGTTGTTTGATTATACTAAAAAAGATAATTTTTCAAAAAGCATGCAATCTTACTGCTCTAATTGTACTTTTTAAGCGACTTCAAAAAAAAAGGGAGGTCATCAATTCGGTTGTAATTATTAAAATCATAATTTTTTTTTAATTTTTTTAGCTCAGAACTCCGTAGTTTATGGACCGAGTTGCAAATTTTTTTTCCCTCTATAGGTTACCTATGCTTCCAAATTGGTCCCATTTTTTTTTCAAAATCCAGTTTTGATTGTGGGATCCATGAGGACTCGAGGGAACTTCTCAAATATTATAGGCAACCATATAGTGATTTTGGTATTTTCATCGAAAACTTAAGTACTTACAGTCAAAAAGTAACATGTGATGAAGTGGAACTGATGAAGAAATGGTCAACGAATAGATATCACAATGAAGATAGTTAAGCGACTATGACAATACAAATATATAATAAACGGTACTGAATAGTTATGTTGAAAATGGTATCATCGAAGTGATCAGATGATGATGATGGAGCCGGAAGGTAGGCACTGGAACTCCGTAATTAATCAATGTAACCTAGCCGTGTTTGGACTTATTAGAATTGTCATGAGATGCACTTTAGCTATAAAGTACTATCGAACTGATCTGATGATGGAGCCGGAAGGTAGACACAGGAACTTTATAATAAAATAATGTAACCTAGCAGTGTTTGGGTTAAATGGAATTGTCATGAGAAATAGGCACTCTGTATAAATGTGTATCGCAACTACAAAAATAATAATAATACACAGTACACTAAAAAAAAAGGGTATCATTTAAGCTATCACCAATTTAATTAGTTTTGTGTTTCTTAAATAATAGGGTTTGTCCTCAAAATAGTAGATCTGTCACCAAAATGTAGTCACCAAACAATGCAAAATCAGTTTCACAATAAATCACCTAAAATCCTGAGATATAAGGTCTAGTACCAAATAAATGTTTTTGTATGTATTATAATAGGTGTGTCCTAATAAGTATTTAAGCAAACTAATTTAAAGAGATAACCAATAAATCATATTATGTTACTAGAAAATTGCATTAAGTTCAAATAAAAAATTAGGGTTGTCATCATCGTTTCAACCAAAAGATTCTGCTACTTAACTAGACTCCCAAGGTTTTAAATTTCCACTGGTAGTATAAATTATATTTAAATACAATTTTTAGCAGAGTAGTAAATAAAACAATTAAAGTCAAAATAATCAATATTTATTGTTTAAAATAATTACCACTGAACATTCAGCGCTGGTTTAAAATAGCTGGCTTATGGCTAGCAGAATAATAGATAAAACTCTTAATTAAAGTTAAAATAATCAAGGCCGGATTGGTCAATTTTTAAAGCGCGCCAATTTGTCTCCGCCCCTTTGATCATTTTTTCATTAAAATTATAAATTGATGTGTTAAATTGGTAACGAATACTATTAAATTAATATCTGAACGAAATAAAATGTTACTACTGTATTGGTGACAAAATATCAAATAAAAAGGAATCGCAGTCAGGGATCGATAATCGATTTATTTGGTGACAGATCTACTATTCTGAGCACAGAGCTATTATTTAAGTAACAAAACTGTTATTATAAGAACGAAGTTTATATTCATGTAATGCAATATAATTTTATTGGATAACCAATAAAATTATATCGATCTCTTATTTTACACATATATTAACATTAATTTGATAATTCATACCTGGGAACAATTTTTGTTTATCTGAGAACGAAAATATTTCGTGGCGATAGATCTATTTATTAGGTGATACAACTTGATGACAAATATAAATTTTGGTGATAGAAAATATAGTTCCCAAAAAAAAACACTAAAAGGATCAAAATAACTTTAATTTCAGATATCGGTGTTTATATTTATTTATTTATTTATACTTCATGCACATAAAGGTACAGAGGCGGACTTAATGCCTTAGGCATTTTCTACCAGTCAACCTTCTCGGTACCTTCTCGGTGGGGCTTCTCGGTCGGTTCTCGGTTTCTCGGGCTTCTCGGTGTTTCTCGGTATTGTTTGTTTATTCTTTAACATCGACTTCTGAAATTAAAGTTATTTTGATCATTTTAGTGTTTTTTTTTTTTAGTAGAGTCGGTAATTTTTTTTTTTTGTATAAGTTTTGTAAATTATTTATTTAGTTTGATAGTACCACCTACACTGACAGAGCTCACTCATTGCACATTTTTTTATTTGCTATAAACTAGTGTGTGTAAGCAGTGAAGCAATCGTTGAAGGTGAAGCGTCAAGCGTGAATCTATTCAGTTTCTTGAATAACATTCTTTAATTATGACATATTGTACACAATAACAAGTTATAACAGTTATGTTATAACTTATTGTGGTATAACAAAGCTCATAATTATATGTGCCTACAATATACAAATGCGAGCTGAACTCACAGTTGAGTTTTCTTCCAGCAAACCATTGAGTGATAGACAGAGATCACACACACACATATTCATAGAAACACTTTCATCATCTACATGGGTCTGCGCTGCATCACTCACCACACCCATTGTATTGGCCTTCCTTCCTTCTCCCACACTTCGCGGTCGTGGTTTTCTTATCTCCGTGACTGCGATATTTTCCTGTTGTTCCATGCTAGCTTCTTTGATTTCAATAATTGAACACTATTTTAAGAGTTTCGTACCTCTAAAGGAAAAACCGGAACCCTTATATATATATACTTCCCGTTGAACTAGAATTCTGAAATTTGGTTTAAAGCAAGGTCTCATAGCACAAGTATAGGAAACCATATGAAAACTGTGAAGTAGTTACGTCACAAAAAAAATCTTTTTTGCGAATTCGAAAAATCTTCGTAACTCAATTCGGGAATTGAACAGTTTCAGTATGTTTGTACGGAACCCTCAGTGCGCGAGTCCAACTCGCACTTGTCCGGTTTTTTTTTTTACGAGATGTGTGTAGGTACGTACGATGTTTTAGTTCCTATGTGACGCCATAGATGTCGCTCGCTATAGATTTGACAATTTGGCACCCGACGTGGGCCTGACCGGGAGAAACGATGGTTCTCATCACTTACACACCAGCTTCTGCAGGCGGTTATGCCTGCGTTAAACCTTAAAATAGTCGCAAGGAAACATACTCCCGGTTTAAAAATCATTAATTACCCTTTTGCTAAATTTCATCCAAATCCTTTTAGCTCTTAAGACGTGAAGAGGTAACAGACAAATAGACAGTTACTTTCGAATTATTAATATTAAGAATGCGCTGAATGCCACATGACATATGCTCTAGGTATAGGTACTATAACCTGATATAACCCGTACCCCGTACTAAGAAAGTATACAGGTATTATGCACGGTACACATTCACGCTTGGCGTCTCTTTTATCTGTTCCGTTCCGTGGTTGGCGCAGTGGTGAAGCGATTGGCTGCTGCGCTGTGTGTCGCAGATTCGATTTTCTTCAAAATCTACTTCAAAAAAAGTTTTGTAAGTGGGTCTGGCGGTCTTGTGTACAGTTTACGTATTTAAGAACGCACCCACGATACCGAAGTGATTTGTAGTATGGTGCTACGACATTAATAAAAAAATATATGCGGAAAGCGTTTTATGTAAGTTTGTTTTTTACGAAATTTATCACGCTTGTAGCGGCCACATTTTCAGTCAGAGAAATTCCTTATTGAGGTGGTGATACCTAACCACAGTATGATAACAATGTCACTTGCATCATAAAATGACGTACTTAGATAAGGTACAACGTCATAGTTTGTTAAATAACTGTCTTCGTCTACAACTCAACGCATTTAAAAAAACACGTGTAAGTTTCCGCACGTGGTGACGTTGGTTGTAGGTATAAGTAGATACTTACCAATTTATTTAGTCATGAAGCCTACTTCACTTCGGAAAACAATCGAAACTAAACTGGATTACAATGAAGTTAATCAAAACTGAATGAGCAACTAATTTGCCAGTACACTTCGATATTAATACCCGTTTTTAATAACAGAAATTAATGTTCGATTTTAACGATGGACTCAGCACTGTGGTTGAATATTTAGCAGTGCATCATCCATATTTAGTGGATAAAAGTGTTTTAATGATAGTAAGTCTTATGTTCATTTACCACGCTGATCTCAGTTGTCTTAATTTACTGTGTTATAGTATTACCCCAAAAAAATAAATGTAAAAGTACATTTTGGGGAAAAAAGCGTGATGTTTAATTTTAAAAAGATTGATTACTAAGGTTAATTGTATTTGAATCTACAAATAATAAAACTAAATAGCAACACTTAAATATTTTTTATGGCAATTCAATTCTGATATGTCAGTGTCACAATAGACAATATAGATGGCAGCACAGTCCTGCTGTCAGTCCACTAGCAACGCTACAGTATCGATAAACTTGAATATCGATAAAAACTAAAGATCATTTTAAGAAAATAATTAGATGTCTGCACTGTAGTCATATTAGGGCTGCATGACTCATATTATTATTTTTTATGATTAGCTAGTCACTCTGACAGAACGAGTGTGACGTAAAAATCGGTGACTGTCTCAAGAAAACGTTCTTCCAGCTACATTATGTATATGCAAGAATGATCTACACGAGTGTCAAGTTTCATCCAAATCCGTTTATCCATTGAAGAGTGATTGGTTTTACAAACATCCAAACATACACGCTCACTGTAGAATAATAATGAAAGGATTGCCAGTGGCTAACTGCCAAGTGTTGTAATGTTTATGAATATCATTTTTCACCACTCTTGAATTTTGTTTTTAAGTGCAGATAAAAATATACACAAACAACTATTATAGGTGACTGTTTATAGTGCCACTTTTGCTATTTCGATACATTCAAGTTTTTTTTTTCAAATCGCATACAATTTACGTTTAAATATCATCAACCAGCATCATGTTTTATGCCCATCACTATTCGTGGGCGGCGAACATGGATCGATCGTCGTACCGAGCGACTCACGTAGCGGCTGTTTATGATGTCAACATGTATTTCAAACACTTTTAATATTTTATTAAAAGAAGCAGTGAATGAAGTGATGTTATTGTTTAAAGTTTACTCAACGAAATACGGTTAAAACTTGTGCATCAAACGAATATGTCGATTATTTAAACATCGTTGAACGAAGTTGTTTTTATCCCGTTCTAAGTTTTATTTTCTTCGCGATTCTACGCGGTGATAATGAGTGTCAAATTTAGCGTTTTATTAGTGTTTAAATAGTGTTGATCAGGTGTTTTACATAGCAAGTTGTTTGTAGTTTACCAGAGATGGATCTCAGGAATAGGATTGCGCGTTTTTTCCACGAGCGGAACATGATGGCGCCGTTCTCCAGGTTCTACCGAGCCATGGTACTCAAGATAAACCAGCGTAAGTCCCATGAAACATGTCGAACTGCTCCACCCTTAGCTAGCTGTAGCACTTCTTCTATTTTACCATCTAGGATCTGTCACATGTAAATTTTAATTAAGTTCACACCTTTCCACGTCAATTACCATAAGTTTCCTATAGTTTTGAGGTCAGTTTACAGTTCAGAAGGTCTCCTGTGTGGCTATATTTAGCTGGTTACAATAACTAATATAAAAAACATTGATTTTCTTTCAAGTTGCTAATGTGTCAAGGTATGATGTCACCTTTCTTAGGCTACTAAAAAGAATAACAATGTTTATTGTTTATTACACCTTTGTATGGTGTGCTGCCAAATTTTATGAGTGTATAAACAAACACCTGCTTGCTTATCTTGAAGCATTAATAATGTAACACATTTCGTTAGTGTGAGGTTCCTATTTCTCTGCTTGTCAAAGAAGAATAATTGTGTAGGAAATTCTGTTAACTATTTCTTTCTAAATACCCATATATTTTTTTTATTTGACATTATTTGTTTATCAGTGTACGATTACTGGATTAGGTAGGCTCTAGAAAATTACCTTTAAACAAGGAAGATAACTAATTAATATAATATTTTGGACAAGTACAGGAAGAAATTCAGATGATATGCCAGTTTCTAAAAACCTATTATTTATTATTGGTTTTTGGCTGGATAGCCAACTAGTCCATTATGTCCCAATGCTGAGCAAAGCATCCTTGTTTTCCACACATGTCTTTGTTTAAGGGCACAGTTAACCAATTAATGAGCCACAATAGAATGTGCAATGATTTTATTATGATGCTTATTTACTCCAGTCCCCGGTCCTCACACTCTCTCTGTCCTCTCTTTGACACAAACTCAGAGTGTGATGTGTTTGTGGACGATTGGAAGACTATTATGTCAGTATGTTTAGGGATAGTTGTTTCTGTTAAACTAAAACAAATAAATAAATCACTAAAATGTTTTTCTTGATGAGTAAATTTACTTTTCATCTCTGAAAAATGTGTGGGTCCTCTAAAACAGGCAGAAAGTACGAGAGAAATCTATGCAATAATTAATTCATCAATATTCACAATAGTTTTCTGATTTGATTCCATACCAAAGAAAAGACAATATTACTGACATACTGTGAATTATACCTTTATGAGCTGCCTCTCCTTATCCAAATGAGCATTTAAATTGTAGTGATTTCAAGTTACTTGATACTACATGATTATATTGTCATTATCTCAAAGATACTTCAAACAATTTTATGCAACTACACTTGAATGTGGGTTTCTTTTCTTTTGTCTCCTTGAAAACAACCCCTAATGCTCTTCACAGTATCATTATTTATTTATTTATTAATTTTTAAATTTTTGTACACACATTATATTGGAAGAAGCAGGGATTATATTGTTTTAAAACAATGCCTCTCACCACATCCGTCTGTATGAACACAATAAACTTAAAACTCATCATCAACTTCCTGCCCTTATCCCTTTTTATTTGGGGTTGACGCAACACGTTTTTTTTTTCTACCTACTCTGTCCTGTCACCCATCATGCTATCACTTACTCCTTTTTTTTTCATGTCATTTCATACACAATCCATCCATCTTTTCTTTGGTCTCCCTCTCCCACTCCATCCATCCTCACTCACCACATATATTCGTAACTCTTTTAGTAACATGCATTATATCCCTCACCTTTACATGGCCATACCAAGACACACAATTCCCTTTTAAATTTTCAGTCACTGGCGCCACTTTCAAACTTCCTCTAATATACTCATTTCTCAATTTATCTATTCTCTTCACACCACACATCCATCTCAACATTCTCATCTCCGCTACATGCAATCTTTTTTCATCCGTCTTTTTCACAGCCCAACATTCTGATCTATACGGTCTGACAGGCCTTGTCACGAACTTGTAGATTTTACCCTTCAACTTGAGGGGCATCTGTGGGTCACAACAAATTTTTATGCTGTTTGTACCTATAGACAGAGTAATTCATGAGAGATGATTTAGTTATACACCTATTAATATTAAAAAAAAAAAAACATTTTGACACTTATATATCATCATCATTGATGATACCATCATGATATCATCATTGGACATAAGCGTCAAAATTACGACTGCAACTGTGCGTTTCGCATCTATGCAATTCCCACGAACCTCACCAAGACATCAGTCCACCTTGTGGGAGGCCTTCCAAAGCTGCATTTTCCGGTACGCATTGACTACTCTAGAACCTTTCGGCCCCTTTCGCCATCTGTTCTGTGAGAAATGTGCCCTGCTCACTGCCACTTAATTTATCGTATATATATAATATATAGTTGGGTGTATAGTACATGCATATTATAGTAGAGGAAAACCAGGAATTTCAAAGATATTTCCAGAAATTTCTAAATAGGGAATTATTTAATAAACACTTATCATAACTATAAATAATATGATTGCAATGTTTATTATGTCTTGATATTTATTATAAACTTACAGATTGAATATTACTTGTTATCAATACTAGCTACAGAAGTATTATTCTTATCAGAAATCACTTAAAATCTAGGTATTTATAAGAAGCAAAGATTGCCTGATAGAATCACTTGCTATCAGGAAAACAATAAAAAGGATAATGCATGGTAGGTTCTTTTTATAATTAGTTAAGTAAATTATGATGAGTAACAATATGTGATAGTCTACAAAATACCCAATATTCCATTATTTTTCCTCCATGTGTTCACACTAAAATTATAAAAACAAAAGGTTATGTATGGCGTCCAGTACACGGTCTTCCAGGCGTCAATCAATTCCATCATTTATGAATGATGTTTGACTGACGGAGTTTATCGCTATTAGTTTATCGTCATGCAAACATCAATCATCGCATTAGACGGTAGGTTGTTCGTCGATCAAAAAATTGGCTGTGACAGAACTGACAGCAAAACCTATCGTGTTATGGACGCTTATATATATTTGTTAGTTACAAGTCCAGTAACATTCAAAATGCTGAACTTATTTGAATGAAATTTGGCGCACTGCTAGAATAGAAGGGCCTGGAATAGAAAATAGGATAGGTATAGATACCGGCACGAATCTTGAGCGCTCGGCGAAACAGCGGGGAGTCAATCACTGTACAAGAATTGCACTCCCCGGCCCCGCATCTCTTTTCATACCACTAAAGATACCCGATATTTCACTTTTGCGTGCTTCTGCGCATGTAGAACTGTAGAAGTCAGCGCTCAAGATCCGTGCCGGTATCTGTACCTTTAATCCCAACAGTATGTTCCCTTACTTAATATTTTTTTACTTTTACATGGGTGGTTTTAATTGATAAATAAATATGTAATGGTATCAGTAAAAAGTGGTGTGAATATTTATATATTATTATTATTCAAAATATAATTACTTAGCCTTTATAGTGCTAGACTGCAATGCAAGTACTGCAATATGGTATGTTAAATAGCTGTTATAATTTGGCTGTAGTATTCTAGTACCTACGTATATTAATAGTAGTGTACGTGGCTATGTCGGCCTTGAAACACCCTGTCTTTGAAGCCCGTTTGTCCCTGACCTTCCCGCGTAAAGGCGTCATTCCAAGGTGTGATAACAATCAGCTCATGAATATAAAATTAGTAAACCAAACTGTACCAAACTAAACAATAACAAATGATTCGGGTCAGTAAAAGGAGTGACGCCGTCACCACACAAAGTTACACGTAATGGACCTCATTTATTATTTAAAGTTCTTTTCATTTTCACGTGACAGTATAGCCCTTAAGTAGATGGATAGATATTCTTTATTGTACACCAAAAATACAATTTACATTAGGAAATTAACATTAATAGGGTGTCACAATGGGCGGTCTTATCGCTAAAAGCGATTTTTTAAAGACAACCTTTGGATGGATTTGACAGAGGAGAAAAAAAAGATAAATACCTACACTAAACTAACTATTAAGCTTTGTGAAGTTCTCTTTAGTGCAGAGATAGCTGACTTCTTGATGTACCAGTACCAAGCGATAAACGAGCCCCATAATTATTTAATTGTATACCTAGTTTCTAGGAAAAAAACGTTGACCCATAGTGATCATCATCATCATTTCAGCCGAAAGACGTCTGCTGCTAGACATAGGCGTCCCCCAAGTGTCGCCATAATGATCGATCCTGTGCGTCAACCCTTAGTAATAATGTTATTTCTGGGTTAAAATTATTTTAATTTATATAGCGATGCGTGCTTCCCGACGTGCAGGTCGTTGCCGACGTGAGGTGCGTCACCCACTCTACTGGCGAGTGGTGCCCGTCGCCAGCCCTCTCTCGGTTCGAACAAGCGACATCCGTATTCCATCACACTTATGTCACATCGTTTTCAGTCAACTATTGATATTTAAGTCTATTATGAAAATGTTATGATTAGATGAAACAAGACCTGATGGACAGAGTAGTATTGTCTTTTGACGATAAAGTCAATCTTGTTCAATGATCTGGTAAAATGGGGGATTATAGACTCCTCCGACATCCAGTGGGAGTGTGATGCTCCTAACCAGACAATAGATCACTTATTAGAGTGCTCAAAGTGTACCTACATATGCATTTTGGAGGACATTTAAAACACCACTGACGCCGCTATAAACACAGCCTGCGAAAAGGAAAAGAAAACAATCGATTCGAAAAGAAGAAGTAAAGAGTCTGCTATCCTTTCGATTTAATTTCTATCAGATGCGAAGATCCCCATATTTGGTTCAAATGAACGAAATTAAACATTTGCGTAACCAACTAGTTTCACCTGCGAAAAAATATCAACAACTCCGATACGGGTTCTGTGAGTATTTGTTTTACAAACGATAACAGAGTGTACCTATTGATATGGTCACGTTTATCTAAACGAAACGTTAATTTATTAGTATTTTCATTTTAATGTCGCTCTCCGCAACCAGCACGTGCCCAGTGCCACAATTAGGTATATTTCGTTATTAACGGGAACAATTAATTAATTTCGTTGCTACGATGCTGGCTTTGTAAGTCAAACAAGCTTGTGCTAATCATAAACGTTATAATATTTAACATAATTAGGCTTCTTGCCGTACATTTTCATATGAATCACATTTTGATTAGCAAAAAATTGTGCAAAGCATTATTTCCTAGGATGTCCAGAGGTCAAATTGAGTGGTTTACGTACCAATCATCATTCTAGCGTAAAAAAACTGACTGCACGTCGCCGTTCCGCCTAGACGCGATGCACTGTTTTCGGAGACTTAATAAATTCACCTTGAAGTCGTCTCTCTGCGATATTTCTACGGCTCAACAACTGTATAGAGTTATATGGAAAGTTTTCAATGCAAAAACCTAGACACTTCACGTTTTCTCTTTTTAGACTGACCTGATTACGATCAGCAGCGGCATTTTTGTGATATTGACGATTTTAGACGTCTATGACATTTGGACGTGATATCAGTCGCTCGAAGCACATTGAATCTGTTCATAATAAAATTTTATTATGACTTAAGGGATTGACATCAGCGATGACTTGAATGTTTCGAGTGAGACTCTGTAAGACTTACCCACTCGTCTAATTCTGCACAATGACACCACAAATGCATCACATTTTATATTGAGCGAGCGGCGGCCATGCTGCGACCTTTACCTCGTTGTACGATCTGCCACGTCTTCCCATAATTTCAGACATTACCTACCACAGCACATCGGCTGCATAAATTGCTTGCGCGTTATTAATTCTTAGTAAACGAATATGTGTTCAGTTTTTCGGAAAGATCAAATTGATCTTTAATAAAAATACAACGGCGGTCCCGACATACGTTATCCAGCCCGAAAGATGGTCTCTCGTCAAAAAAAATAATTGAGAAATCGATTACAGCGTTAGGTGGCGCTGTCCGGGTCCAATTGTATTTTCAAACCATCCAGGGTCCAAACCCACTGAAATTCACTCACAAAATTTCATTCAAAATCGGTCAAGCCGCTTAGGTAGAGTTAAGTGACAAACACACATACAGAATGTATATAATATTTATTATATACGTATCACATAATATGACGAGCAAGCCTTGCCGCAAAGAAACATCAAATCAGCAACTTCCTCAAATCTGAGTGGAACTTAAAATGGTTTTAGAAATTACACAAATCTCGCACGTTCTGTGGTCCTGAAATAAGTTTCTTTTGTGTTGTTATAACGCTCATAAAGTTTCTAAAGTATTCCATGTTAATTAGAGAACTTTACGTACTTTCTGTGAATGGCGTGTGGCTTCCAAAGGGATGTTGTTCTAGCTTAAAAGAGGTGAATGCCCTCAAAATGTTCGATATTCGGGATTGTTGAGTTTTAATATTCGACAGTATAATATTGAAGTTTAAGGATTTTTCTTACCTTTTTTCCGCATTTGCCAATCAAGTTGCAGTCGTTCTAGTTGCCTAAAAACAGTTGAAACTACTGGTTAAACGGATTACATAAAACTTTTAAAATCGACTCTAGAATTTCTTTGTAGATTTAATATTTACTTACACTAATTGCCTTATATCTGTGCCAAAATTTTCGGGAGACTTGAGTTCTTTTTGTTTGTTACAGATGAAGATGAGGCGACGACATCGGGCCTGACGGACGGAGCGCCGCTCGAACAGAACAGAATCATCTTCATCAACAGACCGCAGCCAATCAAGTTCCTAAACAATCGAATATCTACCGCTAAATACAGGTAAGGGCTCCTTTGAAATAAATAACCAAACGCTGGTATTATATTGACTAGCTTCTGTCAGCAGCTTCACTCGCACGAAAGTAGGTTTATTCATTCAAACCTTAGACCCCCGTTTCATTATCTCCAGTTTCTTAGGAGGTGAATTTTGGAAATTCCTCTCTTAGTACTTGCGTACGGCATAAAAGGAAACCTAATGCAAAATTTCACGCTCCTAGTCCCGGGCTGTGCATTGTCAGTCAGTCAGTTTCTCCTTTTATAATACCTATATAGATTTATACGTCCGTTAGAAATTTTCAGCTAAAAAATCGCCTACAGTTCCCCGCTAGCTCCGCTATTATAGCTCTGTATACTGTCGCACTCTACGACGGGGTTTCTTCAGGAACCGGGACTTAACTACAATGAAATGCTTTAAAAGCTTTATACTTCTATAATACTTTTCTTCAATAATTCAAAATATGTACATCGCGCTACAATGGTTATGTCCGAACTAAAAAATCTAGACATTTCTTTGTTCTACTCAATTTTTAAACCTATTCTAGAACAACAAAATCCTTAAAAGTATATTTTACTTGCCAGTTCGTTAACCTAACTCATGCGATCTCCTTTCAATATCACAATACTGTACATAAGAAAGACCTAAAGGCTGCGAAAATCGCGCATGCTCTCGGACGAGTTCGTAAGTGTGGATTCCTCTCTTTAATATCAAAGCCAGACTTGAATATTCAGCACACACAAAACATGGGTGGCTGCACAAGCTGCATGGCGCCGTTGTGGAACACAGAACATGATATCGAACTCATGGTTCTATTATAAAGTGGATCGCGGTCACAATATCTGCATTCTAAATTATTTGCTTGTGTAATAGGATGCAAGCAACGAGAAACTGTTGTGTTTCATTTCAAGATTCGGGCGGATTGAATGAATGATCCACCTAAGGGTTAAATAACCCCATAGGTATTCCGTTAGTCGGAGTCGTTGCTATCCGGGTCGAAGGAGCATTTTAGACCCTAGGTTATTCAGCTTTAGTACGTATCAGATATAGCTGTATTAGTGACCAAGATTTAAAACAGGATACAAATAACTTTATGCCAATTCATCCGGATTTAAACTTCACATGCAATACAAATTTCCAGTTATATGCAACTGAGTCACGATTATGTTTTAACACAAATACTTATAAAGCAAATATAATTAGATGTTTGATTGGTAGTGTACTTTTCCTGTTCAATTCGTTTTTATCTTCAATCAATCGAGCCACGATCGACGAACAAGTAAACAAACATAGATTGCCTTTATGAAAACGGTAACGAACGAAACGAATTTCCTTTCATTTTTGGAACCTAGAGCAAGCGGCGGCAACTTCGTCTTGCGCCGGGCGCAAGCGTGGAGGAATGTTAGGTGGTTGCCTCCTTCTGCGAACTTTACATTACTGCTTGCTAGCGACGGAGGCGGCCGCACACGTGATTGAACGGATTTCCTTCCGTCCCAGCCGCCTGGGCACGTCACAATTATGGCGGTAAGCCCCTCTTTGAGGCGTGGTTGGAAAGACCTCACGGCGTTCTCACCTTCCGCATGACGCAGGTTCTCACCGAACACGGTAAGTTCGGGAAGTTCTTGCACCGGATTCGTGCGGAAGACACGTCTGGGTGTCGCCACTGTGTGGACCACCCGGAGGACACGGTGGAGCGCACGGTGGAGGTGTGCCCCGCTTGGTCAGAGCAACGCCGTGTCTCTCGCGCCGGGCCTTGGTACAGGCCATGGTCCGGAGCGAGGAGGAGTGGCAGGCGGTCGCTTCCTTCTGCGAAGCAGTAATGCTAGCAAAGGAGGCGGCCGATCGCGTGCGGCAACGGTCCTCACGCCGCCGGGATTTCGATCCCGATTTCTGGCCACAATAGGTGTGGCCTTGCGGACGGCGAGCAATGGGTGGCCCGCCGTCCGACCGTCCGGTACTGTTCCACGCGCGCCTCAGGGAGATGTCAGGAAATCGTATGGGCTCAGCTCAGGTCGAAGCCTACTGGGGCCACAGGTAGTGTAAAAGTGAAACCCGGGGCCCTGGGACGAAGGCAAAGAAGGAACAGGAGTGGGTTTTAGTCAGTAAAAGTCTGACACTATCTCCCGCTCCGCCCAAGAGCGGGATTGGTCATAAAATGATTTTCCCACCCAATAAAAAAAAACGTCCCAGCCGCCAGGACCCCGATCCCGATTTCCAGCCACTGTAGGCATGGGCTTGCGGACGAAGAGAATAGCTAACTCATCGTCCGGCCGTCCGGTAACCGTCCAGACCGAGCCCGGGTTGTAGACAGTGCGTACTGTTCCATGCGCTCCATTTAAGAGATGTCAGCAAAACCGAAGGGACCCAGCAGGGTCAAAGTTGTCCGAAAGGGAACCCCGGCGTAATAGGACGCAAGGCAAAGAAGGAACATAGGAGTGCGTTTTAGACAGTAAAAGTCTGACACGCTCTCTGATTTCCCAACTTATAAAAAATCCGTGAAAGAAAATTTTAAATTTTCTAACGTGCGTATTTGTGGCCTCGCTTTTCAATTGGCAGGTCAGTCCAGCATCCTCGTAAAGTTTGTCAGTCGACAATGAGCGTGCCTAAACACCAGCACATTGTGTACACGACGCATTGTTTACGCGCGCGACGCTTGGCTGCCTGCCCATCCACCGTACTCTGATGTCATAGGCGTTAATATATCGCTATTGTCTCCATGGGAACTACTTTGTATTACTATTTTTTAGAGCAGTTCTCTGGAGAATCACGAAAGGATATTTATGTTCGTGTTTTTACTTTTTAGTGGCGTCACAATTGAAGCATTTTAGCTTTGTATATCTATTGGATGAACTAAGATGAACCATTCTGTCTGCATGAACCATCGAGACAATCAATTTAGAGGGCTTTATTCCAGTCAGCCCAACTCTCCGGAAACAGATCAGGCCTAGCGGCTTGATCCGGGCGTCTTTAACGGAATTTGGTGAGCCTAGAGTCCGCGTGCGTATTTCGGTTACACTCGGGCACTCTAGGAGCACATGCGCGATTGTTTCCTCTGACTCCATGCATGATTTGCACAGGGGACTGTCCGTGACATTTAATGAATAGAAGTATTTCTTTTGTATCAGTGTTCCCGACTACAGGCACAGGCTGCCTTTATACAATTGCAGAAGGCTTCTGCTTAGGGTCTTGTTTAGCTGCGGCATGACCTCCTTTGACTGCTTGCATCCTGGTGTCGAAGACTACCAGTTTTGTCCCAGGCATGGTAATTATTGTGTTGTATGGATTCCATAGGAAGTGTTGATTACTTACCTTCAGTTGGACAAACTGTTCAATTACCTCCTAGAAACATATGAGCACATGAGCATTGAGGGTTACATATTATGATATCTAAAAGTATTCTAACTATTTTCGAGATAATTACGCGGCTGTAGTCAAAAGACCTAGTCTTAAAATACTAAATAATAATATAATTTATAGAATTCACTGACGGTTCATTCTATTTCATTCTATTCTATTTCTACAATTAATTAAACTAAGGTTGATTGAATTACACGATTCATTTACCTACTGTTGATTTATCTTTGTTAGAATATATCGAAGTAAGTCCAGAATATCGAATGTCCTAAATATCGTTATTTATTTATTGAGTCATCTAATGGTGCATAGTCCAGGAGCGAGAGAGCCAAGGATAACGAACGCTTCGGTTGCTCACTTTGCTCAGACGCAATAGGTCCCGTCATCCCCTTCGAACCTAACCCATCTGTGTCGAGCTACCCTAAAATTCCGAACTCGCTACACTCTGTTGGACTAATGAAAAACTGTAGACTCACCTACTCTAGAGGGGTACCCTCTCTACTCGCTTTGAAATTAGCTCAAGAAAAGAAAGGCATGTCCAGCAGTGGGTTGTGGTAGAACTACGTATGATTGACTTTTACGGATCGCATACTTTACTACAGTGTGACTTTGAAACTTCATAAAAGGAAGTGAGTCAGAATGACAGCAGCGCGTGGCAATGAATGTGTTGTTGCTAATTAAAATGTTCCCTTATTTGGATGACGGGACGTGAGCGTCTTCGCTATTTTTCCGCAGTACCCACTCCAGACATGCTGAGATTCTTGAAAAGAAAAAGAAACTTGGCAAGTTATCGCATAATCGAAGAGTAAAGTTCCCTATCAATTCTATGGAGTTCTTAGATATAACACGGTCGTTGAATACATTGTCTCGATAAGGGTTAGTACGTGTCGGTATGTCCTTGTTCGTGACTGTGACATGTCACCCGCGTCGAGTAGAGCACCTGCGCGGGACGATGTGACGTGTCGGCGAAACACCCGGCTCGCTAGCACTTGCTCTGAGTACATTATCCAATCAATTCCTCATATTTCTACGTGGTTCTGCATGTATACTCTTTTATAGAACTTTATTGCTGGTTACTCAACAAGCAGCTGTCAAGCTTCACGCATGCGATAGTAGAATATTACCCCAAGGGAACATACTCCTGGGATGAAGAGTATCCTTTGTGCCAGACCAGGAAATGGTCTATACGTGTGCCAAGTTTCATTGAAATCCGTTCAGCCGTTCGAGCGTGAACAAGTATCAAACTTTTATAATGTACTGTAGCTTCTGCCAACGGCTTCGCCCGCGTAAAAGTCGGTTTCTCCATACAAACTTCCAACCCCCGTTTTACCCCCTTAGGGGTGGAATTTCGTTCTTATGTCTACAGAAACCTACCTACCAAATTTTAAGTTTGTAGGTGTGATAGTTTCTGAGATTTCGTAATAACTAATTTAATTAATCAGTGAGTAGTATTTCGCTTATATATGTACATATATGTAAAGTAGTGTGATAATTGTGTTCACAGAGACACAAGAAACTTCTTATTTCTAAAAATAAATCTTTAAGCAGACTTGCGAAAGGAGAAGTGAAATAGAAAATGTAGGCAATAGGGTATGAAAAAGGAAAAATAGAGTACATCAAATTTCTTTTATTAAACCGAACATAATCGTAAGATTTTTTGTACCAGTCTTGAAATAGTTTCTCTTCATTCTCATGGTCGTCTTTTTTCGCCGTACTTTAAATAAACCAGGTAGGTACATAATTTATTTATACAATATCATCAAAGGATATCAAGTGGGTGGATAGATGAGCAATAGAGCATGGTTATGAGATCGAACATAAATAGTACGAGCGCAAGTGTGCGAGATAAAAATGGGCACAATAATTTGCATATATGTGTACTAAGTTCTGCCAGCGGCTTCGCCCGCGTGAGTGTAGGTTTTTCTATACAAACTTTGGAGCCCTGTTTCATCCCTTTAGGGGCTGAATTTTGGAAAATCCTCTCTTAGTGCTCGCCTACGTCACAAAAAGAAGCTCTGTGCAAAATTTCACGCTCCTAGTCCCAGTAGTTTCAGCTGCACGTTAATATGTCAGTCAGATATATATATATAGATGACTAGCTCATGCTAGCGGCTTCGCTCACTTGTAACTAGGTTTATCTATACAAACTAGACTTCTCCGTTTCATACACTTAGGGAGTACATTTTGGAAAATCATATCGGTCATCAGTGCGCGCCTATGTATGTATAAAAGGAAGCCTTGTGCAAATTTTCACACTCTAAAGCCCCAGTAGTTTCAGCTGTGCGTTGATGTCTGTCAGTCAGTTTTTCCTTTTTTTTTTGTTATATAGATATATTTACATCAATGAATGCATATGCATGTATTCAATCAGAATCAGAATAATTTATTCGTAGGTAAACATAGGTTATAATTATACACAAGATGTCAAAAAATTTGATAGTGCGCTATGTTTTGTCAATTGACATACAAATTATTAAGAAAAACAATATTATACTATTAAATTAAAATATAAATTCGTCATAATATAATTATACAAGCAAGTAAAATTTCAATATGCATAATCAATTTCAATACGAATGAAATATCTCCTGACCCGTTGTACTGCTCGTTTTATTACATTTTTAAAAGCGATATTCTATAGCTAACTTATACTAAACCCTTCAGGCAATACAGACGCCTAGACGTGATATTGTTTATTATTAACAAACATTCATTGAGTCATGTAAACACTCGTGTTTGTATTTTCCGATGAAAATTATGAAACGCTGAAACTGATACAACGGGGCTGACATGTAATGAGATAGTGTATGATATTCTAGGACGCGATGCGATATTGTAAATATTGGCTTTTAACAATTCCATAAATATACTGTGAGTTTTTGACTATTAATGAGCCCTGCCCAATTACGCAGGAGATAGTACAGTGCACAAGTGTGTGCGCAAACACAGGTGCACTCTCTGTTCCTTTGCTCTCATAGTCTGATAAGACGGCAATCCCACACGACTGAGGAGAGATCAGACGCTCAGGACCAAAGGCTTAACGTGCTTTTCCGAGGTACCGGGGGTGTCACACCACTAATTTTCAAACATCGGGCTGCTACAGAAAAATCCCTAATGAAAAAACCCGATAGCACTTTTTCCCCACTCGGGAGAACAACGAGGCAGCCAACCCTAACACATCGGCAAACCTTTTATTTAACCGTTCATACAAAACAAACAATTTTTTTAACAGTTGATAAATTGAGCATGTCCCATTCATGTCTTACCTATAATTTATCGATGTTTTCACTAGAAATTACTTCGATACGATCAAAGCAGCGAACCTATCATTACTTAGACATGATTGTCAACTTCAAACCCCCACGTTAAGTATTTACGTAGCTACGCAAATGTAGGTGAACCTACCTACTATCAAATATGTAAATGCGTACCTTTCATGTAAGTCTTATTTACTGTGTATGACTGAGGTAATACCCAAGCCATGTTTCTTTGAGTTAAGAATTTGTTAAGGTGGGTGTACGCCAGAGGAGCCGTGTACGAGATGAGCACAAGCCGAGCCGCTCTACTCGCGGTGTCAAGTGTGGACATACAACGAGCCTCTAACGATCACTGTCCTCGAACGTGATGCGAAACCCTTTGTGTTCGTCAAAAAACCGACACTAAGCGGAGCACAGTCAAGCACAAACTGAACGCTCGAAGCATGCTCGTTAGAGGCTTGTAAGTCGGTTCACACTACACGAGTTTGTGCTCGGGTCTTGATCGGCACTTCTAGCATAGACCCACCTTGATACTTTAATGTTTGACAATATCTCATGATATTTAAGGTTCGACGAGCCCTCAACTTCGTATTCTCTACTGAATTTCATTATATGGAATGGCCATAAAATAGATTATTTAAACTCCAAGAATAAAGAAAGGCTTTTCCTTATAATAGGGAAAACCAATTTAAATGCGTTACGTATTAACGTTATCGCCGTCTGAGCTGTATGTACCGTACAATCATATCGGCATGTAGCTATTAACAAGTAAGATATTTTCGTAGTAGCTATGGTTGGTTTAATTAGGTAATCATGCTGTGCTGCCACCCATGGGACATAATTAACTGTGGTCATTACATTACCTTACCTGTGGAACTATCGCTTTGCTAATAAATTTTAGTGGACTATCCCCATTGCTTATGGATGTTTACGACATTTTTACAGTTTGGATTTTTAGTTTATTAAATTGGTGTTAAGCAAATAGATCGCGTTAGAAGCACCACTCTGCGTTCCATAACTCAAGTGACTGATGTCTGGGAAAAACAGCCAGGCTGAATTGTGAGTGGGCGGGCCACGTCGCATGAATGCACCCGAATCGATGGGTGAAGATTGTCACTCACTGAACGCCTGAGGCGGACAATGTCGTCGAGGTCGACCGCGGCGAAGGCGGTATGACGATCTGATCATGTTCGTGAGGTGAACTTAGACAGAGAGGTTTGGAAGGAGAAAGGGAAGCCCTTTGACCAGATGTGGGACATAATATTGTGATATCGAAAGAGTTCGCAGTAGTTAGTAGTAGGGATGTAATATGTAATGTAACTTCACGAAACCATTAGTATGTGTTTTTTGTATTTTAAATGTCAGAAGTGTTAAAGTGATGTCGTCTTCCACAGCTTACCTTCGTTCATCCCGCTGTTCCTGTTCGAGCAGTTCCGGCGCTACTCCAACTGCTTCTTCCTGCTCATCGCACTGCTGCAACAGATCCCTGACGTATCCCCCACGGGGCGCTGGACCACGCTCACGCCACTCATACTCATCCTCTCCGTCAGCGCCATCAAGGAGATTGTCGAGGACTTTGTGAGTATTACTGATTTCGAGGTACCTATACGGAACAGGCCATGTAAAGTCCCATATGCTTCTTTGGGGACGCAGATGGAGGATATTCTGTCTGTCCCCTTTTATATGACTTGCGATGAGGTGATGATTGGAGCCAGACTAAAAATACAAACTTGCGGTGTTTAATATGTCTTTATAAACATTGGTAGTCACAAATAATAGCAAGCCGGTGTAATCAATTGTAATTAGATTGAATGATCGGATTAGACTAATGACAATATGATATATTTAGTCCATGTTTCGCGACGGTTGACAGGCAAGAGGGTGAGAGACGCTAAGGGTAGCGCCCCAAATCCTCACCTCGTGTTGCCACTTAACAATATTAACTTAATTATATTAACATGCAACACTAATTAATATAAGGTGCGTTCCCATATGGAATATCAGAAATCAGAAACTAGTGTGAAAGTGAAACCCGGGACCCTGGGACGAAGGCAAAGAAGAAACAGGACTGGGTTTTTAGTCAGTATAAGTCTGACACTATCTCTCGCTCCGCCCAAGAACGAGATTTGTAAGATGATTTTCCCACCTAAAAAAAACGTTTATTTCAAATAGACCAATTACGAGCACTTTTGAATTGTCAAATGTCGGTCAATCAAAAAAAAATGTGAAGCTAAATTGCACGTTCCAAAGCGTAGAGATCTATGGAGAAGAACGTGCAAGAAACTCTATGGACACTCTTTTGTGTCTTCTCATATGTGTTGCAATGCAATTGTGTACACTTCCGTTGGAAAAAGAAGATACTTCAACCAGACAGGTGTTGTATCTGGTCCGTACAGCTGTCCGACAATTGATCTCGGACTGCTGTTATATGTTCTAATCGCAATGAGAACTCTAATATCGCGATGTAGGATTTTGGGTTTTACGTACCTACGTAGCATCACAGATATCACTATACCCAAATAGGCTTCTTCTCGCATTAGAAACTACCAGGATAGATTATAGTCATAATGTGTGCCAGTCAATAAGTATTAAAGGTGAGTCGGTGACAGCCCCGACTAATAATAAAAACAATAGAATATTTTACTTTATATGAGATAAAAACTAAAATATATTATTAAGATAGCTTAGGTAAAATGGAGTCGGTAAGTGTTGATTTTAGTTCATAAAATAACAAAATAAATTTTAAAAGTTTTCTGTTTTTATTATCTGTTCTTTATCACCTTGAAATAGTAGCCATCATGTTGTTACGTCATTCGGCTGTGTATAATAAAGTGACAGCTGTCTACTGTCAACTGATCGGCCATAATGAGTGCATTTGTTTGCACAGCCAACTGACATCAAGACCGCAAAGTAAATATGGCGTCCACTGCTTTCTACATTTTCGTCGTTTCGTGTAAAAAATGTATTTTTAGGGTACTTAGCGACTGTGTTGTGTATTTTTTTTTTGTGGTTTATTTGTACTACACTACTACAGAATCTAATTGAGATACTTTTCAAAAATGAGTGTAATATATAGGGTATTTCCCTTTACCTTATTGGTAAAGTGAATTTTCCTGCTCGCGTATATGTCTACATACGTGTCAACTTATTTACCTATGCTACCATGTTCGGAATTCCTAAACGAGGTGTATGCCTAAATATAGCGTAAAGTATGCTTGTTGGAATGCTTCAGTATTTGTGCACGTGGGTTTTTACACAAACATTCTGTATGGGCGGTACTTTAATGATACTAGGTGAAGTTTTTGTCAGGGTTGGACATAGTGACCTGTAGATAATTGTTAAATTATGATGTAAGTTATAATTTGCGTCTGTAGTTTCCCTCTCCCATAACTATTGATAAATTAACTAACAACCTGCGATTACTAGTAAATTCGTCATATTATAATATACTTACCAACAAAATACCTACTTTCAATTTACATTTTCCTCGTCCCGATAAATAGTTATTATTATTTTTTTTTAATTGTTAGTTTGGTAATGTTCTATCAACAAAATTAAAGATCCTTTCTGTTAAAAAATATTTAGAATTTGCATTATAGTAACCCGCGAACATTCGCAGTTTCGCAATTTCGCGAGAAACTGTCAAAATTTTGGCACTTAAGTAGGGTTTCACACGTTCTTATCTCAAAATACTCAATTCATAAACCGGCTCTAAGTCTCCTTATTAAAAGTGCACGCTGCGCTTAAGACATAATTGAATGCTTATTATGAAAACCGCGTCAATACGGGTCAGAAGCGTGTGCGATTTCGATAATTATGTATCCACTAGCTGCTGCCTGCGGCTTCGCCCGCGTGGTACTAGGAAATTATTACTAGGGAACTTACTACCGGGATAAAAAGTCCTGTCCACATCCTATGTGCCATCCCAAGACATGGTTACCCGTATACCAAGTTTTAACCAAATTCATTCAGTCTTTCGAGCGTGAAGAAGTAAAAAATTACATTATTTACACACATGCACACCGTATAACACCCACACCACACACATTTACAAACACAACCTTATCCATACCACATACACATACCATGATAGAAGAACTGGATTTTTTTAAATTGTTATGCTGTTTTGTTGACGTAATGGTTGTTAAACTTTTTAAGATATTATCATTGTTTGTTTTCTTTTTTAGGGTTCCGTACCTTAAAAGGAAAAAACGGAAACCTTAAAGGATCATTTGTTGTTCGTCTGTCTGTCTGTCAAGACATTTTATCTCGAGTTGAAATAAAAATCATATACTCGAAGGCTGCGGTTCCTTGACGCTGTGAAAAAATGCAAACTTCTAAGTTATCGAAAAAAGAGATACGGCCGTTTATGTCGCAAAAAAGTACATTTCGACATTTTTAAGTTAAATAAAATTTGTAGGGTACTTCCCATTGAGCTAAAATTCTGAAATTTGGCATGAAGCAAGGTCTCATAGCACAAGTATAGGAAGAAAAATGTAAACACCACAAAAAAAAACCAATTTGGAAAAATGTTCGAGACCCGATTCGGGAATAGAACTGTTTTCATAGGTTAGTTTGTACGGAACTCTCAGAGCGCGAGTCCGACTCGCAATTGCCCAGTTTTTGTATATAACTTCCATTAATTCTGCTGGAACGCCGAAGTCTACCCTCTAGGAGGCGGGCGCTAATGGCTGCAACACTATTTTGTTTTAAACTAATGTGCTGTTAACGAGCACTATATATATTATTATATATTGTATATATATATATACAAACGATAAACACTCACAAAACTTAGCCTTCATAGTATTAGTATCATGCAGTAGATTTTTTATTGTTGAATTTAGAAACGCTGGTTCCTGAAACCCTGGTTCCTGAAACCCTTTTTTATGGTGAAAAATCATCTAATGACTTCTCTTTAGGGTGGAGGGCGTAACTGTGTAGTGTGGAGGGCGTGTCTGACTTTTACTGACAAAAACCACGCGTTCTTTCAGTTGCCTTTTACGTTCTAGGACCACGGGCTTCCCTTTTAGAAGTTAACCCATGACTCCAGTGGGGTCGTTTACTTATTTACCTACTGATATTTTGTGTTGTGACATCCAGAAACGTCATCGAGCGGACGATGAGACGAACGGTCGGAAGGTGGACGTGCTGCGCGAGGGTCGCTGGCTCACCGTGCAGTGGCAGCAGCTGCTGGTGGGGGACCTCTGCAAGGTCGTCAACAACCAGTTCTTCCCCGCCGATATCATCTTGCTTTCTTCGAGGTAAGATGATGGAAAAGCCACGCAATAAGGGTATCTATATGAACAGGGGCTAAGGCCCACGTCGTGGTAAGCCATCCCTTTTAACAGTACAGTTTAGGTCCTTAAATGTATCGCGTTAAGAGCTTGTGGTAGGGTCTCAGGTCTTATAGATGGTATTTATTTATCTAGATGAAGCTACCCTGAAAAGAAGCACCAAAACAAACTCGAACGTCAAAGTTTATTTAAAAGACCATGGTAGTAATGTCTGAAGTGGTCTTTTCTTATTTAAGGTAGTAACAAGCCACTGTCTATGAACTTTGTAATATACTATTAGAATCCGCGGACACAAAGCTGAAATGTTCAATTTTCTGGTTTATGTTTTAACTGGTTATTTTTATATACCTCTGTTTATATGGCATTTTATATTATTCAATAAAATGCTATATAAACAGGTAGGTTTCAACAGTAAAGTAGTCAAAGAACAGTTCAAAGAAATGATAATAAAGAACAACGGCGAGGAAAATTGTTGATGAAATTATTAAGTATCTACATATTATGTCACCATAATACATACCTAGCAGCGAAATAATTTACTAAGTTTTCCTTTCTTTTTAATTGTTTAAGTATATATGTAGGTATTATATGATTAAATTTAGTTATTATTGTCTATTTTAACTTTTCTAACCTAGTTATACACACTATGTCTACATACCCACCCCCACTCTCCTCTCGAAGTTCTGCTGGAATAAATAAATAATTCCGGTCATTAGTCTGTTGAACTACTCATAATATTCACGAAGTTAAATCATACAAATCATAATATTATTCACGAGTCGAAGCGTGGAAGAAACAGTCAATACACAGTTATTTAAGTTCTTGTTTATGTCCTAACGCAAGGTTGACAACTCATTTCAAATTTATGCGCCAATTAAAAATAATTGTCCGCATAGATTTGCGTGACCGTTCATTGGCTGGCCAGTTAACGTCAGCGGTGCAGTAATACGTGAAGTTTTAAATAACCATTAATTTATCTTATCAGTTATAGAATGCGATATTTTATTAGTAATGGGGGTTAAAGTATGAAATTCCCCTTTTTTAAAACTCGCTTCGGTCGCTTGGAAGTGTTATATTTTTGGAATGACTTGGAATTATAAGTTGAAATAAACTTCTTTTTCCGAAATTAGGTATTGATATTGCTTGCCCTTTGAAATGCATAGTTTCTACGTTGGAATACTCTTAATATAAAAAATTTTTTTTTTTTTGTTAGTGTTCATGGTTATAAGAACTGCGATATTACAGAAAATACAAAACACAAAGCAACCAATAAATACCTAATTTTGAAAAAAGAATAACGTACCTTTAATATATAGTTTATTTGAACTTATAATTCCAAATTAATCCAAAGATATAACACTTCAAAGCAACCCGTCTTAAAAAACGGCAATTTCATACTTTAACACCACATTTGTGCTACAGATGTTGACAATGTTTTTCCCATCTTAATTATCTTTATAAATGGAAAAGTTATTCTTTTATTACTGATAAGCTCGCGTTTGACCGCTATAGATAACTGGCGAAATGCGAACTGTTACCTTGATCTTTACACACTTGAATACAGAGGTGATGTTGTGTTCTGTCATTGGACGCCAATCTGAGCGCCTATCTCCTTGTACCAACATCAAAAAAAATCAAGGTATTTTGAACCCACTGTTAATAACCCGTCCGACCGTCCGGTAACCGTCCGGACCGAGCCCAAGTCGTCGACGGCGCGTACTGTTCCACGCGCGCCTCAAGAAGATGTCAGCAAATCGTAGCGGCCTAGCAGCGTCGAAGCCTACTGGGGCCACGGGTAGTGTGAAAGCGAAACCCTGGGCCCTGGGACGAAGGCAACGAAGGAACAGGAGTGGGTTTTTAGTCAGTAAAAGTCTGACACTATCTCCCGTTCCAACCAAGAGCGGGGGATGTCATAAGATGATTTTCCCACCCAATAAAAAAAAAAACCCACTGCTATAAAAACCTCCGATGTCTGGCTGACGTTTCGAGCGCTGTCTCTAATGAACCTGAACAGTATCATGCGACATTTGAGACGTTAACAATAGATTTTTCTACTATAATAAACTCGTTAAAACTCACCTTTCGTGTTGTACAGTGAACCGCAAGGCATATCCTTCATCGAGACCTCAAACTTAGACGGGGAGACGAACCTGAAGATCCGGCAAGCGCACCCGGACACGGCGCGGCTCGACAACACGCTGGCGCTGGCCGACTTCACCGCCACCGTGCAGTGCGAGCAGCCCAACCGGCACCTCTACGAGTTCAATGGGCTGCTGAAGGAGAGCAGTAACAAGTAAGTACTCTCCTCAATTGACATCTTTAATTAATTTAATCTTTAAGTCAAGAGTGAATAGGTCACTTCTAGGTAAGGTTTAAAAAAAAATTGGTAGAAGTAGTACATTTTGATACAAGTGAAGATAGTTTGTTATTGCGACCAAGGCCAATTTCACTCGCAGCACAAATACAATAAACAATAATTACGGCTGTGACAGATTTCCACGTGGATCAAACTACGTTTTTCAATACTTTTACGAAGATATAAATAAACGGTTGTTGACGGGCGGCTGGTGGAGGCTGCGGCGTCCAGCCTGATACAATGAATACAATCAATTGTGTCGATGGCGACTGCCAGCACTTTTCCGCATTAGTGTGGAAATAGTAAATTGCGTGCCTAAAAGCAGTAGAGACAGGAGCGGGTTTTCGAGTATTGTGTTGAAAAAGAACATTTAACAACAACATGAACATTTTTCTCTCTCTCGATAGTAACAATGTTTTACCTGCTTCATCCCATGTGGTAATAGTATACAGTAAGTCACTATCAATTGACATAGAGCAAACTGAACTTGTCTATTTTTGGGTCTGCAATGTAGCATAACTTTTTTATTAACTTAGCTTTATCCCCCGTGTCCTTGACTCAAGAGCACACAGGTTACTTCTAGGCACATGTTCACCACATCATCGTTTATCATCGATCAGAGTCAAATGCGAGTACATCAATAGTAATCAAAACAATAACACTTCTCCCTCTACTTCCCAGGGTGATACCGCTGGGCCTGGATCAAATGCTGCTGCGCGGCTCCATGCTGCGCAACACCAACTACATCTATGGCGTCATTGTCTACACTGGACATGAGACCAAACTTATGAAAAACTCCACTAAAGGTAACAACCACACCTATTTTAATCATAATTAAGATCTCATAATAATCTTATTATTATAGTAGCAAACTACAAAATATGTTCGCTATCGGCATTTCTACGAGTAATGCATATTTTTACTGCATAATCTAATTGAGCTTGCCAATGTGTAAAATTATATATATTTTTTTTCATTCATATTCTTTATTGTACACACAACTTTTATAAAACAATAAAAATAGTACAGCTGATGTGCACAGGTGAACTTAACCAACCCATAATTGGGTTTTCTTATAGCAAACCTTATAAACATAAATGAGAGAGAAATTTTGCACTGTGGATAATTATAAATACTCAACAAAACTTAAGCACATTAATTAATTCATACTTAAAACTTAAAAAATATACGAAACAAATATGTGTACAGCAAACAATACATTATATCTATGGGTCATGTTGACAGGAAATATTCCTTAATTCTTCCTTTGAAAACCTTCAGACACAGGGCTAGCTCTCAATGTATGTGTATATTTTTAATACAATTAAGAAAAGTGTAATAATTAATTTTATCATTTGTAGCAAACTTGAATCATGTTCTGCTGTAGAAATAAACACTCATGCTAGTTCATGTACGTTATGTTGCTAATGATGTAAAAAAAAGTAACGAGACGATTTGTTCTGCAGCCCCACTGAAGCGCTCGTCCATAGACCGGCAGACGAACACGCACATACTGATGCTGTTCATGATCCTGCTCACGCTGTCGCTGCTCAGCGCCGGCTTCAACGAGCTGTGGATGCGCGCGCACTCCGACTGGTACATAGGGCTCGAGGGTCAGTATATGCCATTACACAGCTTTACGGATCCTGCCCTAGGATTTGCGAGTATCTCGCACTCACCGTACCCTTATGTGGAACTCCTAATGAATAAAAAGAATATTAAGATACCATTTAGTTTGAAAATTACAATGGAACTCGCAATGCTCTGCAGACCAGTAACTTCTGTAGCGAGATCTATATCGCCACATTGGAATTAAAAGGCAAAATCCTACATTGCGGTACGAGAACTCACCACATTATAACATATACAACATTCCGAAAACAACCATGGCTCAGTTGCCCGGACCAGACACAACACCCGTCTGGTCGGAGGATCCTCCCTTTTCAATGGAAGTTTGTGGAACTTTACTCCCTGTTCCATATAAGTACCTACACGAGGGAAAGAAGGGCAGCAATCCTTCGAAGAAAACAAAACATATCTTGACTGTTAAGGCATTTATAAATTGATCTATTGTAACTTTAATCCCAGAGAACACTGGGGCTCTGGTACGAAGGCAAAGAAGAAACAGGTGTGGGTTTTAGTCAGTAAAAGTCTGACACGCCATTTCGTATCGCCCAAGACCGCGAGAAATCATTGGATGATTTCCCACCTAAAAAAAGGGCCTTATCGACAGATTGAATACCATTCTCTAAATAATAATAAGTCGTTAAACCTTATCGCTCCACACAATATTGTTAGGTTTTCGTTTCACCAACGATAATTTACTAACAATGGTTTTCTCTCTTGTTACAGAAGCGCAGAATGCACATTTCGGATTTAACTTTTTGACATTTTTAATACTGTACAACAATCTTATACCTATATCGTTACAAGTTACTGCAGAAATTGTTCGATTCTTTCAAGTGAGTATTATATTTTCGTACTTTTTACCATTGCAGGGGGAAAAACACTTTTTACAAAAAAATAAATAACCGACTTCCCTCGATTTCGCCAAGGTTCCATCATCAGATCCCGACTTGGTGACTATGGGACCATTTGGAAAATATACCCTTTCCAACAAACAAAGAATTTTTCAAATCGGTTGGCAAGCGACGAACTTATGCGCGAAAAAAAAAAATACAAATATCCGAATTGAGAACCTAAGCAGGTTAAAAACTGCTTGCGTTCGTAGGATTTACTTAGTTCTGGCCACCCTACACGTGTCCCCTGGGTAGTGCTAAACGAGCAGTAAATGCCGTGGCAGGCCACAGTAAAGGTTGTCGGCTTAAAAGTTACCACCCACCAGACAAACCCATACCACCAAGCGATCCGCCGTATTCCTGCGTGATGTCTGGTGAAGCCGTTTGGTAGAAGTTGGGTCTGAGCAATTGTGTTACGATGTACGTCGGGTATGATGCGGCAGGTGTTTTTGTTTCGGACGTTTGATCGTGGAGGATCTCTCTACGCCCATAATTCTCGTCTTGATACTAGCAGTGGTACTCCACTGACTCTGTCTCTGTCTCACTGTAACACTTCGATGCCCGAGGTTCGCATAAGAAACAAAGAAGTTCTGAGAACACTGTGTTGTCTAGACGTGAATAAAGCTAGTGGACCAGATGGTATACCAGCAATAGTTCTTAAGGCATGTATTTCGCCTCGTCGATACCGTGTAAATCGAAGGACTAGAACAATTTGCCTGCTGCGGTCTTCCAATCCGTTTATAATTTCGGTTCAAAGCTAGAGTGAATACAATCAACGATTGCATTACTGCTTACCATAAGGTGGGATCGCAGTCAAGCACTAATTTACATTGATTAAAAAATAAATTGCCAAAAGTGATGTATTCAATAAAATTAAACGTACCGCTTTCGAATTGCCTGTTACTATTTATTTGAGTTCCATCCTCTGCATTATTGCTTTAGTATGTTTTTCCATTAGTAGTAACTCTGGATTTAGCTGGTAACTATTTTCCGTTACTAGGTAAATCCAGAGTCGATGTATTCGGGAGTTTATGACGATTGACCTAAATTGCATTTGATGGTCATTGATTTATCTATAAAGACCTTGGCCACGTAAACACCGACCTTATCGTCAGTTTTAGACTGTGAGTGTTATGCTTTTTATTGCTTTCGTGTATTGTTCGTGAACGGGTGACGTCAGTTGATCATCACTGTCACTGGCTCATTTTAATCTTTGTATTTCGAATTGTTTATTTACATTGTACTGGCATAGTAACAAGAATAATGTAACCAGGATTATTTTAATACTTATATAACATGATTTATAAAATAGTCTCTAGAGTTTATTAACTCCTCCACGGAGACTGGCCTGTTGGTCTAGTGGTTAGTGGCCCTAACAGCTATGCCAGAGCGCGTGGGTTCGATTCCCACCTAACACAAATGTTTGTGTGATGAGCATGATCATTTGTTCTGTGTCTCAGTGTAATTTGTCTATACAGGGTTATTTGTAAAACACCGGCAACCTCTCAGCACTATGTTGAGAACATCATAAACAACAATTTTTGTTCTATAATTTTCAAAATTTATCAAATATTGGTTCCTCAGATTTTCATACAAAAATAAGAATATTTAAATAGAACGTTCTAAATGTTACGAAGTCTATGCGAAGCAAGCGATAGTACAATAGCGGAGGGGAGCGGGGAGTGCTCGGGGGGCGTAGGTAGGTACAGCGAAATACAGAGTTGAAATGTGTTAGATAGAACAATGAAATCTTGAAGGTTTGTTTTTGTTAAATGTATTATGTTTTGTAAAAAGTCATAGAACAAAAGTTGTTGTTTATGATGTTAGTAATATAGTCCTGCAAGGTTGTTGGTGTTTTAAAAATAACCCTGTATATGTACCTATGTATTTAGAAATATATAAGCATTTTTATCAGTTGTCTAGCACTCATAAAACAAGCTGTGCTTAGTTTGGGACTAGTTGTGTAATACTCGTGGAATATTATTATTATCATTTCCTTCATTTATTTTTTAAACATATTTTATGTATTTTTGAATATTTCTTCTTATTATTATTTTTTATTCTATTTTTTACCGCTTTGAAAGTTCTATCTTACTGTCAGACCGATTTCTTGATATTTCGAAAGTGGTAACTTGGAATTAATTAAAATGAATGCTTTGATTTTGTCTAATTTATCGTTCATACTGGGCTGACAATACATGTAAGGGGGTCTGAGGTGACGGCTGGCTGATACGTTTTATGAGTGCAGCTTTAAGGTATGTGCTTACTGGCACGAAACGAGCGGCAATAGTTGGAGCTAGAGCGGGCGGCGCCGGAGTCAACGCGAGTCTCGCGGCGCTCGCCGCTCCCGCTGTCGCTACAATGTTTTAATGTTGTTTATACGTTTTCCTCCTCAGGCGAAGTTCATCGCGATGGACGGCGAGATGTACCACGAGGAGACCGACACACCAGCCATGGCGCGCACCTCCAACCTGAACGAGGAGCTTGGCATGGTCAAGTACATCTTCAGCGACAAGACAGGCACCCTCACCTGCAACATCATGGAGTTCCGCAAGTGTAGCATCGGGGAGGTCAGTTCTCATCTACTTGATTTATTACGGAAAAATTTCTCGGTTTTCTGGCAGGTTTTTCAAGGTAACGTATACACGGTGTCTCTGACATCGACGCACAAACGAATACCACGGAACCAGTACATGATTCTGGACCCCCTAGTGGTGGAATTTTTCGTCGGCCTTTTCCTAATTTAAAAAAAAATCTGTGCTTATATATCAGTCATCGCGCGCGTTCCTACCGCGCGGTCGTGTCATTGACTTTCGTAGTCGAAAATGACGTCGCAAGTAATTAAGTGCAATAACTGCAATATAGTGATTTGTGAACTGTTAGCTTTCATCCAAAACAAGATGCAGGTGATGGATGAAGAAGGTCTAGTGAGATTGTGTATTACGACTTTCTCATCTGAAGATATCGAAGCCGCGAAAAGTCTGTTGTTCGAGTCGATCACTACGTCGAAGCGCAAAATTTCACGCAAAAGGGACGGCAAATCGAAGAGAGATCTATATGATGTCATAACATTGATGAAAGAGGTGGATCCAGAAGAAGTCCCGATATTCGTCGCACGAGAACTCCACAAGCTACCGCCGGTCACTTTTGACCACATAGATGTGACTAGACTCTTAAAAGACCTCATATTGTTACAAAGCGAGCTACGTACGGTAAAAGAATGTTATGTGACTAATGATCAGTTCGAAGAATTCAAAAAAGAACTATCAAATAACGAACATCAACCGCGGAATATTCCACAAAATATAAATTGCAAAAGAGGAGGTAGAAGTACAACGAGTATATGTTTGGACAGCGGGCCAATGGGTCTACCCCACTTTTTTGAGAAGGCAGACTGTGCAACATCAGCTGATTGTGAAATAATTCCTACACAAGATTTGTTGTCGCCTGATAGCGAAATACGTGAATCTAATCCTGTCTCGGAAGGGTTACCTGTGCGTATCGAACCTCCCACCATAGTTGTATCGGTGCCGGCGCATGATAAGAAAACGATCCAGTGCAGTACTCCGGGTCGGTCTGTGCCACAAGCGCATAGCGGTAGCGATAAGAAGAAATCACAAAATAACGAAAATGAGAACGAATGGACATTAGTGCAAAGAAATAAAATAAAATCACGTTTTCTAGGAAGCAAAGGGAAAGCCATGCTGGAACCGAATAATAAATTCAGAGCAGCTGATATACAAATTCCACTCTTCATTACGAATGTGAATAAACAGACATCAGAGAAAGATATCGGTGAATACATTTTATCTAAGACGCAAACATCAGTTGTTCTTAAGAAAATAAAAATGAGAAAAGAGAAAAATTACAATGCATATAAAATACTTGTACCACACCACAAGCTCGCATTGTTTTTAAATGACAACCTATGGCCAGAAGGTGTGTCATTTCGCCGTTTTGTGTATTTGAACAAAACAAATAGTAACGATAAAGTTTTTAGTAATCAGAACAGTGGCGCTATGAAACAATAACAATGGGTGTACAAGTGATTTCAAATACGTCTACGTTTATTAGTTTTAACTGCAAGTCAGTTAAAAGATCCATTGACTGCGTGAGAGGATTGTGTGAGATAGCGGACATCGTAGCACTACAAGAAACTTGGTTGCTACCACACGACATACCAGTACTCGGCACAATACATACAGATTTTGCATACACCGGCTCATCGGCGGTTGATACTTCTGCGGGCCTTCTGAGGGGAAGGCCTTTTGGCGGAGTTGCGATATTGTGGCGCAAAAACAGTTTCAGCGAAGTGTCAGTGATTAAGGGCCCCTTCTTCCGAAAGTTTAGGCATTTTACGCACCGAGACGGCTTGCGTCCGCGTTGCACAGGAGCCGTCGCGATATGAACTCCGGTGACCTATGGCGGCGGGCGAGCACGCCACAGTATAGATAAATAAATCAGTATTTCAAATATTATTGGCGTGCTAGTAATAATAGCTTGTTTTGCAACAAAAACGTATAGCTTGATGTGCTGTCCACTGCACTATTGACTGTAAACACTAATACACTTAGGTATATTGTTATAAATATATAACTTTTTTTTATTGCTTGATAAAATCATCAAATGAGTCCTGCCGCTCTGGGTGGAGCGGACTGTCAGACTTGTACTGACTAAAATCCACCCTGTTCCTTCGGTTGCCCTTTGCATTCCAGGGCCACGGTATTCTGATAAGACAGTCTCGTGAATGAAAAGGCAGGCGATGATCATTCTGTTGAACTTAAAGAATGGTTGTAGAAGATTTGGTGAGTAATATAATGAAAGACAAATATGATTAATTACACTGGTCTACAAAAATTTACTTTTTTTTTGCCACAAGAGTTTTTTTTGCTATATATGGTTTTATTTTGACTCCCTTTTGTAGGAAATAGATATAGAATAAAATTGTTAGCCATCGTTTTTTTGTGACAGTCACTTGTATTTGTCATGAAAAATATTGATACTTTACTTACAATTAAATTAAAAAATACGTCTTTTTAAACCATATATTATGATTTTCTGGAATATTTAGCTTGAGGCTGGTCTACCACAAGTATCCAACCAAAAATTGCTAATATTCAAGGACTCCATTTGCACTGGTACGGGTTTTTCATGATGAAAATGACCTGCCGCAACCTTTCTCCTTTGTGTTGGGCATTGGATCCCAGATTTTTGGTACGGAAGCCAAAATGTGATTGTAAGTGTATTTAGAGAGACAAATTATAACTCTATGCTTGATATGTTTTAATTAGGTCCTCTATGAGATTTGTGTAGTCATTTGTTTCGTAATATATAAAAAATAGATTTTTTTTTTAAGTTTGTTATAAATCACCAAAAAGATGATTGAGGAACACTAATAACTGACTCAAACTAGATTAGTTTGTGTCAGTTATTAGTGTTCCTCTCTTATTGGGTACAAAAGCTAAATCATGAATTTTATTTGCAGTTACAATACACGTAGTTAGTAAATCATGGTATTAGTTCCTGCGCAATGTTTTATTTGGCATTGCAGGTATTGCTATAGCAACACTATCAGAAAGCGTTTGTATTGCAGAACGCACACTTACATATTTTACAGTGTATGCGTTATATTTATCACTTTTGCCATATAAGTCTGGCAAAACGACCACAGACACGTAGTGTGTCTGTGGTCTTTAGGATCCTGTTCAAAACATAGGGTTTCCGAAGCCATTAAGCGCACTCCTTTTGTCGAATTTGTAAAAATCTTTACTCTTGTTGTAGATCTCATATGAAGCACTCACTTTACTTTGAGGAGCCACGGAAAAACCAAAATTATCACGATAACACCATTTTACCCAAGTCAGCAAAATTTCTTCATTCACTTTTAGAATTTGGTTCACCACATACCTACTCGGCAGAAACTGTGAGGGTAAATGAAACCCACATCTTCTTTATGTGTTGAGAAACCAACAACGAGTAGCTTATGCATGACAAACTCACAATTGAGCACTACATTTGTTGCAATTCGAGCGCATTTAGTGGAAAGTTCGGTAAAATTTTAAGTGGCAGTCACAAAAAATCTGAGGCTAATAAAAACAAAGTATGTAGTGTTTTATGATGAGGGTAGATACTTTAGTAAAAATAAGTAAACACAATCTCTGTGGGAAAAACCTTGTCGACCAGTGTTATAATATAATAAAATAAAATATATAGTACCAGCATAAAAATTAATATTCATAAAAAATAAAATTCATAAAAATTTAGTGGTCGTGTGCTAGGTCCAGGTTCATTTTCATCGACCGATATATTCCTCAATGCTGGGCGCGAGTCTCTTCTAAGAGGGTCAAAGCCATAGTCCTCATGGCACTCCCCTCCGCGTTGGGAACTAGGACCTGATAGCAAATCAGGATTGTTTTGCGTTAGAGATTCCTCATTTTCCTTATTTTCGGATTATTTGTTCTCTTCAAGTGTCAGATTTCTTATGCCCATACCACGCGTATGTCAGGGGTTCACGATTTCAGGAAGTAGGCATTATATAGCATTATATATAGGTTCAACGTTATAGTAATCATCTTCCTCTTCTTGATTTTCAGCTTTAATGGAATCATCTTTTTTTTTCTAGTTGTCCTTTGAAATTTGTCTTCTTCATTTCTAGCTTCAACAATAATGGAATTATCTTCGTCATCCCTAGTTTTTCTGCAATAATGGAATGTCATTAACGTTATGAAACGGAAGTTTCAAAGTCACCGAAATAAACTTTAACAAAAAATCATTTACTGCCATGTTACATCCCATAATAGGATACATAAGACATGTGATAAGTAAGAAAACTAAAACGCGACGGGAGATAACGTCAAACTTGTAGCGGATGAATAAAATTGCTCCGCCACAGTATATAATGTAATATGTACATAATGTACTTACGTATACTGTCCCTCTTTAGAGTGCCCATCGGTACTTTTTTTGGACATCAAAGTACCTTTTCCGGTACGTGGTCTCAGAGCACTGGAATGGAATAAATTTCATTACATATTTTCAAAAAAATCAAATTAACAAACACTAATTACTAGAGTTTAAATAAAACCTGATACATATATAAAAATCTCGTGTCTTGACCAGTTTTTTGTATATATTTGGTAGGTTTGAGAATAGGTCATAGGCTATTTCTATAGCGGCCGGCCGATTTCTACCTACTAAACGCAGCGCGACCATAAACCGTGCTCTAGGTACTTACCTAGTGAGTACAAGTAGTGACCGATAGCCATTGTTCAATATCTTTCAAATCTTCATAAACATAATAAAAGAATGTAATAATAATAATAAACTTTTTACTTTACTTTTTATAAGTGTATCGCAACTAAAAAGTGTGAAATAAAAAACTTTTTACAAAAAAATATTTTTTTGTAAAAAGTTTCTAAAGTGCATCTTATTACAATTCTGATAAGTCCAAACACGGCTAGGCAACATTGATTTATTACGGAGTTCTAGTGCCTACATTCCGGCTTCATCATCATCATCAGATCACTTTGATGATACCATTTTCAACACTATTCAGAGCCATTAATTTATTTGTATTATCATAGTCGCTTAACTATCTCCATAGTGATATCTATGCGAGTATGAAGTTCCGTTGACCATTTCTGGTCTTCTTCATCAGTTCCATTTCATCAAATGTTACTTTTCGACTGTAAATGCTTAATTTCTCGATAAAAATACCAAAATCATATTACAGTTGGCTATAATATTTGAGGAGTTCCCTCGATTTCACCAAGATTCCATCATCAGATCCCGATTTGGTGACTATGGGACCATTTGGGAAATATACCCTTTCCAACAAAAAAAGAATTTTTCAAATTGGTTGGCAGCGACGAAGTTATGCGCGAACAAACATTAAAAAAATCATACAAACATCCGAATTGAGAACCTCCTCCTTTTTTAGAAGTCGGTTAAAAACAAAAAACAACAAACCTAGGTACTTACATCTCCTTGAATTTGATCAGGATGCAAAACTGCACTTTTTAAAGGTTTAAGAATGTTTCCATGATAGATTTAAAATTCTAGTCATACTGACTTCGCTGGTCTGTGTAGAGGAGTAATTATATTGTGACGTATTTATAGAATAAATACTTACGCAATACACTTTCGGATTTTCTTCACTTCAGATACCCTTTTTTTTTTAATTTTGTTTTTTCTATTCGCGATTGCAATTACTTATAATAAAACACGTTTATTTACGCGCGCGGCAACGAAAATGTATGGTCGCGAGCAAAACTTGCATAGGTCCTCCCTCGATGACGTCCGGCAGGACAATGGCGCGGTGCGCGCGTGCCGTTTTCACGTATTTATTTTATATTAAAAAAAATAAGTGCCATATTATAAATTTATCCAAAAATATCCCTGTCAAACCCGATTAGTAAATGAAATGTAAAATTTCCATAAAAGTTGCGTTCCCCCAAGTCTCATAAAACTTAAAATACTTTCAAAATCGACTTTATTTCAGATTTTTTTTTTATCGAGTGGAATGTTAAATAATGTGTTTTTAACCAAAAAAGTCACTAGATTAAAGATGTATCTGTACTATATATTTTTTTCCGGATTTAAATATGATGATTTCTCTGAAAACAACTCGATCTAGAAACGTAAATTTCGAAAAAGGGGCCCTTAAGTGTAAAAATCCTCGTATTAGTGCGATAAAAGCTATGGCTGGTGATCGAGGCATTTTAGTGTTTAGTGTGTACATGCCGACGGACGCGGTGGATCATTTACCCGAATTTTCGGATTGTTTTAGCGAGGTATGTGCCATAGTTGAAAGTAGTTCTATAGAAGCTGTATACGTGCTAGGCGACTTTAATGCGCACCCAGGGGAACTATTTGGTAAAGAGCTAGATAACCTATGCGCGGACCAGCAATGGATATGTGCTGATATTAGTATATTAGGCAATGTAACAAAAAACTATACGTTTATAAGTGATGTACATGGTTGTACTCGGTGGCTCGATCACTGCATTGTAAGTCATTCCGCGTGGCAAACAATAAACAATGTTACCATTAAATACGAGACGTACTGGTCAGATCACTTGCCGCTTGTTATTCAGTGCGATTTAAATCTAATTATAAGCAAAACTAATTTAAAAACAGATGACAGTAGGTGCAATAACGTTTTTTGGGGTAATAGAAGTAATGAACAAATAGACAAATATAGAGAATTTTGTAATAATAAACTTAAAGTAATAGATTTTCCTGAAGAATTTAGGCAGTGTAGTTTTAATATTTGTAATAATATGAATCATAAGAATTTACTAAACATAATGTATAATGAGATAATAAACACTTTAAAAGACGCATCTATCCACAGTAGTTGTAACAATTTCTCAACCAAATCAGATACAAAGCGGCCTGTGATAGGGTGGAATAGACATGTGCGTGGGGCACATATGGATGCCAGGCTTAAATTTCTTAATTGGGTTTGGTATAATAGACCAAGAGAGGGTCGTTTGTATGAAGAAATGAGGGAAAGTAGGAAAGTTTTTAAAAAGAAATTGAAATGGTGTTTTTTTTTTTTTTTTTTTTTTTTTCGGTGGGAAAATCATCCTAATGACATCCCCGCTCTTGGGCGGAGCGGGAGATAGTGTCAGACTCTTACTGACTAAAAACCCACTCCTGTTCCTTCGTTGCCTTCGTCCCAGGGCCCCGGGTTCCGCTTTCACACTACCCGTGGCCCCAGTAGGCTTCGACCCTGCTGGGCCCCTTCGATTTGCTGACATCTCCTTGAGGCGCGCGTGGAACAAAACGCGCCGTCGACGACTTGGGCTCGGTCCGGACGGTTACCGGACGGCCAGACGGCGAGCCACCCATTGCTCGCCGTCTGCAAGCCCGCGCCTACGGTGGCCGGAAATCGGGATCGGAATCCCGGCGGCGGTTGGAGCGTAAGGACCGTTGCCTCACGCGATCGGCCGCCTCCTTAGCTAGCATTACTGCTTCGCAGAAGGAGGCGACCGCCTGCCACTCCTCCTCGCTCCGGAGCATGGCCTGAACCAAGGCCCGGCGCGAGAGATCACCGTCGCCGATTGCCCCCACGAGGTCACGGCGTTGCTCTGCCCAAGCGGGGCACACCTCCACCGTGTGCTCCACCGTGTCCTCCGGGTGGGCCACACAGTGGCGACACCCGGGCGTCGTTTCCGCACGAATCCGGTGCAGGAACCTCCCGAACTTACCGTGTCCGGTGAGGACCTGCGTCATGCGGAATGTGAGGACGCCGTGAGGTCTTTCCAACCACGCCTCAAAGAGGGGACTTACCGCCATAATTGTGGCGTGCCCAAATTGAAATGGTGTCAAGACAATAGCGAACAAATTAAAATGAACATAATTGCTGATCACCATTCATCAAAGAATTTTGGTGAATTTTGGAAGGCAACGAACAAGTTAAATACTAAGCCTGGCATCCCTGTGAGTGTGGGAGGTGTGAGTGACAGTAAGAGCATAGCCGACTTGTTTAGGGAACACTTTGGGTTAAGTTCACCACTTGGCCCTTCAAAGATGATGCCAGATGCTGATCCTATCGTGGCTGGTGACTTGTTTAATGTGTCTGTTAAACAAGTGTCAGGCATAATCAAAAAGATGACCCGGGGTAAGTCACCTGGTCATGATGGGCTCAGTATCGAACATCTAAAGTATGCTGGAGTCCATTTACCACGCGTTCTGGCAATGTTTTACACATTGTGTCTCAGTCATTCATACTTACCCGTTGACCTCATGCGAACTATTGTGGTACCAATTGTAAAAAATAAAACGGGTGACTTATCGGATAAAGGCAATTACAGACCTATATCGTTAGCAACAGTAGTGGCCAAGGTGCTGGATGCTGTGCTTGATTCAGAGCTGGAAAAACATCTCAATATTCATGATGCCCAGTTCGGGTTTCGGCCTGGACTTTCTACTGAAAGCGCCATCCTGAGTCTTAAGCACACTGTCCAGTACTATACCCGGAGAGGTACACCTGTGTATGCATGTTTTCTCGACCTGTCAAAAGCATTTGACCTAGTTTCTTATGACTTGCTGTGGAAAAAGCTTAAGAAAACGGAAGTGCATACGCAGGTGCAGCGCCTCTTTCACTATTGGTATGCTAATCAGACAAATAATGTGAGATGGGCAGGCAGCCTCTCTGACGTGTACGGGTTGGAGTGCGGGACAAGACAAGGTGGGTTGACATCTCCCAAGCTCTTTAACCTGTATATGAACGAGCTGATGGTTGAGCTCAGCAGCACGCGCATTGGCTGCTCGATCGATAATGTATCTATTAATAATATCAGTTATGCTGACGACATGGTGCTGTTGAGCCCAGCTGTCAGTGCGTTGAGGCAGCTCATACATATTTGTGAGAATTATGCCCAAAACCACGGTCTTTTGTACAACTGCATGAAAAGTGAGTATTTGGTTTTTAAGTCTTCGAATAAAAGCCCATCTAGTGTGCCCAAAATAAAGCTAAATGGCGTGGAACTGAAGCGGGTAAATTATTTTAAATACTTGGGACACTATGTTACCGAAGATCTTGATGACCAAATGGACATAGAAAGGGAACGCAGGGCACTGGCGGTTAAGAATAATATGCTGGCTCGTAGGTTTGCTCGTTGCAACGAGCATGTTAAGATTTCACTTTTTAAGGCGTACTGCCAAACCTTCTACACGAGCAGCCTGTGGATTAGTTATACACAGAGATCGCTCAGTGCCCTGCGCGTTCAATATAATAACGGTTTCAGGATGTTGATGGGGCTGCCCCGTTTCTGTAGTGCATCTAGCATGTTTGCGGAGGCTCGCGTTGATGGTTTTCATGCCATTATACGCAAGAGAACCGCCTCCTTACTGCGCAGAGTGCGGGGCAGTACTAATAGCATCCTGAAGGTAGTCGCTGACAAACTCGACTCAAAAATAATGCAGGCTTTCATGCGGGTTCTTGTTAGACAGAGTGAAATGTGTAACTGAGCCTGCATATTTAAGCAACATTTTTATTATTTTCGTTAATGGTATTTACTAACATAGGTTTTTAAGCAATTTGTACTACTAACAAAATATGGATATTTGTCCGAAATAAACTTTATTATTATTATTATTATTATATATATAACTATTTTATACAGTTTAAATTAAAAAAGGTAAAGAATTTTTTTTTAATCAAGAAACAACCGACGAAAAATTCCACCACTGGGGGTCCAGAATCATGTACTGGATCCATGGTATCCGTTTGTGCATCGATGTCAGACACACCCTGTATTATCTTTACGCCGTGAAACTAACAAGTCATATCTGCACCGAAATCAACAGTAGCGTCAAATAATTCAAACTCATTACTGAATGAAAGTTCTAAAAACTAAAGCTCTAGAACTTTCTACAAAAGCCCACCGCAAGTACCTCCATTGTTATTAGTTTTTCAGGGAATTTGTACTTTCTGTCTTATACAATAGATTCGAAATTCGCATGAAATCGTGAGCTTTTGGAAAATGTTTTTATTTTTATTATTATTTATGACCCTCAAAGCGACTGCATTGTACTAGAGTTGCCTTGTTACGTTGTTTGCTAGAATTTTCCTGGCTCGGCGTATGAAAGCGATTTCCCCGACTGGAAGGCAGTCGGTTTTGTTTCGACAGCGATACAAATGCGAACTGTGATAGGCGATATTCTCTAACGACCCTTGCGATAGTGAAATGGGTTCTAGTGCTATAGTGTCATAGTGATTGGTTATTATTGTGCGGACAAAGTGTTATTTGGTTTATAAAGTCATCTACTTGTAAACCAGCCTTTAATTACCCACGTTCGTAATACTAACGCATCTAAAAAAGAAACGAATATTAATAATATTTCTTTTGCCACAGATAATCTACAGCACCCCTGGACCCAACGAGAAGCTGGAAGACACGCTGCTGTACCAGAACATGCAGCGCAATCACCCCACCGCGCCCGTCATCAAGGAGTTCCTCACCATGCTCGCCATCTGCCACACCGTGATCCCCGAGCGCGTGGGCGACCAGCTCAACTACCACGCGGCCTCGCCAGGTGCGTGTGTGTGTAGCCGGTAAGCGCAGGCGGTGAGCGGCTCTGCGCCCGTCATCAAGGAGTTCCTCACCATGCTCGCCATCTGCCACACCGTGATCCCCGAGCGCGTGGGCGACCAGCTCAACTACCACGCGGCCTCGCCAGGTGCGTGTGTGTGTAGCCGGTAAGCGCAGGCGGTGAGCGGCTCTGCGCCCGTCATCAAGGAGTTCCTCACCATGCTCGCTATGTGACCTCGCCCTCGGTCTCTACCATATC
Organism: Mythimna vitellina; assembly: GCA_949316375.1. Lineage (NCBI taxonomy): Eukaryota > Metazoa > Arthropoda > Insecta > Lepidoptera > Noctuidae > Mythimna > Mythimna vitellina. The sequence goes on along the minus strand of OX438689.1, from coordinate 838,331 downwards.
CTGCATACCCAAAGTTATCGGGTTTTAAGATCGTTAATGTGCAGCAAGAACAATGTTGCCCAGAGTATCGTCCCCTGAGGAACCCCGGTATTAATAATCGATTAACCGGTCGAACAGCCATCGAAGATGATTTGGATGGACCAATCTTTCGGGAAATCGGCAATCCAATCACGCAACCCAGCAGGTACATTAAAGGAAGGAAGGTTACCAATAAGGCATTCGTGCCAGACCTTGTCAAAAGCCTTCGAGATGTCAAAAGAGATAGCAAATGCTTCACCATGTTTTCGATAAGTTACTCCAGTTGTGAATAGCATAGTTTAGAAGATCCCTAGTTGAGTAGAGTAGTGCGGCTAACGCGACGTGTGGTGTTGCAGACGAGCGCGCGCTGGTGCTGGGCGCGCAGGCGTGGGGCTACGTGTTCGACCAGCGCACGCCGCGCGCCGTGCGCCTGCGCGCGCCGCACGCCACGGAGGAGTACGCCGTGCTCAACGTGCTGGATTTCACCTCCGCGCGCAAGCGCATGTCCGTCATCGTGCGCACGCCTACTGGTCTATATACTGCATCTTTTATGGTTCTACACACTGTTAATAATTCAATGCACTTACTCGGAAAGCCGCTCCAATCTCTACCGCTTTTAGACACGCATTAAATTGTTTTCTGCACTAATGCGACAAAGTGCTGCTCGCCACGCCGTCCCCACGAATCGCTGGTCAATCCCTGTTTATTTATTTTTTTCTTAAGTGGTTGCGCCGATATCCATTTGAACATACCGCATAATAATTAGCTCAAAAATTAGCCGCATTATTACATTACAATTCCGCGTTTCTCGCATTTACCTCGAGAGAAAGGGGACCCAAGAGTCAATAATACGTCAGATCTGTGACCTGACTAGAGGCTTCCGTAAAAAGATGTCGGAACGCGAACATTTTAATGGCGGCGGCACGCTCATTACAAAAAAATTGCTAATCGTTGGATTTAATAGCTTTAAAAGATGTTGTAACGCTAACAATTTTTGTGCAGTACAGGGAACACGACATTTCATCGCCATTTGTTCATGTACATATCCTTTTCGAGCTGGTTTCCCTGTCTAGCCTACGCCGTGTCACAGCTCAAACTACGATTCATCAAATATTGCAAAGTGTCACGCATCTATTTTTATTGAAAACAATTTCGGAAAATACAATCCACACCCTAAGTATCGTTAGTCCGCGCAACAAGTAAGTGTATTGAAAAACGTCGTTTGATTGGCTTTTTTTCGTATTTGGCTCCATAAAACCGATTACCGCTTTGGTTGCGATGACTAATTTTCTCCACTACTGTAATTTTTTTGTATCAAAATGTTAAGCGTGAGTGTGTGTGTATGTTCTCGTGTTATTCTTTCTTACCTGCGAAGTCGATCGTGAGCCAAATGCTCAGCTGCAATGTCCCCCCGGCAGGCGAGATCAAGCTGTACTGCAAGGGCGCGGACTCGGTGATCTACCCGCGGCTGGCGGGCGGCGCGCACGCTCGCTTCGCGGACGCCACGCTGGCGCACCTGGAGCTGTTCGCGTGCGACGGCCTGCGCACGCTCGTCTTTGCCGTGGCCGACATCTCCGAGCAGTTCTACCAGGTTCCTTGCACTCATTTATTATATTTAATAGAAAGATATGCTAAAAATATGAGCTAGTCAGCGGTGTTGACATTTAATCGAAACTTATAGGTTTTTATGCACCTAAACCAACGACCTTAGCACCTAGACGTCTATTAACAAGCAACGCATGTCTATCAACACATGATTATAGATCTGATGTCTCGACCAATCAGAACGCAGTACCCGGCTCCCCTGTACCAATCGAACCAATCAGAATGTAGTACCCCACTCCCCGTACCTCGGCTAGTTGACAGTAGGCGTGGGCAAAGTGTGTCATCTTTGCGATTGGAACATTTGCGTCTGAGTCACTGAAATGTTCCGAAACAGTGATATATATCATTTGAAACATCGGCTCAAAAGATACAAACGGACCATTTGGAACATCGGCTCAAAAGATACAAACAGAACTGTTAGAACAATGGCTCAAAAGATACAAACACTTCATTAATACTGACTGGTATGAATCGTGATCTGAACAACGTTGCGCCATATACACCAACAAATTTATTTAATTGATTTGAGAATAATTTAAAGCAAATATTTTTAGTTCAGTTTATTAAAATTACTATTTATGCTTTAATTTGAATTTAAAAAAGACTGTCATTGTATTTAAAACTTTACTGCTGTTCCAATCTTTCGGAACACTAAAATGTTTCGGAATAGTGAGTCGGTTCAGTAAAGCCACACACACACCTAGTTGACAGAATTGTTTTGGTCGCTAGTTCAAGCATGAGGCGTCTAGTGACTGCAAAACCAATTACCCTCTATAAGAAACTTCTTTTTAATTCCAATCTCTAAAAAACATGTCTTTTCTAATACTTTGAGTGGCTTCGTTTTTGAATGATTAAAATTTTCCAATGTGTTCTGCTAATACTGAAAAATTCACAAAGTAATAATGTAATGTTTGTTGTCCAGGACTGGGCAAACACATACCACAAGGCCAGCATAGCGATACAGGACCGCGAGCTGAAGATCGAGGAAGCGGCCATGCTTATAGAAAACAATCTGCGACTGCTCGGCGCCACCGCCATCGAGGACAAACTGCAGGTCAGACATACACACACTATGCTATACACATAAAAATTTAACATGGTTAGAAGTCGAAAAGAATACAAATAAAACTGTTAAAAAATATTTGCCCTGTTACTCCTTAATAAGGGCGATTTACACCATTAAAACCGAATAACATAAGCCCTTTCAAACTGCGTTCAACTACTGTCAGTGTTAATATTGCTTAACAATTGTCTCTGACAGCTCTTGAACGCAGTTTAAGCAGATTGATCGCCACCAGTTCCATCGGCACGTGGATGCAGTGCGGCGATGAGCGAAGCGAAGCGGACACCAATAGTCGGTTTGAAACTTTCCCGCAAACTCTTGCAGTGTAACTTACATTAAATAAATGGTGGCTATATCGGCGACATCGCGCGCATGTAGGACAGAGCTGCCGCGTCGCGTTGAACTGACGTGAACCGCAGTGGTAGCTTCGTAACCGCAATCGCGGTGAATAACTCACGTAGGACGCCGCGTAAGCTACAAGTGTAGTTTGTATGAGTAATGATAGTTTCGTAATCGAATTCATATTTGGAGATTACCTGGCGCAAACGCACAAAGCAGGTACAAGTTGATCAGCCTTGAGGCATGCCATTGTCATAACAAATCCTTTGTTAAAAAGGGATAGTGCTATCCGTCTTGTATCTCTCTCACAACGGCAGTGGCACGTTATAGTAGGGAGGTAGGATCATAGTAGGGGGTTGCATTTGTGAGGACATTGACTTAAAATATGATTCTTTACAGGACGGAGTCCCCGAAACGATAGCAGCGCTCCTAAAGGCGAACATCAACCTGTGGGTGCTGACAGGTGACAAGCAAGAGACGGCCATCAACATCGGCCACTCCGCCAGGCTGCTGCACAGTAACATGCCACTCATCATCCTCAACGAGGACAGCTTGGACGTGAGTATCGGATCACCATCACCAGTGGATACAGACAAACAGGAGTATTTACCGGAATCGTATCCTTGTAGCCGCAATGACCTCCCCGATTTCTGCGTATGCAACTATCAACGACCTTACAGACACTAGCCTTGTGCTTGAACTAGCGCACCAAAACAATTCTGCCAATTAGCCGAGGTACGGGGAGCAGGGTACTGCGTTCTGATTGGTCAAGACATCAGGCCTATAATCAGTGTTGACAGACATGCGTCGCCTGTTTGATGTCTAGTGGCTGTAAGGTCGTTGGCAACAACATATCGTTGCATAACTGTTTTATTGAAAAATTTAATAGCAAGTGCTCGCCGAATACTGCGAATAGGTGGTTTCACGCGGACGGTGATGGCGTGCAGCCCGATACTGTCACTCTTCCCTTAGCCTCAATATTGTCACCATGTAGAGACACGTTCATACAGTCTCTATAGAATGAAATTACAGCTCGATAATAACACTACGACACACTGGCTCGTGTAGTTACCACCTAAACCTGTTTTGAATCGAAACTGACAAATCGATATGATAGAAATATTAATGCCCAATGCCATATCAGGACCCAGGTCAGTTTACGCCGTGGCAGGATTCATGAAATCAGACATAAATGAACCTATGAGTCTACACCAGCTTTTTAAACGTTTCTTGAGACTTTTGAGAAATCAAAACCGTCTTTCACATACTGTTTTAAGCCCTATATTGAGATTTCTCAATATATTTCCTGTCTAACTATAAATATTTTTCCCAGGGTACCCGCGAGTGCATATCCCGTCAGACAATGGAGTTCGGCGACAACCTCGGCAAGCAGAACGACGTGGCGCTCATCATCGACGGCAAGACGCTCAAGTACGCGATGGGCTGCGACCTGAAGAAGGACTTCTTGGATCTCTGCATATCCTGCAAGGTGGTGGTGTGTTGTAGGGTGTCGCCCATACAGAAGGCTGAGGTTGGTATCTTGCACAAACATCTGGCTCTTATCTACTATAGTGTATTCACGTTAAGAAAATGGTGACTTATCGTTTCACTCAGCTTAGCCACGCCCTTTGACCAATGAGACCATAGTAAAATAGTAAACCCGTGTTCAGACAGTACGGACACGTCTTTTGTTAATTTTAAAAATTAGTATCTTACCTATTAGTAAAAATAAAAGTGAAAATTCTTACGATTATGATTGAATTTTAATATAATTGCGTAATAATTCTATTTGATTGTATTGTGTAATAAAACAGTTTTTTTAAGTCAGTCTTTTTTTCTCTTAAAGGTCGTAAAGACGTATTCATACTGGTATAAATACGTCTTTATTTTGCCGTTGCACTGATGACGTCACTATTTTCTTAATGCGTATAGAATAATAGAATGACTAAAACTTCAGTGTACATAGTCTGAGTATGTACGAGTCTTGTTTTATACATGGGCACACATTGCAAATCGAAACTTTTCCATCGCCTTGCGGGAAATTACGATAAATGTGGGAGTAACCTACAATATCTTAAACATATTTCATTTGTGTTACCATTCGTTTTGATAATCTTGAAGGTGAATCATGCAACATCAACTCCGAGGCGTTCGGTTATCGGCACAAATACATATCATCTATTTATGTCCTCCTAGGTTGTAGAAATGGTATCAGTAGCGACAGGAGCCGTAACGCTAGCGATAGGCGATGGAGCCAACGACGTAGCGATGATACAACGCGCATCTGTCGGTGTCGGCATCTCCGGCGTGGAGGGGCTGCAGGCTGTCTGCGCGTCCGACTACAGCATCGCGCAGGTAACACTATGTGTGACAACGACGTAGCGATGATACAACGCGCATCTGTCGGTGTCGGCATCTCCGGCGTGGAGGGGCTGCAGGCTGTCTGCGCGTCCGACTACAGCATCGCGCAGGTAACACTATGTGTGACAACGACGTAGCGATGATACAACGCGCATCTGTCGGTGTCGGCATCTCCGGCGTGGAGGGGCTGCAGGCTGTCTGCGCGTCCGACTACAGCATCGCGCAGGTAACACTATGTGTGACAACGACGTAGCGATGATACAACGCGCATCTGTCGGTGTCGGCATCTCCGGCGTGGAGGGGCTGCAGGCTGTCTGCGCGTCCGACTACAGCATCGCGCAGGTAACACTATGTGTGACAACGACGTAGCGATGATACAACGCGCATCTGTCGGTGTCGGCATCTCCGGCGTGGAGGGGCTGCAGGCTGTCTGCGCGTCCGACTACAGCATCGCGCAGGTAACACTATGTGTGACAACGACGTAGCGATGATACAACGCGCATCTGTCGGTGTCGGCATCTCCGGCGTGGAGGGGCTGCAGGCTGTCTGCGCGTCCGACTACAGCATCGCGCAGGTAACACTATGTGTGACAACGACGTAGCGATGATACAACGCGCATCTGTCGGTGTCGGCATCTCCGGCGTGGAGGGGCTGCAGGCTGTCTGCGCGTCCGACTACAGCATCGCGCAGGTAACACTATGTGTGACAACGACGTAGCGATGATACGTATATGTACATGAAAGCAGAAACTGTCACTTCAACGCACAATCAAAACTACTGGGCTAGTCCCAGTAGTAACATTTTGCACAAGGCCCTCTTTTATGACGATGGCGAGCACTATAAAAGGATTTTCCAAAATTCAGCCCTCTAAGGGGATGAAGCCGGAGGGTCTAAAGTTTGTGGAGATCTCTACATTCACGTGGGTGAAGCTAGTTTTGATACAATAAAAAAATCTCCACTGTACACTTGGGTCTAGCCTGGTGAACAGCAATGTATGAGGTCTAAACCCCGATTACATCAATCTTCTGAGCTACATAGACACATTGCACTTTGTGTACAGTTCCGTTTCCTGCTGCGACTGCTGCTGGTGCACGGCGCGTGGAACTACTCGCGCATCAGCAAGCTGATCCTGTACTCCTTCTACAAGAACATCTGCCTCTACGTCATCGAGCTCTGGTTCGCCATCTACTCCGCCTGGTGAGCATTCATAAGCTTAACATCTATCGGGAGAAGAGCATAAATAAAAGTTTTTTTTTAATTGATATAAACCAGTGCTTGACTGCGATCCCACCTGATGGTAAGCAGTGATGCAATCATTAATGGTGAGGCGCACTAGTTTATTAAGAGCCTATTCACTCTAGCCTTGAAGAGACCAAAATTATAGTTAGACGGGAAGACCGCAGCAGGCAAATTGTTCCAAAGCTCATCTTTAAAGTCTCCTTTCAAAAACTTGTGTATTCGAACTTATTTCGATTTCTCTTGAAAATCTCGTTAACTTAAACTACAATTTGTACTAAAATTGAATAAGTGCCGTCTGGTGACAATAACGGCTAACTCTTTTTTTATATACGAATTCACGTTTGTGTGAACGTTTACATTAAGGGCCGGTTGTAGTCACAGAGTATGTATAATTTTGTATAGTTATTCATGAAACTATAGTAAAGTAGTATTAATTTTTGTTACTAGATGGCGTTGTTAGATGAGCTCACTTTTCTACATCTCGCTATGGTTTCGTTACAAAGCTTTCATAAGGTCTCGACCGAATTATGATTAAACGTCTTCCTAGTAACATTCGTATTATTCGTGGTCATTCGGAGTCAGATACGGAACAGTGAGCAATTTTGGTAAGTGCGACAGTAGCGCTCCCTATCGGTAAAAAAAAGTTGTGAGTAAAGTGAACACGTGACAGTGTAGTTGTGTGCCGGACAAACTGTAAGTAGTCTTTGTGTAACTTGTGCATTTCAAAGACTTAAAAATTTTCCAAGTCTTTGAATTTGCAAGACTTGTTCATTTTCAAAAAGTAACCAGACGGGGAATCCATGCCCAATTTCGGCTAAGTGTTAAAAAGTTCAAACACTTAGAATAATTTTGATAAAACTGGACTTCCGGAATTTGAACTTAGGAAATTTCGAAGTATTGTTGGAACACCAACATTGTCATTTAATGGCTTTGATTAATTCATAATAACCACTCTTTACACAACGTGCAAAAATTAAATTACCTAAAAGGGTATCTTACTGGTGAAGCTGAACAACTTTTGCGACATCTTCAGATCACAAGTGATAACTATTCTATTTGTTGGAACATTTTAGAAAATATATTTAACAATAAAAAAATTCTAACAGATTGTATCTTGAAAAGATTCTTTAGTCAAAAAAAACCTTAGTAATTAGTCATCTAACTGTTTAAAAGAATTGTTTGACGCCACTAATGTATGTTTAAATGCTTTAAAAATTAAGGTGTTGATATAACAAATTGGGATCTCATTGTTATTTATATCCTATGTTCTAAATTAGATAATGAATCTCTCAAACAGTGGGAAGCTAAAATTTGTTATAACAATAATGGATTACCAACCTTAAAGAGTTTTTTAAGAGTTTATTGAGCACAGATTTAGGTCACTTGAATTCAAAAGTCACATTATGTTCATCAGAGTAAGTCATCTGAATGTTCTTTTTGTTCGAACAATAGCCATAAAATAGGGAACTGTAAAGAATTTGCTGAAAAGGAATTGTCATCGCGTCGTAATTTTGTCCAAAGTTCGGGATTGTGTTTCAATTATTTAGGCGCAAACCATTCGGTAACATCGTGTCGTTTGCCCACTAGATGTAGAATTTGCAAGAAGAAACACCATTCATTGCTGCATTCAACCAATAATAACCAACCAACTGATAATAAGGAACCAAACAAGCAATCAGTTGATTGTAACCGCAACAACATCAAAAGACGAGACCACGGTGAGCAATGGTGACCAGGCGTACGGCAACGCGCCACCGGTACATGGTGGACATTCCACCTATACGCACAAAACGTTTTGGGAACACATTCATTGTGCGTACAGCTAAGGAGTGGAATTCCTTGCCGGAATCTGTGGTTCCTGATAGCTACAACCCGGAAATCTTTAAGTCAAGAGTGAATAGGTTACTTCTAGGTAAGCGCGTTCCATTGTCGACTGCATCGTCGCTTTCCATCAGGTGAGATGGCGGGTCAAGCGCGAACCTATCGAGAATAAAAAAAAGGCAACATAACTAGTTATTTTTCCTGTCATACGAAGAGATAGCCAAAACGTGGAAGTCTTCCCGCCTACCTGTAACCCGTCAGCTCTGAAATCAAGAGTGAAAAGTTATCATCGTTTTTGGACACTGTCTTTCCATCATATTCTTCGTCCATCGCTTTTCGCTAGGCAAGATAGAAGACAAGAGCTGGCTCATCAAAAAAAAAAAGTACCTATATTTGATTATTTGGTATGGTCTGCAGGTCAGGACAGATCCTGTTCGAGCGCTGGACGATAGGGTTCTACAACGTCATCTTCACCGCTCTGCCGCCTTTCGCCATCGGGCTCTTCGACAAACTCTGCTCGCCTGAAATCATGCTAAGGGTAAGATTATTTTATTTAAATAAAACATTTCTTTCTAAAATCTAAATTAAGAGGGTCCTTTTCCACTCGCCTATCGTCAACATCGAGCATGGTTTCAAAGCTTGTTACTTCATCTAACGCAATTCAACGCGATGTTTGACGAAGAGGCAACGCGAAAAAACAGAGAAAACGCTTGAAAACTCTGTTAGTATTCGGTAATTCCGTTATTTACTCGAATATTTCACAAAATTTGTTCCATGAAATACGTGTTTTTTTAAACACTTGAAGTTTTGAACAAAATTGTTGTTATTCAGAATCTTGATTAAATTTGCAAGGCATATTTTTTTGACTTTTTTAATTTTTGAGTATATTATAAAGTATCAAAGTTCATGCAAAATAGCAGATTTTCAGAGGTCTTTACTGGACTAGTTTTACACGAATTTGCAAATTTATTTCAGTAGAAGCTTAGATAATATCCACAAGCGTGTTTCCAAAATATCTAATGAAAAATGTGTAATAACGTCATAATCGCAAAAGAGCGGTTGTAAAAAAAAAAACTGTGAAAATGTATGCCCTTAAGATTACAATTACTTTGGCTAGCTACTATTCTTTTTGGTGAGAAATCATCATATAATTGGAATCATGAAAGAGAATTTCTACAGTACATAATATTTGGCCTGTGTATAACGTTCCGTAGCACCCGGTGCTGTACATCCCGTCGCAGCAGGGCATGCTGTTCAACGTGCGCGTGTTCTGGGTGTGGGCGGTGAACGCGCTCATGCACTCGGTGCTGCTGTTCTGGCTGCCCATGCTCATCGCCTGCCACAGCGTGCTGTGGCCGCACGCCATGGACGGCGGCTACCTGCTCCTGGGCAACTACGTCTACACGGTGCGTACGCGGACCTAAACCTGGAACGTCCTATTTATTTACTATATTACATTTAGTCTTCCTTTATATTTCGGATCTGCAAGTCATGCTCTTTGTGTCTTTGCTCGATTATAAACCCTCAGATAAATTAGGGGACAAAATGTCCCCCAACATGACGCGCAACGCTCAAATAATGTGACGCTGTTACGTTGCACAGTGTCCCGTAACTTGCGCCTCAATATTTTACAACACATTTACGTGACGTTGGACAATATGTTGGACAATTTGACAGCGTTACAGCGAGCGAAACAGTGACACATTCGAGCAAATCAGTGTTTCGTTACAAATAAATACCCTAGTGTGTGTATACTACCGTTAGATAAACCTGTGATAACATTTTGTGTGGTTGCAGTACGTGGTGCTGACTGTGTGCCTGAAGGCGGGCCTGTCCACACACTCATGGACGTGGGTCACGCACGTGGCCATCTGGGGCTCCGTGCTTTTGTGGTTCCTCTTCTTGCTGATCTACAGGTCAGTACCGAATAAATTCAATTATTTATTTCTGAACGCTTTAAATAGAAATGCATCAGCTGCCCCCCTCTAGCCTAGATGTCCGTTGTAAACAAAAACCTGAAGACAGACAATAAGGGTGATGTGGCGAAGAGTGACATGGAGAGCGGACCCTAAATAATGGGATAAGGTTAGTTAGGAAGAGAGCTGCTTCACCGTGACCCACAACGTCAGCTATGACCACATCACTGTGTCGTCGCGTGGGCGTAAACGACTTTTGGTTGGTTAACACTGCGTCGCGACATAACATAGTGATGCGAGCCGTCCGTATCTTTTCCATAATAGCTAGATGGGCTTGTATTCCTATTATATCTATACCTACAAATAATAAATCTGTAGAAGTTTTTTAGGTGTGCGCGCTTCACCTAAAATGTTAGAAGTCGATGTAGATAACTTTTATACAATAAAATTGTGTGTAACTTGATATATTACTCAGGCTTTGTTTCATCGCAATCGATTAATTATATCGATGAAAATGACAGTTGAACTTCATGTTTGATTGTGAATTTTACGTAAGTTTCTGAGTGGCGGAAATATGACCATCGCCCACGTTTGCAGACAGTTCTACTGTTCAAAATTGGACGAAAACAATTATAGTTGAATTGTTGTTAGACTGATGCTTTTTTAGCCAACTTCAAAAAAAGGAGGAATTTATCAATTTGGTTGTATGTTGTTTTTTCTAATTTTTTTTATGTGTGTTACCGTCAGTACAGTCAAACTGACTGACAACTAATTTTTTCTCGCCGAATTTTTCCCTTTAATTTATTTTAATACACCAAATAAAAGGTCAAAAATTCGAAAAAAAACCATATTACATCACCGTATACACAACGACTTGGCGATGATGTTGTGATGAAATGCTGACGAGAAGCCGGGCACGAGAACAAGAAACACAGCCAACATCTTCGGGTTCGTCGCTCAGCTCCGCCTCGCAGCCGCCGGGACCTGCGCCAGCCGTGAGTCCAGAGATTCCGACAGCTGCATGCCGCCGATGATGATTTACCTACCTTAAGAAGAATGTCCAAAACGATGATGACGGTGGCGAGCTCAGGATCAGCTCCACTGATGACTAATAAAGGGTTTTTTGAATTAATTATTTTAAGCTGAGAACGTCTCAAAACTTACTTTAATGAACACATTACATTGCGCGATTGTTAACTTAGTACAAAATGGTAACCATATAGAAATGCTAAATCATGCAAACAATGTATGATTTAGCATTTCGTTTCGATTTTATCGTTTTAGGCCGGTTTTAGTGCTCGATTAACCGACGGCACGCATGCGTACTCGCTTGACCGAGTGCGTAGCAATATACGCGTTCATGCGGTCGGTTGAGCACTGTCACGACTTGTGAATTTTCATAAAAATGACAAGCGCGACCGACGTACGCACCGACGGTCGGTCGAACTCTAAAACCGGCCTTAATGTCCAAATTACGTAATACTCTTGTAATAATTATAAATATGATTTGTATTTAAAAGTTTTAGACTTACCAATGAAAAGAAATCCCTTCTTGGGCTACGCTACACACTTGGCTTCGTTTCAGACACGTTGCAATAGCTTAAGACGGCATAACTCTTGTTTTTCACGGAGGTTTGTACATAATCACATTATGAGTACGATTGACGGCCGGTGTCAATCAAATTTCGGTCGAACCATAAGTTGAACTATGATCATGCTCATACTTTATGGCACGCCTGCCCCGCCCACAAGGCCATTCTAACCTCTTTCATCTTTTCTGTGGAACGTACCATAAACACCGTAACCAAAACTATATTTAACAATGGGAAGCTTAAAATAGCAGACAGAATATTTTTGTTTAAGAAAAATAACGCCTGATAAAAAAAAAATAGCAACCTACTAAATAGTCTCTAACTTCGTTTGATTACGGTTGGTAGACAAAATTCTTTTTGCTATTGATTTCTCATACAGTCCTTTAAGATATGGCCTAGATTTCAGTTTTGGCGAAAAGAAATAAATATATATGCCAACTGTGTAAGGCAAAAGCTTCAATCCCATTTGATCATTATTCTTTCTCAGTAACAGTACGGAGTATGGACTCGTGTCCGATTAATCTCAAGAGGCACGGGGATTTTTTTTTCAAGTTGCCGTATGTCATTACATCTTAGATTTTGTATCTGAGACTGAGGCCCTGAACCTTTGGACGGCGTACAAGGGGCCGAAGCCAACTCGCATAAATTTTCGGTTTTAAGTAACAGACAGGCCTTTTAGATAATTTTAACGGAACGTGATACCAACCGACGATTACCCCTGTACGCGTTACGCTAGTGCACCCAAGGACAACCCCCGGTTGATGAAAAACTATTGCGACATAGGCAAATAAAGATAATAGGGCCATGGTTTTTTGAGTCTTAAGTGGACTGGTAACCTGGAACTATGTTAAGACTATGGCCCCTGCCTGAACAATGTTATTAATATCCACCGATAAAAAAGCAGGGGGTGACTTGCGCACTCAATAAATGGGCCCCCAAAAACGGTTGCTAGCACGAAGTGACGTAGCACCAAGAGGACAACATATCCTGAGGTGCTTGAGGAGAGGAGAGGCATACCACGGCTCACACTAGGACAATCCCAGAAGTACGGTCAAGATCCCTACCAGCACCTTACTGGATTATGCGTCCTCCCGAGTACGTTTGCTATTGCGAATTTCCACTCAAGCCAGCGAATAAAGGCAAGAGAGAGGTGGGAGCTCTGTTCCTCGACGGTGTTCATTACGACCGGCCAATAAAGACAAGCCGGAGATGAAGAACAAGTATTATCCCGGAAGATCGGGTCTGTGGGGTCGCTAATGCCCAACAGTTCGCCACAAAACCGCCTTGCGGATTGTATCTCTCGTATCTCTCTTTGTCTGGCCCCTTACCCTAGGCATGTTACGGCAAAGCAAACGCTACCGATACAGACCTAGGGTTTGGAGCACTCAAGCTGGAGCTTGGTGGACCACGACGTCAACGTAAAGATACGGCGATGGGATTATCCTTATTATTATTAATAATAATCCGAAAGTGAAATATCGATCGAAATTAAATCAGAGACTTCTTTGAGTGTTTTTTTGCTATTCCTCAGAGATTTGACCATCCAATTCCACTTCATAAATTACTCTGTAATGTACAATAAAGAACATTCTATCTTAGGGTATTTTTAATATCATGCGGTTTTGGTCACGCATGCGGGATTGCCCCGCACGCGTGTCCCGCGGAAATGTCCATTTCATACAAGTATTTATTGTAATGCGTGGAATACGCACGCCGGACCCTTTTTTTTGCATTTTGACATTTTTTTTGCGTGATGAAATCCGCACGATATTAATAAATGATAAATGATATTTATTTTGTAGTAGGTTTAAAAAAACACTTTTAGACGTCAATTTTTTTTTTTGTCATTTTCAATTAGATGAGGCCGGTGTTTCCTAGCTGACTACCCTGAGAAGAAACACTGAAACAAACTCAGGGGTCAAAGTCTCTTTTTAAGTCCATACAGTTAATATGTAATGGTCAAATCACATGAGAACCATGCAGGTTTGTCTGAGATGGTCTTTTGAAGAAAGAACCATACAGATTTGAGTTGACCTGTCCAGTCATTGCAAGCATTTGTCAGTATTCGTAAAGCTCAACCCAGGACTACTAAGGAGCTCAACGACTTGACGAACAATACATTTGGGTAGGCCGCAGAATATACTTAAATTGCCAGACATACGTTAAAATTACTGAAAAGGAAAAAAAAAGCAATCAACATTGACAATTGACATTAAAAACACCCTCACTGTATTTTGTATTTTTATGCTGACAATATGTATTTATAATGAGATATTGGTTTGTTCGCAGCAATGTGTACCCTACGATCCTCATCGGGTCGGTGATGCGCGGCATGGACCGCATGCTGTTCAGCTCGCTGGTGTTCTGGCTGGGCCTGGTGCTCATCCCAATAGCCACGCTCATCCCCGACGTCATCGTCACTGTGTAAGTACCTGACACCTGTCTGTTCTGCTGCCAAGAGCTCGTCGTCCGTCGGTACTAGGACGGTGATTGCAGACCAATCCCTTTCGAAATCTGGCTGTGCTGGAAATTCGTTGAACATAATTTGAGAGGATTTTTACACAACTTTAGATATGGCACAGCGCGGAGATGGGTCCAAAGCTTAAAATCGTTTTAAACTGGGTTTTGTCGAATTTTCATGTAAGTAACGTGGTGCACATACATTGTGCAGGGCTTTAAGGCATTCTTTGCCATCCAATTTTTGGGTAAATCGACTAACCCACTGTTTTCAAGGCTCAACGTTATTCGGCAATTAACGTTGTAAAAAACACCGGCAAAGAGCGAGTCCGCCTCGCCTATCCAGGTTCCGTACCTTGGTAGGAAACATATTTTTTCCATTTCCTAAATTAAATTTTAGTTTTTTGTTTTGCTACGCATAACTAAGCTTGTCTGTGAATGGTTTTAGAAAAGTGCTAATTAGAGACATCCTAATTTTTTTCTTTAATGTTAACATTAAGCTCTTATTAAATTGATGATAGATATTTTATGTTGCTCCACAAACTTTGTACATTAAGAATTGGCATTTAGTGGGGTTCTTTTTTCATAATAAGAATTAAAACATGATTTATTTAATTTACATAATTTAATTTAATAAGTTTCCCTTATATATATCACACTGCTAACTATTTCTAGTCGATCATCTATCGATACAAGTAATGAAAGATTAAAAGACAACTGAAGTTGCACTATAAGGGTTCCTTTTCGACAGCAGTAGTAAGTAACCCTTATCATGTGACTGTCTGTCGCAGCAGCTCGTCTGCGTCAATGAAATTGAACAGAAATTGGAATAATGTTTTCTCTTCCAAGGTATGGAATCCTCAGAGCGCGAGTTCAAATTGAACTTTGCCGGTTTTTCGGAACGTCCACCCTCCGCTACGGCAGAGGCGACGAAGTGCGCGTCCATACTTAGAGTAGTCGTAATGCGGGCCACAGCGTGCGGCGCACGTCGGGCTCGGCCGTGTTCCCGCCCGCGCAGCTCATCGCCATGGGCGCGCTGCCGCCCGACCACTCGGGCGAGGCCGTGGCCGTGGCGCTGGCGCAGCTGCTGCGCATGGTGGAGTACCAGCAGCGCCTGCTGCGCGAGCTGCCGTACCTGTGGCTGCCGCCCACGCCGCGCGCGCACCCGCTGTCGCTGCGGCGCGCGCGCGCCCGGCGCAGCAGCATCTCGGTGGCGCGCGCGCGGCGACAACGCCCGCGCGGCTTCTCGCTGTCGCGCTGGGGACGCACGCACTGGTCCAACACGCACTGGCTGCCGCGCATCCCGCCGCCGCCGCGCAACCCCAACCACGTCATGCGCTGCGAGGGCGGCACCTTCATATTCGTACTGACTCCGCTCTCCTTACTTCCTTATCTAGCTAGTCTGTTGTATTCTCGTTAGTACTCGTTGTTCGTATCCTACGGTTTCGTCTGGTACTTATTGTTTCAGGTGTAGTTGCTGATTCATTCGAAGTAGGTTTAGTATATAGTCTGTTTGCAGTATTTTTATATTTCTATTTTAGATTACGTATTTTAATATATGAGTTGAAATTTGGTATCTTAATTATAGATGATCTTTGTACGTACACCATTAGGTAAACGCATGAACATTTGTATGTTCCTGCTTGTATATTTAGTAAGTAGATCGTAAATGAACTTTAAAATTGGTTTAAAAACGTAGCGTATAGCATTCACTTGAGAATGTAACAAAACTAACAGACTGATTGTTCGTTATAGTCATGACACGGCATTTTACCTTCTCAAGATATGAAAATCTGAATCTCTCTAATCTCTACCAAGCAACCAAGAATGCTTTCACTCGAGTACCACATGCAGGTCAGCTGTCCTTGTTTATTTTTTCTTTATTTAAAACAGTTGTTATCCCACAACATATGTGTCTCTTATAAGACATACCAACTGTTGTAATGATTATAATCATTACAACATATTATTACACTGTGGAAAATCTTTACGACCTCACAGTAAAGTTGAATTTTAGAAACTACATTATTCTAATTCTCGGACCATTTATTTTATTATATTTTGATGAACTCTAATCCACAAAGACCATAAAAAGTGTAAATAAAATGTTTTTTATAGATATTAAATAACACTATTTATTGTCAGCGTCATAAAGTAGACTCATGACACGAGTACCTAGATGACACTGTATTTGCACTTTTAATAAGTGGCAGTAAGGTTTATTATCCTTATCATCAGAGTAAGTCATGTGTCTGTTTTCCTAAATATTCGTATAGTGAGGCACGTTCATCTGATTCCAGCGTGCACAACTCGGCCTTCAAGTCGATGACGGAGGCCGTGCGCGAGAGCGAGATCAAGCAGCGGGACCCGAGCGCGCTGCTCACGCACCCGAGGCACTCGTAAGTACTGCGCGCTGGGGACGGGGGCGGGGGACGGGACGGAAGTGCTCGCTCCACTTATATGGACCGACAGGGATCAAATAGCTGCAAACTGCCTTTATTTATCTTCATTTTAAATCCCCATTATGTATAGGCTCGCGTCACCACTATCTCACGATGATGTGGTCAACGATGGAGCAGGCTTGCCTTGAAGTAACCTATTCACTCTTGACTTCAAAGACCGCTAACAATTTGATTCGTAATAATTTTATAATATGACAATTTTATTATGAAGAATTAGAGTTTATTCCTTTTGTATGCAGTTCGGCTATGCATTCTATGCATTGATTTATTAATTTATGCCGTTCATATTTTAGAAAGTCAACATAAAACAAAATATAAATTGCTTACTTACATGTTAATATAGCACGACCGAGCACTTTCGTTATTGAAGACAGGCGTTTCTACTTCATGATATTATGATATATTATACCTGGGAGCACACACAATATTTGAACTACCACTCAGATTATATGAAAATGCACGGTATTGGTGATCGGTGTCACTGTGGTGGTTTCACAAGCACGCCTGACGACATTTTTGATGGGGCTGGCATGATAAATGTTTTTTTTTTTTTGTATATTTGATGTTTGTTTGATATTGATGCTGTGTGTGATCTCAGATAACTAAGCTCAGAATAAGTCTTAGGGCGCCTTCAAAGGCTGCCGTCGCGTGGCATTTTGCGGCTAATTTGAAGGCGCCCTAATAGTCACATGTTTATAAAGTTTTCAGCTATTTTGACTCTTTGTTGTTTTTTTACAATCATGCCCTAAATGTTCCGACAATATAACGCCCCGGTGTCTGTGAGCCAAAAATGAGTTGACTAAAAAATAGTATCGAATCCGTGGTAACTGCTGTTTGGCTGACTGTAATAACGAAAACCAATCGAATCACTTACCATGAGCTTGTGATAATATTAGCTTATTTTTGTGTTGATTAGCAGTTCAGAAGCCGGGTGTTATAATGAGGAAAAGATTAAACGTAAACTTATAAGCTTAAGCTGTTACAAAGTGTAAAAGGAACTTATTCTGAGCACTGAACTGCCACGTCGCTGGAGTGTCACCAGCGACACTGAGACACAAGGTGACCCGAAGGTTAACAAACAAGAATGCGTGTGTTTGGCCGTGTATGCTCCTACCGTTTGCATTATTTTGGAATGAATATAATGGACTATTGACGTACTAATATTCAGGTTGATTTAACAGTTTGTATATGTGTATACGTGTATATATTTCTCGTGTACATTGGTATGTATGTAGTATCTACCTCCCTGTTCAGGAATATACGCAGTTCGCGTCGTATAGCTGATGGCCATTTTATTTTTTTAGAATTGAAGTGTAATAAAAGTACCTGTAGATAGTACATAAATGCCATTGTGTCCCGTTTTTGATCGTCACACTTGTATATTGTCCTGTTGTTGTCGACCTGCCACCAGAACGCTGCAGCACAGCCTCGCACGTGACCGACGCTCTGCTAAGTATTCTGTTGGCAGCGTACATGTCTGTCATATCACTCGTATTTTCATTATTCTACGCATTCTGTACGTCCTTGTGTTCCGTTGCCGGCTGATTTCCTATATATTAACGCTTCTATGTATTACACGTAAAGCGTAGTTCTATTTAGACTAGATTTTGTACCTCTCTGTAGTTATATACGTGTAGCAAAATTTTGTATTTAAATTATGAAATTCTTGTTGTTTCTACACTTGTACTGTTGTTTTTATATCGTATTTTATGTAGTACGCTTGACTAAGTAGCAACTATACTATCTGTACTTGCCGAATTTCTGGTGGCGATCAGCCGGCAGCCGCCGACACGGGCGCCAGTACGCACGGTACGCACGGGCGCCAGTACGCACGGTACGCACGGGCGCCAGTACGCACGGTACGCACTTGCGCCAGTACGCACGGTACGCACGGGCGCCAGTACGCACGGTACGCACGCCTTTACGTCCCACGTCCGTACGTACGTCATGTTACGTGTTTAGTTCGCTTCGCATCGCCCCTCCCCGCACCCACTCGTACGCTCGCCACGACCTCCTGCTACTCTATCTTACGGGGACTCAGAACCCCTCGCCACACTCGAACAAGCATGTACCTCCGCGCGGGATATCCTTTCAGACATACTTAAATCCGAAACAATTGAGGGATTTTTGTTCAGAAAAGTATCACGCCCGGTGGGGCTTCACCGATGGCTAAACTCGTACGTGTACGCCCTTCACTGACGTGATGCGGGCTCGGCTGGCGGAGGTCTCGGGCGAGCGTACGGCGCCAATAACTTGTGTTGTGGCGGGCGCAGCAAGTCGCGCGGCTCGCCCGTGGGGCTGCGCTGGCGCCGCGCCGGGGTGGCGCCCGCCGAGGCGGCGCCCGGCGCGCGGCGGCGCCCGCACGTAGTGTGACGCGCGCGGCGGCGCCCGCTCGTCGTGTGACGCGAGCCGCGGCGCCCGCGCGGCACGTGACGCGCAGACGGCGCCCCGCACGCCCGCGCCGCCACTAGGCGCCTGCACTCGAGCCGGCCCGCCGCCCTCCGCCTCCAAGATTCCTCCCAGATCTTCCTCCGCTATTTTTGTATGCATTTATATCGAAGATGTCGCCGATGTGATACTGTTGTTGTAGATATTAATGTTAACTTTTAATTCCGAGGTGGGCGCACGTCAAGTATATCATAAGCATAAGAAAAAGGAGTGCTATTAGATGGTAAATCTTACATTAATGTTAGTAGAAGCCGTGTGAACGCTCGCGACTGCTCTGCGTCCAGCTACAGAGTGGCGCTAGTTTGTTTGTATGCTTGTCTAGATCTTCCTATATTTTGAATCTATTATGAACTCGTATTACGTTAACTAAACATTCAATTAAATGATAACGTGATGCCGCTGGGCAGGAACACAGTGTTGCTCATTCGGTCTATAATGAATTCGTATTCATTATATTACTAGGTATTGTTGTTATTATGAATTTTATCAATTCATTAAATTATTTATACACTGAAGTAATTAAGTTATTCCTATAATAACATTCCAGTATTTGTAGTAGTGATGTGGAGAGATGTTAGTGTGCCACAGTTTACGAGTTTTATATGTGTACGCAACGTGCACTTGGAAAAGAGGAATTTATATTAAAATAAGATAGTCCTTGAGAAGGCTAGTTAGTGTGTGCCGCGTGCGAGCCGGCGCGGCACGCCGCCGAGCGGGCTCTGTGGCTACACGACATGATACTAGTTATGCTTCAATATTTTATTAACTATAGTTTTAGCTGCTCAATATTTTAATGAATTGTCTTTTTAAAGCCTTTTATAATACATACTACTTTTAAAAATATATAGTTTTAGACACTATGACTCACAAATGTCAAACCAGATGAGATTCAGCTTTGGCTAATGAAGTTTTGTGAGCTCTATATGTAATTATGTCATGTAGTCTTATTTTGTATACAAATTTTACAAAACGAATGCCTTCATGAAATTTATCTATTTTTAACAAGAAATTTATAAGATATTAGATAGTTTTGGTCTAGATTGTGTGGCCGTCCATTATAGCGTTGCGTTAGCGAGTCGGTCGGTTCTTGACTGTTCCTATGATTTTTACAACTTAACTATAATTAATAATAACTTTATGACTGTAGAAGATAACGTGAAAGCCCCAAGTTAGCCCCAACAGCGCAGAGCTTGTTCGGTGGAAGCATCACGATATACGTGTGACGTACTATTTAGGTAGTAGAATAAATAAATGTGAATATTTTTGTATTTGGACACGTTTGAACGTTTTCTATCCTAAGTAGGTGTACAGGCTTCTTGAGCAATACAATCGTTGTTAGTAAGGTATGTGTATGTTACTACTTGTAAGTTTTGATGTTCCCTTCAGAATGTATATTGTTTGACGATATTCCTTTGAAAATATTGTATGAATTATATTAAAGTTATTTATTTTATAATGATCTCGTTGTTAAAGTAAATATGTTTTGAGTGAATCACTCGTGATTTCTGAGAGTTTGAAAGAATATCGTTTTTGGTTTGATATATAAAGTTCCCGCCGAGCCCGCCGGGACGCTGCGGGCTGGCTTACATTCTGCACTCAATGTCTACGTATTAATATGCAACATATCACGTACAGTTATGACATCATTTCAAAAAGAGAGATTAGCTCTCTCCTGAAATTGTACAAAATATTTCCGTTTCAATTCCGCCTGTGAGTAATTGGGATATATTTATTAGAAATAAATTAACGAGACAATTAAATTATGGAGTATTATGACATCACGATTGATATTTTTTTTTTATGTTACCTTATTTTATCCAATAGAAGTAACTGTTGATATACCGTAACTTTAATAGACTCAGCGCCATTTTCATTCTGGCTACATTAGAGTTAAAATGTGTGCGTCTATATAAATAGATAAATAAAAATATCTAGACGTTTTAATAAATAAATATCTGATTTAAATTCAACAAAATTGAGTTAAAAACTAGGGTTCATTTTAATTTGTAAGCACACAGATTGGTTCTCAGTTCACATTAAAATGTGATTTATTTATCAATAAAGTTTATTTAATTATAACTTTCTCAAATTCTTAATATTTACTAATTTGTTCCACAAAATGTACATTTGTAAGAAATAAACTGTTTTGCAGAATGTTGTAGTTGTAAATATTTCTGTAGACCCTACGCTACTTTAATTTGCTTATTTTTAGTAGTTTTGTTATTAATTCTAACTGTTATAATTTCAGTAAGTAAATGTTATAATTTCATGTCTGCGGCTGGTTGGCGTTGCGTGTCACATTTATTTATTTATTTATTTAAACTTCATGTACAGTGGTGGTACATAGGCGGACTTAATGCCACAAAGCATTCTCTACCAGTCAACCATTGGGTTAAAAAGACAACACTGTGGTAGGTGTGCACAATAAATAAATAACAGATATTTTTGAAATAGAATGTAGTATCATTAAATTAAGTGGCTTATAATAATAAAATATGTATATATGCTAATATAATAAACTAATAAATACTATGATACATAAGAAAACATTCTAATTAAGAGAACTTAAAATATAGCAATTATGACGAAGACCGAACTAAGATTGAGAGAACTTCAAGTAGTAGTTCCGAATTTTACGCTTGAAGGAAAATTTACTTTCAGCTTTTTTGATGTCAAAGGGAAGCACATTCCAGAGTTTTTTTCTTTCTTCATCGTACCTGCTTGTGACGTCGATGTGCCATGTTGTTACTGAGCACTTTTTGTGGGTCTGTCCTTGTATATGTCTATATTGCACATACTTTGCCTCCGTATAGTGTAACATTTTTTTCAATGTTTGCAACGTAATGTACAAAAAACTGAGACTTAGGGAAATCATTGACAAAATGGCATGACAATAGTGTCATGCCATTACACATACACTACGCCGATTTTTTTCTTTTTAAAGTAAGTTCAAAACATCACTAACTTATTACCGTTCTGAATTAGATCGAATTTTAATTTTTTACCCTACTGCACAGAAGAAGAATTAACTTGGTGCGAAGTTGAATATTAATTTGAAGCTGTAATTAAGTTTTAGTGGCGCCAACCAGCTGGTCATTTGTCTTTATTATTTCATCTAAACACTCATGTTTTGTTCGTTTCTATGTTTTTAATCTTTCACTTTTTATGCTGAAGTTTCTCTGACATACACAACTGTGGTTTTCCACATGGATCGGTATCAATTAAGAAGAAGTAATTGTTTAGGGAATACAGAGAGGTGTACCGTAATTACGACCTTATTATGTAAAAATAAGGTTTAAGTTAGCTGGTACCGAGGTGTACCGAATTCTTGTTGTGTATGGTGGGGAAATTTCAGCTTATTACATAGTTGTACGTTCGTGTATATTGACTTGATAACTAAACTGATTTGGGCAGAACGATTTCATGATTATATTATGTTGGTAAGCTATTTCAAGTAGTGCTGGCGCTGAATACAGACGCCGTTATGAGGCTGTACCAAACTATTGACCCACTCTTTCCTTCCTTATATGCTTTTTTTCTTCGTATCGTAATAATGCGATCTTATTGGTAGGCAGTTCCTCTCTATGAAGCCTCAGACCGCTTAGGCAGCTTAGACTCAGTTCACGATACAATTTATTATTTTAAATTGAATAATCGAAATATTGTTTTAAATTATTTAAATAATATGAACTATACAACACGAAGACATGAAATATCCGTAGTTAAAGATTGCTTAAGATCAAAGAAAAAAAAAATTAAGTGAGACCTAATGGGTTGGCGTGAATATAGTGTAAACTGCGTGCGTTTCTACAAACCTTTCCAATTCGGACAGGCACTACAAATTTATTTTTCGTTGAGAGGTGGTTGAATGTTTATTTCAATTTTAATTTGGGTAGAGATTGTACAGAAAATGATAAGGATAGAAAGCCAACACAAAGTTGTCCGTTACTAGTGTTGTTGGCGGGCTAAGACCAAAGGCTTGCGAGTTTTTCCCACAATTTAATAAAAATGTAAAAATATTATACTTTGTTTATTAATGAACTAGCTTCTGCCAACGGCTTCGCCCGCGTGGACCCCCTTTTCATCCCCATAGGGGTCAATTTTGGAAAGATAATTTTAGTGCTCGCCTACGTCATAAAATGAATGCTCTCGTTTGTTGTCATGAACTTTAATAGTGTGGTACCTGCACAGATCAGTCTAGTTACCGTAAACATAAGCGCTAGTACGACTGTTCATTTGTCTACCGTCACTATGACGTCATCACCACGGTAGCTACGTGTACAAATTATTGTAAGTAATGAAGAAAGGACGCCTCTCATGTTAACATGATTGTTTTAATAAAACTGTTGAAGTTACTTCGTGTTGTATTTTGTAGTCCTAAGTAATGCCAAAATAATGCTTGATATGTTTGTATGGGCCTCTTGATGCTCGGTATGCGATTTGTTTTATGTTCGTTACTAACCGATGTAGCCGCTGTCACTGTGCCTTTTTACACTCTCCTTGTGGGTAGTTGGCACCGGGTACACGTTGGCGAAGAGTATGTCAAATTCGGGTACACTGTTCTGATACCATACTGGCCACCAACGAGTATCGGGCACATACTATCCTTGGAATTGTTAGAAAGACACTTGAGATGAGACATAGAAATATAAATAATCGGCAGATCATTGTGATCAAAATGTATTAATGAATGCGACTGAACCGCAGTCTTATGTCTTAGCTCGTTAGCGTCGAATGTTGACAAGCTAGTCGCCGCTATACTATTGTGTATAACGCGACCTCAACCGTGATGCAGACTATTTTTAATGAAACCTCTCAAAATTATTGTAACTGACTCACTGCACATATAAGAAATTCAAAACAGATTTTAAAGAAAATATTTAATTATTCTCGACTCATCTGAAGCTTCTCCAACGACTGCTACAATTATATAAACTAACAATCTTCATAACCTCTTACAGTAACTAACAATTAATTAACCTTACTACTCTATGTTACAAAAATCATGTTGGAGCAGTTTTCTTGTGTGCGGTGTGTCTTTTGAAACAGACAACAAACTATACATATACTCGACTTGCTGTATTTCAACCTGACGTACGTTTACAAAACCTTCATATGGCGTCGCTAAATACTCTTGTATACTTGTGTCACAGAATAAATAAGTACAGAAGGTCCAACTCCATAATTCAAGCGAAAACACACGCACACATTAATACGCACGTTAGCATAGAATAGACAGCCTTCTGTGCCTGTCTATTCTATGCTAACGCCGAACGCCAGTTAGCGCAAGTTGAGTATCTGAATAGTTTGTGCACTCTGTATTGGCATGTATTGGGGTGTGTGTAACTAACTGATGGTGGTTGTTCCCGAGCAGCGCGGCGGACACGAGACACGCGCTCGTCCGGCTCGCCACGTGTAAGTACCACGGTACGTCGCTTGCATGGCTTGGCCTGCGCTTGCATGCGCCACCGCTGATCACGCCACATCAGCCGTGGCCAGTGCGACACTCACGCTTCTTAACTCTGTTGTTACTTCTATCGATTGGTGATGGTTCATTATTTTATGTTTGGTTATACAAAAAATTGCCCCATGGTTACTTGGTATTGTCGTCGATGTGGGAATGATTTTTGAAGCATCAGAAGTGATGTATCTGTGAGGTAGAGTAGTTCCCTATTCGACGGCGCATACGTCCGACCCCCGCGGGCGGAGTAGGGCGCTGTGTCCAGTAGTCACCGCGAGCTCTGTGTGGCAGCCTCACGGAGACGGCGCGCCTGCTGCAGAACGTTCGCAGCGTGTTCAGCCGCCGCACCGCCACGCGCGCCGCCATGGAGCTTGAGCTGTCGCGTGAGTACTCCATGGATAATAACTCATGGACTGCTAATATGCGACTCAAAAACATCAGTAATAATTTATGACCGTCGACATTTGGCGTTCGTTTTGAGAATTTGTCGCTACTTAGCACTTCATGAGTTCCCCACTCCGTGGCACACACCACGCACCGCTGACGCGTTAAACACACTAGAGTCACCCTTTATTTAGCAGACCTATTCAAGGAACTATCAAGGTATTAACAAATTTTCTTTTAAATTCTCAGTTCACAGTTTGTGTTAATCACACGATTGTATAGTGTCATCACGCTGATTCGGATTTAATCATTAAGTGTTCATTTTTGCCGTTTTTTACACCATTAGTTGATGATTACTTAATTTTGAATTTTATATAGGTAATGTATGATAAAGATTAATAACGTTGAGTGTGTGTGCAAACAGACGGGTTCGCGTTTTCGCAAGAAGAAGGAGGCAGCGTGTCGCAAGCGGACATGATCCGTGCATACGACACGCGGCAGCCGAGGCCGCTCCACTCGTGAGCGCGGCGCCGGTCGACGCGCTCGCCCCGCTCGGACCGCTCGGCTCGCTCGGCGCGCTCGCCGGGCTCGCCCCGCGCGCGCTCCGCCACCTGCGAGGCCCTACCCCCCCTACCCCACACACGTACAAACTCTTCTTACACACACTCTGAAACAATATCACTGTTGTTGGTTTAGTTAGCGTCACAGACAGTATTGTTACATATTATTATTTATTGATGATCACATCATGACAAATATTATAATGAATGTTTAGTGTTACTGTACTTAGGACTGTGCATGCACGTCGTCTATATTACTATATAATACCTATATAAATAAATAAACTTATGTATACAAGATATAGCATAACGACTGTAGATGGTATACATCATCTCCGGTTTTTCTATCTATTTTGAATGTTTTACGACTTTCGGTCACAGGGAATCATGATTTTAAAATCCTAGACCAAAAACTAGATTAAAATCTTTTTAAAAATCTGTATTTTAGTTGTTACTGAAACGTGTAAGTTGCACTTTCACCTAAAGACTTGTGTTATATCGGTCGGCGGAGACGACCGCGAGCGATG
This sequence comes from Mythimna vitellina, assembly GCA_949316375.1. Lineage (NCBI taxonomy): Eukaryota > Metazoa > Arthropoda > Insecta > Lepidoptera > Noctuidae > Mythimna > Mythimna vitellina. The sequence goes on along the minus strand of OX438689.1, from coordinate 812,078 downwards.
GAATCGTTCTCAATTATTTATTATTGAAATGAAATCTCACGGAGCAAAGTCTATGCCTTTGATTACCAAAAGACTTGATCATATAATTTCCGTATAGTCGACATAATAGAATCCTCTATGTAGTCTTTGTTACTGGACTTTTGTTGGTAGGTAAGAAATAATTATTTATTAATTCCATAAATATATTGCAATGTTGTTTCAGCTTAAATAGTTAAGAAAGTAACATAAAACATATAAATTATGATTTATTTTTATATTTGTGGGTCTTTCTACAGTTCATTTTTGTTCGCATAATAAAGACTTAAAACTTCAAAAAGATTAAAGAATACAGAACTTGACTTTCTGTTGAAGTTACTAATTATATAATAAATGTTTTTAATGAGAAAATTGTGTAAATTGTCGTGCCGGACCGAGTTCAATTAATGTAATGTCCAATTTATGTCTTAATTAAAGTACATTTTAAGTATACGTGTAGGTTGAAGTGTTGGAAGACCCAGCTGATTTACATTTATTATTTATGTTGCAACTTATAAAGCTGTAGTTAAGAATTCGATATTATTTGATATATTTCTCAATAGTTGAAGTGAATACATGGCCTATCTTCCGTTGTGTCACAAATTGCATTACTATGGATGTGTACCGAGTGTGTACATATAATAACGCTTTATTATCTCGGTGTTCCGCGTTCTGTCCTCAGTTAAACATAATATGCTTACACGAGTGTACATAATATATAAACAATTATTAATATATACACATGTACATGCGTCTAAAATGTGATGTTGCTTAATAAGTAGATATTTATTAATTAAATTAATTACCACTTATTGTTTCTCGATGCATACATCGATATACAGATCTAGTAAATCTTTTTAAATGAAAATTTATACAATTATCGAATATTGTACTTTGAAGCACCTAACTATATGAATATATGTGCGCCATGAGCACTCGATACTTTCATCACCTCCATTGGCACAAAATTCATTGATTTGGCATTCCTAACTATTCTAGTCAGTCAATTTTGATAGTTTTTCGAACAAATTATAATCAAGTCCAAGTATTCATAGTTCAAAAGTTAATAGACACTAGTGTTTAACGTGATGGGGGAATTAAGTGTAAAAAATATAAATAAAAATATAAACTTGAGTTTTATAATCCCTGATTGCTTGAATGTGTATTTACAGGTTCGTGCTTAATTCTTCTTCTTTTCGTGTCGATCAGTATTTGGCAACCTGTACAGCTCTGTTATTGGCCACATATAAATCTCTGAAAACGAGCAGGACGGCTCCACAGGCTGTACTTAATAAATATAACTTTGATGATTAATATGATTCATGCAAAATGCATCCCAGTTAGTGTCCAGCCAATATGTTTCATCAAATATACTATATATACAACGTCATCGCATCCGCTGTGACTTGACGTAAATCTTGTATTTTAATAAAACACGGAAAATTCCCTAAATCGTTAAACACGAGTAGTAATAATTTGTATGAGTAGCTGCAGTGATTCAAACCTAATTAAAGTAAATCGTTGTGATACGTAGTGAACGAGGTGAATGTCTTCACTCTCCGCGTCGTCGCTAAGAAATATTTTTTAAACAAACTGATGTCTTGTATGTTCTTAACAGTGTATTATTGTTGACTGTTTAACTTGTGGTTACTTTGGATGGCGTTTGAGATGTGGTAATGGATAGATAAATAGATAGAATATATATTATAGTAAACACAATGATGTACGAGCTACAAAGAATCTTTACCTCAACTTGTCCTGAATTATTGTATTTTATTCCTATCTTAATTCATATTAAAAACAACACATGAATTGTATAAGTTATTAAAATATTTTGAATAGGTTATTAAAATACTTAACTTTATTTGTTTTTCTTTATCAAAATGATTAGCATCACTTGTTACTGAAATCAATGTATGGAATCTCTGACATCAAAGCTTAGTTAGCGTTTTTGTATTCCTAATTATTTATATGACTTTTCTCTACCAAAACATTCAAGCTATTTGATTATTAGCATTTTAATAAGCGACTGCTATGCAAACAAGTTCATGCTTAATAGATTGTTAACTCAGTAGTTTTATAAGTTCTTTCAGATGGATGATATGATCTAAACTAGGTACGTTTAGAAGCAATTTTCATTCCGTGCACAGACATCAACGAAATTTTTGAAACAAAGTTATTCTGTTAAATTGTATTTTTAAAGCTAGCATAATGTTTTAATAGAATATTACCCCGTTGGTCCTCTTGCCTTAAGAATGACACGAGAACACCAATACTTGGGACCAACGTGGGTGTCACATTGTGATATCTTGCACCATAGTGTGGCCAGGCCATGGGCCACTGTTGGCCGTCGTCACCACATCTCGGCGCCGTCCGTTCTTGTGAATGTAACAAATATAAATTATATAATTTGTTCTCGTTCTTTATATGGTGGTTTTATTTGACTTCACTTCCCTTCATCTATCATTTTCTTGTTCATAGGTGGACCCAGTACCTAGCGCAGAAAGCAGGTGTACCTATGTGGAAAGTAAAAACAGACTCGCAGACCTATGAACATTTTTATGTCGATGGGTGTCCCTTCGGTTCTTATATAGCAGACATCGGCATGGCTGGCCGTCATGCAAAAAAATCGCAATATCACTAGTAAACGGCATTAATAGCTCATTTTCTGAAGAAAATACATATGGCAGCTGTCTGCATAACCTGGTCCAATTTATTATTTATTTATTTAACGATTTATGTACAAACAAAAAATAAAAGATTAGAAGAAGGAAAGATAAAAATAGGTACAAAGGTGATATTTCTAAAGAAATCTCTTCCAGCACACCTGCGAAAGGAGAGTTATATAAATTACTTATTGTAATTATTAGGACATTATATAAATTACCAAACGGTTACGCTGCGCAGTCCATAGCATAGCTACCCGGAATCAGATGCTACAAGAAATCGTATAGGTAGGTAAGACACTACTTTAACATGCCTATTAAAAATACAATATCGCTAAGTAGATATTGTATCTATTTGTAGTAGGGATCCTCAAACCTTAACTTGGAACGGTTTATTGAATCCAAAGCCAAGGTAGCTGCTAAGAAATGGCGTTCTTGCAAAGGTCCGGCTGTACTTTACACCGGGACAGCTTCTAATGTTATACAAAGCACAGGTCCGATCGTGTGTGGAGTACTGCAGTCACATAAGGGCTGGTGCTGCAAAATGCCATGCGGCACTTTGGAATCGGTGAAAAGGCGTGCGAAGAGGCTAATTGGTGATCCAGATTTGGTTATCACCATTTTACAAAGCCTGGAGCACAGGTTTAGGGTAGCCAGCCTTTCACTATTTTACAGGATGCATTTTGGAATGTGTGCGCAGGAATTACACGACTTAATTCCGCCATCACATTTCTACCATCGGACCACCCGACGTACAGCGAGGACATCTCTACGGTCCGGACTAAGCGTTTCGCCTCGTCAATTCTACCGCGTAAATCGAAGAAAGGGAATGATTTGCCTGCAACGCTCTTCCCTTCCATTACAATTGAGGTGTCTTCAAAGCTACAGTGAAAAAGGGTTTTAATAAACTAGCGCGATTCTCCATCGACGATTGCATCACTGCTGCCCCCTTAGCCAAGTCAGTTAAGTCAGAACAAAGGAATCGGAGGCGTGGCCCACTCGAGGCGTTCGGCGCGAACGATACTATTGTAACTTGGCTAGAGGGGCTGGGATCGCAGGCAAGCAGCTACTAAATCGTTCTCAGTGCCTACTTATCTTGTCGTCACGGGTTCGATTCCCGGGAAAAACATTTAATTTTTTTAAACTTTTGTCTCGAAATAACACAGAGTTAGCTAAAACCCATCCGAGCGATATAGCCCTAACCGATTTGTTTAGTTGAACTGAAATACAAAAAACCTCTTCACAAAAATAGAACATACCGATTACAAAAGATTTTTCTATCCATTTTCTGTCAGCGTGCGAAGATAGATTAATATAACAGCACGTAGGTACCTACTTACCTATACATAGATATAATGTAGGTAGGCTGGTAGATATGTTGCCACTAGTGGTTTTAAACGGCAGTAGGATACGATACGCTCGGGAATGCGTTTAATTACTCTGCGAAGTGAATCTGTGCACGCGATACGTGAATAAGATACGTTTACTTTCCTAGTCTAATGGAGGTACATAAGTACTTGCGATATTGCATATTAATGGACCACGCTGTATAAAGAATCCATGCAGTCTTCCTTCGATTTGAGTTAACCTCATGAAAACACGTCTTGCCTAAAGCAAATACCGAGATTTGTCTTTTCGTGACGTCATTCGCTAGATTTCAATCAAGCTAGTACTAACAATAGGCACCTACCTATATAATTAAAAAAGGAAAATGGATCAAAGGCTGCGCAATGCAATCAAAAGGTAATCATAACACACGTCACTGAGCGATACCTATTATTTATCGGTAGGTCAAGTATTTAGAATTATGGCAAAACTAGCCCTGCCAGCGATTTCACACAATTTAAAGGTTAAAATTAGGCACCTACCCCAATTAAATTCCTAGGATAATAAAATTAAAAGTAAAAAAAAACTTTTTTTAGAACAAGCTTTTAATTAATGCGCTAAAAAGAATAAAATAAGATTTTCCTTTAAAACTTTTACTATTTATACAATTTATCGGAGCGGTATCGGGAGCGAGGCACTGGCAGTTCGAGGTAACATGTTGATTCGTAGATTCTCTCGTTTTACGGACCAAGTCAAAGTCACCCTGTTCAAAGCGTATTGTCAGGGTCTGTAGGTTATAGGCGTGGGAAAAGCGTGTCATATTTGCGATTGGAACATTTGCAACTGAATCTTTGAAATGTTCCGAAACAGTGATAAGTAGGTATCATTTGGAACATCGGCTCAAAAAATTCAACTGGTACATTTGAAACATCGGCTCAAAAGATACCAAACGGATAATTTGAAACATCGGCTCAGAAGACACAAACGGATCATTTGAAACATCGGCTCACAAGATACAAACGGAAAATTTGGAACAACGGCTCAAATGATAAAGACACTGACTGTTATGAATCGTGATCTGTTATGTTGCGTCATAAACTCTTAAAGTTTTATTTAATTGAATTTTGATTTGAGAATAATTTAATTTAAAGCAGATGTTTTTAGTTCAGGTCATTAATTATATTTACACTATTAACGTTAAAATTTGAATATTAAAAAGACTGTTGGTCACTTAAAGTGCTGTGTGTGAGTGTTTGAGTGTTCCAATTGTTCCAAATGATGAATTTAAAACATTACTGATGTTCCAATCTTTCGGAACACTAAAATGTTTCGAAAAAGTGAGTCGGTTCATTAAAGATTTACACACGCCTAGTGGGTTAACTACACCAAAAGATCGCTGAATATGTTACGTATCCAACACAACAATATTTTTAGGATGCAGTTGAACTGCCCCGATTCTGTAGTGCGTCGGAAATGTTTGCTCAGAATCGAACTGACGGCTTCCATGCAGTAATTCGTAAGAAAGTCGCATCACTGATGCACAGAACGTGGGTGTGAGGCACAGTAAGTGGTAATAGCATCCTGAAAACAGTAGTTGAGAGTCCTTACTCCCCTATTCTGAGGCACTATGTGGAAAGATAGTTTACTTTTTGCCGTATCAAAAAAAAAAACTTGAATGTCTGCAGAATTTTTGCATTCACTTTAGTTTTGGCCTCCGCAAATACGACCACGTGTCGGAGTTTCGCACTAGGTTAAAATGGCTGCCAATTCGGCGTCGACGAGATACCCACATTCTATCCCTTCTCTATTCGCAGTAATCTATTTTTTATTTATGTTACTCCCGCGAGCATAAGACAAAACCGGTCCTCTCCCCCCAGAGATCCATTGTAGAGGTATAATAGTTTTAGTACAACAGGGTTCGCCCTAGTACCCTGTCAAATTTGATGGGATACGAATATTATCTAGGACCAAAGTACTCATCAAGACGAATAAAATGAGCACAAACTCGATGGGGTTGTATAGTTTTATTGCAGAGTTCTAATGGCCACCTTCTAGCGCCGTCATCAAAACCTGGTTACTATATAAGATCAAATTACTGGTCTATACAAATCAAACGAACCAAAACTCAATGGGGTTATGTCGTTTTATTGCGGGGTTCCTATGGCCACCTTCCACCTCCATCATCATTACCTGGTTACCATATAGGATCAAAGTACTCGTCAATATGACTCAAAAGAGCCTAAACTTGATGGGGTTGTGTAGTTTTATGGCGGAGTTCCTATGGCCACCCTCCATCATCAGATCAGCTCCATGTCATTATAATATTGCATTGTCTCAATCGGTTGAAAATATAAGAGTTACAAGATTTGAGCCGAACGTACATACCGCTTGAGACATATTGTTTCTAGGGATGTGAAAGAATAATCGATTTCAATAATAATCGATTAAAATTGATTATTTTAAAATATAAATCGATTTTATTAAGCGATATTAATATTACAAATAATCGATATATTTTTTCATAATTACAAATCAATCAAAATCGAGTTTTCATCTGCCACCGGACATTAAGTCTCGACTTCTAATCTAGAAGCCGGAGCACAAATTACTATTAGGTCGATCAATATTACATTAACGCCATCTGTGCGTCTACGACGGCATCCCTTCTGTGCTTTTCAAATAGTTCAGGGGCCCAAGTCTGCTATTTTTATAAATTCGTCATTCCATCACGATCCCATTGTCACTTGGCTAAAAGCTCATAATCTGCTAATTCATAATGATCGATCAACGATCGGACAATGGTCTTGTACTAGAATGACAATATCGAGCTTATTAAAAGCAATAACTGCAGTATGACGTTGTAATGGTAGGTCACTTGATTGACTTGACTAGATCAAACGAACTGCCAAAATTTTAGATAATCGATTATTTTAAAAAGCAAATTCGAATATTTTTAAAAGAAAAGATTTTTAAAGCTACAAAAATATATGACTATATTAAATATATCGCTTATTTAATAATCGATTTTTTATGTAGAATGTCACATCCCTAATTGTTTCCACTGTAGAACTCATATTACAAAATAATGCGAGTTTTCTTACATTTCATACAAAAATAGTTACAAATACTGCAATATTACAGACAGTACAAAACACAAAGAATCCAATAAATACCTAATTTAGGAAAAAGAATAACGTACCTTTAACATCGTTTATTTGAACTTATAATTTATTTATGTATTTAAACTTAATGTACAGTGGTGGTACACAGGCGGACTTAATGCCACAAGGCATTCTCTACCAGTCAACCATTGGGTTAAAAAAGACAACACTGTGGTAACTTTAATTCCTAGTCAATCGAAAGATATTTGTACAATACTTCAAAGCAAGCAACCCGTTTTAAAAAACGGCAATTTAACCCTTACTATTATCTAAGTCCAGTTGTAAAAAAATTCTAACTATACGACAGGTGTTCAAAATAGCCGCTTTTTGTAGTGTTAGGTATGTGTATTTTGATAGATTGAGAACATTAAAACTATTGAATATTTGTTTTGGAATAATACATGTTGCTGATATTATATTGGGACTATTGGGAATTCTGTGTAGGTACATCCAAAATTTTTCCGTGATAGTTTTTTGTATTTTATTAGTGTTTGGGACAACTGTATCTATCAATAATGTATGCATGTTTGTTTTCTTTATCAACAAGTGTTATGTCTGGTCTGTTGTTATTTATAGTGTGCGGTCGTAATATATTTTGTAAAATTGATTTTCTAAAACCGCTCTTAGTGAATATTTATAATATGGTGTGTATGGGTCCTGCATGAGTTTAAGTTTAATTGCGAGTTTTTGGTGTATGATGATAACAAGTTGATTATGTCGGTGAGTATTATCGTTCTGTGTCAATGTCATACAAGCACCCATGATATGTTGTATTGTTTCCGGTTTGCTGTGTCATTTTTTGCATAAATCATTCTTTATCTTTTATTATAAATTTTCTATTACTTTTGGTATTAATAACTTTGTCCTTCAATGGACGAAAAGACGAACAGACAAATAGCCAAACCGACAAACAGGCAAACAGATAGATAAACGGACAAACGAACAAACTGACCAACAGTCAAACAGACAAACAGACGATCAGACCAACAAACCAACAGACAAACGGACAAACCAACAAACGGAAAAACCGAAAAATAGACCAACAGACAAACCGATAAACAGATAAACAGACAAATTAAGTAAGTAAATAAAACAAGACAACTTTTTTTTTTACTTTCTTGACATTTAATTATTCTTTAATCTTTATTCTCAAATATATATATTTGATATATATATTATTTGTTAGCTTACAAGACAAATAGTACTTACTAGTTCTCCATCAGTTTAGTTTCATTACCGTTTTAAAAACTGATTGTAAATCATGGTAAAGACTATCACGGTAATGACATTTTGGGTCATTTTGAAAAACTGCGCGGGGGAAGGGTAAATGAGTAAGATGTCTATGTGAAGATAACTCTTACAGCTTACAGTTCTTTTTTTGCTTACGGTAATGATTATTTTTCGGTGACAAATACAAATATATTTTTTATAAATTAACTAATCGATTCGTGTTTATCATTATTACAAATACGAATCGATTAGTTAATTTATCGTTATCGTTATTATTATATATAATATACATATTTAGTCGATTTAATATTCTTTACCGTAAGCAAAAAAAGAACTGTAAGCTGTAAGAGTATTCCCTAGTATTATTTTAATAACATGACTAAATTTCAGACACATAAAGTTGTAACTTCTTAGAAATTTTAAACACTATTTTCATGAAATCATGTTATGGACACCAAAGGTTTTTGTGACACATTTATATTTTTTTAATTTTCGTTTTTATACCTGACGATTTTCTATTGTGGGATACACCTTGCTAAGTGTCTTCAAATCAACAAACTGTAATCGAATCTGCCTAAATGTTAGTAACAATTTTTTTATGTAACCAGACGTGTGATTGGTACGAAATCAGAGAATCAACCTTATACCCTAATTACTTATTTATACAGTTTTTTGTCTTTAATCGCTTCTATTGTTTCATTGGTATCTATCGAGGAGTTTCCTCCTACAATCTTGCCTTTCTCTATATTTAGTTTTCAGCATTTGTCTAGACCAAAATCCATTCTGATGTCTTTCGAAAATGTAGTTGTAATATTTAATAAATCGAGTAAACTTGAATTTTCATTAGCATACATTTTTAAATCATCCATATATAAATAAATGTGTAATTTGATGTAATAGTGACCTATCATTTTTAATATCAAAACGAGAGTGGATTTAGGGCTAAACAGAACCATAGAGGGCTTAATGGAAATACCTTGGAAAATATATTTTTTAATCGCTACTTCATCCACGGTTATGTTTGCTGTTTAAGTTTGTAACATAAGTGTAGTTCTCCAGGATTCCATTTATTATTATTATTAATGGCTGAAATGATGCTGATGATGATAAAGGATATAGGCGAGTAGGGGCGGATTTTTCAGTTTTTCCCCGCTTCAAAAAAATTAAAGTTCTGTGGCTGCCAGTCAACCAAGTGTGATGGAGAGATAACAGACAGGAGTAGACAGTATTGGTAAGAAAAACGTGGGCCAACCAAACCACCTACCTACCCATGTTTTTCTACCTACGAAATTGTCTGTTTAAATTTATTCCTAGAGTTAAAATAAACATGTACCATTGTACTGTAGGCGTGTGAAAGGAAGAATTACCAAAATTAGATCAGAAGTACGAGAAGGACACAAAATACTAGATGTTAATTAAACAAGATACTGGACTGGGAGAGTAGAGCAGAGAAAAAGTGTAGAGCGTACAGACTTCTTCTATGGCGGATGGGCAATCCATATGAGCTCTGCTTGACACATGGTCATATTTCCCCAAGTTATTGAGGTGTTCTAGAAGGATTCAAGCTTATTTAGAACACCGCCTTCAAGTTTACCATAGTCAATTATAGGCAAAATTTAAGTTTGCATAAAAATAGTCTTCGAATTTGCAAACAAAAAGTTTCTCAAACGATACAAACACCGCAAAGGCCGGAAACCCCAATTGACGCTGACTGACACTAAGCATACATATAGAAACCTGACTTTTCCAGCTTGATAGCATCCAAATCGCGGTTTGCATCTTCCACATCATTCTCATCTTCTGTATCTGAAAAACAATTACAAATGGTCGGTATAAAGTTGACACAAACTCTGATACAGACAGTGAATTAATGAAGATGAAGAATAGCAACGGAGAAAGTATACCGCCTTGTGGAACACCAGAATCTAGATTATATCAAATTGATGATTTAAATTCTCGTCTACACGAACTGACCACTGACGTCAAAGATAAGAAGAGAACCATTCTAGCACATCGGAAAAAAACATGAGATGGGAATGGGAAAAGATAGATAGGAGGAAATCGTGACCGACAGCGACAGTATTAAATAATAATATTTCAATATCTAGCATATCTTCTTGCTGATATCCTTCCTAAAAGGCTAAGATTTATTATGTGTAAAGGTAGTGTATTCTCTCACATCTTTAAAACTCTATGACAATTTTTCGAATTTTTCATATTTATTTCTTTTACAGTTCTGGCATAATCAACGCCCTATATTCCAGTGACCATGACTCCATGTTGCTTGTGGAGCAACCCCTGGCAACCTTGGCAACTTGGTAGAACAAAGCCATGTATTTGGGCTCCCCTAAAATATTCCACATGTGCAGATTAAGCTAATTGCGTTCGTGAAGGCATTCGTTAAGTGCTACTAATTAACTTCGCACCGCACACATGACTTCATATTTCCACGGAAACAAACATTCTTTATGATTATTGTGATTAACGTTATGATCCCGAAACTGTGAGCCTTGAATTTTGAAGGTCGCAGGTAATGGTTAAAGCGCGGACCGGATAGCATTAGCGGATAATAGAAATTCACTCATTACTTCTGTCAGATGAACAAGTCAACCTCTATCGATCCACGGAAAAGATTGGCAGGAATACTGGTTCATAGTAGAGTTTAACGCTCATAGGAACTCACCCGACGAACGGCGAGTATCCACCCTTACGTTGTTGAAACTTCAACGGTCCGGACTAAGCGTTTCGTTTCGTCGTTTATACCGCGTACATCGAAGGACTGGAACAATTTGCCTGCTGCGGTCTTCCCGTCCAACTATAATTTAGGTGTCTTCAAGGCTAGAGTGAATAGGCTCTTAATAAACTAGTGCGCCTGACCATCAATGATTGCATCTCCGCTTACCTTAGGTGGAATCGCAGTCAAGCACTGGTTTATATAAATTTAAAAAAAAAAAAAAACATCGCTCACTTAGTAAATTATTGGCACATCTACAATAGATGCGAAATTGAGTTTTAACAGTCTAAGTGAAGTAGATTATTTATATTCTTAATTATATCTATTATAGTCTATACTATTAGTCACCATCCCAATTTATATTAACAATGATATAAAATGAACTCAGAACTTCATTTTAGAGATTTGTACAATGTTTGATAATAGTTTCTGTAAACTAAGAAAAATGTAGATGTGCCAATATATTGCTAGGTGAGCGATATAGTTCCAGATTATTGCCTCCTATGTGGGTCAGACTCTAAAACTGCTGAACTAGAAGTCTTCATGCAGACAATATCTGTGACTGTTAACAGTTTAATGATGAAGGTACACACACAAGCGTGTTATCATCGGGAGGTGTGGCCCGCGAGTCAGCGGGTGAAGCGCCTCCGCCTAGCTTCCCGCGGGCGGTATGGCCGCGCCGCCAGCCGGCCCGCGCTCCACAACACGCTCGCTCAGTGCCTCGCAGTGCCTTCCACACGACGCTCGTGCCTTAACCTTACGTATCGACTCGTTCACTTCTCTACTATCGCAACTTTTCCCTTTAATCGTCCACTACTAGCTTGTACTTTGTGTTACATGAAAGTACTCGGTCTCGTCGTGAGTTCTGATTTCGCGCGAAAAGTTGTTTACAAACAGTGTGAGTTTGTTGAAGTGCCGGCTGTTTACTGTGTCAGCTGTGTGTAGTGCAGTGCAGTGCGTGCTTGCGTGGCATGCGTGTCCCGGTTCCATGCCAGTCGCTTGTGAGGAGTGCGGCAGCCGCCTGAAACCCTCACCCTGGCTGTGGACGGCGAGATGGCGCGCTCGCCGCGGAGGATTGCCGCTCACCGGCGCAGCCGCAGCCGCAGCCGCGAGCTGACCCGCCTGAAGACCCAACTCAATGGAAAAGGTATGATCACTACCATTCCATCATCTGACACTGTTTACATTACATATCACTTTGTTTGATAGAGCATGATAAAAGTTTATTATCATAATAAAACAACCTGTTTTCTGCTGGTAAACATTAAGTATCTTTGATAAATGAAATGTCTTATAGTTGTAACTTATGTGCTGAAGTAAATACTGACTTATTTATGGTTGATTTCGATGCTATTTCACATTCGACGTTATTATGTTTCATTTTCAGTCACAAAATAAACACATAAAACAGTTCACCAATAATTTCACCAATAAAATATAGGTGGGGGAGCTACCTAACCTAATCTTAGAATAATAAAATATATTTTTTTAAATCCAATACGATTGCCATCGTGAGTCCAAGCGGCTGATCTTAAAAATATTTTCCATAACGAACATACTTTATCTGCTGTAACATATTAAGGCTACGCAAATGTCCTGAACGAAATAAAATGAACTCATTTATCGTATCGAAACGACTATGGCGAAGTATGTGAGATCGTAAAAATTAATCGCTTCAAACATTATGCTTCTCATTACAATACATTTAAGTCCATTGACACGTGTAAACCTTGTGGTGAATTGACAAATGACGATAAATTGTTAACGCAGCGTCCGCGCCTGATTGGCAGGTTTCGTGTTAACCATTGATATAAACCCATCAAAGATGCATTTGAGCGGCGTCGACAGTGACTGACAGGATTGAACATGGCCCCTACACGAATACCTGTACCGTGCAGGCTTGTTATTATGTCAGGTTGTAAAGCGTGTAGTGGACTGTTCACGACCGGTATCACTCGCGGCTGTTGGCGGGTTTACTCGAGACAGTTTTAGGTAACTAATGTATCTGTAGCTAATTGCTGGATAAACTCAAACAAAATTATCTGTATCTATTTAAAACTCATAATGGAAGGAATCCATCAGCGTTAATCTTCATGCTTGTAAATAATTGAATAATTGTATTCGATTAATTTTGAAAACATTTCTTTTCCAATTTCTGTCCCTAATATTTTTGTCTCCTTTCTGCCGCTTTTCAATCAAAGCTAGTTAACATTATCGCGTTGAGCAATCTGTTGGAGCTGATAGGGACCGGTGTAGTTACGGAAATCAGTTCGCTTAGTCAGCGGGCGTCCACGTCCATCGGTTCAGCTGGTAATGTGGGCATTCTCCTTCACGTTCTCGCAATTTACTTAGGTTCACCATAATAGAGTTGACCTATAACCTCTAATATTATGTGCCATTAACACCACAGATTGAAGATCAATTCATTGTAGTTGCGATCGAATCCAAAAATAGTTTGTGTAAAAACCTGTCTAGTTAAAAATTTTATTAATTTTTTTCATAACTTTCTGTTGCGATTTTAGTTATTACTGTGTATAAGTTAGCGTTGAAAACAAACAAATGACGTACTCGTACCTACGAGACATGAGTAAATTAGTCACATCTTCCTTTTACTTGACAAATAAAGGGAAAATTTTCAAAAAAAACCCTCGTATTCCATCCGTCATAGTAGACTTATAACTTCGTATTTCAGAATTTTTGCGGCTTAGTACTTACTGACAAAATAAAACGAATCCTACTTATAACGAAATTTAGAAACGTAGGGTCGTATGTGATCGAGATCAATTTACAAGTTAACATAGGCAATAGTTATGCAAATGACGAATAGAAAGGAATTTTCTTACCAAGTTTTGGTAGGGCTATCAGTACGAGTGCTACGAGCATGTTGGCGACTGACGACTGACGAACAGTACAGTATACCTACAATATACGTAGCTTTAGGCTGATTGTGAACATATTTTACTAACACTGGATTGCTAATATTTAACTGAAAACCGCCCGTGGCCGATGGCTGCGAGACGCATAAAACAGACACTTGAGAGAAGCCTAAAGTCAAACAGGTGATGTCTTTCGGTTGAAATGATGATGATAATATCATTATGATTATGAAATATGACTGTATTAAACCTATAACTTCAAATTGTGTTCTGTCGAACCAATAGAGGTCTAAAATAAGTGAATGTCATCTTCCTAAGAATCTGTTCCAAGTCCATGTCTCAGGCAATATTTTATAAACGCCAGAACTAAGCGGAGGAACCTGAAAAGCCACATTAGCTAATTGGCTTCCAGGACCAAGTGGCGCCCGCGCCGTATATAATTTAATTTTCTCTGAACTTATACCGCTTTTAAAGACATAACGGTAACAAACATGATAGATGCCTGGAGGCAAGACAGAGAACTCGGAGAGTATTTGATATCGATGTAGTTAGTATATATTGTTAGACTAGCACCTGTCAGCAGCTTCGCCCGCGTTTCTCTATACAAACTTTAGACCCCTGTTTCATCCCCGTAAACGCTGAATTTTTGGAAAATCCTTTCTTAATGCTCGCCTAAGTAATAAAAGGAAACCTTGTGCAAAATTTCACGCTCCTAGTCAAATAAAAGAGAAGATATAGTTATAGCTCTAAAATTCCCATTGATCGACTACCCTGGCTACTTATTTAATAGAAATAGAATAGAAATAGAAATCATTTAGATATTAGCCAATAATGTAGGTAACAGATAAAGTGTTAATTTATGGAGAGTCCCAATACATTTTGCTTTACGGCATGCAAAATTATTTAATGAATTTAATACATTGCCTATATTTACATTTACATTAATAATTCTATACAATTGAGACACGTAATGACATAGTATTACATCTATAATTTATCAATTATAACATAAAATAATTATCATAGGGTATTAATGAATAAAAAAACCTATTAAGTATATCCATTACAACAATAACTTTTCAAACCGGGAAAGTCTGCAATATTTGACATTAGGAAAGGTAAAGGTGTCAAGGTGATGTGCCGCGCGCCCCATAAACGTAAATTGCTGAAACTGCCTGAAGCCGACCTGGCACCCATCAGCTTGTGTGCCCACCGACAGTAACGTGTTAGCTAGCTATAATGGCCGCTAAATATGCTGACGGTAATGTAAATAAAGATCCAGTAGCCGACCGACCCTGGCCGCTGACCGTGAAGAAAGGTTCTTTGACAGGGTAGCATCATCAATATATTCGGTCTTATAATTACAAGTGCCTTTACCCCCACCACCACCACCCACGCGTATTTCAAAGGTCTGTCAAGCGCCCTTTGTAAGTTTGAGTATTTCTGGAGTCACACAGTACACATAAGTAGGTGTAGGTCAGTATCTAAATATCATTGGCTATTTTATAGCTACCTATGTAACCATGAATTAGCCTATGATGTTCTGACCTAATCTAACATTACCTATGTTAATTTTTTTTTTTTTAAGTTTTGTAACACCAACTTGGGCTATGTAGCATTAACAACCAAACTTTACCTAGGCGCCTCTAAGTTATGTGTGATTTTCGGAAAATCTTCTATGTAGATTGAAACTATTTTCATTATTTGACAGGGCGGAACACCATTACAATCTCAAGTAAAATTATTTTTTTTCATTACGTGTTTCCGAAGAATTACTCTACTTACTATTTTTGTGTAAAACAATATAATACACGTACCTGACATATATGTGTCTGCATCGAATATAAGCACCCACCCTGCAGACACTCGGCACAGGCTTGGCCTTCCCTCGGGCCATATTGCCTGTTACAGACAGTGGCCGCAAATTAGGTAACTCGCGACAAATACTAAAACTGTCTACAGACCTTGTAGCCACTTCATCGATTACATCGGGTTTTAAAATGAATTTGTTGCTGGGTTTAGGAAATACAAAGTACGTTGTTGCTTTACTGGTAGTAATCCGTGAAACGACCATATCATAGGTAAAATATTAGATTATATGAATAGGAGGTTTACACTAACGCCATAAGAATGAACGTCTTAATATATATAATTGCCCTATAATATAGGATTTCCATCATTTTACTTAGCTATTAATTTAGGTATCATCCAGAAATCGCGGTAACAGACAGTAAATAAAATAATATCGAACTGTTTCCTCACTCGAATCGACCTATGATATGATTTTGGGCACGCCACAATTATGGCGGTAAGTCCCCTCTTTGAGGCGTGGTTGGAAAGACCTCACGGCGTCCTCACATTCCGCATGACGCAGGTCCTCACCGGACACGGTAAGTTCGGGAGGTTCCTGCACCGGATTCGTGCGGAAACGACGCCCGGGTGTCGCCACTGTGTGGCCCACCCGGAGGACACGGTAGAGCACACGGTGGAGGTGTGCCCCGCTTGGGCAGAGCAACGCCGTGTCCTCGTGAGGGCAATCGGCGGCGGCGATCTCTCGCGCCTGGCCTTGGTTCAGGCCATGCTCCGGAGCGAGGAGGAGTGGCAGGCGGTTGCCTCCTTCTGCGAAGCAGTAATGTTAGCTAAGGAGGCGGCCGATCGCGTGAGGCAACGGTCCTTACGCTCCAACCGCCGCCGGGATTCCGATCCCGATTTCCGGCCACCGTAGGCGCGGACTTGCAGACGGCGAGCAATGGGTGGCTCGCCGTCTGACCGTCCGGTAACCGTCCGGACCGAGCCCAAGTCGTCGACAACGCGTACTGTTCCACGCGCGCCTCAAGGAGATGTCAGCAAATCGTAGGGGCCCAGCAGGGTCGAAGCCTACTGGGGCCACGGGTAGTGTGAAAGCGGAACCCGGGGCCCTGGGACGAAGGCAACGAAGGAACAGGAGTGGGTTTTTAGTCAGTAAGAGTCTGACACTATCTCCCGCTCCGCCCAAGAGCGGGGATGTCATAAGGATGATTTTCCAAACCAATAAAAAAAAAAATACCTATGACATGATTTTGTTGTCTTTCCCTTTGTTTTCTGAAAGACAAACATTTAAGAATCACGCGTTTGTTGGTAAACTAGTACTGATAGTATACACATAGCGTTTACATAGTTGTAAAGTTATGATACCTCAGGGATCGGGGTAATTACCAGTGACACGCATATGTTACAGTTCAAGTTATACGAGCTTCACCTTCACTAATAGACTAATTACTTACAAACAGACATACTCAAGGATTACATATCTGTTGACTGCGGTTTATTACTGTTCTCCAGCTTTTCATAATGCACTTAGTATCAAAACAGCACACTATGCTTTCCTACAACGCCGAAATTACTAATAAGAGACGGAAATATATATTTGTAAAAGGATTTTTTACTTTTTTAGGCCCATTTCTATACAATAAATTAAATAGAAAATTAAATGAAATAAATTAACTGTAAAAAGATTATTCTCCAATATCTCCTAATTATATCTTATGTAGATATAGAGGACCTGCTTGCTGTATGTAAATAAAACACACCGTATCTATAAATTTAGTTAAGTTTTTATAATAGTCATATTTAGTGTTAATTTATTATTTTGTATTTAAGCACTCTCTAGCCTGAAGCACAGGTTCACCCTACTTCAGGCAAATAAGTAACTGTGTTCTTTTTTTTAATATACTTTATTGTAAATGTGTCCTATGTTATAAATAAACGATTTATTATTAGATAGAGATAGTATTTTATAATTTGCTATTAATAGAAAGAAGAGGGAGACGACCTACGTGATCTTGGTAAATAAATATGAGAAAATCGTGACCGTTTGTGTTTAGAAGGACCTCTTTCTCATTAATAGATCAGACTCTTCCCTCTGTTACTATTTACAAATGATTCATTCAAAATGCATAATTCAGATCGAACTTGAATTTATGCTAACACGGTTCTCAAATGGTTAACGAATATAGAAAATAAGGTAAAATACTTATTGCTGGGAATTAGTTATCTATGACTAGGTATTTATAATAATTACGTATTGAATTTGAATCATTGTACGTATTTATAATTTGATTCATTTGCCTATAGGAAGTACCTATAATACAATTGTTAATTGAGCAAGTAGGAAGTACATACGTTTAATGTGCAGGACTTCCATTAATGAATGGCTACAGTCTATCAAATTAAATAAAATCGTATCAAAACATGCTTGTACCACGCTTGTTCTTCCAATATTTGTTTAAATAATATGCACATGTACAGCTCCTTGAGACTGTACCTCGGCGAGTGTAACGTTATCACCTTCAGTTTTACATAACTCGGGTAAATTATTACAACTTTCCTTATCTCGCCTTTATGGCTAACGTTATGTCGGATATTACCTTTGTAAATACGAGAATGTATTTTTATTCGTTCTAAACAGTCAATTTTTATGATTAATTTTCATAGGTCGTTAGAGCTCGCATTCGGAATGCTAGAAATTTCTGTTCACGCATGTTATAGGGACCGCATGCTGTAATCGTTTTTCGATAGAGCCTGCTTGCGGGTACAGGAGATATCTGTTTAAGCATGCGATAGCGTTTTCATCATGCCCGCCGATACAATTATATGCTTCATTAACGTTAGAAGGTTTTGCTCGTATGCGGGGTGCCTCAGATATTTGTTACGTATGCCATAAGATGCACATGACGGGAACAGTTTTCGTAAGTCACTACAGCTGGCGTACGGTTTTCTATATTCTGTAACTCGTGCCCAGATTTCGGGAACTTGTGTGAGTCTTCGCACACTTTATACTGACCAATGAGTTTATCATTGATTGTTACGCCCGCTACGGGGAATCCCCGCTGACAGTCTACTACGAGAAGTCCCCGAATGATGTGCATCGCCCAAGCTCTCGACCAATAAAAGAGAGGCCGTAAGTATTAAAGAAATGGATCATTAAATATATACTTTCCGTGCAGAAATCAATGCTACGATCCGTAACTCGTAGAGCTAAATATTACGTACTTGGCTACGGCACCATTTTCAATTTACTGATTTCGATTCTTATTCCACAGAACAGATAACGTATGTAATAGATCAGAAGCCAGAAAATCTAACTCAGGTCTTGGCCAGAAGTAGTATGTTAGCCAGTTACTGGGTCGCGGAGGTCAGACAGACCTCGTCGCTCTATGAAAATAAGATATAAGAAGCCGACTACAACATACCTACATGTTGTTGGGAAAAGCGCGGATATGATACGTATGACACTTATAAATGCGTTATATGAGACTTATGAGTTGACATAATGTTATGTATGTGTTACAATGCTTAGATAACTACGCAGTTATGTGAAAGTGAAAGAAAATGTATAACATCAGCTGACAATGTTCCCACAACTCGTAGTGGCAGTAATGGTATCATGTGGTAACCCCCATGCCCCACACCACGAGGTGTTTGGTATAACTGTGGGTAAATGTAAACACAGTACTGGCTGAGTGTACACGGGTATTGTTTCATTGCCTTTCGGTTATATTTGGCTGGAGTCTTCTGACCTTACAACACAATAGAATTCACAAAACATTTTGGTATCGGGATATTCAAAAAGACAATATCCCATCAAAAGCATAATGTGAAAATGGAAGCTAAGTTCAATATTATGATGAAGTGTATAGTGGACTTCACCTACAAAAGAATGGAGATCTACATGGGTGCCAACTTCTGTAGACAATCCTGAATTAATTTATTAAGAACTGATAACTTCAACATTTGGCACGTGTAGGTTTTTACCAGAACGAAAACAAATATTAAAATTTAGAAGAATACAACTTTACAATATAAAAACAAGAACTTGCTTTTATCATAAATTTAAGTGGATTAGCCAAATATAAAATGACTAAAAAAGATGTATAAAACACATAATATTAAGGTTCTATTTTCATAATATATCTTGGCTTTCATATTCACTTAAATGTTATGTGTTCATCATGTAAATTTTATACCAACAACATATTGTTATTTTCATGTAAAATAAGGTAGGTTGCAAGATTGTAATAGAATGTATTTCTTTCATGTAACACAAAATAATTTTACAACTATATTGTTTTTTTTTTTTTTTTTTTTTTAATGATTTGAGTTTATTTAAATGTAATTATATACATACAATATTATATACAAAAACACTTAACTAATTAAAACTATATATATACATTAACGGCTACTCCTAACTAAAATATGGCGTCATAAAACTCCTCCGCATCGCTGTCGACTGGAAGTGAGCCCAAAAGGCTGGCAGCATTGCCACGTTGTATGGCAATGCTTAATCTCTGACCAAGGTAAAAGCCAGCCCTCGGGTCACGCGAAGTGTCAACTAAGCGTTTGGATATTTCTTTAAAAAGGGTATGAGCACTCGGACCCCACGGCCCAAGAGTTTCAACCCCAAACGGCTCAAAAATATAACTACCGACGAGGTTGTTATATTTTCGACGCTTGAGGTTCTCCGCAGCCGCAGCGGCAGCACCAGCACAGCAAGATGAGCTAGGAAGACGGGATGGCGCAAGAGTGTCGACACAGGTAGCGTCCCACACTAAAGGTCTACCCATCTTCCACGGAAATAAAGACATACCGTCCGGTCTCTTACCATCGTCGCGTGCCAGGCCATAAGGTTCCAAAACAGCCGGAACGCCGACGGTGACAAGGGCACGTCGGATAATGTCGTTAAGGTTCGCGTGCCGCGCTATGCGTCCCGCGCTTCGACTGCATGACAGGCCGTGGTGACCGAGGCTGTTGACAACTTCGCCACAGTGGCAGCGATGAGGAGAACAGCAAGGAGCGCCAAGGCGTAGGGCAACAGCTAGGCGGAAAGTAGTATCGTCGAACAAGGTGCCAATATTCGACGACGGCAGTGCGTGAAGCCAAAGACCTGACTCCCAATTCCCCACAGCCAACAGGCGCGCACGGTC
This sequence comes from Mythimna vitellina, assembly GCA_949316375.1. Lineage (NCBI taxonomy): Eukaryota > Metazoa > Arthropoda > Insecta > Lepidoptera > Noctuidae > Mythimna > Mythimna vitellina. The sequence goes on along the minus strand of OX438689.1, from coordinate 791,105 downwards.
CGCAGTAGTAGCTGATGTTAGCATTAGGTTCTCCTGGACTACTTTGCAGAGCGGCTCATCCCACCGTCTCTGGGAAGTTGGGTTGTCGGGTGGATTTGCATTCGGGCAAGCGAGTCTCCAGGCATCTATAGCCTCGATGAAGCACGGCACATTGAAATCAATAAGTAAGGGAGAAAGGATATTCCTGATTAATTTCTCAGTGCCGTGAACCGAGGATATAAAAGCTGGTAAACTAATACTAGTAATTTTGCGGACGCCGAGGCCTCCCATACGAATGGGAAGGGTAGCTTGAGCCCAAGCTCGGTCATCCATGGCCACGTTTAAAATTGACGTAAGCGTATGCCGGATAATTTGGTCCATTTTTTCCAAAAGATGGGGGTGTTTCCATAAATGAGAAGCGCGGAGAAAATATGTTAATTTAGGGCCGAAACAGCAAAACCGAATTATGGTGATGGCCGAATGCATGTTAATTTCTAGCAATCTTTCCGAAATATCATTAAATTTTTGAATTTTTTCCTCAACGAAATCGGGAAAGGCATCCTCGAAAATAGGAGACCCAAGGAACTATATTGTTCACAATGATGTTTGCGTTCATTTGAATATGCTGATGAATCCCTTCTTGCGTATAACCTACATTTGTGTCTCACTATTAAAAAACGTTAATATTTATTAAACTGTTTTCAAACATGTATTGTCTAAGTAGGCAGCAAGATTGTCTATGAATGTGACGGTGACTCGTACCTATAGGTAGGTAACACAATTGTTCATAATGATGTCAGAAAGATGTTATTATCGATTGTCTAGGTTTTATAAACAATATAATCGGTACCTAAGTACCTATAGAAGACGTTAAAAGGAACTTTTCACCATAGAACTTATTCACCTGTGTTTGCTCTTCTCACTTTGCTGGCATTTGTAATATTTACATTATTTTCTGATTTTTCACTCTTTATACACACAATGACCTAGCAGCATACCAAACAACTTTCTAGGTCATCCGGAAGTGGGTTAGGAGTGTTGATCTAAATTTCAATCAGACAGAATAATGACATACAAACCAAAGGAGAATTTATGATTAATAGATTTTGAGTTATGAAGGGGTCAAAAGTAGATCTAAATGGTGGTCTAATTACTCAGGGTTGCTGCTCGCCAGACTCTTGGCTTGAACTTGTCTTGACACTCTGCCGTATGTATAAAAAAAAATATATATGTATGCGTAACGTAAAGTACCTACGTAACAGAGGTAGGTTGCCCTCCTGGTTGCCTCATCCTCACTAATCTCAAAACGATTTTGCTTAGTTTAGTTATCACAAAATTAATGTACAATATGCGCAAAGTGCGGTGATTGGTGGTTTGAAGTATCAACAGCTAACTGCAACACTTCACTTGCCTTATTTTTTTTTCGATTTCATCTCAGAAACCGTGTGTAAGCCATTTACTACGCTAATAAAAAGGAAATAAAATACTTATGTACAATAAAAATGTAATATAAATATAACAATGTGCAATTCTACAGCACACAAAACATTTCATCTCTTAAACATAATATAATATTACAGCTAGTTACGATAAAAACGTGAGGCGTTACATAAAGAGAGAGGCTTTCTCCACAGCCGGCGCGTGCCGCATGCCGGTTGTCGCCCGGCGGCCGAACAGCACACCTCGCCGGTTTTCTAAATGCAAACAAAATTGATGCTGCACTGTAGTTCAGTACTCCATACAGCTTGGTAACCACTTACCTTTATGCTTGTAGTTGATTAGAGGACTGACATGAGAGTCTCGGGTGTCTGCTGGATATGAAAATCACCAGGCGATGTGTCGAAGAAGCCTGGAGAAGACCTATGTCCATTAGACGGCGTTCGGCTAAAACGGTGATAATAAATGAATAAATCATCAGAGCAATTTGCAAGCAGTGGCTGGATAAACTCGCTACTGCTAGCAGACATTATCCCAGTTATACACACAAAACGTTTTGAGAACACATTATTTGGGCGTAGGACCAGATAAGGAGTGGAATATCAGAGTCTGTGTCCTAATAGTTACTTCTAGGCAAGCGTGCTCCATCGTTGATCGCATCACTTACTATCTGGTGAGAAAGAGGTCAAGTACGAGCAAATATATAATTAAAAAATCTAAGATATACATAAAGAGAGTTGTTACTAGAACTTATGACAAGGCAAGTCAACTTAGAATTGCAAATTGAACTGTTGAACTCAAAATCACCCAACATCTCGTTTACATCAACGTTAGACTTCCGTTGGTATTTAGAATATTACTGCAATCGTAACACGTATTTACTCTGAACACGTGTCGTCACTTTGCACAATAAATTGTGTATTGATGAAGGAAGTGACGTCCTGTAGGGTTTAGAGGAAAAAGCAATGATTTCACAAGTATATAAGATAAGTCTTTATTTGCCTTAAACATGGTATATAGTTGTTACAGTTAGATATTAATCTATAGTCCATATGTTTAGCTATTTGTATCAATTGCAATTCAATTTCATAATATAAAGTCAAACAATAATATAATAGTTTTATCTCAGCATTATCCGTAATCACTAAAGCCTAAATTTAAAGTGTGTGGTTAAAAAATTTCGTTAATATATGTTTTATACTTTTATCAGATGTCACGATAATCGAGATGCCATTGGCAAGTAATACACATTTATGATTAGTCACTAGCGGCAAGTTGTTTATGTATATTAGAAACAATTAGATTCCTAATATACTTCCTTGGGGGACGCCGCAACTATAAATTCTATAGTCAGATGAATACGAGGTTAATAAATTTTCATTTACTCTATTAATAACAACGTATTGTTTTCGGTTGCTTAAGTAAAACGCGGTCCACTGCAATGCAAGACCTCTTATTCCACTTTTTTCTAATTTTCTCAATAAGATGTGCTACAAAGTCGAAAGCTTGTGAGAGGTCAAAGAATAAACCTGTCGTTAAGTAAATTTTATTTAGGAAATCATGAATATGCCTTGAAAGATTAGCAATTGCTAGTGTGGTTGATTTGTTCTTTTGAAACCCATACTGTTCTTTTGATATGAAGTTGTATTTGCTACAATAGTAGGAAAGTCTCTTGTGCATACATTTTTCAAATAATTTAGATAATTTGGGTATAAGAGTTATTAGACGGTAATTTTTATCATCATTTTTATCGTTTTTTTTTTTTGTACAGAGGTTTAACGACGGATAACTTTAGGGCATCGGAAAAAGTTCCTGATGAAAATCAAAGATGAATTAAATACGTCAATATAGGAATTAGTTCTGCACTGCAACTTTTAAGTTAGTGTTATTTAAAGCTATTTATCTCTTTTTTATCTCGTCTTCAGTCATAGGGCTAAGAAACATGGAACTGGGTGTAGTCAAGGTTTTATTAGGCCCGTCATTATCATATAAATTATTAAATGTCACAGTGCTAGTTGAATCAATAAAATAATAATTAAAAGCGTTTGCTATGTCAGAGAAATTAATCAGTATTCTCTTATTTAATTCTACTTGAGAAATATCGTTGTCACATTTTGTATTTCCAATTTCAAGACTGACCACGTTGCTCTGTATTTGTTTTGACTGTTATTACATACATTTTTTCAGTATTGATGAATATTTTTTATATTTTAGTTTGTACGTTAGGGCTTTATTTTTATAATAGAGATACCGTTAACATTGTTTAGTTTTGTAACTGTTTCTGAGACTCTTGCTTATCCATTTTTGTTTTTTAGAATTACAGTAAAGTTGTTTATTTTAATCTTAATCTTTCGGAAACATAAATTATACAATAAACATAAAAAGTCGTGAAATTTATTGCATGCATTATTTAAATCAGGTTCGAGAAAAAATACCTTGCACGTTTAACGTGATCAGAGGTACATCCTCTGACCACGTTAAACGTGCAAGGTATTTTTTAAAATTTCCTTATAGTTTTACTAAAATAGTCTTTTTTTATAAATAAAGTATGATTTGGTCTTAAAACTTTGGTTTTTTACCGGGTAGTCCAAGAGTTGAGCTGTGTCGTGGACTGATAAGTATAGGGTTAAAACCTCAGTAGAAGATTGTTTTATGTTACTCAGTATATGGTCTACACAAAAGTCTTTACGTGTGGGAACTTTAACGTCCATCTACAAATTATAGTTATTACATACATCCTTTAAGTAGTTGGTGATTTTTCCTGGTTTAAAGGTATTTATATTGAAATCACCGGCAATAACTATCTTTGTACTTGACCCATATTTTATAACCGTTTCGCACATGAGTTGATCAAGTTTATCCAAAAATATGTTAGGATCAGACTTAGAAGTTAAGACACACAATTAACAATTTGTGCAATGGAACTTCAATACCACAGGCTTAAAATGATTTTTGAGTCGAGTACTATTTAATGTGGAAAGGTCATTTTAAATAATACCCTGTTAAGCGAGTATACAAGTACCCCTCTCTGTGTGTCTCAATTAAATGCTGCTGCTACGACGTAGTTATTTATTTTTAAATATTTTTCAGTTCCAGCACGTATAAAGGTTTTAGACAAACATAATATGTCTGGTTCTTTATTTATGTATCGTAACTCTAACAATGTAAGTTCAAAAATTTCCTTTTTTGATAGAATACATACTACTACTTTTTTGTAATTAATAGTAGTACTTTAATTAGGTTTTTTTTTTAATTTTAAAAGTTTTAGGTTCTTTTAATACAGTGTTGTTGTTCACGAAAAAATCGTTTATGATCTATAGCTTTAAAATAGTATGAAATAGTACTTTTTTTGTGCGAGCAGAATTATAAATATTAGGACTACTTGAGGCATGCCGTTCCGTTTCATGACGTGTAAAATAATAAGGGATTGTAACTTTCAAAGGTAAAACATGTTTTTTATCAGGTTTTACACTGTTAGTTTCATTACGCACTATTATTTTATTCAATGATTTAACATTTAAGTACTTTTATCGTAATCGTAACAGTCAATAGCATAGTTTATAGATTTACACGCATTGTCTACTTTGTATTCACAATCAATGTATTTGCAACAATTGTATTCACTGCAAATATTACGTATAGTTAATTTTAAATCATTTATATTTATGTACGAGTACATATTCTTTAATGGGCTCAATACAATGATATAGTTTACTGAATTTGTCGAGAAGTTGGCGTAATTGCACAGACAACCTTTTTGTATCACAATCATTTTCACCCACACAAATGATAAGTTTATCGCCACTTGATCTTACAATATTTTGACAATTCTTAATGATGTCACTAGTAAGCGCGTGTGCTTTAGTTTCAGCCATCACAGTATATTTTATATATGGTGTATCCGATCTTGAGTTCATCAATGCAGAAGTAAGTCCAACACATTGCTGTGAGCCAAAGATGAATATTTTGTTACTTTATTCTTCTTTTAGTCCTTCAGAAATTTTGCTGTTGTTGAGTTAGTTACTACTGTCTTTTAGTTCTAACAGATTCTGTATTTTTAAAATGTGACCCTTGAGGTGTAATATATCATGTCTAGCCTGTTTCAACTGGTTTTCCAGGTTGACGATATTTTTTTGTAGGCTTAAGATATTCTCACTTCGATGTATTTTTGTATCTTTTGTGTTATTGGTAGTTCTAGGCAAATTTCTAGGTGGTGTAAAGAATGCTTGTATATCCGAGTGTGATGAAAAGTACGCATTTGCTGTTTTTTGTCTTCAATGGAGTTTTTAAAATTTGAGAATTTTTAAAGTGATATTATCTTTAAAGAGTTTTTCATTTTATTTGCGGAGCTCATTGTTGTCTAGTATTAATTGGTGGGTTACCATGACGTATAAAGTAAGATTGTTTCATTCTTATTTCCAGTGTGAGTAGAGATGGCGCTAGACAACCAGCATAACATTGGCTGGCCTGTTGGTCTAGTGGTTAGTGGCCCTGACTGCTATGCCGGAGGTCGTGGGTTTGATTCCCACCCAGGACAAATGTTTGTGTGATGAGCATGATCATTTGTTCTGTGTCTGGGTGTAATTTATCTATGATATGTATGTATTTAGAAATATATAAGTATGTTTATCAGTTGTCTAGTACCCATAACACAAGCTCTGCTTAGCTTGGGACTAGACGACGTTGTGTGATAGTTGTGGAATATTATATTATTATTATTATATTATATTATAACTCTGTCTCTTACCCTCACTGAAATACTTTTCGGCAACTATTGTTAATTTTGGAGGCCATGATTATTTTTTCTTGAGTGGTCCTAACTTGTATTCAGTCCCTTGAATCGATTCGTCCAATTTGTTGGCAACTCTAATACTGGATATATGGTTACACTACTCGTTTATTTAGTTAAGATCAACACTAGTCAATTGTTCACGGGTTTTATTTTTTCATTCAAAGAATTCAAACTTCCTGTCATTAAAAACTTTTGCGCTAGAAATCAATAATCAATCCAAAAATTCAGTTTATTTAATAATATTATATCCAATCAATATTATAAACACTTAACTAAAATACACTAAAACTATATATGCTAAAGCATCTCCTAACTAAAATATGGCGTCATAAAACTCCTCCGCATCGCTGTCAACTGGAAAAAAGACAATTCGTGTGCGGGATTCGAAATCAAGTTACTCGAGTCGAGTTGTGTAGGTTTCTTAAGTAATTAGCCACAACGTTAGATGTTAGAGAAGTCGAAATTGTTGACCATAAGGCTCTCCCAAAAAAAAAGTTCGTTACAAAATCGGTTACTTTTAAATTTTGTCATATGATTCTTGATCAAGCAAATAATAATGTTTGTTTTTTTACACTCACAAAACTGTTTTGGTCACAGAATTTTGTCAAGGTCATTTATTTAGTTTATAGCGAATAAATTCATAAGATAACACTTCCTCAAACGTATTCCACCTTTTTCTTCACTGTATTATTTATGTATTTGAGTAGAAACCTAAATTAATATATTTTAAAAAATACTGCGGAAAACACTGGGAGCACTGTTTACGTGACAGCTAGCGTCATCTCTCCAAGTTGCGAATGGTTTGCGGTTTTTGATAACAATAGAACGTAGAAGCTATAAGTGATGAGGGAAAACGGCATTATATTTTCTGTTTACTATATTTTTGTGGTAGGAATTTACATACTTATTATATCGAGCCTTTTCAGGAAGAACATCGTAAGCGACAATTTGCGTTTTTTGCAGAAATGGGTTTTCTCTTCATTAATTAAAAAAATATTTATGAAAATATGCTTATCACAAATAATTAAGTATTCTATTAGATCAGTAGTTAGTATATATTGTTATATATAGTTTTATTATATGAATAATAAGTTTACATATTTTCTTAGAATGATATTATCATATATCTTTTTAATTATGGAAGATGAAAACCTATCCCTGCAAAAACGCGAACTTTCGCGAATATAGCACGAATAGACGTTTTTTCTTTCTTTCAAATAAAATGACATCTATTTCTTATTTACTTACCAACCTAGTAAAAATCTTAAAATTCCTCGTTATGTTGCGTCAATGCCCATGTCCTAGTGGTTGCAAGGGCTACTGCCGCACAGGTAATATTTGTTTAGATATTAACAATTCATCATCATCTTCATCATCTTCCTGCCCTTATCCCGTATTATTTGGGGTCGGCGCAACACGTTTTTTTCTTCCACTCTGCCCTGTTACTCGTCATGCTATCACTAACTTCCTTTTCTTTCATATCACTCTTCACACAATCCATCCATCTAACAATTATGTACACATATTAACAATTATGTACACATATAATAATAAAAAAAACTGTTCAAGTGCTAGTCGGACTCGCGCACCTAGGGTTCCATACAAACTTACCTATGTAAATAATTCAATAGCCGAATGGAGTCTCGAAGATTTTACCGAATAGCAAAAGAAAGTTGTTTTATATTGTGTCGTAACAACAAATTTACTATTTTCAGATTTATTTCTGTATCTGTGCTATAAGACCTTGCTCTATGCCAAATTTCAGGATTCTGAGTCAACGGGTAGTATCCTATGAATTTTGATTTCCTTGAGTGTCGAAATACACGTGTTTGCAACAAAAACGGCTGTATCTCTTATTTTTTCACAGCTTCAAGGGACCGCAGACTTAAGAATATGGTTTTAATTTCAACTCGATACCTCCACGCGTTCCCCAGATAAAGGGTCTCGACAGACAGATAGACGAACGGACAACAAAGTGATCCTATAAAGGTTCCGTTTTTTCCTTTTGAGGTACGAAACCCTAAAAACAACAAACAAGAACAGAAAAATATGTACAAAAGTGATGCTTACTGCTACAGAAATCTCTTCCGGCAAACAAACAGTACGCAAACTGAAGTGTGACTAAACTGTTGTCGACTGTTACAGCATAGTTCAGAATCAGAATCATTTATTTCTTAACATAGGTAATATACAAGATCTTAAAAATTGGGTAGTGCGCTATGTTTTGCCGATTGACATACAAATCATTAAGAAAAAAAAAAATATACTATTAAATTAAAATATAAATTCGTCGCAATATATTAGATATTATACAAGCAAGTAATATTTTAATATTCATAATCAATTTCATTTCATCTCAAAATTTAGTCAATTCAGAAAATCTTCTGAATTGACTAAATTTTGAGATTTTTTTGAAAATTTGAGACATTTAAAAATAAAATAAGTAAAAAAATCTATACAGCGTGGAAAAATAAGTCGGGCCCTGGAAGGAAACTACCTTAAATTGGCTCATTTCACTTAAAGGAGATATTCCTTTATTTAAAAAAAGAAACAAAACTGCATTCAAAGGTTTTCAAAAACTCGCCGCCCGGGACTCGAACAAACTACAATTAAAAAAAAACAAACACTCGCTATTTTATTATACAAATCGATGGATTATTATTATATATATATGTAGATATATTTGATATTGTATTTTTTATTTTGATGTTGTATTTGATGATTATTATTATATAAAGTTACAGAGAGTCGTCAATAAGAAATTCACCTAGTGTATAACAACATTTTACAAGTAGTAACTAACCCGTTAAGCGTTTTTTTAAACTTCTGCACTGGCATACATTTTATTTCATCGGGTATTTTATTATATATTTGGGAAGCAACACCAAATAAACTTTTCCTCTTATGAGAAGTTTAACATCATTAATCATAATACAAGTATATTGAGCACGCATGATGGGTGTTTTCTTTACTGTATATGGTTTTTTGAATAAATATGGAATATTTTTTACGTACTTAGTTGACTGTACATTTAAATTAGTGGTGCAATATTTTCATCATCATCATCATCATCATTTCAGCCGAAAGACGTCCACTGTTGGACATAGGCCTCCCCCAAATGCCGCCACAATGACCGGTCCTGTGCGTCTCGCATCCATCGAATTCCCGCGACCCTCACCAGGTCATCGGTCCACCTTGTGGGAGGCCTTCCAACGCTGCGTTTTCCGGTACGTGGTCGCCATTCCAGAACCTTTCGTCCCCATCGACCATCTGTTCTGCGAGCAATGTGCCCTGCCCACTGCCACTTAAGTTTGGCGATTCTTCGGGCTATGTCCGTAACCTTGGTTCTCCTGCGGATATCCTCATTTCTGACGCGATCACGCAAGGATACTCCGAGCATAGCCCTTTCCATTGCCCTTGCAATATTTTACTAGAATGTTATATATACCTATTTTATTAAATGGGGATACATATTTGAATAGTTGAAACAGCTTCTCGTAACAAAATTGAAAGAACATATTACGGTTTGACCTTGCAATATTTTGTGTGTTTTGATACACTTATGGTATATAAATAGCATTTTTAAACAATAAGCTGTACTAATATACAGCATCGGAGTAATAAGACAGGATAATATAAATTGCACATATAATGTGTATTGACTAGCACTCTACCATCCAATATATCTTCATCGCCGTTGACTTTAAGTAGTCGTGTGGGCTGATGCTGCTGATAGGAAATTTAAAATACACGCCATTACACTCACTTGGAGTATAATCACTAGCAAGTCAAATTTACTACAATACATCGGCCTCAATTCACTCTTTCTCCTTGCCATAGGTACATATTCCATTATTTGCTGTCGGCTTTCTTTGGCATTCATCTTAAATCTTTATTGTACGCAAAAACATAACATATAGTACACGGCGATATAGACAGTTTATGTACAAAGGCGAGCTTAGCTCGGCAATGAGTTTTCTCCCAGCAAACCTTTAGAGTGAAAATATTCGAAGGTAGTATTCAGTAAACAATATATAACTACATGACAAAGTTTAATATATAATTATATAATACATAAGTTTTCGTCATACGTGTCAATGCTGAACCGAGACATCTAAGTTTTCTATTTGTTTGTTTTTAGGGTTTCGTAACTCAAAACGAAACCCTTATAGGATCACTTTGTTATCCGTCTTTCTGTCTGTCAAGACCCTTTATCTAGGGAACGCGAGGAGGTATCAGGTTGAAATTAAAACCATATACTCAAGTCTGCGGTCCCTTGAAGCTGTGATAAAAATCAAACTTCTGAGTTATCGAAAAAAAAGATACTGTCGTTTATGTCACAAAATACATAGATTTCGACATTCTCAAGGAAATCAAAATTCATAGGGAAGTTCCCGTTAACCTAGAATCCTGTTTATAGTTACGTCACAAAAAAAAAACTTTTTTTGCTGTTCGGAAAAATCTTCGTAAATCAATTCGGGAATTATACTGTTTTCATATGTAAGTTTGTACGGAACCCTCAGTGCGCGAGTCCGACTCGCACATGTCCGGTTTTTTTTACGACGAGCATCCAGATTAGGGTGCTCTTTATAGAAACAAAGACAAATCAAACGCGCCTCACACTTGGTCCATCATGAGGTGCTAATGATAATCTTATGTTTTATCACACAAAACAAGCCTACTGCAACGTCGGTCAGTCCGTCAATCCGCTTTCTCCGGACACGTTCGGAGATAGCACACGTCCGAGTTAGCAATATCACACGTAGCTCGGGCTATTGAGCAATCTTTTGAACAGAGCAAGTAGTCTTGTGGGGCTTTATCATCGTCAAGTTCACGGGAGATAGTCGTACTGATATCATTGTTCAATTAAAGGAATTATTGAAATCTTATATCTTATTAATCGATAACTAATCAATGATCAGTTTTATTTATAGAAATGATAATGCAATTTGTGCATTTACATAACCTGATAAGATTTCATCAGGCTTTCTAGAATTTCAACGACTAATTCCATCAAATCACCAGAATATTGGCGTAATTGATATTTCACAAATTGACACCAGAAAATCCACTAGATAGTTCTTAAACACTGAATCCAACGTAGAGCAGTGGTGGCCGAGTGAGAGCAGTGGTGGCCGAATAGAAACGGCCCAGACTTACAAGTTGTAGGTCGCGGGTTCAAACCCAGCCAGGCGCATTACTTTGTGTAATTTATTTCATCACCACTGCTCTCAAAACGGTGAAGGAAAACATCGTGAAGAAACCGCGGTGAAGGAAAACATCGTGAAGAAACCGGCATATTCTAGAACGAAAACTTCGAAGACATGTGACATCCATCAACCCGCACTGGGCCCGCGTGGTGGATTACGGCCTAGAGAGGTGGCCTGAGTCCCAACAGTGGGAACATTATAAGGCCGACTAAGCTACGCCATAGTAAAGTATTCCAGGATTACATCGGTGCCAGTGTCGGGGCGGCGGAAACGACAAAAAATGTAGTCTACAGGTTAATTTCACGACCGCAGGTTGGTTGTGAAATTAACCTGTAGATCCGAATGTAAGTTCTATCAATTTCACCAAGACCAACAACCAACCCAACCAACTTTACCAAGTTCTTGGATATGGAAATTGGTTCTTGTTTCATGGGAGTGTAGTGACACACCCACGAGTACTTAATAAGTAGGTACTGGGTTCGATTACCAAGGCTCTGTTATATTGTTGAGTGTGTACAACTTGACTATTATTGCTACGATGACTCTTGCGATGCCGGTTATTGGTTAATGAGCAACATCTTAAAAAACTAAGGCATAGACTGCTAGTTCAAAAGCCAGAAGGCAGACCAGAGGTTTAGGCACACATTCTAAAGAAGTTCCCTCTGAAAGATTTATGTAAAACAGTTAAAAGCATGTTAAAGACTGCACTTCAGACAGTAAAAGTTCGATAACATGAAACAATATAAGCACGTAAACACAGTGTGCTTTAAACCTTTCATCGTTTTAATATTTAATTTAGGCGCGCTGAGTCACGCAGCGCGGCTGCTACTGATCGGCGGCGCGGATGCGTATTTTTGTATGAGTACAGTACAGGTAACAAACAAGCTACTACGAGAACTGCTCATTTTTACGAAGAAAATGCTGTTTATTATTTTTTCGGTTTCCTCAATTTGTTTTTGCAGATTTATGTAACACCTGAAGGCTTATGAATCAGCCAGAGGGGTGTACTCAAGATATGTCTTGAGCATGGTATGCCATGCTGCAGTAAATAATACAAAGTTATGCATTTAGATTGTTTTAAAGTTTGTAGAAAAACATCAGGGCTAGATCATTCATACATCGTAAAGTTCGAAAATCACGTTTCTTAAGCAGTGAGATTTTAGTGCGCACGTACCTGACAATCTGACATCTATTTACGTGAGGCAAAACAACGCCTGTGACAAGACAAACAATACCTGTAGGTTCTTTATTCAATAACGGTATTTTTTAGGGTTCCGTACCTCAAAAGGAAAAAACGGAACCCTTATAGGATCACTTTGTAGTCCGTCTGTCTATCTGTTAAGACCCTTTATCTCGGGAACGCGTGGAGGTATCGTGCTAAAATTTATTTATTTAATGCTTTTTGCACACAAAATTACAAAGCATTAAATAAATAAATCAATTTTAACACGAAAATTAAAACTATACATTCAATTCTGCGGTCCCTTTAAACTGTGAAAAATCAAACTTCTAAGTTAACAAAAAAAAAAGATACGTCGCAAAAAACGTATTTCGACACTCTCAAGGGAATCAAAATTCATAGGGTATTCTCGTTGACCTAGAATCCTGAAATTTGGCATAAAGCAAGGTCAAAAGTGTAGGAAAAAATCTGAAAACTGTAAATTTGTATTTCCGTCACAAATCAATATCCGTGGTCACAAAATAAAACTTTTATTGCGATTCGGATAAATCTTCGTAACTCAATTCGAGAATTTTGTACGGAACCCTCAGTGCGCGAGTCCGACTCGCATCTGCCCGGTTTTTGAAGTGGGAAATTCTCAGAAAACTCCTCCCCCTAGATCCACAAAGTGGTGGAGCGAGCCCTGGATATGCGGGTGGGGGGGTGTGCAAGCCGAGGCCCATGCCTCCGGTAGGCGAATACACGACTCATCATTAACGCAACTTTGACAACTTTAACCACTGGAACAGCCAGTGCTTTAAACAAATACCTTTTTTCACGGGGCACATAGGTACCTGCAGGTTACCGGCACGGTCGTTGCCGCGTTCTTTTCGGGAAGCTCATGTCCATTAGTGCGCGTCTTTTTTTTATGAGATGGGAATTCATCCAATGACTATTCGCTTTAGGGTGGAGCGAGAGCATGTGTTAGACTCTAAAATGGATCTCTTTAAGAACTTATGATAGGGCCTCCGGTCGTTATCGGAGGGCAAGTAATTCCTCTAATTCGTCGTGACATCTGTTCTTGGAGACTTCGCAACAAACTCTCTATTCACCAACTGAAAGCAACTCTAATTCATAACAACCTGCCGGTGTATAACTAGCTGGCTTCCTAATACGAGCAGATAGCAGTGGAAGACGCGTCCGCGGCTACTTCAAACGGGGCAACACTTTCTGTCATAAACAAATAACTGAAAGTTAAACAATTTCAGCCTGAAGAACTTTCATAGTGCAATATAATCCAATGAGTATAAATGCTGTTAGTGAAGTGGTATGTTGAGCACGTGGTTTGGCTTGCTTTACTTAGGTACCTATACATATTTTAACAGTTAGTTAATTTACTCAGGGTTTGAGGGTTTCTTAGCGTAGAGCAATTACCGGAAATACCTCTCTTGAAAAAAGACGGAACAATCGGTGCAATGTTTGTTCGATACCCAGTATTATGTCTGAGTATGATTTCCGCACTTAGTCCTATGCGGACCATTGTACGTGAGCCATGGCGGCTTATGGCCGCTTTAGGTGGGCTTATTCCAACCAGCCCTCCTCTCTCCAAAAACAGATTAGGCCTTTTAGGTTTTTCAGGGCATCAATGAGGGAGTTCGGGGATCCTAAGGTTCGTGTGTGTATTTCAGTGACACCTGTGCAGTCTAGGAGCACATGCGCAATTGTCTCCTCCCCCTCTAGGCATGCTCTGCACTGTTTGTGATGCCTATTGTGTGAAGGTGCTTATTCAGTGTACAGTGTCCGGTGATGGTCCCCGTCACCAGGCGTAGACTACCTCTATCCAGTCTCATTAGATTTTTGGTGAGGGCTTTATTGAGGTGTGGCATGGTCTCCTTGGCCTGCCTGCATCCTGGTGTCGAGGACCACCAGCGCTCTGCGATACCCTACAGATGTCGTTGTTCCAGGTCTGGGTGTCTTGTGTATGTGATTTCACAGTTTGTGAATGCATCCACGATACAGGAATAATTCCTAGTGTGGGGCAAAATATTAAAAACTCCAAGATATATTTTGATAGTGCATCTGATGCCAATAGTGAGTGTTATTTCAGGACACTTTGTACCATGACATTAAAACCGTTAGGAAAAGCTATGATACAGTCTACTAACATGATAGAGCAGCTGACAACTACTTAATCGGAAGTTAAAACAGCTTGTAAATCTTCAATTTGGAACTATACAATAGTGTAGCGACATCTGATGCTACATCAGAACTAAAATTCAAAATCCCGCATCGCGTTCTTAAAGTTCTCCGCGCGAGTAGAACATATACAACAGTCCAAAATCAACTATCGGACAGTTGCCCACACCCTTTTTAAAGGAAGTTTGCAAGACTTTACACACCATTCCGCATCAGCTCTAAAATTCGAGTATTTCCTGCATCAGATGGAAACCTTCCAAGCTTTGCGTTTGTGACGTACCTACAGAAACTCCATCCTATAGTAGTATAGTTGTAAAGCAAGTTGATCCAAATAATTTGAATGTATCCAACCAGCAGCTGCTGATAAAAGAAACGCAACAAAATAGCGCTTAGGCGGCCATAATCATGTTTTATGACTTCAAATCGAGTTACGAGTAATGTATTGAGCACATTGACTTCAGATTTATGAGTAGGTATTTACTATTTGGGTCTCGATCTCTCGTTGGTACCGAGTCAGGTGCTGCTTCAAGGGCGAGGAAATCTGGAAATTCGATAATTATATTAACTTAGATAGACTATGGATCTCCTTGAATTATGACGTCCTGGTGTTTGTGTGATAAGAATGTGCGTGGCGAAGATTGGAGCAGGCCCATGTACGTCAGTGGAGGCCTATTGGCTGACATGCTGGTATTCTGCAGACAGCGTGGTTATTCTTTACTTCACACAAAAAGTTTAAATAAAATTTTCATCATGACCACTTATCCCATGATTTAGGCGGGAAATCATCCAATGACATCTCCCACCCTTGGGCGGAGTAAGAGAGCGTGTCAGACTTATACTGACTAAAACCCACTCCTATTTCCTTCGTTACCTTTCATTCCAGGGCCGGGTTTTCCTTTCAAAAGCGAACCCAGTAGCCTTCGTCCCTGCTGGGACATCTCCTTGAGGCGCGCTCTCTATGTCATTGGTCTTTCTTATTACATAAATACAACAAAACTTGCCTTTAATGCATTCAATTTAATCCATCGCCGCCGACGAAAGCACCGACTTCAGCATTGTTTATTGTGTAAGTTAATGAGGTTGTTTTAAAAAAAAGATAATTCCGAATTTAAATCAATATTATTTCGTCTAGATAAGGTTTCTGTTTTGAACTACTGTAAAAAAATTTACAATTTAGATCAGATACTGCAAATAAAGTCAGTTCTTAGCTTTTAAAAGTGTTCGGAAAATTGCAATAAACCCTCTAGAACACATTAGTAATCAGGTGGCCGAACTTCCCACCCATGTTCCAGTGAGGTAACCCTGTGCCTGGCACACGCACGACAGTATATGGGTCAGGGTTGCGCGTGCGCCGCTCTCCGGGACTGGGGACAAGGCACACCTGGCGCTAGCGGCGTCAAGCGCCATCATCTAGTAAATTAACTTCACACCTGGACATACAAAGAGGTGCCATTTTGATTTGATGATGAGTTCATTTCTACGAATTTACAAACCATTATTTTTCAGCTTATCGAAGTTTTGTTTGAATAAAAATGAGTTAGACAGGTGACTTAACGTAGATCGATCGTCCGGTCGTCAACCCTTTGGTGGTGAATCGCGTGTCTTCAGTGAATGGGTCCGGAGGCGGCGTCTCGGCAAAGTAACTTAACTCGGTAATACGTCAGCGACCTGCCAATTCAGGCGAAGGCCGCCATGCATCCAGATTTAATCATGCGTGGCCCAGACGGCACGAACAGCACTCTGCACACAACATAGAAATATCACCACTAAATCAACCTTCATAAAGCTTACAATACCCTGTCGTGGAAGCGTAGAGTATAATCTGCACTTTGGAGGAATGTATGTTGTGCAAACCGACGTTTTAAAAGTAATAAAACAATTGTAAGTACTTGTAGTAAAACATTCTCTTTAACCTTGTATTAATTATGTACTCACCTAGTCATCGTGGATCAGGATTTACACGTCGTAGTAGGTATATATACCAACATGTGAGAGGTATTTATGTGTAAACGCATGTAGTTCCCAACAAGGAACCAAACTATTGTCATTCCATTTCGGTTTAGAGTGAAGAGTTTGAGTAATAAAGATACCAAAACAAAAAATTGGTACGTACTAGTTTATCACCAATTTGCTTGAAGAGCATGGCAGTATTAACAGTGGAAACCCTCATGATCATTATCTTTTTAATTAGCTCTTAGATATCATCAACCTTCTGAAAACTGTTGCCAGCTCATTTGCTAAAAAACGTTGTACCCTTCACGGCTGCATCCACCTGTGTAGCAGTTCATATTGCGTCTTAGTGCAACATTATGACCACTTCTAGGTCGGTAACAACTTGCACTACTTCACTCAAACGGAACTGAGTTTCAATGTAAACATCAGATAGTTTTCATGTTTTGCACTAAATGGACGGAACTACCGTCACAAGCAACACAGTCGCCGTGTGAAGTACTAACATCGGTGGCGGAGCACGCTGCTAGGAGTACGTCAGCTTACCTCGGAGCTGGCAACTTTGATCCCGCGCCATCGTCGGTGCTGCCAGATTTATCGAAGTAAACAAATGCAGTTCTCGATATGTACAATGTGTGCTAAATGTTTGACATGCTAACATGTGTAGGTGCGCTTTATTTAGGTAATCCACGTGTATTTGAAAATGTGTATTGTACATAATATGGAATGCAATAAAGTATTGAGTAGGGGTTTTGGTATCTCGGTAAGACGTGAGCACTTTGAGTGTGCATACAGCTAAAGAATAGTTACTTATAGGCAAGCGTGATCCATCGTCGTCCAAATCATGGATTATTATTTAAATAAAAAATATGATTAGGCACCCCAGGAAGTCTTAGCAGTAATTAGCAGTTTTAAGGTAAAATTGTATTTAGTTACGAATTCTGGAAAATAGAATATATGTAGAGATAAAGAAGTTTTCTTTAAATTCGAAAGAAAAAAATGACGCGAATAAGAAAGATTTGGGTCTTAATCATATAGGAAAGCTAAAATCGCAATTTAATTGTCGATTTCTCTAACAGATTTCTGTTAACCGAACCCATCATACAAGCTGTTTCAACACGTCCCTAATTAAGTCAAGAGACAAATCGACTTTGACATTTTTAATCATTCATCAATTAACATTCGTAAAAGTTTAATTGAAATCCAATCAACGTGTCCTCACGTTGCTTTCTCAAATGGTCTCAAGTAGTCAAACTAGTTTAATTCTAGTTTCTAGTTGAAATAAGTCGGTTTGACATTGAGACAACGAGGCAGATCGCGTTACCTTTGAAGTGACGCTGATGCTGACTAACCCGTCTAGACTAGTCGTTGTCGCGCTGGTTTGTCTAGATCTACACAAGTTAATAGTTAGGTACAATTTATTTACGGTCAAATTAAATAACTGCAAGGAGTATGACACAAACTGGTAGTATGTAGCTGGCTCGTTTTAGAGGAGTTATTTTGTTTTGATTACAAGTAACTTGAGTTAAACAGCTCTTGCCTATTTATATATAATTAGAATTTCTTTTCTATTGTAAAAAAAAACATTATTTTATGGAAAGTATAACAATAATATAATAATATACAGGTGTCTCTGACATCGACGCAAAAACGAATACCACGGATCCAGTACATGAATCTGGACCCCCCAGTGGTGGAATTTATCGTCGGCTTCCTCCTAATTTTTCAAAATCCTGGACTATGCTGATGCCAGCTATCTTGATCTCACCCAAGACCAATTAGATAAGCTTGAGCGACATCAAAATTGCGCAAGTATGACTACGTTTCTGAATTTCGTACTAAGCTCAAGTGGCCTCAAGTCCTATTCGCCTTCGCTGGAATGCCCATATACTTTCTTTGCTTTATAATGTGCTATGACCGCCCATTGTACACTTATTTTTGTAAATATTTGTCCTGTATTTTTTTCTTACGAGGTGTACATCATAGAATATAACAAATAAATAATAAATAGGTACTCATCAGAAACACTTAAGCTTAAATCTGGATTTATTGAATTAAGGATTTTCAAGGCAAGAAGGTCACCGAAACTAAAGTAAGCATATTTGTTGCACTAATGACGTCAATCTGTCAGCTCAGTAGAACCAGAAGTAGACGCCGCCACCGTGAGATAACAACGCAAAATATCGAGAACCTTGACATTTACTAAGGATTGCTCTTTAAGTTTTATATTTATTTTCAAGACCTGAAGCTTTCGTAAGGTTATAATGATGATTGGCGCTTTAAGTTTATGTTATAGATTGAAGGTCAGGAAGAAACGCATAAAAGATAATGGAAACTTTTCGTTTTAGTTACAGTTATCGATATTGGCGTGTTAAATTAAACACGTAAAAAAAGAAATAAAAATTTAAAGTGGACAACAATACGTAAAATCATAACTTTCCTTTATCCCCTTCGCCCGTGTTTACTTTTACGTTTATATTATTGCTGCGTGTCATCCTCCCCGCACTAGCAGTTTTGACAGACGAAAAAAGATTTGCGCGCTTTTTCACGGTGTTACACTTTTCAAGTTGTAGTTAAATTTTTTATGTGATAAAACTACGATTATCTTTTACATAAAGTATCTATCTTACATAAGGAGGCCAACGGTAAGGACATATTTTGACGTTCTGTTGTCCCCGGGACGAGAATACACGCAGAACACCTTGCAAGTTAGAGTCAGACCAACCTGTGAGAAGGTTCGTGATAAAAATAATGATGAACAAGTTACAAAAGATATCGTGCATCGTTACGAAATACCAGACAATGTAGAGTAATGACTTGTGATAATGGTAATAATGACTTATTAATTGCCGCTGTCATAACTGACACGTTAACAATGGATTATTAATTATTGGATAATATGTAGGGAGGCCGCTTGCGTGATGTTCTTCCAATTTTATGGATCACTCCTACCAACAACGACAGCAGATTAGAGGTCTATCTAACTATCTCATAAAATGAAGGAACGGTCATAAATGAATTTATTTCTACTTTAGAAGGCATAAGCTTCCATTAAAAATTGATCTGAAAATCTTCGTATACCAGCTCAGACGTAGGAACACCTTTGTCACGATAGAACTTGTTCTTGTTCCTAAAATGACTTTCCTGAACTTTAATTGAAAATTATTTTGCTACAAAGTAGTATTAAGGACCCTGCCCACCTTCGCACGAGCGTTAGAAATATTAGATTTTCTCTGTTTTTCTGTACAATGTATATGCATGTGACAAACACTGGAACCTGCCTCATGAATTACTCTGTCTATTTAAAAAAAAACCGTGATAATCCGTTCAATAGTTTTTGAGTTTATCACGAACAGACGGATAGATACGGTGGGGGACTTTGTTTTATAATATGGAAGGAAGTCGACTTTGACAGCGTCACATTAAGAATTCTACTGTCAAACTCTGCTCTACTCTGTGAAGTAGGTACGGAAGTTATAGGTACGTTGATACGTTCTCTGTCGCGCTTGTATTCGTTAGTTAGTAGCTTCTATTGTCTGTGACTAGTCATTCAAAACTAATTGGGTTTTAATATTTAGTTTTTAAATGTCGTTTACTTGTAAATTATAATTCAAGAATGATCATGCATTACTTATCGAAACTTAATATAGTAGTATAACAAGGAGTTAGTTCAAAATGGCCTCAACTCGACAAATTTTATGGATTCCATTGATTACACCATTACCTTTCTACCATCGGACAACCCGACTTCACCCGACGCACGGTGAGTCCACCATTGCATTGTTAACATCTCTACAGTCCGGACTAAGTTTTTGCCTCGTCGTTTATACTGCGTTCATCGAGGGACTGGAACAGTTTGCCTCTTCCCATTATAATTTAGGTGGTTTTCAAGGCTAGAGTGAATAGGAACTGAAAAAAATAGTGCCCTAGAGCCTCTACCATCAACGATTACATCACTGCTTACCATCAGACAGGATCGCAGTCAAGCAATAGTATAGGTCAACAAAAAAAGCGACCACTTTGAATTTACGTAAGTAAAGCAAACGCAAGAGCATATTAACAAAATACATTTAAACTAAATTATAGTAATGGTACCTACCAAGATGGGTAGATAGATACGTCCAGTAACACCTTTACCCTTTACAAATCTTATTGCTCATATTTTCAAACAGTTATAAACAGACAAGGCTATAAAAATCAATAGTTGTTTGAACTAGTTATTTCCCCGAAGCTGGTAACTTGTTACAATACAGTTTCACATCGCTGTCTGATATGACAAGCGGTGGTCTGGGTTGTTGTCCGCGACCTCGTCTGTCACTGTCACATGTGGCAGCGGCAGACAATGCTGGCCGAATGTTGCACGATATGTTACGCGACAATAGTTTTGAAGGACTACAGGCGCCACAGGAAACCGCGGCTGAAGGTTAATCATGTGTTATGATTTTATTCTCGATTTTAAGTGACACATAATTATTGTTATGGGCGAGACCCCATAACAATAATTAAAAATGGTTGTAGAGGATAAAATTGAAAATTAAGTCAATACAAATTATAAATATTCAAGTCAACTTTCAGACAATCTTAAAATCTTCTGGGGAATAAATACTTTGGCTCGACCATTTTTTCAAACGTGCTTTGAAGCTGCCACCAGCTGACACCAGAAAAAGCTGCAGGCAGTAGGACACAACATGAGTCGTCCTGGAAGTTTTGTCGAGCATTCTCGAGACCGTCAATAATTGACCCCTGTATCTAGTGCAATATGAATGACGGCTGCCTATCTTTGGGGACAGGGCCAGGTTTGTCCTCATGTACAGTACGAATACGAATAATTAATATAATTATAGCATAGTATAAATATAATTATGGCAAGTAACGCCCGAAAAGCTAGTTTAATAAAATGTGGTCTGGTGGTCATGTCCTGTGGTAACCTGAAGATGGTCCGCATGGCACGCTTCTGTATTTATTATTTGTAAGCGTGCTGTCAGCCGGCAGCACGTCCCCATAGCTCAGCGTCGTCGTATTTAAATGCAACAACATTAAGCAGTAACAAGACCGCACTTCGCGTTCGGGTATAACTTTCTGATAAGGCGTTGCGCAAACGCAGACACTTTTTGTTCCAGTTACCGACACCAAACACTTTTTGATCGTCATGAGTAGGTGTTAAGTGGAAGCAACTGGGCACAAAAAATGTTTACGTATACGCAGAGAGTGGATGATTTCATATTGGTTCTATCGAAATCAAATATTCATCTGTAGCTTGTATCTGACACAAGACAAGTGTGCATGTTTGTGCCCTGCCTAAAAGTCAATTTAACGCACTCTTTACTAATTTTGAGATAAGTTTCGAGAATGTTTCGCTCATGGTATTTCGTTATCGTCTTCACCTGAACTAGATAGATCCGCTGATACAGCCAGAAGTTTTGATGAAATATTTAACTGAAGAAAGTGAATGAAGCTCACTTCATTCAGGTAAATGGTCATCTTTTTCAGGTCCAGAGCGAGACCATTTACCTGGAACCATAATGCCAATGGATTCGCGGCATAATTTAATTTCTGCTCTAGTTGATCCACTGACTCGACTTTTACAAACGCTGCAACATCATCAGTGTACATACGAGCTTCTGCGTCAGTCACAGCATCAGGCAAGTCATTCAGCAGCAGCGAGAACAGTATGATGACCCCTGAGCCACTCCCATCTCCGATTTCAGAGGCTTGGACCTCACCTTTCCTTGGCTACCTACCACTATTTGATTCATCCAAATGAGCATAACACGTGTGCAGCGCATCATTGTTGTTTCCCGATATGTATCTACAAGAGAATGTGCTTATATTGTTAGAGTACACCGCATAGGATTTCATATAGGCAGTCGACATTTAGGAATTGATCGGTCAGTATTAGACCCTGACTTTTTCGGATTCACTTTACCTTTAGTTAAGTAATAGTTTGCTAATCCTTGAGTAATTTTTGATGGATATAATATCAAACGTTGATAAATGTTCCAGCACTACAGTCCAGTCATCACGAATGAGTATCTCCACGTCTATTAATAGCGAGTCTGTTGATTGTGCGCTGTTTGTATAATTGCGATATACATCAGCTCCGACCACATCTCACTGACGCTAACCTCGTCAACTTATAATTAACTTTTCTATTCAAATCTATATAATTCTATCAGCGGCTTTGCCCGCGTGAATTTAGGTTTCTCCATTCAAAGTTTAAACTCCCATTTCATCCTCTTCAGGGGTAATTTTGGAAAATGCTTTATTATTCTTTGTATGTCATAAAAAGAACCTTTGTGCAAAATTTCGTCATTCAAGGTCCAAGCGTTTAGGCTTGGCATTGATCAGTCAGTAAGTAAAGCCTTCTGTATAGGTCTACCGTTTAGCTCATAAATGTTTTGTTATTTTGTACCAACCTAGACAATTACAACAATTTTTTGTTGCTGCACTTATAAAAAGCCATTATAATATAATATAATAATAATATTCCACATCTATCACACAATGCCGTCTAGTCCCAAGCTAAGCAGAGGTTGTGTTATGGGTACTAGACAACTGATAAACATACTTATATATTTCTAAATACATACATATTATAGATAAATTACACTCAGACACAGAACAAATGATCGTGCTCATCACACAAACATCTGTCATGGGTGGAAATCGAACCCACGACCTCTGGCGTAGCAGTCAGGGTCACTAACCACTAAACCAACAGGCCAGTCAATAAAAAATATAAATTATTTATAAATAATCACACTAATAAAATTATAAATTATCACACTTCTGATCACAGCGGGCTAAAAGTACCTAACGTTTAAGTCCAACATGCCAATACAACAAGCACAGATACAATCTAGGCCTTCGGTAAACTAAATTTTAACAGCACTTTAATCAGCAAGTTAAGTGATCAAAACCTCACAATGAACAGCGGTAATAGTTTGAACAAAGATTTTTTTTCAACAGACCGTACTGATTTTAATAATCTTATATTTTTAAGAAGAAAACTAAAACTATCTGTCCTTGTTAGTGACTGGGCGACTAAACTTAAAAAATAGACTTTTCATGCTTTATATTAACACTAAAACTTTTAATAAATATGTTGCTACCTATTCATATTTTTTTAAATGCTTATTTATAATGAAGGTAAGGCCGTATGCATTAGTAACAAAGTTAAATCCGCAGGTAATAAAATAAAAACGAATTGGTAAGTTACAAATAACAAAACCAAAAGGAACAAGACATAGGTAATAAATACTGATTACATGCTGGAGGCTCCTCATGGTCTTGGCGGCTTCGCTCGCGTACATAAAATATAACCTATGCCACTCAGGAATAAAGCAGCTTTCTATCGGTGAAAAACATTTTAGCAATCGGACCAGTCCTTTCAGAGATTACCTCCTACAAACATAAAAACAAACTTTACCTCTTTATAATATTAATGTAGATGATAAACAAGTTGCAGAAACCCAGCAACCCAACTTTACCAGTACTTACCCTGAATAAAACTTATTAACGCCTTCAATTACTCGCCATCATTTGCTTTTGATATAGGCGTTACAGGCGAACATTGCAGCCTGCCCGACTGAATTAAACTTGATACATATAGTGATAAAAGGTTTTAAATAAACATGTTATATCTTTTGATCGAAGATCTATGGGGATTGTCTAACAAAGTTCGTGACTCAATCACACTCAATCATTTAGATTAGACTATAGCGCCTTGCGTAAATAATTTGTGAGGGGATAATATATAATATTGACGTATTTCATTACCTTTAGTTAAGTAATAGTTTGCTAACCTAATATCTATAAAAAAATTACTCAAAGACACAGATTACAGTCCACAGTCATCATGAATGATCGACAAGGTGACCCCACTTTTTAAATGCGGGGACAGCAAGACACAAATAATTATAGATCAGTATCCGAATTGCCAGTTTTCAGAAAGGTAATGTAACCAAACCATATAGTTTCACCAGATGTCCTCTCCGTATCCTCCCGCGGACATAAATGGCATAAATGAAAAACTATAACTCTTTGTATTAGACATTTATTATGATCATAAAGAACAGTTAAGTAAACGCAAGATGATAAACACAATTTCACACGTATTCCCCGCCAGCCTACCTCGACACAGTCGGCAGTATCTTCTCATTATGTTCGAAACTAGCTCAGTGTCAGCTACCGAGCGTCCTTGACCTACACTCCGGCAGGGAGCGCCGGCGGGCGGCCGGCTGCCGGATCACCGGATGACCGGCGGCTCGCACGGTAACGGGCCGCTTCCGACAGTCTGCGCTAAACGATATACATGTCGCGCCTGCCGACTGCAGCCAGCCGTGAAGGACTTGTTGCGTCACCGATGTATTGCGAATGTGCGATCTGTCACGCAAAACTGTTTGATGTGTGCGTCATCCAGTTTGATGCCAATATGCGGTATAGAATAACCTTATTTTTAGTTTGCTTTTAATCGCTCCGTAAACTGGAGCTGATCGAAATGTTCCTGACATCACTTGATCATCGGGTGCACCTTTAGATTGTCGGTTCTTCGTCGTCTAGCTGGGTCCCCTTACCCGTACTACGCTTGTCGAATCGCAGACTCCCTTGTATTATATTGTCCATGGACAGGTTTGGTCGGACTGCCTCTATAGGTCTGAAAATTTCATTCCTTCTTCAGATAATTTCATTTCTGAACTTCTTTTCAAAGAAACATGGACATGATACTTTACAAGTTAAAATCTTTAGTACAAGTTTAATTGAAGTCGAAAGTTTAAACTTCTCACTACGTTAAAGACAATTTTAGTAAATCTTCGTTCAATAGTAAAGATGTCCGAACTTCATAGTATCCAAAGAGTAGGCGTCGAAGAAGTGGAAAGGGATGATGACCAGGTTCACGACAAGGGTGAACAGCCGGCACACAGAGTACCTGCAGGGCCAGTACTTCGGGAACGGCAGGCATCAGTCAACATAAACACGGTACAAAATGATACTTACCTGTTACTGTCCCACTGCTGGACAAAGACTTGGTACTATACGAGTACCTATACAAACACTAGCATTGGTAGCTGTAGGTATATAACTAGCTCGAGGCAGGTTGGCGATTTCTCACTTAGACACAGATTTGAACCCATAAACATTTCGGTATTTCTTGACTTCAGACAACAATACGGTTCATTTTGTAAGTAAATAAAATACCTTATTACTCGTGTTAGTAGTACACAATAAGGATAAACAATATACAATAAGGTGGGTGTCAGGGGCAAGATTTTTCTCTGCACATCTTGCCTCAGACAAGCAGGAGTAAACTACCTGACCATTCTCTCCACATAGTGCCTCAGAATAGGGGAGTATGGACTGTCAACCACATTTCTGTTTTTATACAGAAAAGGCGAAATCTTAACCACTGAGGGATAGAGCCATAATTTATATTAAGCATTACAATCCTACTGTAAAAATAAATTCACGATTACCTTCGCAAGTGAGCATCTGCCGGCCGATGACAAACTTGATGCGCTTGACCTCGCTCGGTCTGAATATCCTCACTCTATTCTACAACAACTTATCATATTCAGCATCTTAACTCCTGTTAAAT
The DNA here is from genome assembly GCA_949316375.1 of Mythimna vitellina. Taxonomy (NCBI): domain Eukaryota; kingdom Metazoa; phylum Arthropoda; class Insecta; order Lepidoptera; family Noctuidae; genus Mythimna; species Mythimna vitellina. The sequence continues at coordinate 764,787 of OX438689.1, read as the reverse complement.
GTGGCCTTCCCCATCATAATACAAAAACTTTTGATGAATACCACAATGCTGCAATGAACGTATCAACGTAGCCAGCACCAAACAACTGAAGGGGTTTACGAATGACTCGAAAAAAGAAGATACAAAACACAAAACAAAAAGAAAAACAAAACGATTGGAACCGATGTCCTATTTATTCTTTTTACGCCAAACTCTACTTATGTCAAATGTTAATGACTTTTTGTCATTAAGGGCATCCAACTCGACATACATTTTCACTGTTTTTTATTCAACCGCTCTTCCGCGATTATGACGTTATCCATTTTCCATTAGATATTTTGGAAACACAGTATTTTGTGGATATTATCTAGGCTTCTATTGAAATCAATCTATAAATTTGTGTAAAACTAATCCAGTAAAGACTTCTGAATATCTGCTATTTTGCATGAACTTTGACATTACATAACTTATTCAAAAATTAAAAAAGGTATAACAATAGAAGCCTTGCAAATTTAATCAAAACTTTTAAGGCTTTAAAAAAAACACGTCTTTCCTTTCCTGTTTTGTAAAATCTTCGAGTAAATCACAGAATTATCGAATACTAACAGAGTTTTCAGGCGTTGTCTCTTTTTTTTCGCGGGGCCTTTTCGTCAAACATCGCGTTAGATTGCGTTAGATGAAGCGACAAGCTTTTAAACCATGCTCGATGTTGACGATAGGCGAGTAGAAAAGGACCCATTTCCATGAGCGCTTTTAAAAAGTGTTTTTTAAAGTCAGATTTTCCATTATAGCTTCTTTGCTTGTTTTACAGTCAAAGTTATTATTTCAGCACTATTATATTCTTCTCGTAGACTATTTTACCTATTGCTTCCACCTTTTTGTATCGTGATTGACGATTTTTATTTGATTTTGCCAATATTAGATACTACAACTCTGCGCCCTATAAATTCTCCTATAAGTACGCGTGGCTTAAACAGATTTGTAAGCTATTCGTAGTTTAGTATTGTGCCACACTGTAACTGAAGCTCATGATTACCGACCGGTAGTTGTCGCTTGTATCTCCCAAGCTTCCAGCTCCGCGGAGGTGTCGCAACTACATACAACGTGTTTGTTTGTTTACCACTAATACATCAGCCACCTTGACATTGTTGGAGTTCAAACAATCGTCGTTAGTTAGAAGCCCACTTATTTTTACGTTCATTAACATTTTTGTGAAATCCGATGAGTGAAGTGTTTCAGACAACGTCTGGCTGTTGTGTAAGAGGATGAACATTAGTCTTGGAGCATATGATTGGCAGACGCGGTTGCGTCACACAAACTGTGTTATCATAACAAACTATTGACTGACACATAATTAAGTGAGTGAATGGAATTTGGAATAGGGACGAGCTAGGAACAGTCTCGCACACGCAGGTAGAGATAGGTACTCGTGTTGTACGCTGGGTGTGTGGCTGTCGATAGATGGTAAAGGAGAAGGAGAACAAGAGAAAAGATAGAAGAATTGTGTGAGGAGTGATAGTGATAGCGTGACGCTTGAGAGGACGGAATGGAAGAAAAATCGCGTAACGTTGCGCCGATCACGACCCTAAATAACATGGACAAGGACAGGGAAATAATGTTGAAATGTTGATGCATATTAGATATGTCTCTCTTTGATCTGTCTGTTGTTGCCGGACTCGTTTACTATGATTTCATGAAATCGTACACAGCAGGAAAACTACTGAATAATCAATTTTACCTTAAACCAGACGACTTACCCACGTCTTCCAAATTAATTCATTAGATTTTGTTGACGCTTTGCAATCCCATGATCAAAACAATATGACATAATATGATCATAATTCGCGTGTCTCACTACGTTATGCTCGATACATTGGCCATAAATGCGATGGATTACATAACATTCCACCCAATACAGGCGCGGCTCGGTTCGGAGGACTACCCGTTAATAACCGAGGTTCATTATACACCACGATAATTAGTTAAATAGTAACGGCACGCGACTCACGCATCAACTATAAATCGGTTACGTACTCGTCATAAATGATCTAGTAACTTCATTAGTATGACGTACCTCTCATACCTGTACAACGCCTTGGACATCCTCTGTAACGTTGTACAAGTGCTTGTAAATAAATAAATAAATACCGAAGCAGGTGCTGCTTTAAGGGCGAGGAAATCTCATCATCATCATTCCAGTCGAAAGATGTCCGCTGTTGGACATCGGCCTCCCCCAAGTATGGCCATAATGACCGGCCCTATGCGTCTCGTATCCATTGGATTCCCGCGCCCCTCACCAGGTTATCGGTCCGCCTTTTTGTAGGCCTTCCAACACTGCGTTTTCTGGTCCTTGGTCGCCACTTCAGAACCATTCGACCCCATTGACGACGTTCTGAGCAATCTGCCCTGCCCACTGCCACTTAAGTTTGGCGATTCTTCGGGCTGTGTCGGTAACCTCCTGAGGATATATTCACTTCTGATGCGATCACGCAAGGAAACTTCGAGCATAGCCCTTTTAATTGCCCTTTGAGTGACTGCAAGCCTTCTGATGAGGCCCATTGTGAACGACCACATTTCAAAGCCTGATGACGATCGGATGGAGCTTCGACGGATCCTTGTCAGTATTTACATGTGAGTTATACAATTTGCTAACGTTTACCCACCCCTAAACGTACTTATTGCACTATAACTGTTTGGAACGATATTACTGAAATATTTAGAAAACGGCTTTTTGCTTTATTTTGTCAGATAAGTTGATAATAAAAAAAGCAGTACAAGAAAGCGCCTAGTAACTGGCATGATTTAGTTATTTCATAACATTAAGTTATCGCTCAGCGACGCTCCGTGTCGTGCCGGCACGCCCGGCCGCGGCACGCCGCGCGTCCACCCCGACTTGCGACAGGCCGCGCCCTCTGCGCGCTCACAGTTCAGGCAGACTTACAGCGGTTTTTCACGCAACTCCATCTATTATACCTCAACATTGAAATATTGTGAGCTAACTAAGACTTAATTAATGGTCCATTATGCCATTTACATGGCACCCATAAATTATCGTAACTGCGTCACGCAAATTGTGAACCGTGGCTAGGTACATAATATTGTGAGTGATCATTTCTGTTAATTGGGGACTATTGAACTGATATCGTTTAGGGAGATTAAGGTCATTGGAACACGCGAATGTCACTCATCTATTACGAGTTTGGCTAAATAATAGGTTCGTTTGATGTACGATGAGTTATCTGGATATAATGAACATGGCGTCTATAATGAGGGAATGCCACAATGTGAAAACTTAACAGATATATTATATAAAAGATTGGTAATCAGAATCAGAATGTTTTTATTGTAGGCATACGTTATATACAGATGTTAAAACTTAATAATAAATTACGGTTTCATTGAAATACTCGTATCCTGCCTAACAGGCATATAATAATTATGAATAACATTTTTTTTTTAATTTAAAATTAATCGAGTCAAGATAATTATAAATAAGACAGCACGGATGGTGTAGTGGTTGAGCGATTGACTGCGGTGCTGCGTGTCGCGGGTTCGGTTCCCGCACGGAACATATTTTTTTATGACCTACAGATAGTTTTCCCGGGTCTGGGTGTTTTGTGCGTGTATATGAGTTTACGTGTTTGTGAACGCACCTATGATACAGGAGTAATCTCTAGTGTTACGGTTCTTTTTCAATGGATGAATTGGAAGATGATTTTATTGGTATGCCAGAAGTACTGTGAGAGGAATTGATGTAAGTACTTGTTGTTTTAACCTAAAACTTTTTGTTTAATTGCTGTAATTGGTTGTTTAACCGTTGTAATTAATAAATTAATAAATAAATAAATTAATTAATAAATTAATTAATTAAAGTACATAAAATTTAATGATTTAAGAAATCCCGGATCGTGTAGTAGGTACCTAATCTTTATCGATTAAAAAGTTAAATCTCAGTTCCCAGTGAAACAAAAACACAATAAAGTTTTTATGCATAAGGCATTGCACATTTTTTCGAGAGCCAAATCAAATTATCGTGTCTCATTTAAAAATGTTTCTGCATCGAGAACATTATCGTGCGATGGTTTTCTACGATTTTAAATGTGGCCTAAAACCTGATGCGTCATTTGATCGACTTCAAATTGCTTTTATAGATGAAGGACCTTCAAAGCAACCATCTAGGATAGAAGAGAATAGTTTGCCGGTGAGGGCGCGGTGAACCTCACTGAAGCTCAGAAGCAGGCCCGTGTGTAGTGGTGCTATATGATTCAAAAATTTGAAGCAGGCTCGTCTCAGCACGTTTACGACATTGTGACAGGTGACGAATCCTGGATTTATTAATACGATCCAGAAACAAAGCGTCAGTCGACTGTTTGGCTGTTTCAAAATGAACCAACGCCTACGAAAGTGAAGCGATTGAGAAGCGAGGGAAAATTTTGATCGCTAATTTCTTCATTTTATCGAGGCAAGATTTCAATTCCATTACGAGGCCAAAGCAGCTTCAACGCCGAATAGTATACCACATAATGCCTGCCAGAAGTTTTCTCTGCAATGCAAAACAAGCGACCGAACACCGAGCTCCGCGGGGTACTACTTAACACACACAACGCGCCCGCGCTCTCAGCGCTCAAAACTAGAGACTTCCTGGTCACCACACCGGTCAGAGTCTTAGGTCACCCTCCTTACAGTCTGACTTCGTCAACACTTTTTATTCCCTAAAATATAAAATCTGCTGAAACGGATACAGTTTTTATCGACGGAAGACGCACTAGCAGCGTTCGAGAAGGCCGTGGAGGTGGTGTCTCCGGCGGACTGGAAAAAATGTTTCGAAAATTGGTTCAGACGCATGAAACTTTGTGTAGAGGCTGGTGGAGAGTTATTTGAAAAGATTTAACTAATAAAGATATTTTATCCATAGAAGTTACTTTTTTACTTTCTGAAATGAAAACTTTCTGAGTGTCCCACGTAATGTAAGAAAATATTACGTGACAAGGTTGCTTTTCTTTCATTTTTCTTTTTTTTAACTCTAGATATATTTAAATGGCCAAGTACCTAACAAGTAGTTTCAATAGGTATTTCGTGTATTCTTCTGTGGATCACCACGCACAGTGGTTGTTTGTATGCAGGTCAGGCGCCGACGCAGCTGCCCCTTGTACGGCGAGATATCAGCACGGCCTAACTGTGCCTTGATCCACTAAACCTGCTTGAGTAAGGGTACGATGATTTACAAATGAATATCTGCGCTATAGTAAGTAGAAGTACTACTTTAACACTGAAAACCTTGTGAGCCTTCTTCCTTGCTGTGCCCGACAGGGTCCATATTGATCTTGACAATATTTTATACCGTCTATGTACATACATATTAAGGAATGCAACAAAGTAATGAGTATTGAATTGAAGAACTTTTGATTGCTGATAACATTAAACTGACACCTATCAATAGGTTCTGTATTTTCAGAATTCTGATTTTCATTTCCGTCTCCAGTGTTTTGGCCCTGGCTGGGGCACCAGCGGGTGTTGTGATGATATTGCTGGTTAGGCTCCTGGAGTTTGATCACACCACAACCAGAACTTCATCGAAACCGTTCAAGACGTGTTGATTTAACTGCACCTTGTGCTTACACAAGCACGCAAGCTATACTCTGCCGGACAAATAAAATAATACGCTGTCTGTTTACAACGTAAAGAAACGCCACAGGTACCGGTGTAACGTAAACTGTAATCAAGTTAAAGAGTTCGCTCGTGAGATCTCTCTGGTGAGGGCCACGACGTTCTGTTACCACAACAAGTAATATTGAAAACATTGACTTGAACAAGTTGAAGGCCGCGGTTTGTTTACGAATTTGTAAGTTTTCAAGATTTCATTAGCAATTCTACTTGCGTACTTTTGCTTGATTCATTTGTAAGGGAAAAATAGCAGATGAGAGATCTATAAGCTGCTATTTATTTTATATATCGAACAGAGGGTTTGATTAGCTGCCCTAGTCTTTTCGATATGCTAAAGCCAATTGTGGGACAACTTTGAAGCATCTACGTAACAACGTGGATACCACAAATACATTTTGCTGCAGTTTTAATAAAGGAATACGTTTCAAAATAATTAACACAGTTTATTAGAGTCATTTATGAATAAAATATCTCAGCTGTAACACTAGACATGTAATCATGTCAATTCCGGGCGCGCTGACCTGCCCAGCGCCCACCTCGCGTGCTTCTACTCGCATTTACATACTACGACGATTATATTTCTAACTACATAAATACACCTAGGATATAACCCACCTATGTGTTACGCAACACACGTGCCCCATCGTGCCCGCGGTTGAACTCCAGCACGCGAGCTTTGATAACAATAACACAAGAGTGTTCAAATTGATAGCAGTTACAAACGAGTTACAGGTTATTGATTTATGCAGCTGTTAGTTTTACACTGAAAATGTCTGGAAGACTGAGTTTTTACAGGGATCGCTGTTGGCATGGATACCATTGACACAAGCAGGTGCGACGGCACGAAACGAAGGGAGCTAATATATGTTCTCCAGTGGGTCAAATTAAGTTTTGATTTGTTTTTCGTATACAGTTTGATTGCTTGTTTATTTTTGTGTTTAATTTTGGCCATGTTTATGTCATAACCGAAACTGTCAGAGGGAAAAGTTTATGTAGTCAGTAGGTTGTTGTTTATTATTGGTAGGCTCGCGCTTGAGCAGTATCTCATCTGATGATGAGCAATAATGTGCCTTAACCTATTCATTCCTGATTTAAATACCCCCAGGTTGTTGCTATCAGGAACACACTCCTTAGCTGTACACATAAATAAATCAATTAGGGTAAGTAATGAGCGATCAGGTAGAACTTGGTGCCGGTGGCTAGCAGCCACGTGCGCGGCTAATTCGCGCCTTTATCGAATTAACGCAGGTCTCGGGAGCCGCTGGCCGGTCGCCGGGACAGCGGCCGCGCCCGCCATTACTTAGATTATGTAATCATTCGAATTATTTCGCACTAAAATAAACTGTCACATTACATATAGGTTTGCTGTTTGCTCCATTTTCGTGGTCTAGTTTTGTTTTATTTCGGTGACGTTGGAGCTTAGTGGAAGCGCGATTTTACTATGATTGTGCAAAATAATTTACAATAAAAGGAGTGTGATTGTGACCTATTTGAGTACAGATGGTGCTGAGTTCTGGGCTCTAGGTAACGTTGGCTTAGCTTTTGACAGGTACTTTATATCGAAATACTAGTCTTTCATTGTGAGAGAGTGAAGAACTGGTCTTTATCAATACCTGTCGTGAAACAATTTACTTCGAGTTTCTGACTCAACCTCAGCAGAGTTTATTGATATTTACTTACAAATGCATTTAACTGCAAAATGTTGTAATCTAACTCACGATGCAAAACAAGATACACTATCAGGGAAGTTAATCTTGCTCCAAGATTCCGATTACTCAATTTGATAAAGCAGAATATTGAGTGAGGTAATGCGTCTGTGGAGATTGACTCGTCAGGAAGCGTCTGACAGGTCTCAAACAAATCGGTGAGTGTTCAGGAGGGTGTAATCTGGCTGAAGACTTACTGGATCAGTGTTGAGTAGCTGATAATGGTGGCTTAGATGTCGAGTCGCCGTGACACCTGGCGGATCACACGGTGACGGCGCACACAGTAGCAGGTGTACCTACTTACAAACTTAGTCACGTAATTTAAAGAACGGGTAGAAATATCGAGAATAAGATTGACGGAATGTTTTACCGATGGGATATTAAATTGGTATATTGATACCCGGGTTACAACTACAGGATTTGGTCCCGGGATCCCGGTCGTGATCTAGACCCTAAATTTTCGGGTTTAATTTTACAAATCCCGGGATGATCGGGATTATTATAGTTTATTAACTTTTGTTTAACAGCAATTGAGTGACAACTTTGCTTCTAGATTAAAGACATATTTATTGAACCGTATAAAAGACCATCGAAAACTGACAGATATGTTAAGTGGTATATATTAAGTAATAATAATTTGGACAGTGATAGTTATGTAAAGGATTTGTTTGGAATTCCAAGCAAAATGGCAATGCATAAGCATAAGCATAATCAGCCTTTAAATGTTCCCACTGCTGGGACTCAGGCCTCCTCTCTAGGAGAGGGTACGGGCCGTAATCCACCACGCGGGCCCAGTGCGGGTTGGTGAATGTCACATGTCTTCGAATTTTTGGTAAAAATGGCAATGGGCACGCCATAATCCGTATCCGTATTATATTTCTGCACCACCCTAAGGTCGACTGGTAGAATATGCCTAAGGCATTAAGTCCGCCTTTGTACAGTGTTTCTTACTAGTGCATAAAGTTTTAATAAAATAAATAAATAAATAATCCCGGCGGTAAGTTCCCTCTTTGAGGAGTGTCTGGAACGGCAACACGGCGTCCTGACCTTCCGCATGACGCAGGTCCTCACCGGACATGATAAGTTCGGGAGGATTCTGCATCGGATTCAGGCGGAAGAAACGCCCAGGTGTCACCATTGTGTGGACCACCCGGAGGACACGGTGGAGCATACGGTGGAGGTGTGCCCCGCTTGGGCGGAGCACTGCCATGTCCTCGTGGAGGCAATTGGCGGCAGCGACCTTTCGTGTCAGGCCCTGGTTCGGGCAATGGTCCGGAACAAGGAGGAATGGCAGGCGGTCGCCTCCTTCTGCGAAGCAGTAATGCTAGCGAAGAAGGAGGCTGCACGCGTGAGGGAACGAAAGTCCTCACGCCCTAGCTGCCGTAATTCCGACCCCGACTACCAGCCACAGTAGACGCGGGCTTGCGGACGTCGAGCAATGGGTGGCTTGCCGTCCGGCTGTTCGGTAATTAACCGGACCGAGCCCAGTCGTCAACAGCGCGTAGTGATCCACGCGCTCCTCAAAGAGATGTCAGCAAACCGTAGGGCCGATGCCCGCTAGCTAGGACCGCGGAGAATTTCTATTTCAAACGCACAGTGTAATTGAAGGACACAAGTGTGGTTTAAGTCAGTAAAAGTCTGACATGCCCTCCTGCTCCACCCAGAGCGCGAGAAGTCATTTGGATGATTTCCCAACTCAAAAAAAAAAACTAAATGGCAAAAAAGTATTTGGCTAACTGAAAGAATGAACAATAAAAACAAAATGATAAAAAAAAATAGATATGTAGATTGAATCTACTTTTTAAACTATCGAAACTGAATTACCATTGAAAGAAAAGCCTCAGCACAAAACAGAAAACAGCATAAAAAAAGTTACTCAAGAACCATCTAATTTTTCTAACATCATTAAACAGCAAATTAATCTCTTTGATATAAATTCCACTAAAAGCTATAATTTGGAAGAGATTTATAAAAACTTTTACAACAATTAAGTAATCGTCGAAAATAAAGTAATTTTCCATTGAGAAATTTACTACTTAGCAATTTTGTAAGTGTTCATGTAGGCCTATGTGAAATATAAACATTTCGAATTTGAATTATTTAAAGTAAAGACGAGCTTTATTAAGCTTTGCTTTGTTTAAACATATGTACAACAAATTAAGAAGCTTGCTTGAGATGAAACCATTGTTTTGTGTTATTTCTCATCTAAGTTGAAAGTTTTGACAACACTTTAATCTTAGTCTATTTTAGAAGCAAAAATTTAAAGCATGCTTCAACTTTTTCTTATAATTATTATTGCCAAAATACAAATAAAACTGGTTTTTACTGCCTTTTTATTACCACTTTTCATTACTAATACAATCCCAGGATCAATTACAGATAAACCCGAAATCCCAGGATTAGAAAAATGCTTCGGCATCGAATCGTCTTGGTACAACGGACGAAGGCATCTTAGAAGAGGCGTGATGGAGCCAGAGTTATAACAGTTGACCTCGGCTTTGTTACCTTCTAGGAATCTAGGCGATTTCTTAGTGCTTGAAGAGGCGGAGGACAATTTCTTGCAGATGTTCCACATTAGCAGAGCCGGAGGCAAATTTCCTTTACAATCATAATTGCCTAGTGGTTGTGATGTAATTTCTACGGCTCAGTCAATCAAACAAAATATTTGGACTAAGTTGAGGACCGGCCAGCTTGAGATGGTGAATGATGCAATACCTACCTGTTATTGTTATACTTTTTAGGTTCATAAAAAAAATTACACGAGCTCTAACTGTTTGTAAAAAAAGAATACATAATTTTGAATTAACTGATAATTACAACGATAAAAAAAATCTTCCGCAGTTACAGCACGTGGTTACAGTCACAACGACCAAGGCAACCTGTCAATAGCATTGAAATATTACAAAGCCACGAATTAAGAAATATTTGTTTTGTGTGAATACGCCTCCGTTCTTGGAAACGATTATCTCGTTAGGTGCATCGTGATACTCGTGATACATTATAGTACACCTCTTACCTTATCATTAACCTGCCTCTATTATCCCAAGGCATGGCAAAGGTCTCCCTCCATTCCTTCTAACGATTACGATTCCTCGTTTCCTCTTTCTAATTCCTAAGGAAGATTTCCAGGTCGTCCCGCCATCTCCTTCGTGCTCTGCCACAGCCCCGATCTCTGTGTCTGGACATCAATCCAGTGTTACACACTTAACATATTGAAATGAAGGATCAAAGACTGTAACAGTTTGCCTGCTGCGGTCTTCCCGTCCGATCATCACTGGCAGTTGTAATCCTTTTACGAACATGCTCACCTCTCTAACTACACTACCGCTGAGTACTTTATATCCCGCAAAAAAATACGTGTCCCGAGAGATGTTCCACAGGAGCGGAGAGACGAAAAAGAAGCTATCGAAGAAACATGATCATTAATTTGTTTCGGTTATTGCTGCACATGCAAATATACAAGTGAATACCTTCAAACACCTGACATGACTGTGAGTGTTACTGATCAGTACGTACCTGTAGAATGTATTCGTGTAATGTTTTGTTTAATGATTTCCTTATTTTTTGTTTAGCGTTGGCACCGGTGCGGTGTACACTTCTACGCGGATTTGTCTAATATTTTGTTTTTAAAACCTACAGTCTACAGTCCAGTCTATTTACGAAGTTTGAGCTGTTTTTATAAAATTATCTGTATCTATCTACTGGCCGGCCGAATCATGTATTTTTAAAATCATCATCATCATTTCAGCTGAAAGATATCCACTGCTGGATAAATACTTCCCCCAAGAGCATTCCCGTGACCCTCACCTGGTCATTGGTCTACCTTGTGAGAGGCCTATCAACGTAGTATCTTCCGGTAAGCGGTCGCCACTCAGATCCTTTCGGCCCCATCAACCATCTGTTCTGCGAGTAATGTGCCCCTGCCCGCTGCCACTTGAGTTTGGCTATTCTTCAGGCTATGTCGGCAACTTTTAAAATCAAGACAATGTTATTAGTATGACTACACGGTACGGCAGAGTCGACTCATAGACATTAAAATTATTTTCTGGATTTTGTAAACCTACCACAAGCCACAGCTAGCTTGCTAGCTATTTAGTAAGTGATCTGTACAACTTCACTCGCAGTAAATAAAGCTAGTGCAGTACCGGTAAGACGCTATCGCGGTCGTAGGAGTCACATTCACTCAGATGTAGGGGGTACTGCAACTAGACGCCCTGCTGTTAAGGTTACTGTACGCTACGGTACGGCACTATGCCTGCAACCGGTTGGTCCATACTACAGGGTCTTGCCGTTTCGAGGAAAGCCCTAGAATTCAAAATCTGTAGAAAGACGCGAGTCTCAGGTTAAATAGCTGCGCCTGAGTGAAAGTTACAAAAATTGACGTATGTTATGAAAATAATGCGAAGATAACTGCAGTACAGATCATCACTGAAAGACACAGGAATTTTATTTTATAGGTTTTGTATTCTATTGTGACTTACAAAAGTATAAATCTTTTAATTTTGTGTAGATACGAGTGTTCACTCCACCAAACTTCTATGTTTGTCACTCACGTGTAAAAATATACAAAACATTGTGAGGTGCCCTCACCCGCGCTCGCAGTCCTACATTTGAATGAGTAACGGTCTCGATGTCCGCCACTGGCACATTATAGTGCGCTGCGTAATAAATGATACAGGAACAGAAGTTTCAATTCGTACCATATTCCAAATATCTGTGGAAGTGTTAAGGACAAGGGATATAGTGTTACCCAGTACCTACATAATGTTCCGAGTTGTGGAGCATCACATAAAATGCTGATTTCCAGCTGCATCTCAGTAAGAATACCAACATACAACAACAACATACTTGCGACAAGTTCAGCTTTTATTTATTTCATCAATTAGGTACACATATATTGAACCGAAAAAACAAAAATAATAAAATTTGTATTATTTACTTGTAAAAGAGAAAAAATAACTGCCCAAACTCGCCGATATGTACCGCATTTAAGATTTCAAAACACGCTTGTAATGCTTCAATTTAAGTTAAAATTACAAAGCACAAATCCTCGCGTAACATCAATAAAAATATATACTTTATAAAATGCCGAACGACTTCAAATTCGAGGAAAGTAACAGAATTTATCAATCTCTTCCAGTAGATATGCGTTTGATAAATATTCTGTCACATTCCCCCTCAGAACTTTAATAGTAGATTATGTGACTAGGGAATATAGCAGTGTCTTTAAGTCGCGGGCGGCATGTTGAATACCGAACGAAATGAAGGTTGCTAAGTTTTAATCCCGAACGACAGTGAGGGACTTATGTAATTAACTCCCGAGCATTACGAGGGAGTTAATATAAAAACCAAGCTAATATAAATACAAAAGCTGCCTAAGACAAAGACGGCTTTATCCCCGTGTTGGATACTCTACTTTTTACACCATTTGTGAGATAATTGAAAGAAAGTTACAATTAGTAAATTACTAAAACAAATTATACTAGGGACAGAATGGTGATAGATGTATGACATATAAAAGGTACTATCGAGCAGGTGGCGTAAAAAAGGTATTACAAAAAACTAGATTCTGGCAGCTGCTTCGCCTGCGTGAAATTGGAAAATTATCCCAAGAGATCATAAGATATTTCCTTAATGAATTTATTTATCGATATGTAATTACCTACTTTATTATTATAATTTTTATTAACAATTTATTTGTCTATTTTTTAACTTTATTTTATTTATTTTTTAACTTTATTTAATTAATCTTATAAAACGCTATTTCATTAAATGGATATATTTTTAAGACCTTGCAAAATACTTGAGATTGCAAGAAGATTATATTGAATTGAACTGAAATCTCTGCCAGCATACGTGCGCAAAAGATTTGTTTTTGAAGAGATGAAGACAACGTGGGATGATAACGCTGTGTAATGATTCGCCTAGTTTATTATCTTATTCTGTGGCCTAGTGCAGGAAGTCTTCGGTAACGATGTTATGTTAATTAATTAATTAAAACAAAATGTTATAGCATTACGCACACTTTGTAAGCTTTATTTTCTTTAATAAATTATTATTATAACTTTTGTAGACGTACGTGCCCCATTATCAAAAAAGCGGGTTCCGTTTTAAAAGACGCAGATGATATATTCTCCTCTAGCGGAATTAGGTAGCTGCTTTCGCATGCTGATATTATTAAAATTTAATATCCTCTATATTATTCCTGCATATTGATGAATGGGCCTTCTCAGTGGTGTTGCCAAGTGCTGTGCGCCGGCGCCGGTCGCCTACACTTTCGCTGCGCGGTCACGGTCAGCGTGAGCGCCGCTCGGAAACACGCCGCGCTAGTGACGTAACGGAACGCGGACATATGCACTCACCTAGCGTGCTATTGATTTATTTTAGATTAGTGTACAACTGATGATTAGTTGTACTTAGATCGTTTTATTTAGAACATAGACACGTTTGAATTCACCCGGATTTTCATGGGTCTTGATCTAAAAATAGTAGGTAGATTTTTCTTTTATAGATATCCTACACAATTAATGTTAATTCAATCGTATTCATGCGACCTCGCACTGAGAGCTCGTCTAGCTCTTTGTTTCTCAAATATTTCCTCATTTTTCAACTCCATGCTTTGAATCCCATATTTTCCGAGAATGCTTGGTAGATTGTAACACGCCTGTGTTATGTCGATAAATCAGTTTCCAACATACGCGGTACCTATGTATTCTCGCTACAATTTCAAACTAAAACATTCGTGGAACAGTATTATGTTCGTTCGGAATGTGCTCATTATCTAACTTCATTTGATCATACGATAACAATGACTAACCTCTGACGAATAAAAGCACTATAATTGAACTAATTAGTAAAAAAAATCGAGTAAATATATCGGAGTGATGTTGTCGCACCGCGGCCGCGCGCCACGTTACGGCTATGAAACATTAACGAACTCGCTCACGCATCTATTTCGGTTTGCGTTTGGCTGAGAATCGATTGTTTTTGGCCTTATAAATAAATATGCGGTACTGAGCCTTTACAGAATACAAACTAAATATACAACGGCATTTTATAAATATTACAAAAGTAGGTTTCTATTGCGCGTTGATGTCCTTTTTAAGGGGCATCAAAATGATAAAGCGTGAGCGACGTCAAGGTTATCAACTAGTACACTACACCGGTAACACAAGATGGGCTTTTTTACTCAAAAAGCAAAGCAACAAATAAAGCAGAAACAGGTTTAAAAATAGGACCCAGGACCAGGGTCTTGGGTACCTACAACAAATTCACAATGTAGAACCTAACTACAGATATCATTCCCACAAAAGATCATAAAGAATCGCTCAACAAACAAATATTCCTATTACATTAGTAATAAAACAATAGCAACGGCAACATGAGTTGCATCGGTAACTGGATCACGTCGCTGACATCGGAAGATGCTCGCAACTGGGAGCCGGGAAGTCAATGGGCGTCTGTCGTGGACTCGTGGCGTAGCTAGCGAACTCGACGCGCGTCCTTACGCCCCGCAACGCTCTGTTTACGCCGCGTGTCGCGTTATCACTTGCTAACTGGCATAGGACCGCGACCGCTTCGCTCTCGGGACTGGTCGAGTGAAACGTGTTTCCTACAATTCCAAGTAGAGCTAGCTCAAGCCTGACTTTTTTGTGGAACTCTGACGTACACACTCGTAGCTCAACAGATTTTAAAATTAATACTGGTTGGGCTACACGCGAATTCTAGCTTGCTCTGTTTATATTGTATTAGAACGCTATCGTTTAAACAAATTGTAAGGTTTAAGTGAAAGCGAATATAGGCAGTTACAAAACATTACAAAAGCAAGATTTATTTCAGCGGCTGTTCAAGGCTATATATAGATATCTCAAGATTGTGCTCCAAGTAGATCTCTAACGTGATGGAGCTGTAATTTTCTTTATGGAGGTTTGCAAATCGACGCGTTTACACATTCCAATGAGCAGGCTTCAGATGCGCTTCAGGAATTCAGTATCTTACGTGCATGTATTTATCTCTCGATTCAGGTAAATACAATACCTAGGTACGGTATTAGTATTCCATTAGAAATTATTAAAAACATTTAATAATAATAATTTACATGTTTTAAATGTACAATTTTTAATATCACAACAACAGTATACTGCCGATATCGCCGATATCCTATATAAATTGATGCACAGCATATTTGACGGGGCCTGTTATTATTGTCGATGTCTGCAGGATTGTTACCGCAGCCATGGTAGGCAAGGGCAACTGGAGAAACAATGGTGGGTTTTAGTCAGTAAATAATCTAACATTTGATGTTTGTTGATCTCCTACCCGAAAAAAGTGTATTGTAAGACACTCGTAGAACTGTCTCGCTCAAAGCGCTCCGCTCTATGAAAATTGTATTGTTAGTTTAGCTTAATCCTTTCCTCTGTACAATCACGATGCTCTTTGAGATCTAATCTCATTTTACATTAATAAAAATCTTTCCCACAGCATCATCGCTGCAAACATATATCGCTAACAAAAGGATTTCAAGTGTCAACAAGAATAATTGTCTCATATCTTATCAGTTAACACGTTTAATAAAGTGTCTGAACCTGAGCTGAGATATTTTTTTACGTGGGAAATCATAAAATTCTCATACTTCTCCCGTTCTGGATGGAGCGAGAGGGAGTGTCAGTCTTTTACTGACTAAAACCACAATGTTCCTTCATTTACCCTTTGCGAGGGCCACGGTACCCCCTTTCACCCCCTTAAAGTATGAATTTCCTAAAAACCCTTTTTAGTGCTCGCCTACGTCACAATACGAAGCCTTATAAAAAAAAACACATTTCTAGTCCCAGTAGTTTCGGCTGTGCGTTGATGTCAGTCAGTAAGTTAATCTTCTTCTTCTTCTTCTTAGCGTATCGATGACAAAACTAGTCAAATTCCTTGTATGGCCTAGTATTCGGCCACGGTAGTATATAGTGATAGTACATAACAGAATGTTCAAATAAATTGCTAAAAATATTAGGTTCTATACTACCTTTCAAGGTTCAACGTGTCAATATTGAATGCGACTAAGGAGTTAATACTAACTAGAAACGAATGCAGACACAACAGATGCGTGACCAGCGCGCGAACCTCCTCCCAGCCTTGTACACATGAAACGTTAGGCAATCACGGTTACGATAGTAATTAGCAGTAATCTGCGATTCAGAGACAATGCAGAATGATGAAACTAGTTGGAAGCAAGGTCTACAGTACGACCACACACCACTCCACCCGACCACTGCGTAGTTTGGTGGCGGCTTGGGTTACGTTGCCGCCCCTGTGCTAATGTTTGCGCGTGAATACCAACCACCAACCACCACCAACCTGTTGTTGGTGGCTAACCAACTTAATTGGAAGAAATAGAATACTCTATTTCTTCCAATTAAGTTGGATATCAAAGGAGGTAAATATAAGAGTACGGACTTATAAAAAAGAGAAAGTTTAGCGGTCAAGCACGAACCTATCAACAATAAAAAAAATATAGGTATTTCAAATTTTTAAAATGTTATTTTTTGGCATATAAAAATTTATCATTGTTTTTATGATTCCGAATATTGTAACTGTAAGTTTACATAGATCAGATAAGCTCTTTTATAAGAAAATAGGTAATAATAATAATAATTTATTGTTTCCAAAAATAATACAAAGCTTTAAAATTATTGTAGAAAATTGTTGAGTTGCTCATTAAGTTAAAGCTAGTGAGGGATATCTATGTCTGAACTAGTAATGTAACGAATATTCGCGTTCGCGAATATTCGTACATTTTTTGGCATTCGCATTCGTATTTACAAGAAACGTGCGAATGTTTGAATGTATATAGACTGACAATACAACTGATATAATTTTTCAATTTTATATTGACTTTAATATTTTTCTATCACACAACTTGCACTTCACATTTACAGTTTCACAAATTGTGAAACAACATGTTAACTTCAAATCATAAGAAATCTTTTCGAGTGATCATCTAATGACATCCCCGCTCTTGGGCGGAGCGAGGGATAGTGTCACTTTTACTGACTAAAAACCCACTCCTGTTCCTTCTCTGCCATTTTTTTCCAGGGCCCCGGGGATCTCTTTCGCATCAACCATGGCCCCAGTAGGCTTCGACCCTGCTAGGCCCCTACGGTTGCTGACACTCCTTGAGGCACGCGTGGAACAGTACGCGCCGTCGACGACTTGGGCCCGGTCCGGACGGTTACCGGACGAACTTAATGTGATAAGCTTCGTTCAGTCGTCTGTAACGGCTCAGTTATGTTCAGTTTAAACTTGGCTGACACGAAACCTGTCAAACCTGTATGACATTTTGCGCGCACTTTGTTTGAAACTCAACATTCGTATTCGCGAATATTGAATTTAAATATTCATAATGTATGTGGTTCGTAACATCACTAATCTGAACTAGATAAAAAATCTGTATTTCAGACATCAGCGTTCTCCCTTAAGTCTATACAACACTTTAAATTACCTGATAAAACAAACCTTTGTGGTAAAACAAAAAATTATAATAGAGTACAATTTGCCTGCTGCGGTCTTCCCGTCCAAATATAATTTAGGTGTCTTAAAGGCTAGAGTGAATAGGCTCTTAATAAACTAGTGCGCCTGACCATCAATGATTGCATCTCCGCTTACCATCAGGTGGGATCGCAGTCAAGCACTGATTTATATCAATTAAAAAAAAAAAAAAAGTAAGATCCCAGACCGATCTGACTTATTTTCACATGGATAAAACCTTAGGTTCCCAGTAGCGTCTCATGTGCTTTGAATACCTGTGTGCTTGTGGAGCTCTCCTTGTGACCCCTGGGCAGACACCAGGGGAAAAAGGTACTAAAAATAAGAGTTACTTAACTTAAATTTGTATGGCTGATTTTATATGTGTTTTGTAGAATAATATTCTAACGTAGTATCATACTTGTTTCAGACACTTTCTATGGACCAAAACTTTTGTCAGACGTTTTAAAGCTCCACAAAAATAAATGAACTATACTTATTTTTGCATGTCTGATTTTTAAATATGTTATTAAGGTAACAATTACATACACCTACATGATACTTATAGAGTACAATACTCTATTAAGGAGTACGGTTGGCAACCCTAATGATAGTGCTGAAAATATTCAGACGTAATACCATCACTGAAAATATTGAAAAAGTGAAGGTTTTTAAATTTTTTGTTAAACTTTCTTATTAATTCTAATGGAATTTGTCAAAATATCAATCTACTCTTTTCCAGAGCAAAAAAGATAAGCTACATTTAATTATACTAAAATTATCTTAAAATAAATAAATGAATGCTATAATTTTTCTGTTATCTGCAAGGTCGTAACATTTGCCGGTCATTGCGGGAGGAAATCCTCAAAAACTCAGATATTTATATTTTTATCAGATAAAATACTCGCACCGCTTAGTGTAATGTTGCTTACATCCGCGATCCATTGTGTCAGCAAGGCCGTCATTCAGATGCTATCGGAAAACAATGTTCAATGAGAGATCGCAGCATCCGACCGCGAAAATAGATCATTTGGAACGAAATAGTGGTGCGCACTGACTCGGTTAATAATTTGGATATACATCACAATTTGTTCTTATCTCTTATATCTTATATCTACGTAATAACAAAACGATCTGCATGAAACCCTGATGACATCTGTAATCCACGTTGCTTTATAGTTACTCGTAAATTCTAGATGAGGTATTATTATGTTCGTAAATATCTAGATGCCATAAACATTCGTAGCGAAACTAAACGGCCTGATGATTTCAATTATACTGAGGCAAGTCATATCTACCGGCGAAACATAATTGTCTGTATGTAATATACAAAGTAATGCTAAGTTTATGCTGTGTAACAAACTATGTATTATCTACGAGAAGGGTACTTACTGATCTACAATCACAACAGTCCTAATAACGTTTCTATCAAATAAACGATTATAATTTTATAGAACTCAGGCCATACCCAATATTTGTCAAATAATTATTAATTGCTAACTCAGGGACTTATAATTTGTAAGACACTAATTACACACAAATCGACTAGTAAGGTCGCTGCTAGGGTATCGGGTCACAAGGCGTGACTGGCGTGAGGCACCTGTACTTATATACGCTTGTCTAAGTGTCTATGGTTGCATGCCATCAGACAGGGTGTCAATAAGTGCTGTAGCCCTTCACCAAACTGTTAAAGCCTATTAATTACCTTTACTTGTATTTCTTATGCTGGAGTCGGAATTATGAGGTTCAGCTTTATATATTACCGCACGATAATTTATACTTGTGCATGCCATGATTATTTAAAAAAAATGATAATTATGGAAAATATAGGGTAGATTAGTGTGTGATTAATCTTAATATGATCTTAATGAGAAATTACAAGATATTACACATTTCTTTATTGGCCATGTGATCTGAACTTCTCATTTTATAACTAACCCATGGGAAAATGAGATTGCCAAACGACAAACGGCGATCGATTCGACGTCGATTGATTAATAAACTACTACAACTTTTTTACAGTCCAAGAGCGAGTGAAGCGAGTTCGGAATTGTAGGGCACTCCGACATAGACAAGTGCGGCGCTCCCGCCGTAGCCTACGTGGTTATTTTTTATAGCCACCCAGAAAGTGGCTTACATAGAAGATAACTATTGGCTAAGATAGTATCATTCAGACGCTCGTCAAACGCGGCTGACTTAGTAATTTGCTATTAAAAAGAAATCTGTTTAATTAGCACCCAATCTTAAATAGATCTTCTGACGTAACATTCTTAGACAACTATCGATTAAATATGATGTGTACGAAGTGGCGACAGCAAATTAATTAAACACGTCTAATTCGGCTTGGAATATAATTAATTTCTCGTGTACTTTTTCAACCTGTTTGTATATACACTTGTTAAGCTATAATATTTATTAGTTAAGATGTATATATTCAATGTATATATAATTTTTCGTGCATATCGGATGTCCTGAGTACAATTGACAAATAGGTGCAGCCAACCAGTATATACTGGTCTCATGTTCTACTGACACTCCATACCGTAGGTAGTTCAGTGCAGGTCAAAATGATATCACTAAAGTGCTCATCCATACGGTACCTAAAAGGCATCTCTCATTGAGCACATTTCAGTACAAAATAAAGAGATCACTGCTAGGTATCGACAGACGCCCACACTCATGTATCCTGCAATTTGTCTCCTCGGGCAATTGTCGCGCCAATTGACTGCACTTGCAAACGGGAGTCATGTCGCACTACTTGCGGTCAATCACTTGCTGCAATCAACTTGTCATTAATGTAACCATCGTCACTCTAATTCGTCATGATCTTCTAATCATGCTATTTATAGACAACAAAAAAAACACTTTACAAAAAGCACTTTCATGCTTTACTGATAAGTGACTATCAGTAAAGCACAAAAGTGCTTTTTTAAGGTACCTTAAAAAACCGGTCAAGTGCGAGCCGGACTCGCACACTGAGGGTTCCGTACAAACTTACCTGTGAAAACAGTTCAATTCCCGAATTTAGTTATAAAGATTTTTGCGAATCAAAAAAAAAAGTTTTTTTTTGTGACGTAATTACAAATTTACTCTTTTTAGATTTTTTTCTATACTTGTGCTATGAGACCTTGCTTCATGCCAAATTTCAAGATTGTAGGTACCCTATGAATTTCGATTCCTTTGAGACTGTCGAAATACACGTTTTTTGCGACGCGTGTATTTTTTTTCGTTTATTAAGTAGTTTGATTTTTTCACAGCTTCAAGGGACCGCAGACCTAAGTATATGGTTTTAATTTCAACTCGATACCTCCATGTATTCCCGAGATAAAGGGTCTTGTCAGACAGACAGACAGATGGATGGACAACTAAGTGACCCAATAAGGGTTCCGTATTTTCCTTTTGAGGTACGGAATCTTAAAAAACATCCAATTACGGCTGGAGAGGGATGGCGTGTCAGACTTTTACTGACTAAAACTATACCTGTATTCTTCAGCTGATTGCCCTTTGTGTTTTAGGGCCATGGGTAAGCCGGCATGGCTGGCATCTCTTTGTGGCATGCGTGGAACACTACGCGCTGTCAAAAGCACAGATGTGTGATGTATGTTTTTTTGTGAAAGAAATCGTCGTTTTCTTTCACAATTCCTCGCGCTCTGGTTGGAATGAGAAGGAGTATCAGATTTTTACTAACTAAAACCCAGCTGTGTTCCTGTTTCGAACAATCCCGCAGACGCAACCCTGGCAGGATCTCGTGGACTCCTGAAGTCCTGACACGCCACCACCTTCGCGTGTCGTGCCCAACACGTGGCGAAGATTGTAATTACGCTAGTTTGAAGCACATGGCGTTGCCGTAGACTTGCAATTCTGAATGATACGCCTCACGATTGCTATAAGGTCAAAACATACATTTTAGTCTTGCAGTTTTTAACAGTGTAAATAAATATTATGTAGCTAAAGCAGGTTTTTCTGAAACTACTATACAACTACTGATTATGTTAAAGTGTTTTGTTTCTTATTTCAAATTATGTAATGTAGGTAAGTAGTTTTCAATCATTTTCTTATGGGTTAGGTATCACGTAACCTACTTTACTATTTACTATGTTTCTTACGTTTTTTTTATATAAATCTTGGAGCGGTAGCGTAGTGGTGCGCCAGGTCAGGCACCGCGCCTGGTCACGTGAGGCCTCGCTGCGACCTCGCGCGTTTTGTTGCCAATTTACCTGTTGCTAGTACCGCCAGTGTTGCCAGCTTACCAGCCATTTCGTAACTTAATTGCGGAAGGCAAGGCTTCCTGAGAATATGCGGCTAAGACTTAACGATTTTATGATTATACGATGCATAATAAAAAAAAATGTTGGTAATCTGTGGGAGGTGAATACAATTTAGTGAATTACATTCAGTCAAAAAAGTATAGGGAATGGATGATTTGTTTATGGTTCCAAGTTCAAATTTTTGTTTTTTTGTAGTTGTTAGATTGGCACAACTGTTTTCCATTTTGGCGCGGAGTTTGAGTTGCATCTGTTATTTATATTAAATACAGTGCTGGTTTTAGTAATATCATATATAGTGTGTATTGCGAATTTCATAATGGACAAAAATATCGAACAAAGAGTTTGTCTTAAATTTTGCATCGCCAATGGAATTTCGTGTTCGGAGTCACTGAAAATGTTACAGAAGGCTTACGGTGAATCGACTTTATCAAAAACTCGTGCTTATGAGTGGTTCAAAGCGTTCAAAAGCGGTCGAGATGTGATGGAAGATTTGCCTCGCTCTGGTAGGCCGTCAACGTCTGCAACTGAAGTTAACATCGCAAAAGTGAAGAAAATAGTGACTGAAAATCCCCATTCAACTCTGAGAGAGATAGCCGCCGAACTTTCTGTATCTCACAAGTCGATCCGTACCATTTTAACTAACCATTTGGGTATGAAACATGTTGCTGCTCGGCTAGTCCCAAAAGATCTGAAAAAACTCAATCGCATGAAAGTCGCTGAGGACATGCTAGAA
The DNA here is from genome assembly GCA_949316375.1 of Mythimna vitellina. Classification (NCBI taxonomy): domain Eukaryota; kingdom Metazoa; phylum Arthropoda; class Insecta; order Lepidoptera; family Noctuidae; genus Mythimna; species Mythimna vitellina. The sequence goes on along the minus strand of OX438689.1, from coordinate 741,925 downwards.
CGAGTCAGTTCGGACCCAACATTCATGAAACGCATTATTACTGGTGACGAGACGTGGGTTTACGAGTTTGACATGCAAACTAGTCAACAAGCTTCGGAGTGGCGCCTTCCAACTGAACCGAAACCGAAAAACCCACGCCAAAGTCGATTAAAAGTCAAAGTCATGTTGACTGTTTTCTTTGACTATCGCGGTGTTATGCACTCTGAATTCTTACCGGAAGGTCTAACGGTAAATAAAGAATATTATTTGAGCGTTATGCGGCGTTTAAGAGAGCGAATTCGACGAAAAAGGCCAGATTTGTGGATAGAAAATTCTTGGATTTTGCACCACGACAATGCGCCTTCGCACAAGGCTATCATTATGAACGAATTTTTGACCAAACACTCAACAAATACCATCCAGCAACCACCATATTCACCAGATATGGCTCCTGCTGACTTTTTTCTTTTTCCTAAACTCAAATTACCACTTCGTCGCACCCGTTTTCAATCGATAGAAGACATAAAGGAGAATTCGCGGCGAGAACTGAACTCAATTCCGGAAGCAGCGTTTAAAAAATGTTTTGATGAATGGATTATTCGTTGGCGCAAGTGTATCGTTTCTAAAGGAGCATACTTTGAAGTTGATAAAATAAATTTGGATGAATAACAGACATTTTGTGTATTATTGATCTTTTCCCGGTACTTTCTTGACAGAGTAGTATACATTTTAGGTAGGTGCATAATACGATAAGTTGATCGTTTCTTCGTGTTCTAACTATTGTTATCTCCTCATATCGTCAAATTCCAATTAAGAAATCAAAAGTAATACGTACTTTATTGACAGACAAATAATTTTATTTGTTTTGGTCTTTTATTATAATTTTCTTATTTATTCTATTGTTTCTTACGTAGTCACGTCAAAATCAACATAAATACCTTCATTTATTCCACTATTGCTCAGTATCCTACGAATTAATTTTATAGGTGTTGATTAGATGATGGATTAAAAAGTGCGGTGTATATGTCCTTCATGGAATAATTTCGGTATGTCCTACGATAAAACATGGTTCATTACGTACCATCTAATGGTTCATAATTCAACACATGGCTATGTGTATAACTGTCAAACAATTTGTTTATTTTTTGCCGAAAATGGAATGAAATAAATTTTGATATACTTATATAAAAAATAATTATAAATGTATATAAACAGTACAAACAAGGCTTGATGCAAGGCTGTTATATATTATTGTCTATACCATGTTCCTATTAGTACTTAATTACAGATTATGTATAATTAAAACTTTCATTTCATCATGCATTTTTATTTTATCACGACATTTGTTAACTGTTATATTTTGGATATGTTTATAAAGACGGTTCATTGCAAAAAATCAGCCTGGTTCAATGAGTACACCCAGTAGTCCACTATGAACCAATTTCCATTTTTTTATAAATTAGTTTTTACTAAAAATGTATAAAAAATATCAAGAAACCTTAAAATCCAATGCAAACCCAAATAAATTCTTTAGCTAAGTGTAAAAGTATGATTGCATAGATTAATAAACAAAAAAGTTATACGACTTTGAAATTTACCTGGTTCATAGCTGGGCCACTAACTCTACAGCTATTTTTAAATGGCTCTAAGTTTGATTTATTTCAATAAGAGCTTAGTACCACAATTTATGTTCTATAATATAATAGCATCTAATTTGCTACAAGTACTTATGAAGAAAAGACGCATTATTTTGTTAGATGTGTAAATAATTCTTATGTCATGCGCTGCACATTTATTTACTTCAATAACGTTGTATTGGTAGAAACAAAAGCCTAGAAAAATTATAATGGCCATTAGGTATTGTTGAAAAATTGCCAACTATTAGTGCTTGACATTGAATAACCAAACAATAAAAATAATAATTGAGGATATTATTACCCGTCATTTTTATTTCTAAACAAAAATATATCTTTTTCAACGAAGAGGAAATGAATACCAAAATTACTAATAATTACATGAAGTATCTAATATTTTCCGTTTATTTATACAGTCTATTGAAACACTAAAATATTATTATATACATTACTAAAACATAGTAATTTTATCATCATGGTCGCATGTAATGCTAAATTATCTCGTGATGACCGGAAGCTGCGTGTATTACATGGTGTCGAGATAGCTTGTAAGCTATACTCCGGGCATGGTTCCTCAGTGGATATTAACGGCTATTACAATGTGCACATTCCGTGTACAAGCACGTGTCTAATTGAATAAATTGAACACGATTCTATCCACCAATCACGCAATTTCTTTTACAAATATGCAGCTGCAATACACTGATGTTATTTTTATATTTAAATAGCTTTCATTACTCACGCCAGTAGTTTTTTCTAGTTTTTGCATATATAATATGTATTATTTATGAATAATGAAAACAAACACCCATAAATAAAATTTCGATTTCCGACATGAAAGTACATAACTTTATGGTATGCAATCATCCAGTTCTATGTTCTTATTAATATGCAAATGAACCTACATAGTCAGTAGTACAGTAAAACAATTGATGCTGGGGTCCTCTGATGACACTGATCTCTGGTTGCTTACTCAGTGCCATACTGATGTCAGTCAGTGAATCAATGACGAAGGAGGAAGTGAACAGTGACCATGGTTGTGCAAGCTAACCGCTGGCAGCTGAACTCGCATGTTAATTGCCATAATTTAATCAATCGCTCTGATTGTGGGTTTAATTGTTTCGTCATAGTACTCAGGACGAACACATCATTCAGGATTTTTCCATGGAATGTTTGAGCTCCTTGTATGTATTCCTATATCGCGGCTGCGTTGTGTCAGCGCGCCGCCCGCTGCGCCTCGTGACCACAGGATTGTCTTCATCGTCCCATCACGCCCTCTAGTAGGTACCTACTCTTTTCAGTTTTCCTTGATATCCACTTACAATCGGGGATGTTACGGAGGTTCGATTCCGATTCCGAAAGTTCGCAAGTTCTGATTGATTACATGTGCGGTTCCGTTTTCGGTTCTGATAAATTTTAATTGGAATTTAGTAAGTTTTAGTAGTGTTTTACTTGACGTTTCTACATATGCCTCCGATTCCGATAAACCAAATTCTAAAACGCCGCTTCCGAATTCGGTTCCGATATACTACTTCCATTACATCACTGGTTAAAATCCACAAAAGTTACCTTGTCGACATAGTTACATCTTGAACACTGCCTACTTGAAACTTAGGTTAACTGACTTGGCAGCTACCAACCATGAACAGTATAATACATGCAATATTAATAAGAATATGTTACTGTACCCTCCAGGACCACTGGACATGTATGCAATAAATATACTATAACCAAAAGTAACAATTTAAATGACCCAAAAATACATTTATGTAGGAAAACTTCCAGGTAAGATTGATGGGTGACTTTTATAGCAGTAGCTCCGTGTGAGGTGAGCGGGTTCTCTGTGCTTATAAACTGTGCCGGAGTAACAACAAACATTGCTGGTGTTGTGAGCAGTTCGACGTGTGTTCATGAGCGTGTGTTTAGCGGCGACATTGAGCCTCGTCTGTATGTCGGTCACGCGCGCAAACTGTGTAAACTGCATTGAGTTTCCATAATATTTACAACTTTAATTAACGCCATAATGCTTAGGAGAGAACGTTTGTACTCAGTTTGTCACCTTTTGTCGCATGAATATGATTTAGATGCCTTGAGACTAAAACAGCAACTTGAGTCCTGCGTGTAGGCTACAATAGCAAGAGAAGTTCATAATTATATAAAAGAACAGACGAGGATACCCTTTCAATACCTATTCCTACTAATAAGTACCTAAGTACTTGTCGATGTCAATTGTATGATGGACATGATGATACTAACTTCTATTAAGTTCCCACCATAAAAGTTTGCTTTTAAGTATATCGTGATTTGGAAGGCACAATTTACTAGAAACACAAAGTAATAGCGCTATCATAAACACTAGTAACTCCATTAACTTAATAACAGCACTACTTTAATAACAGTTCGACTCACAGAGGTTCATAACCTTCAAATTCCCTTCGATCGATTCCATGCGATTCACATGAGTAGATAGTTACAATCAAAGTCAGTTTTCTTGCAAGCATTTATTATTTTACAAAAGCTTTGGTGTGGAAATACAAAACGTTGACAATGTTAAATGCTGAGAAATGCATTATGTTAAGTAGATAAGTGTAAAGGCTCGTACACACTGCAGACTCGTTGTGAATTACGCTAAAACTACCGGAGCAGTTTTCACAGCGGATTTAACCGGTAATTACTATTAAGAATGAACTGCTTTCGGCATGTCTCTGTTTCCATGAAACAGGCTCCAATAAAGTGTAGTCAACAGTGTCCGAGCCTCGTATGTTAGGGATAGCATTGATTAGATTAAAGTTAGCACTTCCTGTAGCAGCGCCTGCGCCGCGCCATGGAGCGAGGACACACCGCGCCTCCCGGGGACGGCTGCACCTGCAGGCATCAGCAACATGTTAACACATTCAGTTTTCATAGTGAACGAGAGAACCTAGTGTCGTGACATTATTTAGAATCTGTTTTTAGGGTTCTGTAGGCAAGGGGTAAAAACTGGACCCTATTACTAAGACTCCACTGTACGTCTGTCTGTCAAATTGTGTAAAAAAAGTTGTATAGATAAATAGTACAATAGTACGGAGATAAATAGTAGGTACAATAGTACGAAAACTTCGTGCGCGGGTCCGACTCGCACTTGACCGGTTTTATGTTATGTTTCATCTTATTATTTATATGTTTTTAAAAAAGCAAGGTTAGTCGCTTATATACATTACAATTATACACTGCAAACGATTTTTAAAATTGATCGACGACTGCACATGACAATTATAATGTCCACAGCGTTCATCGCACTAGCGGCATTAAAAGAATAATTATTTATTTATTTATTTAAACTTCATGTACAGTGGTGGTACATAGGCGGACTTAATGCCACAAAGCATTAAGTATATGTACCTTATTTAAGTAAAATCATACACACAGATACCAATTTAGTAGCTGTTAGCAGTAGCAGTTCCACTGCTAACCAAATGTTTTGTTGACGGAACCCTCATCGATCTGCTTCCTCCATCCATACATTTGATCCACAAGATGAATGTTGGCATTTATTATTTATTTATTAAACTTCAAAGTACAAAGGCGGACTTAATGCCTTAGGCATTCTCTACCAGTCAACCTAGGATGGTGATGAGACAATATGGTAGGTGCATAAAAAGAAAATTTTATACGAAAAACAGTAAAAAGTAAAGAGTAAAAAAAGTATACTATACTTAATTAAAATGCACATACATATATACAAAATATATAGCATTGTGAGTACACTCATAATGTTTCCGTCAAACCTCGGTTTCATGACGTCACACAAATAAATAAATACCTTCTCACGCTGTAACATTTCATTTTCTACAATCTGTGTATTTATAGCTAAATACTGAAATACACCACGAGCGATGTATTTCTGTGAATGATACGAAGTGAAACTATAATATTTACTTAAACGTTCATGCTATGTTTCTCTAGTAAATAGCGAAGCCACTGACAGACAGCGTTAACAGCTCTAGTAACAATACCCATTTTCTTGCACTCCATCAACGAATTCATCAGACGATCACATGGTTGTATTCCGTTCACGAAAAAGACGAGCAATCGGTAGCTCGCAGTCCGGTAACTGGCCGGACCGAACCCTAGTCGTCAACGGCGTGTGGTATTCTAAGCGCGTCTGAAAGGGATATCAGCAAAATCTTAGGGGCCCCGCAGAGTCGAAGCCTACTGGGGGCACAGGTCGACTCCCGAAAGGGAAACCTGGGGTCCTGGAACGCTAGACAAATAAAGAACACAGGTGTGGTTTTAGTTCGTAAAAGTCTGACACTTCTTCCCGCACCGTTCTAGACAAGTCATTAGATGATTACCCAGCTTAAAAAAACGGCTTTAAAATACTTTCCAGGGAAGTCTAATAAACTGTTACAAAACTGCTCTTTAGACTAATGAAATCTAAATTTACGTAAACGAAAAATAGTCATTTCTTGTATCAACCGAAGTGTACATATATAAAAAATCACAACTGGAGCGTTCGACTACATTCTCCGCTGCTTCGTCAACCTCGCACTGTTTCTTCGTGGCCGCACGGCGTGACCTTGACCTATCGCTCGATAAGGCGCGCCGCACACTTGCGCCAATTAACTCGACTGTGTGTGTAGTCTGCGACCCGCACTTGACATCATCTGACACCATTTAAAGCTATAAAAACACTGCTGTCATACATTACGCACTCGCCGGGTTATTTCAGGCGTGATTGATTGGAGCAATCAGCCTTCCAGAGCAATTCATTGAATTAGATGTTCTTTTGATTAGCTTCAAACCATTTGGACTCTTGAACTGTTCGTTAATGCACGGAATAAATCTTAATTCGTAAGGTCAATGCTATGGAGATCGCATTGTGAGTCGTGATTCATCGCGTATTTTATTCGTTCGATGCGTGATTTATAGTTATTTGCGAACTCATCAACCTGCCAATACAATTTTATAATTTAACTTGCTTTTGCCAGTGGCTTAGCTCGCATGAAAATAGAAAATATAGGCCTGTGTTACTCAGTAATAAAGTAGTTTTCTACTGGTACAAACAAAAAGTCAAATATTTGTAATATTAGTGCTATAGATATTTAATATTATTTCATCAAAAACTTTGCTTGTCACAATCTAAGTCTCTGTATCAAAATCGTCATATTAGGTACGATATTGATTAGGTACCCACCTACACACTTTTCTTACTTTTGTCCCATTTTACTTAACTATTCAAATCATAATCATATTATGTACGTATTTAAAAATATTTAAATATGTTACCGTTTGTATATCAGTTGTCTAGTACTCATAACACAAGCTCTGCTTGGCTTGGGACTAGACAGCGTTGTGTGATAGTTGTGTGTGAATATTATATTATTATTATATTTAATATCATATTATTATCATAACTTACTATTGAAACGTCTAATTAGTAAACTAACCATATTATAACTTACAGTCACCTACATAAATTAAAGTACAACCATACATTTTAACATTGACGATGGTATTCAAAAAGACATAAATAGTTAATAGGCATTGTTTTTTAAGTAGATATTGACAACACTACTTAACACATTTCTATTTCTCAGAGCCTACGTATTTAAAATGTATTTATCTGTCTCTGCAGGTAAGCTGTAGTTTCCCACGACCACGTGGCTACGTTACGTCGGTGCTACGTGTACGTGGTGCTACGTGTACGGTACGTAGCCGTCAGTACAAAGCGCTACTTAATTATCGGTAAACGGCACGATTTGACCACACGTGACATCATCACGTGCGAAGGGCGACCCACCTGCCCCTAGGGCTGACGCTTACTCCGACAAACTTTACGTACATATGAAGCAAGTTTCCTAAAGTTCGAGACTACTTTTGCAACAATATAGTGTCAAGGTCTGTTCTTGTCTTTACTTTTTTATCAAAGTTATTATAAATCTTAGGCAAGTCTAACGTTTGGGACAGTTAATTTTTTTTAAGGTGGGAAATCATCCAATGATTTCTCTCGCTCTAGGGCGAAGCGAGAGAGCATATCAAACTTTTACTGACTGAAACCCACTCCAATGTTCCTTTTTTGGCTTGCTTTCCAGTACCCCGGGTTACCCTTTCGGAGGTCAACCCATAGCCCCAGTTTTGCTGACATCTCTATGAGGCGCGCGTGGAACACTACGCGCCGTCAACGACTCGACCTCGGTTCTGACGGTTACCAGACGGCCAGACGGCGAGATACCCACTGCTCGTCGTCCGTAAGCCCACGCCTACGGTTATTGGAAGTCGGGGTTGGGATCCCGGCGGCTGATTTCGGACAGTTATCGAGAGGGGTTAAGTGGGTATGTCCGGAATCGTGCTAGGGCTGCGGGAAGTTTCTAAAGAGTTCCCGCAGCCGCTGCCGGCCCCGGGACACTATGAGTAACTGAAATAACACGGAGTGGGTTTTAGTCAATAAAAAATTGACACTTTCTCTCGCCCCAACCAGAACGAGAGGAGTTAAATAGAAAAAAGTTACGTTTGTGACATCATAGCTACGTCTGGTTTATCAAACATGACATGCTAGCCCTAGCCGGCGATGCGGGAATATCGATTACTAAAGCGTTTGTCCACCGCCTGCATCGGCGTATCTCTACAAACACCATCGATGTTGAACACGCCGGCCGTCACCGTCGTCATCACTTACATTACAAACTGTTACCTACGCCTTATTGTTCGTTCCAAGTCGTTTTAAAAACTCCATATTTTTGTTACAATATGTCTTAGAACGTCAGGTCTTTAGTACCTGTTAATGACAGCTTCTTATTTACAATGCTTATGAGATTCATTTTAATATTATGAGGTCGGTTGCAATTTAGTTAATTTGCCACTTAACTGCAACAAATAACAAAAACACGTGATGCAGTCGGAGCTCATAACTTTTAATTACGAGTCTTTATTTCATGTGAATGCAAAACATTATTTTCGACCGTTTTACGAAGTTAATTTTTTTGTATTAGCTTCGAAATCGCGCCTGTCTCAGTGATTCCACATATTGTCCAGCTGCGAAGACACTTGAGATACAAAACTACACCAATTTAACAACACAACGTCCACTAGGAATCAATTTTCGAATAATTAAAACAGCAACTGAACCTCGCTCAATAAAATCCCGCCAAAACACCAAATTCTTCATTTAAAAAACAAGCTAAGATTTACAAAAACATTCAATGGAAGCTTCACATCGGTTTAAATTCCTGAGTTATTCAATAAATATTAAAGCTACACATGTCTCATATCATCTGACTCTGAAAGTAAATTAAGAAATAAATAGAGACAGAGTGGTAATCTACTCAAACGAGTTCGCTTGAACAATGCGTTGGTCAATCAACGCGGGAACGGTTGTCACCTGTTCTGTTACCGTACACAGAAAGTACAGAAGGCTATTTAAATCTTATAGGAAAATTATTTTTAGAAATAAATGGAAATATAACCGTATAAATAGAATAATTAGTTGAACTTGCAAATAGACTTTCCTCATTTTCCGGACCTTCGTCGTTAATATCATGAATAATTTCCATTCATTGTGCGAACAGCTGAGGAGTGGAATACCCGCCGGAGTCTGGGTTTCCTGATAGTTACGAGTTAGTGGTAAACCACCACTAAGTTGTAACTAAAAGTAAAGAGTGAATAGGTTACTTCTAGGCAAGCGTCCGTCGACCACATCAACGGTTACCATCAGGTGAGATAGTGCTCAAACACGAGCCTGTCTATATGTGGTGGCCAGATCATAGATATTGATCACTTCATGATATGGCCAACTAAAAGTGGCCAGATCGTTTAAACGTTAACATTTAGTGACATGTCAATCCTCGTTTGGCCAAATGATTGATGGAGGATTTCAATGATAATAAAAGGTCTAAAGAAAGTAGGCCAAATGAGGATTGAAATATCATCAAACTTTAACGTTTAAAACGATCTGGCCAGCTTCACTTGGCCATTTCATGAAATGATCAATTTCTATGATCTGGCCACGACATATACACTAACATACGTCTGTTTGTATTATCATCTTAATAATATTTTTTTTACTAAATGCATATGAAAGTATATTCGATACCTATCGATATACTTTCGTATACCGATAGCAGCAAGCAATTTTTGAAATGTTCGTCTGTCTGTCGGTCTGTCAGTCTGTCTGTTTGTTCCATCTAATCTCCGAAACAGCTGGACCTGTTTTAACGGGACTTTCACTGGTAGATAGCTGAAGTTATAAGGAGTAACTTATGGTATTTTTATTTTAGAAAAAGGATCAGAGTTCCGCGCAAAAAATCTTCTTGAAATTGTGACCAAATGGTATTGTGCTGTTTTACGAGTTTGACGCGAATAAAGTCACGAGCACGAGCTAGTCAAACGAAGTGCTCTAATACTTGATGGACTTTTGTTATTGTTTGGAACTGTCCAATAAATGCTGTAGTACCGCGTAGTGGCGCCTCTGCTATTTGCGTGTACCGTGTAGTAGCGGCACTACACCCTCGAGGTCAACGCGGCTGTTGTCTCTGATTGATCACTATTTTTAGCCCCTATGACCGTTATAGCGACTCCGCCATCACTTTATCTACTACACTACGGGTATTTATAGCCTGGTATTGTTTTGACACGAATTCGAATTTGTATTGATGTATTGATTATAATGAGGGCCAGGTGGGGCTCAGTGCGAGGGCACCATCGAGCTGGCCGCACGAATCACGAGACAGTTGAGTTAATAGCCTGATCGCTACTGTGATACTCGAGCGCCTGTTAAGTATAGGTTACACGTGGTTGCTTTTCACGTGTTTCAGTAAATGACATAACGATCAATACTAAAAGCGAATGCCGATAAATATTCCTAGATTTTTGGTTTTTATTAGGTTACAACTTGTTTGACATTACGAGCATGGCAGTTGAGAGTTTGTCATGCTAACTCAAATGTTTCGCTGATGATGGCACGTGTTATTGGGTCATTCAGTTGCCTCCAAAATGGTTGAGCTGAATGGGGCTGATGCACGCGGCATGCTCGTAAACGAGTGCCGTCAGTTGAGACTGGTCACCTCTTAGCTGCCGTTGGCTTAATTTAATTTCTATTTTTTAATTCGTTTTTTTTTAATTAATATTACTTATCTACATTGTGCTCACTTATTAGAAGCGACAAGAAATATGTAACCAAGATTTATGTTACTCATAATATGATTTAAAAGAGTGTCCATGGAGTTTCTTGCACGTTCTTCTCCATAGAGATCTACGCTTTGGAACGTGCAATTTAGGAGCTAAATTGCACGTTCCAAAGCGTAGATCTCTTGTTTTTTTTTTGACTGACCGACATTTTGACAATTCAAAAGTGCCTGTAATTGGTCTATTTGAAATAAAAGTTTCTGATTTCTGATTAGAATGTCTTGGGATTCAAATATATTTAGGGCTCTCACAATCCTACTAGTAACTTTGTAAAATTTGTTTAATATTATATAATTAAAACAAAAATAGACTATTAACTACAAAAAAAAAATGTAGGTACCTGTCTTGGCTTTTTGTTTAACCTACTCTTGTCAGTAAGGAGGCTTCCAGGCGTTTAGTGGGGGAGGGGCAAACCAGTGAGGGAGAAAGGGGGTCTTGATAAGTATCACGTAAGTTTATTTTATACAAGAAATACTTACTTAATGTAAAATCCAAAAAAACTAGGTTAAAATAAGTAAAGCGTGTTACTCTACTAAACTATGATAAAATCCTACACTCCTATATTAGGTCTCTAACTATGTAATTGCCGCTTTTTAGAACGGGTTGGTTGTTAAGACAATTCAAAGATATAACACTTCAAAAGTGTTATATCTTTGAATTGTCTGGGAATTACAAGTTCAAATAACCTTTATATTAAAGGTACATTATTCTTTTTTCGAAATTAGGTCTTTATTGGTTTTTAGTGTTTTGTATTTTCTGTAATATCAGATTCGCCAAAACCACCTTACATAATTAATGGACGCCCTCTTTCTACGTGAGAATGTAGTGTGCAGTGTCGTGTTGACCCTGATGCTGCAGCGTCTACACTCGAGAGCGAGGCGTGCCGGCACCAGGCTCTCACACGTACTGCTGAACACACTAGGGACACTTCAATTATAGCATACGACGCCGTGGTCTACGTTCCTTTGTATTCTTTTTTCACGGTCTGACAATGCATGGGTTACTTTAAAGTAAAACCCAATCTTCAGGCGTTTAATATTTACTTACTTACTAGCTTATCCGGCAAACTTTGTTCTATCATATAAGTTATCAAAAAAAAAAATTGGGTTGAAGGTAGGAGGATAAAAATAGCTTGCGACCTATCTCACACCTACCAAATAATTATATACACAAAAAAACTGCGCAAGTGCGGGTTACACTCGCGCATTGAGGGTTCTGTGCAAACTTACCTATGAAAACAGTTCAATTCCCGAATTGAGTTACGAAGTTACTAAGATTTTTCCGAATCACAATTTTTTTTTTGTATCAACAAATTTACAGTTTTCAGATTTATTCTTATACCTGCGCTATAAGACCTTGCTTTATGCCAAATTTTAGGATTCTGGGTCAACGGAAAGTACCCTATGAATTTTGATTTCCTCGAGAGTGTCTAAATATACGTTTTTTGAAACATAAACGGCCGTTTCTTTTTTTTTTCAAAACTTAGTAATTTTATTTTTTTCACATCTTCAAAAGACCGCAAACTAGAGTACCTACATGGTTTTAATTTCTACTCAATACCTCCACGCGTTCCCGAGATAAAGGGTCTTGACAGACAGACAGACAATAAAGTGATCCTATAAGGGTTCCGTTTTTTCCTTTTGAGGTACGGAACCCTAAAAATCAGTCAAGCCGTTTCGGAGGAGTACGATAACAAAAACTGGGATACGATATTTACAATATTTGACGGCGGAAATAAAGAAGAAAGAGAGCAGTTAGAAGTGTAATACTGTTTTACTGTTAGAGTACGGCAACAAAATATATAGGTTCTGTGGTCGGTGTGGCCGACTAACGAAGTCGGCTTTGACTATCACTGTTTGCAAACGAAGTGAATAAGTAAAAATATGCATAAATATGTGTTTGCTTACCAGCACAGTCCTGGTGCGCTCCTGGTAGCCGGTGCCGCAGGTCACGGAGCACTTGCTCCACTCGCCCCACGCGCTCACCTGGCAGTCCCCGCCCTGCGCCACGCTCGCTCCTACACGCACAGTATCAACAAGTCAATACACAAACAAAAACAATATCATAACTTACACATTGCCCATCAGAAGGATCTCGAAGCGATACACTTAGGAGATAGTCCTCCAAACTTGGCAAATAAAGTCAAAATATTTATTGAAATTGACTGAAACTAAGCACCTTAGGTAAGTTCATCTCATAACTTCACCACCGTACGTTGATTTTCTTCTTAAAATAAAAGTAAAGTACCCTTCACCACTTCCAAGTTAAGATGTGTCTACGTAAGTTAAACCCTCGTGGAAGACCTTGACCTATACAAGTTAGGGGATACAAATGCCTACGATGACGTCCGCCCTCCTCGGAGACACAATGTTCTATAACTCATAGGAAATGGTACGTTAGAAGTCATAACAGCATACTATTTACTGTATTTTCAGAAAAATAATGATGTCTCCTCTAGGACCATCTGTTGCCGAATGTTGCTTTTAGAAGCAAGACTAGCAGCGAGGTTCGTGGCGAATAGTCACATGACTAGCTCTCGGGAATAATGTCTCTCTATCTTAAAATATCGGTGCTTTCGTCCAACCCGAGAGTGGTCAATTTCAGACACATCTCCATCTAGGTGATCAGACTAGGACGTGTTGAAACTCTAAATACAATAGTAGGTGGTTGATATTTCGTTACCGCATCTTTGTTCATTGTTGACAAAAATACTACAGTTATTGTATAAAAAGATAGCGGCACGAATCTTGAGTGCTCGGCGAAAGAGCGGGTATTGCTTTGCGCATCGTACACATTAGCGAGCTAATCACTGTACAAGGATTGCACTCCCCGTCCCCACATCTCTTCTCATACCACTAAAGAGACCCGATATTTCACTTCTGCGTGCTTCTGCGCAAGTAGAACTGTAGAAGTCAGCGCTCAAGATCCGTGCCGGTATCTGTATTTGGTTTTATATCAATATAAAAACTTACGCAATAATATATAAATAGGTCTCCAGATTTAGAAAAAAATCAGAACTCGCTCTATTCTTTCCAAACAAATGCGAACTTCCCCTACCTATTGACTGAACCAAAAACCTCAACATAAGAAATGGATATATAAGAAAGGATACGGTCAACTTACCACTAACGCTATTGGACACAGGCAAGTTGTTGTTCAGTGCTGGAGCCGGCAGCTGGTTCAGCTGTGGAGGTAGACCGGCCGATGGGGCTCCTCCACCTAGTAATAGCAGCAGAAAAAACACCATATTACTTTTATGCCGAAATCGAACTCGTGACCGATAGAAGCAGAAGCAATTCGCTCAGCCACTGAGCCATAGTCGCGTTAATTTACAGAGATTTTTATCACATCAGTAGGCGCCCATTTTATTATGATTAGTCAATTAGCGTTACTGACGGCACAAACGATAAAATACAGCTTGTTATTTCCACATTAGAGCTTCTGAATGATACCTAAATGTGCCGCCGAGTCTGTATTGTTGTGTCTACCGGTATTGTTTACTGACATTAGAGAACAATGTTTACTAAATATGTGAGAAACGGTTGTCAAGTCGTTTGCCGTCAAAAACATGGACAATCAGCTGCACGAATGTTAAATTTCTAGTAAAATAATGTGGTCTGTGTTATCGCGACGTCATCAGTAAATCGTCTTGTACGGTCAACTTAACTAATGTATGGAAATTGGTAAAAGGCACATTTTGATGGACTATAAAACTAATAAGAAAATCGATTCGGTTCCTCTTGTATATGGTAGTCTTGTGTATAGGTCTAAAGTAGAAATTTTTATGAAGCTCAGTTAAATTTTTCTCTGAAATAGTTTTTAAGTTCATCATCATCATTTCAGCCGAAAGACGTCCACTGCTGGACATAGGCCTCCCCCAAGTGCCGCCACAATGATCGGTTCTATGCGTCTCGCATCCATCGTATTCCCGCAACTGTTACAAGGTCATCGGTCCACCTTGTAGTAGGCCTTCCAACGCTACGTCTTCCGGTACGTGGTGAGATAGATCTATCGATTTTCGAGGAACCGAATCGATTTTCTTTTTAATTTGGTTTACCTACGATATAGAGCAGCATGGGTGACAAGAAACTCAAGACGTCTGTGTTGAGTTGTACTTACAAATAAAGTACTTAGTTACCGGAGTTGTCTTTGGCACGTTATCGTTTGAAAGAATTCCGTTTCCGCCAAGATAGCAGCAGGTATTCACATAAAGCCGGTAGAATTGTCTTTTGGTTTTAGTGCAACACAGAATTCATTGTGAGTTCCTTCGTTAGCATATCCGAGGCGAGGTGCTAACATTTTCGAACTCCTTTCGTTTCCAATCTTTTCCACATAATATCCGTGTTAAAGGGCAAAATAAATGATTAAAGACGAGATTCTAAAGAGTCTCAAGTACCCCCTAGAAAAAGTTCTACCGGCGACCTTGGTAGGTATGTTCTCTAGTCATCGTTTTTAAAGCCTGACTGCAGCCAATAGAAATATTTGTGTTTTTGTTTTTATCTAATCTACCAATTAGGTAACTACACGACCGTCACTTGCAAGAACGGAAGTTCCTAGTACGCACGCTAAGCCTGTTACCTAACAGGACGTAGATATGAACTAGCCAGGGGCGTCGGCTTTTGGAAAACCTCATGGGTGCTCATGTTCATTTTATGACTCGAAGTGTGAGAAGAGAAATGCACACTGATCGACTGACAAATAAATAAATGTCCTACTTACATACTGCGTACTTAATAACATGTTTGATAAAACATATAAATTGAAACCATTATATAAAAATGAAACTAGTTTGTATTGTCAAGAAATATTAGGTACAATTTATACGTAACCAGCTTGTACCTACTAAACCGTACGTTAGTGCGGTTTACGGGGTACAAGGTGTTTATTAACATAAATAATAATAAATAGAGACAATATCACTAATATTGTCCTGGTCCTAAACTAATGTTTTCCATTGTACCTATTATAGAAACCAGGAACAACGAAGGTACAAACACCCAGACACAACACAAATATTTATTTCATCAACAAACATTTTTGTTGGTGCGGGAATCGAACCCGCGACCCTTGCGTCTCAACCGGAGCTCTAAACCACTGCGCTTAACGGGTCTTCGGGTAATAAAAAAAAGGCCCATCCCTAAAAAGCGATTACTGATCTGTTTCTTGATGTTTATTTCTCATGGGTGAGAGCCTCCGAGCACCCACGGAGTCGGCGCCCCTGGAGCTATCTCCTACAAAGTAATGAATTTTCTTACTAATAGATGCGAATTTGAAATAAACGTTCTTACACCTTCTAAAATAATATAGAGTTAAGTGATTATACAACATTGCTATTCTACCCGAGACATTGTTGTCCTCACACGAACTCGTGACAAATGCGAATAGTCTGCCATATTTTTTTTTGCTCTACACAATGACATAATGTCCAAAATTAGCACGTCACACATCACTACAAGCTATCCAGCATCACGAAACAAATAATTTATTTCCGAAGATTATTTTACGATCATCGTGAACAAAGGGAGTCGGAGTAGATCCCTTAGCGCGACGTCACTGGTGAGGAGGTGACGAGATCGTGACGTCATCGTCTGGGGGTGGTGCACAGATTACCGGGATCGCGCACGTAGCGTGTAAGTAGGTAGGTACACAGATTTGCCACAATCACGCGCGCAGCCTTGTGGCTCGCCTGAGCCCATAACTCGTAAAATCCGTCATTACATACTCGCACGTCTCACTTTGTTGACTCGCTGTTCTCGGTTTGTTTCCATGTTTACATGCTACGTTTTAAACGAGGATTAATTTTAAATGCGTTCTTCGTGTTTACAGATACGAGCTTTGTTTGAGCTCAGAAACTTTGAAGACGTATGAGTTCCCTCTGAAGTCATTCTAATCTTAATATCTCAAGAAATTGATCTGAGAACGTCACCCACTATGATTATACGTAATGGGATATTTTTATCTGTGCATCAAAAATCTTATTCTTCACTAAAAATACTAATTGTACACTTTAGGGCATCTTGGCACGTTTTTTCACGGTCAAGTATTTTTGGTGAAACAAAGGCATATTTTGTAAGTAGTAGAAAACAGGAATTAATTGAGGAACAGTTTAATACCATTATTTATGATAATCAGCTTCATATACAGAGAGATAATTAGCTATGATATTGCTTGCCATGCAAATGTCCAATATTATTACGAATGGCTTTCGGAGGTGTAGTGTACTATAAAAGCTGACGTCCGTGCCCAAGGGGCACATCTCGTAGTGTCAAGGTCGGAAGCCCCTGACAATGAGTCATGCTCGGCACGCTGCCAGCGCTGCTCGGACTGTCATCATTCACATCTGATAATAGCGTCACTGATGTTGATATGATTAACATATTATTATGATACGTTAGTCCACTAGGCTTTGAAAACGATTTGGGACTACATAGCTTCTTTCTTTTCAAATACAATTCCCGTCAGGTCACTTTTTGATTAGACATTTTCTGCTATGACAGTTAACTGAATGCTAACAGTTGCGTATTTGCTTGTACATTTTAGAATGATGTTCTTGAAAAGATAATCATCCGTATGTATCCGTATCAATAATCCGTAATTAGCTTGAGCAATTAAAAGTTCGCTAGACTGTTAAATATACTGTCACACTTTGACTATGCCCTATTCAGGGAGCCGTGAGACAAAAGGTAAACAAACCACATATAATACTACTAAATTATAGACCACAGATACTGCAAACATTTTACATTAAGATGACAGATGTTGTGTCATCGGGCGGCTTATAATCTGCCATCTTTTTCACTATCGATGAACTTGTTGATACGAGAGTGTTGAATTCTTGTTATTCGCCGAAAAAAAAGCGTGCAAAGAAAGCGCCAATGCATTCAACAGAAAAGGAAACTGTTATAAATATACTCAAACACGTCAAAAAAACTTGGCCGAAGGTACCTTTATACCTTTTTATTTTTATTTACATTGTTTTCTTTGTTTACATTTTGTCTCAAGCCCAGATGAAAAGGTACAAATTGTTACAGAATACCGTTCGTCCAAAGTTAAAATGTTGACAACTTTTGTCATACTTTTATTGAAACAAAGACCTTTGTCCACGAACACCTCAGCGTTGCAGCTACGTTACAATAACGGGAACAGTGACACCGCGGCGAGCTTGAAATGATGCCTAATGTATCATATTCTACTCAGTAATGATAGGGTTCAAGAAATACAGCTTGCGACATGAAAGCAATTTGACGTAGTTACACAGAAACTCAAAACTTGGTTGCCTCAAGGCTGAACGACTTGAAGCGAGCACCACAAATGGGCTTCATCGCCAGCAGCCCCAAAAATGTCAATACAAATACAAACAGCCATCACAGTTCATGACGTAGTGCACGACGGTGACGTCACCGGGAGCGTGACGTCAGTCGCGGCCCACTGCGCTACATAGTGTGTGCCCGCTTCGGCCGACTGGCCCACTGTCCCGGGGTACGTGTCCGACAGCAAAGGAATTAATCATTGTCAGAGGACATATTATGTTTTACACAAATGGGGTAATAAGTGGGTCAACAAACACAAATTAGCCATGTTTGGGCAGACCCGTATGGAGCTAGGAGTTACAAGCGTGGGTTTCTTGTTATGCTAGTGTGTTATTGAACACTCTAAATACAGATTTATAGATGCTAATTTCCTGGGTCAAATGCTGTATTTATATAATCCAATCTTGATAGACTGGATCAACCATACCATGTTTGGGTAAACAAATTGCTATAACCAACAGGCCATGAAACCATCCTTATAAGCTTATTAAATGAGCCTAATTCGGGTATGACCACAATATGCTAATATTTGACCTCCATGCACGAAACAATGAAACTTGTGTCATATCTAAAATAAGCTAATGGAATGGTTGAGAGACAACAATATTATAATCCAATTAGTGGTAATCTGCCGTGACAAAGTGCAGGATAACATATCCATTGACCGTTTGTTTTAATTTATTTTAATGGGCTAAATGTGAATAGAGTTGCTAGGAAACCACCGGTACGTGGTGAACATCCCATCCATACGTACATCTAAGAAGTGGAATTCATTGCAGGAGTCTATGTTTTCTTATAGTTACAACGTAAGGGTTTTTTTATTGCAAACATCTTGTCAATGGATATTACATGATTGTAGTGTTTCAAACATGGGCAAAATTCGGGCACAGCAACATAGTATTGCATGCATTATACTGGTTTTAATTCAAGAATCAATAGGTTACTTTTAAACAAGCGAGCGCCAATATTGACTACATTACATCTGCTCAGATAGTGGTCAAACACGAGCCTATCAATATTTTTTAATGCATCCGCCGTACACTCTAGCCTATGGATATGTATACGTATATAGGGAATACGGGAAAAGTTTGTTTATTTTCGATATTTACAGACTACTTTATGAATAACTTCTTATTTATGTACTTGGATAAATACCCAATAATTAATTTTATAAATGTATAAAAAGCTCAATATTGTAAATATAATCTATGCAGACGCTATCGTTTATCCTAAATGGCGCGAAATCACGCGCGAACTTGCGGTTTGAGTGGTTGAGTCTAGGCACGTACATTCCACCTGCACCTGGACCAGTTCACGTACCTAGAACAACACTGCAGGTGCTGGTGCAGTCCTCCTGCGTGATGAAGTTGTTCTGGTTGCCGCGGCAGCCGCCGTACGCGAAGGGCACGCACATGCCCTTCTGCGCCATGAACGTCCAGCGCTGGTACAGGCCGCGGCATGGACCTGGGTCTGCTTCCTCCATGCAGATACCTGACGCAAACAAAATTAATAAAATTATTTTATCAAATTAACTTTTACGTTGTGGTTTGTGGACTTCCAAAGCTAGAGTAGATGCGTCCATAAGAAATAAATTAAGCCAACCAGTGCAAAATATGGTAACTAGGAGATACCTACTTAGTTTGTACGGTCTACGTAAAATGACCTTACTTTTGGCTGACAAGGCGAATCCATACACATAAGAACATAAGTACATAAGAAGACCCCCTTTGTACCCATAGACTTAAGTTAGTGTAAAAGTTTTTGTTACTATTTTGGTGTACAATAAAGTTTATTCTATACTATTCTACATCTGAGGATCACCATCCTTTACGGTGTGCGACGCTAGTAAATACTACATAAGTAAACTTTTGTTTTACTATGTGAAGTGTTTTCCATGTCGGCCACACTCGCTACTATCACACAAACAAATATATTTACAAACAGTTCTAGGTACTGTACAGTTCAGGAACTAATCTGTTCCGTACATAGTTATTATATTTTACTAGCTTGTGCCAGCGACTTCGCCCGCGTAAGGCCCGGCGCCCATTATCGGCATCGGCAAGGAAAAGGATCCTTCGGCATCCCTAAAAAGATCATTCGGCATTCCTACATCAAAGAGCTCGGTATAGAAAACTATGCCTTGGCATGCATGTAAGGATGCCGAAGGATCCTTTTCCTTGCCGATGCCGATAATGGGCGCCGGGCCTTACAGTTGCTTTCTCCATACAAGCTACGAGTTTCGTAAAATTCGTTCTTAGCGGACACCTTATAAGGCCTGCCAAATTTTAAGTTTGTAAGTGTTATAGTTTCTGAGATTTCGTGATTAATCAGTGAGTGGTATTTCGCTTTTATATATATAGATAGAGTAGAAGCAGTGGTGGCCGAGAGGTAACTGCTCCGACTTCTTTATTGTAAAATGTCCTAAACAATTCAAAGCCGTCACTTATCTCAATCATCCTTTTGCATCATCCTGCCTTTTGTTTAAGTTTCATAAATATAATCTAATGCTTCGCAATATCTTATACTGTACATATTTTCCTGTTTCCTTCTTCTTGTCTTTATTAAATGTATCTGTGTACAAAAATCTACAATTACACTAATATTATAGCTATAGAGGAAAAGTTTATTTTCATGTTTTTTTTTGTTTGTATGAGGTAATCTCTAGAAGTACTGGTCCGATTGCGAAAATTTTTTCACCGATAGAAAGCTGCTATATTCCTGAGTGACATAGGCTATATTTTATGTACGCGGTCGAAGCAGCGGGCAAAAGCTAGTTGTTAAAGAAATAAATACTCCTCAGTCCCCTGTCCGTTTATCCTGTACAGTTATAAATTCCGGCCTACCTATCGAGCCCTTGAGTGCGAATTTATTAAGATTCATGGATTATTTTATGACAAGCAATAACTCACAGAGTGATAACCTTGTGCCAATATACATAACGTTTTTATTTGCGTCCAGAATTCGCACATTTTTCATTAACATCCTGTACTGGGAAATGTATCTGTTTTTGCTAAACATAGCAATAATAACATTATTGTCGAAATTGTGAAATGTTATGATACAATCAAGTAAGTAAATACCTGCTAAGTACTTAAATCACGCTTCCACTTAACATTCAATTTTTTTTAATAACTTTGTCCCTCACTAGGAATTACTCCAGTATTGTGGGTGCATTCACAAACACGTAAACTCACATACACAAGATACCCAGAACAGGAATAACTATCTGCAGTTCATACAAATATTTGATCCATGCGCAAACTAATTTGGCTTTCATTATCAAAGAAGAATCTATTTATGTGTTTTATAAAAAAAAACAGTATTTTTGATATATATAATTATGTAATATATGATTTAATTTAGATAATATAGACAGTGGTAAAATGAATACATAAAACACTTAACATATATACACTAAATTATATATACACTTAAATAAAAAATCTAAAAGCTAAAATATGGCGTAAAAAAACTCCTCTGCATCGCTGTCGACTGGAAGTGTGCCCAAAAGGCTGGCGGCATTGCCACGTTGTATGGCAATGCTTAATCTCTGACCGAGGTAAAAGCCAGCCCTTAGGTCACGCGAAGTGTCTACTAAGCGTTTGGATAGTTCTTTGAACAGCTTATGAGCACTCGGACCCCGCGGCCCAAGAGTTTCAACCCCAAACGGCTCAAAAATATAACTGCCGACGAGGTTGCACATGAAGTTTAAATAAATTGTATTAAAATAAAAATAAAAAAGATAATATAGAATATTTTTATTTTTCTAACTTATTTGTATACACTGTGTCTACATCTCTCATCCAACTCTCCTGTCGCAGGTCTGCTGGAAGAAATTTCATTTGGAATAAGCAGTACCTTTGTGCTCTTCTATCTGCTTTTGTTCTTTTCATTTTTAAGTGTGTGTGTGTACATCAATAAATATATGAAGAAGAAAAAATGCATTTAATTTTTAAAATTCCTTTTTAGAAGCTATACTACTAGCTGTATTACTAGTTGAGTAGATTTCAATGTTACACATTGTAACCTTGCGAGTTGCACTCTTGATTGCAAAGTCTGGTGAATGTGTCATTTTGGAAACATAAGTCTGTATATAATTAAACTTGTTCGCGGTTGTTTGTCAGCTGTACGCGGGTCATTGTTATGTATCTGTGCCGACAAGTTATAAGTGTTTTGCGATTGTATGATAAATGCTAATTTTGCATAATAGTACCTCTACAGAGAAAGCAAAAAAAATAAAACCTAACAATATAGTCATCTTTATTACTACACTGTTAGAAGTGAAGATCCAAATACTTCTAATAAGTACCTACTTAAGTAGCGAGGAGCTGTACTGATGATCTTTATTGAGTTGTTGTATAAGTTTAAAGTAACTCACGCTTAGCAGTCTGCATGTCGATGGCGCAGCTCTCCCGCTCCTGACAGGGTCTCTGCTGCATGAGCTCGACCTTTCCGGAGCACTCCTGCTGCCGGTCTGCCGGCACCAGCAGCAGCCGCATGCGGAACCGCACGCCGCGCCCGCACGACGCCGAGCACGGCGACCAGGCCGCCCACTCTGTCGTCGGACACGCTGGGTCTGATACTTCGGTTTCCCGCTCGGTACATTGTGGCTCCATGCATTTGCGATTCTCCTCTGTGGGATAAGAGAAGTTTAATAATTCAGAAACTGCGATTGAAACCATTCGTACTAGTAGCGACATCTAGCGGGGTTAAAAGGAACTAAGACCGTGATTAGGAGACAGAGAGGTATTCACGTCGGCCGCCGCGCGCCGCCCGCGGGTCGCGCCGGGGCTAGTTGCGGGGAGTGGGCGTTCTATTATGTGGCGCTAGTGACGTTTCAGTCGTGTCTTTACCTTCTTTTAAAAATATGAGGCGCTCCTAGACTAAGGTGAAGATATCGTTGACAGATGACAGAAATTGAGCACTTCATGATATGGCCAAATTAAACTCGCCAGATCATTTTAAACGTTAAACATTTAATGATATGTCAATCCTCGTTTGGCCTACTTTCTTCAGACTTTTCATTATCATAGAAGTCCTACACCAATGATATGGCCAAACGAGGATTGACATATCATCAAATTTTAACGTTTAAACTTCTTCTTCTTAGCGTATCGATGGCAAAACTAATCAAATTCCTTGTATGGCCCAGTATTCGGGTGCGGAATCTGTTTAGAGTTTTCCAAGTGGGCCATGGCAACTCGTGTCCAGGAGAGAGGCTCTCCGACGGCTCGACGAAATCATCAGGAGGTTTAAACTTCTCTCGCCAGAGGACGCATCTCTCTGAGGTGCTGTTACCTTGAGATGGGCTCACGCTTGCAACAAAACTTTTACGACTTTTAAGTTTTAGGGGCACTGAACTGTAGTTGTGCATTGGATGACGAGAGTCGTTTTGTTGTTTCGCCCTTTCTATGCGGCTAGCCACAGCCCTCCGGATTTCTGGGGGTGATTTACGTTTAAACTATCTGGCCAGTTTTAGTTCAAATTCTATGATCTAGCCACGACAAAGACACAACTTGAACTAAAAAAATATGGAGCCTGTGTTCCAATGCTATATATATATGCTTATTTGCTGTTAATGCTGCATAGCATTAACAGCAAATAAGCATATACTCGATCGGTAAATGAAATAAACTTTTAATACTTTTTGATATTCACATCCTTTTTAGGAACCACAATCAAGTTCCTATTACATTCAGTTCCGGTTTTTAATAGCAAACGGCCTGTGTTCTCAAAAAGGGTTAAGCAGAGAAGATTCGTTTCCCAAGCTATTGGCTCTTACCGGTCTGCACTAGAGGGCACTTCTTGGTGCCCATACGATTGAGGAAGTGCCTCCTCCTGGTGCTGATCCCTATGCCGCAGGTGACGGAGCACTCGCTCCAGGGCCCCCACTCCGAGGTCTGGCAGATGCCCTCATTGTTCTCGATGGGCGTCGCGTTGTTGTCGAAGTCGTCTGGTACTGCGCTGTCGCCTCTGATGATGATGAAGAGATAAGCAAACAACAGGGATCATTTTAAGCATGAATATTCTGTGGAGCAGTTTTCAAACTTATCATGGAAATTTACATTCAATTTAGAGGTCACATAGGACCATTTTAGTTCATGGAAGGCCACTGCACAGGTTCACTGCAGCTGAAGTCATTCATTTTATTCCCTCAATGTCCATTCACTGGGTACTTCTATTTTTTGCATACAATGCTACTAATCGTGTATTCATTGATTGTTACGTGCTTCATTAAGTTGCTACCAAGTTTAAAGGCTTGTGTTATATCACGTCAAAATTAAAAAGAGTTGAAGAAAAAAGTGTCTTAATATAAAAAAAAACTAGAATAACCAGAGAATATTGCCCCCGTATGTCATCTACATAATACACATAAAAGGATCTCGAGAAACTGACTGACTGACATATCCACGCACAGCCGAAACTACTGAGACTAACAGAGTAAATTTTTGCACAAGGGTTCCTTTTATGACATAGGCTAGCACTAAGAGAGGATTTTTCAAAGTTCACCTCCTAAGGGGATGACAATAGGTCCAAAGTTTGTATGGAGTACCTTACCTTCACGCGAGCGAAGCTACTGGCAGAAGCTAGTGTATATGATATTACACTGGAATTCATAACTCAAGATAATTTCCATCTATCGCTGCGAACTCAATTTTTATGTTACAGTTTCGATGTTAAATTGGAATAAAATCTTTTTTTAATGATCATTCCTATTAAAACGGTATGACTTTGAATATTCTCGTTTATGTTATAGTTTCTTGTTCTAAAATTTGATAATTTCGCCGATTTTTAATTCAAATATTCAGTGTTGAGAGCACTGGTGGTCCACTGTTAACGGTCCCGACTTACGAATTTGTAGGTCGCGGGTTCAAACCAAGCCAGGCGCATTACTTTGTGTTATTTATTTCATCACCACTGCTCTCAAAAAGGTGTGAGAAAACATCGTGAAGAAACCGGCATGTCCTATTATAGAATCAAAAATTCAAAAACATGTGACCTCCACGAACCCACATTGGGCCTGCGAGGTGGAATACGGCTCATTCCCTCTCCTATAGAGTAGGTTTTTTTATTGTATTTTGTATTGTATTCATGAAAGTTGTCGATATGAACACTCACTCGCATTCAGCAACAGCGGCGACGCACATCTCCTTGGAGACAAGTTGCCGGTCGCACGCGAACATGGTCGCCTTCTGCGGCATGCGGTACTGCCGCGTGCGCATGCGCAGCCCCTTGCCGCAGCTCACGGAGCACTCCGACCACGAGCTCCACTCTGTCACTGCGCACTCGGCTGCGGCACACAGTTCGGATTTAAAAAATAGTGTACAGGGGAAACCAAATAATAGAATTAAAAAGATAAATCTATATAAAAAGAGAAACTGACTGACGGGCATAACAATGCACAGCCGAAACAACTGGCACTAGGAGTAGGAAATTTTGCACAAGGCTTCCGTAAGGCTTGACGTAGGTGAGCACTTCAGAGGGTCCTTTTCCACTCGCCTATCGCCAACATCGAGCATGGTTTAAAAGCTTGTTGCTTAATCCAACGCGATGTTTGACGAAAAGGCAACGCGAAAAAAGAGAGATAACGCCTGAAAACTGTGTTAGCATTCAGTAATTCCGTCATTTACTCGAATAATTCACAAAACTTGTTTTAGGAAATACGTGTCTTTTTTTAAACCTATAAAGATGTTTGAAAAAAATTGTCGTCATTCAGAATCTTGATTAAATTTGAAAAGTTTCTATTGTAAGCCTTTTTTAATTTTTGAGTAATTTATGAAGTGTTAAAAGTTCGTGCATTTTCGGAGGTCTTTAATGGATTAGTTTTACACAAATTTATAAATTGGTTTCAATAGGGCCTAGATTATATCCACAAGAAACTGTTTCCAAAATATCTAATGAAAAATGTGTAATAACGTCATAATCGCGTAAGAGCGGTTTTATGAAAAACAGTGAAAATTTATGTCGAGTTGCACGCCCTTAAAGACAAATTTCCAGAATTCACCCCTAAGGAGATGAAACGGGGGTCCATAGTTTGTATGGAGAAAGCTTCTTTTACACGGGCGAAGCATGAGAGAAGCTAGTATCGAAATAAAACAAATGCAAAGCTATGGCTATACAGTTACAATGACAGTCCCAAGCTCCTCCTTGTACGTGTCGATGGTGTAGCTGAACTTTATTGGCGCACTACTTCGAAATGTCCACGACATTGTCGGTAGCATCGAAAACGTCCCTTCGGTGCCAGCCCACTTTCAAACATGATACATGTATCCGGTCCTCAAGATACAGGCACCGCCTAGTTTGGGGACCATTGTAATAATTCTGGTAAAATATAACTCCTGTTACCGCTAAGCAAATAGGCTATACCATGTTTAAGAAAATATTTGTAACAAAAGTGAAATAAAGTTATTCTTATTCTTATTCTTATCATCATCTTCCTGCCCTTGTCCCATCTTATTTGGGATTGGCGCAACACGTTTTTTTCTTCCATTCTATCCTGTCAACCGTCATACTGTCACTAACTTCCTTTTCTTTCATATCACTGTTCTCCCTCTCCACCCATCCACATGTATACTCATAACTCTTTTAGTAACATGTGTTTCATCTCTCCTCTTTACATGACCATACCAAGACAAACGATTCCCCTTCAACTTTTCAGTCACTGGCGCCACTTTCAAACTTCCTCTAATATATTCATTTCTCACTTTATCCATTCTCGTCACACCACACATCCATCTCAACATTCTCATCACATGATACATGTATAATTAGTGTAAAGCCAATCAAAAGCCTTACGTTACTGACAATTTGAGAAAAGTTGAAAAGAACGCTAAACTCGAACAATAGGATTGGCCTACTGTAGCTTCATAGTATCTTCATATATCGTATGCGTCATTATACGCTTGGTGTACGCCTGCGTGAAGCTTACATACTAAACTATGAAACTGTCGACGAAGCGGCGACGACACGACGGCACGACGCTGACACCAAGCATATAATGATGAATACACGTCTATGAAGTTACGCGTCCGTGGACAGTAGACCATAGTTGTCTACAGCGATGAAAACCGTGAGACCAGAGTATTTTAGCTAAAAATGTCCGAAACTCACGTCTATCAACAGTCTGCGTGTTCTCTTCCTCCTCGGCGACGAGCTGCTGCAGCACCTCCTCGTCGCAGGACCGGGAGATGAGCTTCTCCCTGGTGAGGTAGAGCCTGGCCATGGGCGGCACCTCGCTGGTGCCGGGCGCATAGAAGGGCGCGCGAGGGTCCTCGGGGTACATGGGCGTGATGCGGTACATCTTCTCGCGGGGATTTGTTTCCGAGTTGGGAGACTGGAAATTATATTACCATGTTTAAGTCCTGTACGCTGAGTGTGAGTTGTTTTACGTTAACGCGATTAAAAGGTTTACCGCGTTTGGCTCTCTGATTGGTTAAGAGCTTGAAGTGGGCAAGTTGGAGTGCCGAGCGACATCAAAACTCGCATTAGGCACTCCGAATGAAAAATTTCATACCTAAGTAATGAAATTTATAAAGATGCAACACCAACTTTTTTTTTTAACTTTTGATAGGTTTGAGCTTGACAGCTTCTCACCTGATGGAAAGCGACGATGCGGTAGACGATGAGGCGCGCTTACCTATTGCGATTCCCGGGTTGTAGCCATTGTTGGCGGAATTCCAAGTGCAGAGATCTCTTGTGATGAAAAGCCGAGCCAAATTGGACATTACTTCCCTTTTATAGGATATGCTATGCCTCAGCTTAGAGTCGAACCACCTCCAAACCGTAATGACGTGAAAATTCAATGGTAAGGTTCCAAATGTGTACTACACTTTGAGCGTTACCTTTAATACATATATGATGAAGGGTGCATCGAAGACCTAGTGAGGTTCGCAGCAATCCGATGAATGAGAGACGCCCATGACCTGTCATTATGGCGACACTTGGGGGAGGCCTATGTCCAACAGTGGACGTCTTTCGGCTGAAATGATGATGATGAAAGGTTAACTTACCATATAAGAGATGCCGTTGTCGGTGCCTGCGTCATAGGGGAACAGGTCCACCACCTTGTGCTCGGCCCAGGTGCAGTCCTTCTGGCACAGGTTCAAGCTGTTCACGCCCACCACCCAGTCAGGAGATGGACCTACAATATAGAACCGAGAAACTTACTACAATATTGTTTTGGGTTCAATGAAGTCCCAAAAACGTGGACAACTATTGTAATATTACTGGCGACTATGGATAAATGCCGATCAAATTTACTAGTTGATAATTTTCGTATACAATTTTGTTCTTGTTCTGGCGATGGACACTATATATTGTAACAATTGTAGGTATGTAGTGTAGATTAATAACTATCACACGATATAAATCAACTGCTGATTATACAGAATATGAGTGAGGATTATAGTTCATAAGAAGTAGAGTTTGAAAAAAAAACACACTGTGTGCACTGTGCAGACGATCTCAAAGTATACATCTATCTGTAACAAGTAAGATAGCTATCTTCTCCATGACGACCGGCACCCCTAGCCAAGTTGATAATCTGCAATCGTTAACGCTAGTCGAAAACTAATCAAATGCATGGGATGACATCATCTCAAAGTTAAATCTCGTGGTCAGAACAAATAGAAAATTCGTAGCCAAGTTCACATCGTTCAAAATGATAGAATGAATTGTTATCGTTTCTACAATGTTCAACGTTACATCCTTTGTTATTGTAGAACAACATTGTAGAACATTATTGTGCGGCCACAATAATGTTCTGCTTTCTTCTACTTCTACTTAGCCCCCCTAGCCAAATTACGATCGTTTCGTTTGTGTCGAACGCCTTGAGTAGGCCATGCCTCCGATTTCTTTGTTCTGACCATGTGACCGAGCGTTGAGATGACGTCAGAACAAAGAAATCGTGTGCGTACGCGCAGCGGAATGTTGTTGAATTTAAAGATTTTAATTACACGACCGCTTTTTTGTAGCCATCCGAACTTGGTCGGGTTATGTAAGTTTTCGATGCTTCGTCAGTATTATAATTGTTTTTCTTTAATTACTGAATTTAATATAATGAAATTTTGCATAAGAATAGTTGAATGAATACACTAATTATTGACATACATATTACCATGCAATTCCTTCAGAACGTCGTGATATTTGACTGCTTTGTAAACAGTGATCTGTTCATGGTAAATTTGTCCTATAACTCTATAGTTACTAACGGAACATCATTGATACTTGGCAACATGTTGCAGATACTTACAAGGTTTGTATAAACGTGAAAATCTAGACCCCAAAGTGCATACTTTAAGAACTAAGACCTACTAAGCGTATTTTACGTTTATATTTTTATCTTTTAAGCCCTACGATTTTTTCTAAATCTGTTTTTTAAACAAATATAAACAAATTCAAAACAACGTATGTAAAAATCTACAGCTCTCTATGTAAGCGCTTTATATGAAAACTAGCTAATGGCCAAACGTTCGCGTAGCGGAAACTTGAATTTCTCTGAAGTTTATGCATGCACTAGTTTTATTCATACATACACAATTACACACAAATACACACTAATTTTTGGACACATCTCTTTTCTTCTAAAGTCTATGGATTAAAAAAAGTTCCGCCAGGACAACGTTCGCCCAGCGGAATCAGTTTTTGGTGAATTTCTCCACAATGGTTGCGTGCACAATTTTTTTTTTACCATACACAATTATACGACGTCATACACTAAATATCTGCATAATTAAAATATTCAAATTCAACAACATTCCGCTGCGCGTACGCACACAAGAAATCAGAGGCGTGGTCTACTCGAGGCGTTCGGCGTGAACGATACGATTGTAACTTGGCTAGGGAGGCAGGCGCGTCAACATGGCTACCAACTTATCGTTTTCTATAATTGCTGACACCGAGGCGTTACAGATGGGAGACCGGAATTCGACACGAAACGGTTGTAACTTGGCTAGATAGTCTGACGGACTATTCTATCGTCAGATCAGTAAGCTATATCTAAGCCTTGCTAAGCTAGATAAACATTTTTCATTTAAAAATCTATGTGATTGTATGAGAGGCTTCGGGACTACGTTATTGTAGTTGTGCTAGTTGATCTCACCGAACATAGAGGCGAGCGATAGGAAATGCCTCTTCCTGTCCGTGGTGAAGCCGGCGGTAGTGTTGCCGTTGACGCGCGGGTGCCACAGCCCCTGCGCCTTCACGATGGAGCGCAGCTTGGAGCCCTGCTGCCGCAGCTCGCGCTCCAGGAGCCCTACTGAACCCCACTCTGCTAGGGACCTGAGGAAAAACGACGCATATTGGCAAACATGTTTGAAGAAAATCCTAGTCTACATTTGTCGCAACACGTAAAGTAAACAGATATCAACTTAATTTCTATACAGTTAACATTGGTTTGAAATTGACTTGTAGTAAATATACCGCTCTGCCATAGTCTTGTTAAAAGTTTTTATATACCTAAACTTATGTAAGTATTCACTACATACTTTTATATTTAGAATGAAAAATATCACCATTATCCGTAGATATAAGTACTTCTTTAAAATCACCTGAATCCGTCAGTAGCGATCTCGCCTTCTCCCCAGAACTTGAAGTTCTTGGGGTGGGTGGCGCCGATGACGTCAGAGAAGTGCGTCAGCCACATCGCTTGTACCGGGAAGTCCTTCGGGTGGGTTTGAGGCGACCACAGACCTTCGAACACCATCTAGGAAAAAACAATACAGCTTATAGAAAAATCTCTCAATTTAAACTTAATTTTTTAAACAAACAGATTTGTGATGCTAGTGGCTTATTTCAATATCTATTTTGTAATACTTAAGCTTTTTTTATTCATTATTTATCTACATTGTGTTCACATAATATAAGCGACAAGAAATATACAACCAAGATTTATGTATAAATTCATGATATGATTTAAAAGAGTTTCCATGGAGTTTCTTGCACGGTCTTCTACATAGAGATCTACGCTTTGGAACGTGCAATTCAGCTTCACTTTTTTGACTGACCGACATTTTGACAATTCAAAAGTGCCTGTAATTGATCTATTTGAAATAAACGTTTCTGATTTCTGATAGTTGGTTGGCCTGCTGGGATATACGGGTAGTCAGGCGCCCGATCAACAGGTATCATGTTCCCAGTATCTGGGTTGTGGAAGCCAGATAGACAGTCAATCCATATAAAATACCTCGTGGTATTTTGCAGTATCCGTTAAAACTAACCCTTATTTAGTTGAGAAGGCAGAATAGTTACTACATTAGATGCACCTTGTATTTGGCGTCATCGCAAGCACAGCAGTCGCTGGACTGGAGAGAGGTGTCCTCGCACACGCGCTTGGTCAGCTGACCGTCTTCAGCAAACCACCGGCTTTCGTTTTCGTATACCATCGCTCTGGAAACAATTTCTTAATAAGAAATAGCCTGCTTAATCCCTCAGGGAAAACTAGTGTGATTTTGTTATGTTGTAAGTATTTATTAACATTAAAATAAACTATTTAATCTTCTTCCTAAGCAATGTCTGCCCAGTCTACCGCTTGGATGCTATGACAATATTATTTTTGCTTAATCCAACTGGCTCGAAATGAAAATACGTTTAGTGTTTAGTTTTTGAATTTATCGCGAACAGTCAGACTCTTATAATAATATATACATAGGTATATAGGGATCAGTGAGCAGCGGTGGCTGAGTGGTAACGGTCCTGAATTACGAGTTGTAGGTCGCGGTTTCAAACCCAGCTAGGCGCATTACTATGTGTAGTTTATATTTCATCACCACTGTTCTCAAAACGGTGATCGAAAACATCGTGAGGAATCTGGCATGTCCTAGAAACAAAAAATCGAAGACATGTGACATGCACCAGACTGCACTGGGCCCGCGTGGTGGATTACGGCCCATTCCCTCTCCTAGAGAGGAGGCCTGAGTCCCAGCAGTGGGAACATTAAAAGGCTGGTTATGTTACGCTATGCTATTATGTAAGGATCGACACATTTTCACCCAAAAACGTGTCATGCAGTAGGGTCATAACTTACTTAAGCAGCACGCAACCAGAGCCAGCCGGAGGAGCCTTCCACATGACCTGCACTTCAGTCTTGGGCAGGTCGTCCGACTCGACGACGGAGTTGGTGCACTCCTCGTCGAACTTGGTGAGTGTGTCGGCGAACAGCTGGAACTGGCCCTGCTTGCTGGGCTGGCGCGGGGCGGCCGGGTCCAGCGGGTCCAGTTTCATCTGGAACCGGGTGAACTGCTGCACCACGTCGTGTGTGCGAGATCCGACCAGGGTTACTGAAATAAATACGATTCACGATCACGTTTTAGTGTTTAGGTTAGTAATTTTTTATGTCCCCAACACTGCTGGGACACAGGCATCTCTCTCTGTGGTAGGCAAATAAAGTTTTTTTTTTTAATCAACTTATTTAGTGCTTTCAAAGAACTAAGTACTGATCCAATTCAATCTACTGATTGAATTCAAAGATTTACCCGGATTTTTTAGACCGGATGGCGAATGGGTAGCTCCCATTGCTCGACGTCTGCAAGCCCACGCCTACAATGACTGAAAATCGGGGTCGGCATCCCAGCGGCTGGGGCGTGAGGAAGGCTGTTCCCTCTCGCGTGCGGCCGCCTCCTTCGCCACCATTACTAGCTGCTTCACAGCAGCTCCGGACCAGGGTGTGAGAGGTCGTTGCCACAAATTGCCCCCACTAGGACCACCTCCACGGCGGTGCTCTGCTCAAGTGGGACACACCTTATCCTCCACCGTGTCCTCTGGATGGTCCACACAATGGTGACACCCGGGCGTTTCTTCCGCACGAATCCGGCTGCTTAGGTCAATTGGTACCACGAACAATTTACATTTACATTGTTGGCTACGGTTTACTGACTTACGTAAATACTATGTACATAAGTGATAAGATTTTCCAAGTATTTCAGCATGAAAACCGGTCGTCCGGGATATTCATTATCACTTCTAATAAAATGAAGTAGGTATAGGTACATTTAATATACCTACTTACATAAAAAGTTGTATGTTATCTTATTGTTTCATGCGCTTTGCACAATCGGCGATGAGTAACGGAATCATCACTTTGTTGTGCTGAATATCAAGTTCTGCTGACATACTTCAAACATGCGGTTTGTAGATTAAACTCATGCGGGAACTCGTAGACATCTGGAGATGTAATCAACTATAACCCCAATAAGATTCGTACGAGATAAAAAAAAATTGATTGCTTGTTTTGACCTCGCTTTTAAATAGTTCGCGGAAATGAATACTGTGGGCAAAGAGATAATAAGTTGCGGAATATTTTTTTTTAGGCGCGATCTAAGAGTTTGTTCTCAAGGATTTATCATTCTAATGATTTCCTTATTTTGATAAAATATAATAAACATAGAATGAGGTATAAAAAGTGCTCTTACAGACATATCTTTCTCCAGGCGCATACCGCTCGATGTCTCCGTTGACGATGAGCCGGTAGTAGTTGTCCCCGGGCGCCTTGGGGCCCGCAGCCCCGCCTGGCGCCAGCTCGCAGGCCTTCGCCACCACACCCACCAGTAACACCACACACAACCGCCACATCTTACCCTACTCAAGAACACACATACTTTAGTTAAAGAAACTGGACTATTGGATATAAACGAGTAAAAGAACAAAGAAGCTTTTAATTTTTAGAAGAAAAGCTGCAATTAAAATTGCAATTAAATACTTCTTCAATAACACAGGTTTATGAAGTAACTAGTGATAATTTTTTTTCTTCTACCAGTTATTCGCTATTGTGGGCACTTCTGTGAAAGCAATATTTTATTTCTAGAATATTCCTGTAGCCAAGGAATGCTGAGCTCACCAGCTAGAGCGCTCGTCGGCGGCAGAGTGCGGCGGTATCGGCCGCCGCCCGCGCCGCAGATAAAGGGTCACGTCTCGACCCCTCGCCTCAAATCGTCCCATATTTCATACGATACATATTTTTGCTTACGAAACACATGTTTTTCATTAAAAAAAAACGAATTTCCTTTGTCTCTTTAATCTTACAGGAAGCTCGAAGCCGCATCATATCCTCTTCAGACTAGTCGCAAGCAGAAACCATCTTGTGTGTAGGTCGCGGCTTAGTAGGTAGGTCCTATCATATACCACGTAGGTATAAGTATTTGGACATTAGACAGTTACATAAATAAGATTCATGATATGAAAATCTTGTGTCCTAAATAACTGCCGGCACTAGTGACGCAAATTGCAAATACGTGGAAATACCCTTAAGATCGTAAGTGCGCGATAATCTGCTGACCGATATTCCCGTAGAACAGAAAACCGGGCTAGTTATTAATACTCACGCCCTAGTTCAGCTAACTTTATATCAGAAACAACACAATTGTTAAGTAGTTGATCCATAAATTATGCAATTCTATTGGGTTAGGTTAATCCTAACATCTAGTGGGTACCCACGCATCCTCGATCCGTCCTGCCTCAACATGGGTCGTGGTCTCTTCATAGTGAAACCTATAACTCATACCTAGTTGACAAGTACGCTTGTTAACCAGGTATGAGTTAGGCTATGGCCTGTAAACATAATTGCAGGAGACCAAGACACATGTCTGAATTTATTCTAATAATGGACTTGTAGGTATCTATGTCTCAATAGGGTAGAACATGCCTGCTGTATTGGTCGATAGTGTTACTGCGGTCCTGAAACGCAAAGGGTAACTGAACAACCACGGGTGGGTTTTAATCATTATAATTTCAAAACTCTCGCTACATCCAGAACGGGATGAATTATTTGATGGGGTGTAACATGTCATCTCACGCAACTTAGAATATCTTATCGATAACAAGACAGGAAGAAGAAAGATCTCCAGTCTACTAGGGTACCTTTTAGTCCAATGTGATCTTCAACCGGATATCTCGCTGTGTCTTACTTTCCGCCTAAATTTACAGTTTCTTCCTGTGCAGCAGTCCAACGCTCCTCACATCACACTTGGCACTGTTCTAGAAACTAGTGCTTCAATCACAAAGTTTTAGCCGAGAAGGCACCATCAGTGCACCAGGATTCTCAATGGATGAGTACCGGCAAAGTGATTACGTATAACACCAACGCTTAACTACCACACATTCTTCACGTAGGTACGTGTCCCTCAGTTGTGCAGATTTTTTATAATCGCCAAGGGTCTGTTCGATCCCAGCTGAAGTGTCGTCCACTAACTACCCGTTGGAAGCTGTGCTAAGCGACGGTATCAGTGTGGTGTGGGCGAGTGATGTAGGAAGTGTGGAGTGTCTCAGTAATGCGGTGCAGTTAGGAGAGCGCGCGGCGCGGCGGGCTCGCGGACAGGCGGCGTGGACATCTCCGCGCGACAAGTGAGTCTTCCGGCCGCGCGCTCATTAGCCGCGCGTGGCATACCTTCGCGCCCACTCGCCTGCATCACGAACATTACGCACACCCTATTATTGTCTTACATAATTAATTGAACGCTTCCTCTGAAACGGCGACGTCCTTAAATTAAGATGGTCCTTTTTGGAGGGTCGGCGAACCAAGGCTGAGGAAGTTGTGCCTCGAGTAGTTGGTAATGATACCGTGGACTCTACGGTACTATCGTATTTGAACGGTCTTTTAAAATATGGGACGTAATGGCGATCACGACAATCGCGAAAACGACATCTTTGATTGATTGGATATCAATCAAAGATGTCGTTTTTTACAAATTGCTCTTTGTTGTACATTACCAATAGGTAGGTATAATATAACAGACAGACGTTTATATGCTTACTGAACATTCTTATTGCCGTTGCATTCTGGCAGTTCAGATACTATATCCAATAATAATAAGTTTAAAAATATAGTACATTTTGATACAAGTTGAGAAAGTTTGTCATTGCAACCGAGGCGAAATTCACCCGAGCCATAGGCGAGGGTGTTATGGAGCCGAGTGCTGCAGTAACAAATCTCCACGTGTATCAAACGACGTTTTTCAATACACTTGACCGGCAACTCGTGGGGGTCGACGCGCGCCCGCAGATGCGGTACATGTAATAGCATTATGGCGGGGAGGGCACGCGCACTTTTCCGCACAAGTGCGGAAAACAGTCTATTGCGTGCCTAAAAGCAGGTGGGATAAGAGCGGGTTTTCGAGTAAGTGTATTAAAAATTATTTCTAAATAGGTACTGTTTATTTATTGCCGGGCTGTACCTAGTATCTTAGGTAAAAGCGTCCTGCGACTTGAACCAACCTAGTCGGTCCAACATGCTACATGCTACCACTTTCATCCGTCCACCTCCTGCTATATTCTTGTGCCGCCTTTTTCTTCGTCCTACCTCCTCTTGCCTATTGCACCTTTATAATTTGTTGTTTGATGTTTCTATTGTTTGTAGGTACTTGTATCTTGTAGCTATGTGCCCATTTCCATTTTTGCATTAGACTATGATACACCGCGTCATTTTTCTTGTGGATGTAGACGCATTTCTTTTTTTTTTTTTAATATTTTCCTCAGTTTCAGGACACGCGTATAGCGTAGGGGTACCTAGGCCAAAATTTTCTTTCCGTGTATAGGTCAGGCTCGGGAGGACGCACGAGTCATTTGACACTTTTCACCTTTAGGCTGTTTTTTATTCGTTTTGGGACCAATTTTTTTCCTTGCCATATTTATTCTTCTGCTTATTTCTTTTTCACTTCTGTTTGCTTTACATCTGTAATCTTCCATCATGAATGTGCATTCCATCCTTAACTGGTATACAACTCATCGTCCGAAGAGTCATGTACATATTTGGCTCTCCAAACGATTTCAAAGCTGATTAATAATTATTTTCGTATTTTGTTCCAGGTAATATTGCTTGATATACTTATCCAGCACATTCATTTCGACAGTGCAGGCGGCAGAGGCATCTCGATTCTTGTACGAAGAGGTTTGTATTGCTTGCAGCACTTTCTTTGTAAGTCAACGATGTTCCTACTTCTAACGTCAACGATATAGCAGCTCGGTTTATTACGGCACGGTGTATAGTATCCGTATAGATCCATCTCAGGTGTCCGTGCATTAGGCGTGTGTAACCCTTTACTGAACTGACTCACTGTTCCGAAAGATTGGAATAGCAGTAATTGCATCATTTGGAACAATTGGAACACTGAAACATTCTTTACTCTACAGTGACCTGCAGTCTTTCTAAAATTCAAATTAAAGCGTAACTAGTGAAGATTTTAATGAACTGAACTAAAAACATCTGCTTTAAATTATTCTCAAATCAGAATTTAATTAAAGAAAACTGTTAGTATATAATATGGTGCAACGTTACAGATCACGATTCATAACAGTCTGTGTCTGTGTTTATATCTTTTAAGCCGATGTTCCAAACGTTTCGTTTGTATCTTGCGAGCCGAGTTTCCAAATGATAAGTAGGTACATATCATTGTTTCGGAACATTTCAGTGATTCAGATGTAAATGTTCCAATCGCAAAGATGACACTCCCACGCCTACCGTACATCATGTCAATACAACATCTGTTTATCGGCAGCTTTGCGGTGAGTCTTTACTATTTGGGTTTAATATTAGGGGTTAAAGTAAGAAATTGCCGATTTGTACTGAAAAATAGAAATTCGTTTAATTTTTTTATTTTAACATATTTATTTAATCAAAGTAATTACCATTATATAATAATATTCCACAACTATCACACAACGCCGTCTAGTCCCAAGCTAAGCAGGGCTTGTGTTATGGGTACTAGACAACTGATAAACATACTTATATATTTCTAAATACATACTTATATAGATAAACTAGCTTCTGCCAGCGGCTTCGCCCGCGTGAAAGTAGGTTTCTCCTAACAAACTGTGGTAGATATTTATAAAATCTACAATTAATTAGAACATTGTATGATTCTATCTTTTATAGTTTAGGCAGCGTACGCAAAATAAGTAACTTTTCTGGTTGACTTTTTACACCTTGTGTCCGAAAAACTCAAATATTTTACGGAACCCTATTTTTTTCCAAAATAAAATATAGCCTATGTTACTCGTGGATACTGTAGCTTTCGAATGGTGAAAGAATTTTTTAAATCGGTCCAGTTATTTTTTGAGCCTATTCATTACAAACAAACAAACAAAGTTTTCCTCTTTATAATTTTAGTGTAGATTACACCCAGACACAGAACAAATTATCGTGCTCATCACACAAACGTTTGTCCTGGGTGGGAATAGAACCCACGACCTCCGGCTTAGCAGTCAGGGCCACTAAGCACTAGATTTATCACCATTATTATCTTTACATTTCTGCCATCTAATAGGAAGGTCATTTATGCCTTTGCGATAGAACTGGTGATCTAAATTCGACAAACTGTGTGAAAGCATTTTGTACTGCTTCCTGAAAACTTTTTATCACGTAGAAAATTGTCCAAATCACGAAAAATATGGTAGTCCGTTGGAGCAAGGTCTGGCGAATACGGAGAGTGAAGAATGGTTTCTAATTGCAGTTCCTGTAGAGTTAAAACGGTTTCTCGTGCTGTATGAGGTCTCGCGTTATCATGGAGCAATAATGATTCATTCATGAGTCGGGGCGGTTTCACTGCTAGTTTTGCTATCATTGTACGGAGTTCGGCACAGTAGACATCTCCCGTTATTGCTTGACCAGATCGGAGAAAGATATAGTGAATAACACCACGCTGATACTATCAAACTGTTACCATTACCTTTTTATTGGTAAGTTTTGCATTAGGACACTGTTGCGGCGTTTGACCTGTTGTCGTAAAGAATCCACTTTTCATCACGACACAATTCGATCCAATATTCCTTCATTTCTGTATCGGTTCAACAAGGCAACACAAGTTTTAACACGTGTTTTTTCTGCAGGTCAGTCAAATCATGAGGCACCCATTTTTCATTTTTTTTTTTGATTTTATTGATTTGACGCAAATGAGTCAATATTGTTGGTAAGGTAACGTTAAACTATGCCGCTAATTCCTGGGTAGTTTGGCTCGGATCGGCTTCCACCACCTCTTTCAATTCATTGTTATTCACCTGTTTGAGCGGTCTTCCACGAGGTTCGTTCTTCAAATCAGTATCCATCACGAAAGCGTTTCAACCAAAATCGCACGGTGCGTTCATTAGCCGTCCCCTCTCCAAACGCAACATTGATATTACGAACTGTTTCTGCCGCGTTATCCCGCGTCGAAACTCGTATTAAAAAATCACTCGAATTTTCGAAGTATCCATCTTTCTTGTCTAAGCTGAATAAAAAAAAAACAACTGAAAATCGATAATCGAATGTTGCACATTTTTTAAAAGAACTTCATAGGTAGGTACCATGTGAAGTTTCACTCAAAAATCTCAAACCATGAAGGTTCTACGTCAATTAGAAGTACCCATTACAATAAAACGGCAATTTCATACTTTAACCCCTATTACAAATAACGCCCAAAGGTCTCTGTTATTATGCCCGCGAACATTAGACAGTAGTCACAAATATGTGGAATTGCTGTGGCATTTATCCTTTTAAGCCTAATAATATGGCGTCATACGAAATCCAATGACGCCAATACGATGACCATGTACAAACGAAAGTAGAACTGGACCTGAACTAGCTTAGCAAAAGTGTAATGCCATTATTATAGTTATCGGAAAACAATAAAGTGGTTCCTCCACGATCAATATGGCGACCGTCAAGATTTAGTTTTTCAAATGACTTCAAATACTTTAAACTACGTGACAGCATTAAGATTACAGCATAACCGCCATTAACCTAGATCATAGAGTTGTGTGATAAACGCCTGAACTCAGGCGGAGCGAGAGAGGGACAGAGAGAGAGACAACACACTGCTGTTGCAATTATTTAATTCAGTCATATCATACAAATATTAAACTATGCACGTTTTAAGTATATCTCGACTAGACTCGTTAGTTCAAAACATATCTGATAACATATGGTTCCACAATTGTGCTCATGTCCGGGGCCACGCAACGAGACGAGATCAAACTAAAGTTTGCACCTTCCAGTCTGGAGAATAGGACGATGTTTGTCCTGCACGCAGCCCCGCACACGACCCACTGTTGCAGTTGGAATGATGATAATTCTCACTAATTAAGGCTTAAGACATTATGTTATAATGAGTTATAACTTTTTGATACAAAAATATGATATTTCACACTAACATAACTTTGTATAACATGCTCATAGGTTAAAAGTTTATCATCCGACGTTTGATTCAAATCCAGTATTATTACTTACAAAAGTAGATTAATTAATATAAGAAACTATTCACTCGTCGGAACGTGATGCTTGATATAAAAATATGTTCAACTAATTCGACATGATTTATCATAATTATTATAAAAATAATGGAATTTTTCTTTATTAACCATTGATTTTTTTTATCAAACTGTTGTCTAATAAAGCACTATTGATATAACTTTACGTCAAGAAGTATAAAATAAACTCTAGAGCTAGACAAACAAAAAGTTTGTCTTAAAATGATTCTATTTTACCTTTTAAGATTGGAATCCTAAATCAGATGTGCTTCACAAGATTATGATTATTAAAGCTTTTAAAATAAATATAGACTTGATAAAATACATAAAATTATAAACCTAAATAGTGACTAGAATATAAAATTATGACTAGAGTATTTTGTCCGGCTTTTCCGTAGCTCTTGATACACAAAAAGTTCACAAAAAATCTTACAAATGATTAATGATAAGAAACAATAATCACACTTATATTAAAACTGTATGTAAGAAATCAATCGTCTTT
Source organism: Mythimna vitellina (assembly GCA_949316375.1). Classification (NCBI taxonomy): domain Eukaryota; kingdom Metazoa; phylum Arthropoda; class Insecta; order Lepidoptera; family Noctuidae; genus Mythimna; species Mythimna vitellina. Next base: position 701,129 of record OX438689.1, on the reverse strand, counting down.
TTATCTATTTGTGGATATTAAACAATCTCACCAGTCTCGTCAAATGTGCCATATTAACATACAATATAGGAAGTCACGGTTAGTTTAGTACTAATATATGTACAGTCAGTTACGGAAGTCTGTTTGTAAATAAAATCAAAACATGTCATGGCTTTGGCTTATGGTGGCTTGTTAATTTTAATATTTAGTAAATCAAGTTTTTTTTTCAATATATGAACAATGAAATTATGTTGAGTATGTGACAATTTGTTAGCCTACCTATCTGGAAAGTTACTTATACAATGCGATTATCGTTTAGACTCGTTCGGAGCCAACACAACACCAACTTATTATAGTTTGTTGTATCACGTACCTTTGAAACACGTCGTGTTAGGCCTGGCACACTGGTCATTAATCACAATAAGATACGTATTTCATCAAAGTATCGTGTGTATACGACGTTAGTCTTCAACTACAAACAACAGTCTAAAACATACACAACATTCCTGTAAATGCTCTTTCAGTAATAGGAACAGAGGTTACAGCTAAACGAATCGGCGTGATATGTATTGCGAGCTGCCGCCGGCACGCCGCCGCCGGGCGCGACGGATATCTTTGTTGATGCAATAGAAAACAATTGACAACGGAAACTGATATTTACAAATGTGATGATTTGTACCTGTGATCAGATAAGTTGCATAAAAGTTAAACAGTAAATCATGGTTATATGCTACCGGCCCAAAAACGGAACAAAAAAGTCCTAAACTAGTGACTCCACCAACTGAGGCGCGCAACATTTTACAGAGAGAAGGCCCGAATTCAGCAGTGGAACGTTATAGATTGATTATGCTTCATAAATTAATGTTTGTGATTCTTCAGATCCATTAACCTATTCAGTAAGTGCTTGATATCGACATAAGCATATAAAATAAAACAAAACATTGCTTGGGAAACGATCAAACGACCCACATGCATAAATTGGAAAGATTTATGATAAACGTGTCAGTCTCTTTATGTACTTTACACCACGGTTGGCATGTAAACAACCCTAAATACCAATATTCTGTTCAAATAACATCTCAGTATTACATACACAAGGTACGTTTATGTACTGAGCGTGGCGTCACTAATTTATGCAAATATTGTCAACGTTAACGGACTGTTTTGTGAAGTATACGTAAGTTTAGTGGTCATTTAACTAAATATACATAACAATATACGCAGATGATAATCAAACTTGACCGATACTGCGCTCATGTTACATGCAAACACAATATATATTGAAAATTCTAGGGTTTGTTAGTTAACAGAGAATTGATTAGTGATAATAATTACTCTGGTTATGTAATGTTGACATAAAATGGATTTATATCAGGAAGACACTGACTCCAAGAGCTCGTACACATGAGCGGCGTGTTGCTAACGGCACAGGTAACTGCAGCCGTCAACCTATTGTGAACCTTGACACGCACGCGCGTCAACAACTGCCGCTGACGCGTCAACAACTGCCGCCGACACGTCAACAACTGCCGTCGACGCGTCAACAACTGCCGTCGACGCGTCAACGACTGCCACCGACGTATCGACGGCTGCCACCGCCCCGTTTCGACGACTGCAGTTACCTTTGCGGTAGGCGACATGCCGCTCATGTATATGAGCTCTAAACTAACGCAGAAGTTGAGGATATTCAATAAACAATTTTTAGTTTTTTAAATTACAACTTAAGTGATCACAGGTGAAGAGCAAAAGCCTACGTATAAAGGAGACGATCACGACACACGACACCAAAATATCCATAAAGACACGCCGCGATATAAGGCAATGCTCACACCCTCACGTCACACTCTACTTGGAAGTGGCGGTTGTTGCATACGATAGAGTCAAATGAAATTATTTAGCGAAACTTCGCAGACGTGATTGGTATCAATGAGTGACGATAACAGAAACTTGCGGCTTTTTTATACCAGTCGTGCGAGTCGGTCTTCAAGGTCAGATAAGCAGCCGTTCCATGAAACAACCGGTTTAAATGTAAAATACTGGTACTCTCAGCCACATCAGGTCAAACTGGAAGCTTCTAATACAGTTAGTTTTACACAATATTTTGAACACATATAGCTGGGGCCTTTAGAACGGCCCTGCCACAGACCACTGTCTTACTGTGAAGACACGGACTCCCCAGCATAGTTAGCAAAATATTTTACATAATGATTATACAAAAAAGAATTAACTGGGTGCGCAACTGATTAAGGCAGATGTTTTTGGAGATGTTCTTACAAACACAACTTTGCGATATGGGGTTTTATAGATCCGTCCGCCATCTGCGAGCAATGTGCCCTGCCCATTGCCACTTAAGTTTGGCGATTCTTCGTGCTATGTCGGTGACCTTGGTTCTCCTGCGGATATCCTCATTCCTGATTCGATCACGCAAGGAAACTCCGAGCATAGCCCTTTCCATTGCCCTTTGGGTGACTGAGTTTTCTGATGAGGCCCTTTGTAAGCGACCACGTTTCAGAGCCATATGTCATCACTGCTATGCTATGCTATGTCATCACTGGCAACACGCACTGGTCATAGACTTTCGTCTTGAGACACTGTGGTATATCGGACGAGAAGATACCGCGCAGCTTCCCGAACGCTGCCCAGCCCAGTCGGATCCGTCGGATACTCAATGTAAATTCGGTGACTCAATTCAAAACATGACACATGTTAGAATACCTCCAAGTGCCCATACATCTGTACTTTAGAGGATGCGATGAGAGCCAGCGATGCTGCTGTTAACGCAGCCACCCACCGGGCCCAGTTTAACGAGTTTAACATCGATTTGAAAAGAAGAAGACAAAAAAAAACCATAATTCTTAAGTTTTAATTCCAAGTAACATCGCAGTTACTTGTAATGATGAGTTTAGATTAGTCATAACGCCTGCGAAGTTCCGCTAGTTAATTTAATTTGACCCTGTACAGTAATGGCAGTAGTACAGTTCATTCTTGGTTGAAGTACGGAAGCCCTTGGTAAAAATCATTCATCTGGCTGTTTTGTGAATTTTATAAAGACTTGTATGCCCTTCGGTGGACTGATATAAGATCAGTCCACCGAAGGGAATACTGAGGGATAATATACAAAACAATAGTGATCTCCACTAACACTTATAGGTAAGGCCAGTAACTCGCTTCACGTATCGAATAAAATAACATGGGACCGCGTCTTTTAAGCTTCTTTCAAATTCGTAGTCGGTTGTTAATGGTTAAATATCGTAACATTTAATTACGTTTGCTTTAAATGCGAATTTCCTTGTCATCCATTGAGTTAGATAATGTGTGAAGAGAGTTTCTGACCTTAAAAGGTACAATTTCACTTAAAAATTAATGGAATATTAATACACTCGGCAGGGTTCGTTTATTTGTGCGTTTGGTCGGCGTCTCGTACCTGCGACACGTCGCAGCAGGTCCGTGAGGGCGCGTCCGGTGCGCGAGCACGGCGCGTCCAATGCGCGAGCACGGCGCGTCCGGTGCGCGAGCAAGGCGCGTCCGGTGCGCGAGCACGGCGCATCCATGCACGAGCACGGCGCGTCCGGCGCGGCGCTCAGAACGTCAGCACCGGCTCCTCGCGGTGGTCCAGGATGTCTGCAATGTAACCACGTACTGATTAGACGCGTTCATGGAAATTCGTTAAATAGCGCTTCTTGATATTGGCTTCGAGATTTAATTTTCTGTAATCGAGTAGCAGAAGACTTGTAATGGAGGATACGTCCACTCAGTATTTGATGTCCCTAATAAATAAGTAATAGTAGATTATGTGACTAGGGCATAAAGCAGTATCTTTAAGTCACGGCCGACATGTTGAATTCCGAACGCAACGAAAGTTGCTAAGGTTTAATCCCGAACGCAGTGAGGGATTTATATAATTAACTCTCGAGCAGTGTGAGGGAGTTAATTATCGAAATCGAAGTCGCCCAAAACAAAGACAAAGACTGCTTTATCCCCATGTTAGATACTCTACTTTTTACACCTCTGAGATACTTAAAATCTATGTGAAGTACTAACCTTTGGCGATGGTCCACCACGGCAGCGTGACGTAGGTGAGGTAGGCATTGAGTGGCGTGGACTGCTGTCTCTTGCCTTCCTTCCACAGGTGGAAGGTCTGCGTGAAGCCGCGCATCGCCCACAGCGGGTTGTATGCACCATCGTCCAGTTCTGTACCAAGATAATGCTGCATTATTATAGACGACAATATACTCGACATCGGTTGTGTCAAAGATGTTTAATGAAGAATCGATAGGTGATACTGTCATGTGGATGTAGTTCTACTAATTGTATGAATGTAAAGTGCTTGAATGTTTTTGAAATAGTTTGAACTAAAAAGATACAATCGGGCATGGTATGTTAGGCGAACATTCGGATGAGGGTCGCGTCTTGTCTTGGCAGACGGATCTGTGGGTGGCGTGATGTGGCAATCTTGAAGTGGAGCTGCAAGCGAGACGAGGCACGCGGGCATCGCTAACACGACACGGTACCGTGGGGAGACAGCGCGGTGGCGGCCGTTCTCGGTTTCAAACAATGGATCTGGTACCCGAGGCCCCTAGCGCAAGATAACATCTCTATGAATCCCAATAGGCGCCGTAGTAGAGGGAGAGTGGGCGGTCTAGTGTGAGTGTAGTGTGCGCGGAGTACCGGAGTGTGGGCGCGGCACGTCGCACCAGTAGTACACGGCGGTGCCGTCCGGAGTGGTGCGGCGCGGCGGCTGCGACAGCGGCGTGTCCGCCGACTGCGAGCGAGCCGGGCCCGCGCGACGCGCGGACACCGTGTGCAGGCACGCGGGCGACGACGCGTCGGCGGCCCACGGCCCGCACAGCGCGCGCATGGCGGCGCTGTCGCCTGAGCCCGCGCGCGGCCCGCACGCGCCGCCCGCGCCGCCCGCGCGCCGCCCGCACGCCCCGCCGCGCACGTGGCGCGCCCGCCCCGCCCCGCGCCCCCCGCACCCTCTACCTACACACGATACACCCGCATCACTACCCGCACACGCATCACCGGATATATCTACCTGATGGTTTCGCGACGCTTCTACCCACGCTCACCGATCGTCTATAAGCCGTACCGTGAACTATTAATGCCATCACGATATCAGTACGAATAAGGAATGACACCTTCGCTCTCTCGCACTGTAATCATGATGTTATTAAAGAGTAATAATACGGCACCGGTATTTATTATATGAAGATGTTTCCTCAAACACAACGACAGATGTCCGTGCTTAAAAACACCGCCAAACCTGTAGTAATACCCGTGTGATGTGTACAAGCGCCCTACGCGGCCTCTCAGCCGCTACCCGCAGTACGCCCCGACTACGCCCCGAGCGACTACTGCCACCTCCGCCGGCCCCGCACACATGCGACAAGCGACTACAGCCATGCTATGACTTATGAGCGACAATTATAGCGACAGCAATACCACACACAACAAACAAGCAATTTTCAAAACATGGAATGTTCATACGGGTAATCAATACTGCAAAGTCAAGTAAATAAATTGTCGGCCACTTGGAACTTCACTTAAGTTGAAAATATTAAGTTTCACATGTATTAGTAGACCTTGTTGTGTATCGTTCAGCTTTAAAATGGTAAACAATTAATGTCACTGACTATAAATTAGAATAAAAAAAAATTAAACATTCTGAATGTGAAGTTGCAAGTTATTATTATGGTCTCAACACGAATCAAGTGGACAAATCATTGACCGAGAACTTACACCGCTCAATGTCAGATTAATTTATACAATCAGTACCATTATAGGCCCTCATTGACATCAACAGAATTCCAATTGAACGTGTCGAATATGTATGTAGGTTATATGCATGAATAATAAATTAGCAAGAATTATGTAATACTGATCGAACAAGGGGGACACAAGAGTTAACAAGTAAGTTAAGTTTTGTTATAATAACTGATTCTGTCGAGTTTTGATATAGTATTTAATTTTCCAATCTTTCGCTAGATGGCGCAATCGGTCTCTAACACGCGAGCGTTTTGTAATCTATACAGCGGGCTCGTGCCCATTGTTATTGTTTCGCAAAATCTTCATCAACATTACAGATAGATCCATTTATAGATATAGTTAGCTGTACATCCTTAGCCTTTATTTCCTAACAGCAAGGTCGGTTTTCCTACAGTGGTGTGGCGGTACGTACCGTCGCGCAGATCGCCCGCTTCCACCTCGGCGATGCCGTTGACGAGCGAGTCGAGCCCCTCGTTCTCGGAGCGCGACTTGTCGCGACAGTCGCGCGTGCGCCAGCCGCCGCGCACGAAGTTGTTGATGTTGGCGCTCGGGTCGCTCAGCCGACGCTGGAACATCGCCCGGGACATGTTAGTGGAAGGAAAGAAACACGCTGGCTATTGCACACTTTCGGATAGGTACGGAAGCTTGGAAATCGACTGTGACATTAGAACCCTGGAATTTAAAAGAGCTAGTAGCCATCTCTTCAAATTTTTGTGAAAACTATACTGCCAGGACACTAGGTTAAGCTGTAAATTAGCGATGCTCACTAGCTGTTGATATGAAACTTTGGCATGATGTGGCTAGAAAGACAGATGAACCAGAAATTACGGCTAATTGAGATCTAATAAAAGGAGTTGCTGCCACTCCCAAATAAATTGATTTCTTATTAGGTAGGTACTGTTAGCCTAACCTGGGCAAAGGCCCCAAAGTTTGAAGGACATAGCAACGTTTTAATCTCACCTGATGCCTATACATGAACATCTCCTCCGGATCGTCGTCCCAGTCGCTGTCCCACATGTCGGTGGCCGACACGCCGGGCTCGGAGGTGGGCGTGTCGAGGCCGGCCGCCCGGGGCCGCGACACCGCCATCTCGGCGTGGCCCTTCCCGCTGGGCCCCTTCATGCGCACGAACTCGCAGCGCGCCGCCGCCTTGCCGCCCAGCAACCCGAACGACATGCGCTGCGCCACTTTTGTTGAAAGGGATGTTTGCTACAAAAGGAAAATTAACATCATTGTACCTGATATTGCTCATGTAGGAAGATAGTGACACCATAGACGTGCGAGTTAAACCCCAACGTAATGGTCAAAGGATCAAGGAAAAAACAACGTCTGCATAAATACAGAGCAGAACCGAAAAATGAGGATGAGCTCTAGGTTAGTATGATGAATGCAAAGTTGACTGATGGTGAAATTAACAAATACATAGATTGTCTTAAAATTAAGCTCATACATCAAAGGCGTCACCAAGGGGGGCAGGGAAGGGCCACTGCCCCCCATGGACGATTTATTTTTTATTGTTATAAACTAGTGCTTTACTGCGATCCCACCTGATGATGTTTTAATTAATCATTAATTTGTGGAAAGTCATCATTATTTCTTAAATAGATACATTTTAATAAGTTATTACTATCTGTCACTCGTACCTTAGTAGGTACGAGTGATTTAAAATATGATGATGAATGATTAGAAATAAATGTTCTATCTATCTATCTATCTGATTTCAACGTGCTCGGAATTTTAAAATAAAAAATAAAACTTATAACATAGTTGTTTACAATTCTACAGAGTTTTCACATTCTTCATAAACTCACAACTATACATATTTTTCCCATCCTCTATAACTATATTTTAGCACTATAGATAGGTATATCCATAACTAGAATTCTACTACCCCCCCCCCCCTCCCGCTCATCAGCTGGCGACGTTCTTGTCATAAATAAACATAATAGACTTATTTAATCACTCAATAGAACTATATTTAATAAGAAACTTCGAAAACAGTTTTTCCTACGATGACTACGATAGATCGGCTCTCGGTTCTCACGTAACACAACCATTCACTTTTCATTCGGAAAAAAGGAAAAACGCGCACACAATCGTTCCACGCATAACAAGCCGGCTAGCTAATGTGCAGTAACAATGGCGTTTAGTCACAGCGGGCGGCGGGAACTAAGCAACGTGTTGTGGGAACTTCGCGACTGTTTATTTTCAGACGTAGTAAACAACGCCGCGTGAACACGCGTGTTTTATAAACAGACGGCACGCGCCCAGCGGGACTACTGCGCCGCGGCTGCTCATCGCGCATAACTCAGCTAACGGCCACTCAACACCGAATGTTTGATAACATTGCACAATACACCATTGTTATTCAGCTAGTCCAATCGAGTGGAAAGAATCAAATTGACTGAGTCACTAGTTATTATATTATAAATAAAACGTACAGTTAACGGTCAATGTAATAGCGTAGTGATATACAGATTCATTTTTTTTTAAATACTAGCTCCCGTCACTGTGGCGTTTATTTAGTCGATAATCTGATGGACTTGTCCGAGTCCTCGCTTTAAATTTTGATTTAGGAACATAGCTAATGAGCTCAAATTATTTTTAATTATTGGATAGACAACTCTTTCCCTTCCTTCACGAGTAGATCTTTAGGTATAAAAGCTGTGTACATAAGTAGACCGTCATAAAGTGAATCATGTACTGAGTTGAGATGAGGACACATTCCTGAGCGAGTGGAACGAGTTGTAGTTGTACTGTTTGTCGTAGTGGTAGTGTCGCGTGATAAACCGGTCTCATAGATACTGCATCACGTCGCCGCCAGTGGGCGGAGGCCTACTACCCACCAGTCACCAGTCGCCCGCTATTTGCTGCTCCGCTATTAAAAGAAACGCGTCAAAGTCAAACCATTCATTTCAATTACATTCACAGTTTTAAAAATAAAAGAGAATGGGACTCGATTAGAATAATTGTTAATGTCTTACTTATCAATAGGTAGCCTAATCGTTGGCATAATTTAGAATCAATTGAGTTTGGGCATATGTAGACATTCGGGATCTAACGGTAAATATTACTAGTATTTGCTAGTACATATATGGTAAGAACATCAACTGGTTTAACCGTAATTAAAGCTTCGAGAAAAACCTTCTGAATAATGTTTAATTTTGGCACTTCATCGAAGAGTGATACAAATCACAACACTCCTGATGACTCAGACGAAAGAAAGGCATGCGTCACTACGATAAGTCGGAGAAACGGAGAGCCACGCAGTCTTTGCAGAATCGGGAATTTTTCAAGTGATTGTAATGTTGAGCTATAGAATCAAAAACTCATTAGCGATGAATCATAAAAATAACTGGGTCACGAAAAAGGTTAGCTCCAGAAATGAACTGAGGACTTTGCCCTTTAGAGATTAGTCAGCCAAGCACGACGTACATATGAATCATAGTGCCCTACAAGAGTGTCAAGCCAGCCCTTAGTGAAAGACGAGCGGTTGTCGACCCCGCGCCGAGCTGCCAACTCGCTATTGTTCCGTCTCCGACTTGCAACTCATGAGTTATCATGTATACGAAGAAATACGAATCAGAGAAAGTAACTACCGCCATTTACATCAAATCGATCCATAAGTACTGCCTGCTCCTTTGATATCGTTTACGTGACGGCGCAGAAACGCGGCACAATGAATAATAAAGTAAGAAACCAGTTTCCGCTCGTCAACAATAAACTTCAGGGTCTCCTAGATAATGATTGTTCTATTTTTTACACAAACTCTATCCACTTATTATAATATAACGTCGCATCGGCAACTTCAGTAACAAAGACACGAGACAGTAGTCAAGGAGGCACTTGATCTTGAACCCACTTATTGTTACATTGGGGCAACTTATACAAAGTAGCTACCTACGGAACTACTCAAGTGTCATTAATATATCAAATAGTTTTAAGTGCAAAACATAAAGTCCGGAAGCAATTAAACGTGTCAGCTACCGATGCGACAAAACAGATGGCCTACTTATACAAGACGACTGAGTTTTTTCTCCAGTTGGCTGTTTAGTTTATCAATTGATTGGCGGCACGTAATCTTAGCCGTTGAACAATATCACGCCGAGGGAGACCGCAGATTGAAGTGGGGCAAACGAGAGGCTTCGCAAGCTCGCGACTTTGCGTCGCCGAACAATATTGCACTAAAATTACAAGCACAATCATACGTCAGATCGACATGTCACACTAATAGCTGCATTTGATTATTTTATTTAATAATTACCAGTTTTAGGGTTCTGTACCGCAAAAGGAAAAAACAGAACCTTTATAGGATCACTCTGTTGTCCGTCCGTCTGTCTGTGAAGACAGTTTATCTCGGAAATGTGTGAATGTATCGAGTTGAAATTAAAACCACATACTCAGGTCTACGTGTTGCGCCGACCCCAAATAGCACGGGACAAGGGCAGGAAGATGATGATGACTCAGGTCTACGGTCCCTTGAAGTTTTGAAAAAATCAAACTACTGAGTTAACGAAAAATAAAGATACGTCCGTTTATGTCGCAATAAACGTATATTTCGACACTTTCAAAGGAATCAAAATTCATAGGGTACCTCCCGTTGACCTAGAATTCTGAAATTTGGCATGAGACAAGGTCTAATAGCACAAGTATAGGAAAAAATCTGAAAACTGTAAATTTGTAGTTACGTCACAAAAATTTATCTTTTTGCGAGTCGGAAAAAAATTCGTATCTCAATTCGGGAATTGAACTGTTTTCATAGGTAAATTTGTACGGGACGCTTAGTGGGCTTACTTTTCTAAGTTTTTCTAGGACATTACTGACACCTTGTGCCTCGGAAAACACGTATAGCCGTAAGTCCCGTCGTTACAGGTAGTCAGACGCCAGAAAGTCTAACCATCAGTTTATCCAAGGAGTATCGTGTTGCCCAGTAAGTGGGTTATGGAGGTCTCACAGGCAGTCGCTTCATGTAAACGGGTATTGAGCCGCAGTTGGTTACACTTGAAGCAGATTCTAAACAAGTTAGGAAAAATCTAGGGATCACATCATCATCATTTCAGCCAATAGACGTCCACCGTTGGACATAGGCCTCTCCCAAGCGTCTCCACAAAGAACGGTTCTGTGCGTCTCGCAACCATTGGATACCCGCAACCTTTATCAGGTCATCGGTCCACCTTGTAGGAGATCTTCCAACGCTGCGTCTTCCGGTACGCGGTCGCCATTTTAGAACTTTTCGGCCCAAATGGTCGTCCGTTCTGCGAGCAATGTGCCCTGCCCATTGCCACTTAAGTTTGGCGATTCTTCGTGCTATGTCGGCAACCTTGGTTCTCCTGTTGGGAGATGACAATGATGAGTTAAAATATAGTCTGCTAATATAAAACAATCTATAATCAAATGTATTGTCGTTCGTATCGTCGAGTATCGTCTTTTCGTTTTGTTGTGTCATTTTTTCCGAAACTGTTGTCGTGGAAGCCAATGGAGGATGTTTTAAAGGTTGGAGAAGGCTAGGTATTTATTTCATTAGCGAGTCAACATCACTCACCTTCGGTTTACCAACTACTTAGTAGTCATGGCTGAGACTACGGAGGAGCTCAGTGCAGTGCTCAATGACGTCTGTAGAGCTTCCGAAAGAGTAGGTCTTAAGATGAACATAGACAAAATCAAGAGTCATGGTTAGCAACCATGCAGCACCAATTCCTATCAAAATTAGAGAAACTAAACAGACGGCCAGTTAGGTCGAACTTCGAGAAAGAGGTCAATCGTCTAATCCGTCTGGGGTGGGCAGCATTCAGGAACCTGCGTGGTTTTCTCGTCCAACATACATCTACAACAACACCCAGTCTAGTCAGTACTTAACACAAGTCATCCTACAACACTCAACAACATTCCAACACAACACACAACAACACTTCCTGTTCAGTTACCGGACATGTATTTTCTATAAAGTCCACCATTTCATTTTCGACGTCACTCCTGAAGTCAACTTGAGTAACACAATCTTCTTCTCTAAAGTTACAAAATAAAGAATAGTTTGCAAATGTTACGTAAAGACCAAACATACGTAATAATAACGTGTATCATTTTAATTACAACGAAATTACGGTGCTTACCGAAGTGATGTACTCGGTGGCTATTAAGTTGCTTCGGGATATTGCGGAGATGCAACTAGGCTCGAGAAAGACGCAGAATTCTCGTCAGAGGGTCGTCGCAACAACGTAAGTTGGGCTTCTACGGCTAATGAACAAGTTTTCTCCGTTTCACAAACTTTTCGTTGGGGTAATTGTTACATTAACTCGATGAATTAAGTTATAAGTGGCAAGTCGGGTGAGAGCCTGGCGATATATGGGTGTACAAAACAGCCTTTGGAAACTCGTCTGCGTAACCATTCGGGGAGCACAGGCGTGATGTCATCGCGTATGTTTTTGGCAGTGGGGGCGTGAACGCTTCAGTTGCGTAGCTACGCGGTATTTAGTGAGGGGTGAGTCCGGTGATGAGATCACACGTGTCGGCGCGACGTGTGCATTGATGTCACCGTGTCAATGCCACTCAACCCTTGCCAGACTCCCCTCGCGGAACAGAGCTACGGTTAATCATTTATACCGTAAGGTAAACCAGATGCGAATTATAAAATAAAACTAGGAATTCAATCTTTACGACGCGGTTAATAGTGTGTTGTAAAGTTTAAATCGCAATACCGCTCGGAAACTGAGTTATAAAATGCAATAGGTACACTTACGATAACAGTCGTAGGCATAGATTAAAGTTTATACTTCTTTTCAGTGACATAATCATGGAAAGTAGTTAAAATAGACTGTTATCAGCATACGAAACAAGCGGACATTTCAGCTAGTACCTAGCTATTTCCCTGTGATGCTGCTTGTCCACTACCCCAAATTGCAGTTAGTACTGTAGATATAGAGGAGACTTCGACACCCCTGGGTTACGGTTTTCCGTAACCCGGAGGTGTCGAAGTCTCCAATAATTGTAAGTTGAACGGGACAAGTGTAGGCGGCGGCACGACGTCACGGCACAGCCTGCCAGCCTGTTTGCTTGCAGACACCGATCAATTAGTCTGCCATTAATCAGGCTGCGTTAACACACCGACACACCCGACACTGAGGGACAGCTCTTAATGGAGCACTCATTTCGTTCCTGGAATTTTTATAAACACTGAAAATTCTTCGGAACTGCCTTGAGTGGAATGTTAATACACATTATTGTATCTACGTCACAAGATTATAAGTAATGAATGCTGGAGGTAACGTAATGTGTGGCTGCGTACCTGATGTCACGGCGCGGTGTGACGCGCGTGTTCGTCAATGACCAGCTAAGCCGGTGACACGGTGACTGACGGTCTCTGGCGGAAAGTGAGTGGTGACGCACCTAGACGGTAAAGGAGATCCTTCCGTTCCTTAATGGTATAACGGTCTAAACTCCGACAATTCCTGCGACAAGCCGAATAGCTTACAGAAATAACTACATAGGTTCAAGATATCGTCACTGTCTCAGCTTAAACTGGTACAGTTTACTGATTCACATCACGCGAGTCGGAGAAAACGTGCAGCGATAATAGAGGGTGTTATGTGAGATGTATGCCCCGGCTGCGGGCTGGGTCCAAGGCCGGCGCCCGGTGACGTCGCCCGGCGCGCCGCCGCCGACGCCCCATAAACTCACCTCGTAAACTGAGCCCTCGTGAAGGGATCTGACACGAATTTTACCAAGATATGTTGGAAATATTGATGTTAGTAAAGTTCTTGCGTAAGTGTGAAGAATTTCAGATGATAATACAAGTGTACACAATGTGAGTAGGTGTCACATTCTCGTGCTGTAGGTATGTTCCACCGAGACCCAACTTTTCAAGAAATATGTGGGTAACGGAAATATTTATGATAAACAACATGATCTAAAAGATTGTCAATAGAGTTTCTTGCAAATTATTTTCCATTTCTATGAAGAATGAACGCTTTGGAATATGCAATTAGCAACGCTGCATCATTTTTTTTTTTTTACTTTTTACCATTCAAAAGTGCCTATAATTGATTCTTTTAACACTTCAGTATCTAACACTAGTGCAAGTAAGACACTACAATTATGAGAATGTATCGCAGATAAGCATCCACCGTATTTTTATGGAGAGCAAATGACTGCGTTAAACGTCACCTTTTTTCAAGTCCACAAGTGTTTAACATGTACCCGCTACTATAATTGAACGGCTTCCAGGCGATCCAGATCGCAGCACCCTAAGACCTGGCCTGGCGTGATTCACCAATCGTACATAAAGTTTCAGAATAACAAGAGTAACCTGTGACCTTGGGTTATTATATTTTTTTCTTTTTTATAATAATATTCCACAACTGTCACACAACGCCGTCTAGTCCCAAGCTAAGCAGAGCTTGTGTTATGAGTACTAGACAGCTGAAAAACATACTTATATATTTCTAAATACATACATATATAGATAAATTACACCCAGACACAGAACAAATAATCATGCTCATCACACAAACATTTGTCCTGGGTGGGAATTGAACCCACGACCTCCGGCATAGCAGTTAGGGCCACTAACCACTAGACCAACATGCCAGTCAATTATTTATATTATTAGTTATAGTATTATTTATATTATTACTCCTTCCATTCATACTCAGTAGGTAGCAGTTGACTACCTAAGGACCCTAAGCTTTCCACGTTACAGCGAGCAAGGTTTGTTGTCGACTTGACTCAACAGGTTATATTAACTCGGGTTGATTCAGTAATAGGAATAACAACAACATTCAATTTGAGGATAATTAATTGTATAAATTAAAATGAATTAATCGGCAGGCATTCTAGAAGGTTATCTACCAGCAAACATTGGTTAATAATTATAAATATGGTTAAGGTGATTGCTACGGGTTGTTCGTGGCCATTTTCCCGCTAGATGGCGCTGAAGTCAACATTTTCAGTTTTATTTTGTTTTGAGTGTAATTGAAACAATATTAAGCCACAGAAATAGTACAGCGGAAATCGGACATTCCACTTTATCGAAGTTACTCAAAATATAGTCTCAAACCCATCTGATTCGCCATATTACGAAATACTAATATCCAACTCTGCTTATAGTAAAACATACAATAAAAATGTTATGTTTTCGTTCCACGTTATATTCTGAACGCTAGATTTGACGCATGAGTCGTGTCAAAAACCGGATAGTTCATAAAGATGCTTATCAGTTCTATGGCTGCTTGGAATTAAACAATGTGGCATTATAATCTTTCCAGTATCCTTGAGGAAAGATCCACGACCTCACAAACACTGATAATATTCGCAAAAATCCAAACTGCTTTTATAAATATAGTCGTAACGTTCGTAATTAGTACAAAACAAGATAATGCAAAGATGGAACTGCTTAATTGCTCATAATAAGATTAGTGTTAAAAAGTGTAAAGAAATAAAAAAGGGTCTGGCTAATTTATATTTGCCCGTTGCTACCTAATGTTCTTATTTGAGCCTTAAAGTTTTTTTTTTTAAAGCAGTTCATAATATCTTTGCTTGAAATAAGGCTGTCAATAAAATTGATCTTCAGGATATGATCTAAGTTCCGGTAGAAGAAATATATTCCCTCATCTGTTATTTGATTATGATGAATATTATATGCAAGGTAATGCATTTATTGATACATTGCGAATAGGCTGCCTAGCTAATATTGTAAACAATAAAATGATGATAAATAATAATAAAAATGTCCATAAAGTTATTCATAGTCATTTAAAACTGCCACTATTATTATGGTCTTTTTTTTTAATTTAACTTAATTTTGCATGAACTATAATTATGTGAATTTGCAAATTAGATACTCTTTTAATATTTCTACACCGGCAAAGGTAGTATATGTGATTCCATCTAATATTAAGATCTTCACATATCATGTACTCAGAAATAAATGATTCTATTCTATTCTATAAAAATAATAATGATGTTAAACAATAAAACTTGTTTTTACATTTTTTTCATCAGCTACCCTGATCTGTTATTTATGAAATCGAGCATCAGCTAAAAGAATTTACCCCAAGGAACTGAAAAATATAGGTTGCCTACTTTTAATCGGTGCAACTATAGGGGTTGCCTCGTATAAAGACGTTCATAATATACCCTCATCTGTTATTATTAATCAAATAAAAGTTTTTTATTGCAATATCTCTCAACTGTACTACTCTCATAGTTATTGGACTCAACGGTCGTTCAAAGAACAGATATTATCTTAAATCTACAAATATCTGTTATTGTTCAAAAAAAGCCAAAATGATAAATGTTAGGACGTCAATAAAAAATGCATGAACAAAAAATGAATGTAACAATGGGCAGCAGGAGTCACAGAGGATTTCAAAGTTGCGGCCAAAGTACCAGCACACGATGCACACACATGCATGCGATGTACAGATATGTGATAAGAAGGGCTGAACATATCTGCTCCTGTTTCAGAAGTATGTACATGATGAACTGGTAAGCATGTGAACTCATCACCTAAATCTGCTTGGCCCGGCTGGCTGGTGTTTGTAATCTCATTCAGAACCGATTTCAAAACTGTCAAGTTTGTTTGTGTCAATAAAACAATGCAGTCGCTTAACAGTGGTATTATGAGAGCGGCACAATACAACTGCTCAGTCGCTGAGAGCGAGTGTGAGCTCTCACGCCTCCGACATCTGGGCCCGGGGCCGGCGCCATTGTCACACGTCCACAAAGACTCTCGTGGCACCCGCGACTCGAGCGTTTGTTGACTTTTCTTCTTTGCTATTGTTTGAGACACTACAAAATGTCAGACGATTTAAGCTGTTTGTGAACAAGACTCATTTGCGGATTTAAATTCAGCTCTTTGATAAGCTTGATAATCCTTCAGTCGTCAGTTGATATCGGTTATTGAGGAAAGCCAACATGCAAATGTGGTTAGTGTCGACGTGGCTCGAGCCGGGATCGGGATCAGCCGGCCGGACAGCCGGGAGCGCACTAAACAGCCGTATCCGGCAATTAGAGGCCGTCGCCATGACACTTGTTGCCATGGATGCCCTCCGACCGCGGCATTTAGGAAGCGAGCTCGACACTAACCCACAAACACGGAAACCTGATATACCCGTTTTAAAATATACATACTAAATGGGCACCTCCTGATTAATTCAGTGTACAATTTAAATAGTATCTTGCAGGTGGTCAGGTTGCTATACCAAACATCTTGGCAATATTTTGTACCACGTTAATTCATAACTTTAATTTAACAATTTAGGATCCAGAACTTCTTGCACTTCCTCATTAAAAGATTCGAATCACAATCTCGTTCTAGATTCACTACTAGCTATAAATGTTATAAATATTTAATATCTTGCTGCTTAGTTTACATAGTAAATGTCATGTCAGATAGTCACAGTCAAAGCAAACATAAACATAACCGAAGAAAATATTTCATTATATCGTATTGATTACGGCAACATATTTAACGCCGCCTCAGGAATTTTGTCATTCTTGAATTCTTCATTCATAATATACAATTGTTCTAGGAGTCGCGTCATCGCTTGTAAAATGTAAAGCCAAGCATACGATAATAAACGAAAGTCATCGCCACAATTTGTGTTAATGAAGTCATATTCCTACTCACAGTTTTGCAAGGTTTCATTAGTTACTAGCCAAAATACAGTTACAAATAGTAAAATCATGATATTGATTCAAAATCCTAATATTGAAATGACACAGTAAAACTAGCCCGAAAGAAGTAGTTTGTAATTATGTAAGAAGGAAGATGGAGTTTGAAACTAGCAAATGTGGCCTATGAAGAAGGTGAAGTGTCGACTTACCCTGGAGTCGTAGACCCTGGTGAGGATGTCATAGCGGATGGAGCCGAGGAAGATGACGGCCTGTGCGGCGCAGCCCCGGCCGCGCGCCACCAGTTCCACGCACACCATCTCGCCGTCCCGCACTACAATGTCGCAGAACACCTGCATAAGAAACAAAACATTAAGAAGAGGGCGATAGTGTCACACAGCTGGTATACCTGCGTACATTACTAGCAAAATCTCGAGATCGATAACCAGTCAATAGCCGACTATGGAATCCGTAGATAACATTGAGAGAGCGAATCACAAGCAGCAATTGTAGACCACGGATCGAGATTGAGATTGGACATCTCCATTATTTGATTGATCGTAAGGGAGCAAATATCGAGCAAAACCAGTTTAATTTGGTGTTCTAACAGATTAAAGCCCCAGAGGTATTCTTTGGTAAACAGTAGCTAAACACTATTCCTTCCCCTTTTACTCTCTAATGGCTCTGAAAACTATTTTTTTCAATGAATTTGGTGGAGTAATGGAAAAGCCTTGAATTGGTATCTGATGCTATGTTGGGTAATACGGCTCTAGGTTAGTCTTTCAGCATTGGTCACTGCTTTAACATTATTAATTAAAGAATACTTAGAGGGCCAGAACTCACAACCAACCGGAAGAAAATATCGAGTTTTACCGACTATAAATAGATGAGGAAAATAGTTTAGTTTCAACGGATCGTTTATTGAATAGAATTCATCGATTTTCCTTTATTTGTGAACATTATGAACCACAATAGTCATTTATAATGAAGAATACATGATTCATACGTACGTGTTCATATTTTGTTATTTAAATCATGCTGTCCCACTGCTGGACAAACGTCGGGGAGACCTTTGCCCCATTGCCTTCCGACCCTATTTGAATTTTTTCTCTCTCTGGTTAATTGTTGCGAAAGGAGTCAAAACTGTTTTAATTGGGCCTTATTTATAAAAAGAGATCATGTGATTAGTTTAAATACTGATAGTTGGTTGCAAATTCAACCTTTTCTATGGAGAATTTGAATCCACAAATGAGTATTCAAACTGAGCATATTATGTTTAGAGAATTTCATAAATAGATAAGGGTGTAAGTGCTTGAATTATGTATGTTTATTGATAAATACTACTTAAACTGAAATGGGTCCTTTTCTTTGATAGACTGACTTCGTTGTACCGAACGTGGTGCCAAGTAAACTTAACGATGATGATTACGCAACTAAGAGAGGCGACTAAATTATACAGACAACTTTAGAAGAGGCACATTGGGTAATTAGCACAGATCCTGCGATAACGCCTTAATGTCAAACTTGTGCGACTCCATGAGCGGAGACACGTGATACCTATTTTAATTTATATAAACACACTCGTTTAAGAAACATATTTTTCCACAGACAACAAAAAAGCGACTCATAATTCTCCAAATTGCACGCCCTCTCTCCTGAACTAAATGATCGTATCTTCGCCTCATAATGTTGCTGAGTTTGGGCAGCTCTCTGCAACCTTTTCCTATCATGACCTCATCTATCTATCTTATCGTATACGTCCTCCCAAACGTAAACCTCGCTTCTGTTATCTCCATAATTAAAATAATCTCTAGAGGCGTTGACGCGTGATGCATGTGATGTCGATTGGACTCTGTCAGTAAAAGCACCAGTGACGACGAGAAAGTGACCTGCTTCAATTCCAAACTGTTGTGTCTATATGATATTCATGCGCCACGTCGGCGAGTTAAAATCAAGCATGGTCCTGCTCCGTGGATGACCACTGTAATTAAAAGCGCTATTGTTCGTAAGGACAAAGCGAGGTGTAGGTTCAGACGTAGACCTACGGAGCAGAACCTCGCTGACATTTTCACTTTGACGCCTTTATCTCTTTCGATTCAGCCAAGACTCTCGGTGTCACAATTGACAGCAACCTCTCTTGGCGAGCGCAAGTGAGACAGGTTAACCGTAAGGTACACTTTTCCTTCTACAGCCTGCCTTAAATCCCTTCAAAGGTTCTTGCTGTTTAAAACTAAAATATATTTAGCCCAAACTTTAATTCGGCCTGCTACATGGATGCCACTGAGGAACCATTAAATAAGCTTGAGCGCTTGCAAGACCTGTGCATTCGGTTTGTTTTTGGCCTAAGAAAATACGACCATGTCTCTCAATTCCGCAAGGATCTGAAGTGGTTCCCTATCCGTAGTCTAGTATAGTCTTCGTAGGAACACTCGGATATTATGTCTCTTGTACAACATCCTTTTCAACCCTGCATACCCTGACCACTTTCGATGATATGATAATTTTTCGTTCACTCGCCCTGCCGATGCCCCATGCAGATCCCACCTTAAATACCATCTTAATTTCCCATTCCATAATACCCATTTCTATTCCAACTCCTCTTTTCATGCGATACAAAAATAAAAACAAAATACAAATCATTTGTTTGGGTAAGACTGTGGAACTCACTTCCAGCTAAGATCCATGACGCTAAAACTGTATCTGTCTTCAAGAAGCTAGTCAAAGAACATTACCTCTCTACCATGTCGTAAAGTTATATTTTTATAATTTAATTTATGTATTGTATTCATTTATTTACTTGGTTTTGATATATATAATTATGTATTATATGATTTAATTTAGATAATATTATAATACCTATTTTTTTTATTTGTATATACACACTACATCTCTCATCCAACTCCTCTGTCGCAGGTCTGCTGGAAGAAATGTCATTTGAAATAAGCAGTACCTTTGTGCTCTTCGATCTGCTTTTGTTCTTTTCATTTTTAAGTGTTTGTGGGTAAATTTAAAATACAAATTGATTGTTGAAAAAATTATATAATTTTCATTTATGAAGATTATAACAGGTAATATAGTCTCAAATCTATTACGTTGAAGGACTTACTAAAAATAATTTGTTTATGAATATCTACAACAGTTACACAACAAAATGACATGGTTAAACTGGTACCAAGGCGCGTGTGAGCCGAGAACTCGCAAACGTACTTAACGGTAATGAGATAGCGAGGGCTAAGCCGATTCATTTAATTTAAATAGTTATGCTAATTCCCTTAACCACCGCGGAACATATCGCGCAAATACTTCAAACGTTACTCATTTAATTATAACTCGCTGCCATGATGTCATCATGGTGGATTCCCATGTTTGTTATGTAAAACAAGATCCTTCCCATGAAGGCAATAAAAGTGATTTATTTTAAAGTAATGAGTTGTTGAACAAATACCTAAGTATCAACGGAACTAAAGCGTATATAAACTATTGTTATTCCGTGGTTCAACATGCTATACCTATTTGCCAGTCAGAATAAACGAGTTACGTAAGTGTTTTCAACTTCAAGCTCAAGTAGGTATTATTTTTAAGTAATTCGCACCTGTCACAGTGTCAAAGCATTAAAGTAAAAAAAAAAACAGCAATACTAACGAACACACACAATGGCCGCCCTCACCTTGGCGTGCACCTTCAGCTATAATGAATTTCAATACAATGTGACAGAATGATTAAGATCTATTTAAAAATAGTGTTGTTTTCATCTCGGTTTAGCGCGAGATTCGCCGCGATACTGGAGCGATTACAATTATGTTACCACAAACATAGGTAAACGCCACACCAACAGAATGATCGATAGAACGCCTACACTTAACAATGCAGATTATAACGTTTACTTACTCCGAATCAAATAAATCATTGTTCAAGTTTATAATAAATCAGTTATACGTTATGCAAGTTGACCAATCGATCTAATAAAAATCCTTGTTATAGTCCATAACGTTCCGTAGTATGTAAATTAAACGCGAACATGCCATTTATTATTTATTACTTTATAAAAGAGAATATCTACTATAACTCCATGAACTGAAAGTACTGAAACCAACGGACTTTATAAGTATTACAGGACAAAATTTACTATCTAGCCGTGAAACTGGGTGCTGATTGCACAACATTTCTTAGTAAAATTATATCCCTGCTACATTTCTGACATTTGAACTTCCTGGTTGGCTGTGAATCACCAAATCTCATTAGTCATAATATAATATGTCGGATGTATACGAATGAATACCGATAAATAATTAAACCCAACATTAACTATATAACGCAATTAGGAGTCGCGTTCCGAAGTCCGCTCTAATTAGACACATTCGCAGTTAATCAAGCATTTCTTTCGCATGACTATCAATGAGCTGCATGTAGGTCGCCAGATAGCTCTTATGACCATAACAAACATGCCCGATAAGTGATAAATTAAACTGTTATAATTCAAAGACGGGGAGTAAGGGCGACTTCAAATTAGCCGCAAACTGCTTTGTTATTCCATGTAAAAAAAAAGGAGCGTGCAGCGTGACCGCAGCGCAGGTATAGAGCCGCAGTCGTGCGTTTTTTATTTTAAGACAAACTATGAATTTGACTCTAAAATTCTACTTCTAATTATAGGTACTCTTCAGACACTGAAGGTTGAATTGACTCGTTTTCGCACCACTTAAGACCTTGGCAACGAAAAGGTAGTTCGATGCTGCCATTTTATTTTGAATCCATTCAATTAAATGTTACATTGTCAAATTCAAATAGAAATATATCGGCATCACTAGCTTTCAATCATAAAGTGTGTTCACAGCAAAATAGGCAAATGAAAATCCACCGCGATAACGGTTGAATGCCGACAACATAATCTATTTGCAGAGCTACAATATACACAACTGTGGGGCCGTTCATTTGCTGCTCTGTTCATTGTACATGAGATTTATATTGTATTATCTTTCAACATGCTTGTCAGTGGTTGCCTCTCATGTGCAGTACATTTAATATACACGCGATGAAGAGAAATATTAGAAGGAAGACTTCCTGGCAAACTTCCTCACACGTGTAGACGTTTAACGTAACATTGACACAAAATGATATACTTATTACTTGTATCAATACTCTTGTTTTATATTCTTGGATTATATTCATTCAGTTATGATCCAGGACGGCTTCAAGAGTGAACTATTCGTAAAACTAAGCAGAATAACTTACAATCTTTCAAGAGTTCAAATTTGCCATAGTGGATCTTAGGTTTCATCATCATCATCCACAGCCTGACCGTCCACTTCGCTAAGCATAGGTGCACTGGTTCACTGTGTTAATCTGAAATTTCCCACATGTCATCTATACTTAATATACCTACCTGCTTATTATTAAGAGGAAATATTTGTATTTTTGTGCATGGCATAGGCATATTATTATATTTATTGTATTTTTTGCATTCACGCGGGCGAAGCCGCTGACAGAAGCTAGCTTATAATATGTAGTTTAAATCAATGGCTGGTAAGGATCTGTTCTGTAGCCATTAGTCTATTAAGTGCGTATGCACACATGCCGTGAAGGCTTTTAACAAGACAAGTAGTGGGTGCAAGACGTTAGAACGTAACTCAACACCGTGCCCCAGTGCGCGTGCACCGAGCGCGTCTATCTGGCTGCCATTCAAGGACTGCGCGCCTGCGCTCACTCTTGACTCGTTATTGTCCTTCATTTTTGAACTTTGATGAATGATATCGTATCGTCATACAAGCACGTTACAATTCACAAGCAGCCCATCATAAAATATGAACAAGTGTAAGTGCATTTGTACTGTAATAAATACCTCACATACATACTTATTTTACATCAAAAAACTCGGACTCGCGCAGTGAGGCTTTCGTACCAACTTACCTATGAAAATATTTCATTCCCGAATGGAGTCTCGAAGATTTTTCCGAATCGCAAAAAAAGTTTTATTTTTGTGATGTAACAATAAATTTACTGTTTTCAGATTTATTCCTATTTATGCGCTATAAAACCTTGCTTTATGCCAAATTTCAGGATTCTAGGGCAACGGGAAGTACCCTTTAAATTTTGATTCCCTTGAGTGTCGAAATATACTTTTTTTTCGACATAAACGGCCGTATCTTTTTTTTTTCGTTTACTTAGAAGTTTGATTTTGTCACAGTTTCAAGGGACCGTAGACCTGAATGTATGGTTTTAATTTTAACTCGATACCTCCAAGTGTCTTGACAGATAGACAGACAGATGAACAACAAAGTGATCCTAAAAGGGTTGCGTTTTTTTCTTTTGAGGTACGGAACCCTAAAAACAGTAAGTTGTGATTTATTTTCCTGGTTTTGGTCTAACCATGACAGTTATGCTTTTTGGATAGAATTACTGAATACGTTGAAATTAACCAATTTCATGAAGACTGCCTACTTGAAAGTTTGCATTAAGTTGTTCGTCAAAAGATTGAATTTTGATAAGGTGTACATTCTCCTAATAAGACCGTGATTGCGTGTCCTACTCGGGCGTAGATCGCGTGCTCGGCGATGTGAAGCACCTCAGAGATGGCAATCTCCTCACTGTAGCCTAATAACACGTTTACGAGATAATCCACTGGCTTGTTATGCATAAAACGATTGTATCGCCATTAACGGCTATATCGAGAACAGTAAACGTATGTCGTTACATCGCTGGTATTCCGTTTTATTATATTCTATTTGCTAACACGAGCGCGAATGGGCAGATACCGCGCCACTGCACGCTGCAGAGTGCTGTTGCATTTCTTAATATTTAATCATTTATTTATATAACGCACGTTAAGCACAAACTTCAATGGTACCCTGGCTACTACTGGGTACTAGGATAAAAGGATACAGCATTCCTTTTTTATTGTAATTCGTGCACAACTGAACATTAACGCGGTTCGAGTACAAACGCATTTGGTGCTGTCCTACTAAAACAACCAATTAAATAATTACAAAGTATAAAGAGCTTCATTAATATGCGAGCCGCGGCGCGAATATTACAGCAGAGTAGTCGTCTACAAGCTCCGGATAATTAGCTGTCTAGTGCAAAGTAGCGCTAAAATCCTTTGTGGGTGAAGTAAGGGTCATGGAGCAAAGGAGAATTGGTACAGTTTCATAATGAGACAAATGTTGATCGATAGCGTCCCCGCGGTGCAACGGATCTAATTACCAGTTGCCTCGCTCACGCCAAAGCGCCGCAGTCGTCACTGTTGCACAGATTCACGCCAGATCAATACAATACACACCGAAACGCCTCTACACTGCACCGCCTGTTCATGTGCCTGCCTATGTCATGAATCGTGCCAAAACTGACAATCTTTTGCTATAAAGAATATTTGATGTTTATAATGCCAATTATGTAGCTTCATGAGGCTTTCTCTTTGCTACGGTTCTTGTGACAACATAGCGGTTAGCTGATATTTTTAATGGCAAGAACTTACATGCCCTGTATTCTTTATGACCGCGAATATCGCGAGTTTGTCGTCCAAGTTTCCTCGATGACGTCACGGCATGATTCACCGCCGCAGTATCTAAATAGACGACGGATGATAAATAAGATCTGCGTACATTACTAACGTGACGGCTCTTCTGTGAATATATGAATCAATGTTATTGTTTTTAACTCCACTTGGGAAAACTGCCACGATTACTTCATCGGCAATGTGGGGATCTAGTTCAGTCACGCTGTTGTGTATAACTAAGAACGATTATATTTATTGACTTACATTTTCAAGACACATACATGTGAGTAGCAGTAACTAAAACCTAGTATAATTCAGTAGTGTTGTCTCATGCCAAATGGTGTGCTATTGAGAGCAAATCTTTAGCAGCACTTAGATAAAAAGTAACTGCTCCCAATATACACTACATAAATGTGAAGTACACAAGATACGTAAGCACTGTTGCCAAAAGCCGATAGGAACACAATGCAATTGGGCCACCTGGAGGCTTTCCAAGCGGCATCGGCGGCGAGTGCGAACGAACCGATACTGCGCGGTAGCCGGCTTCAGACAACACACCTTCACTCTCGCTTGGAACAGATTTTAACGATGTCACTACCACTATCCTAAGCATTGACTAGTCAGATAATATAACGAGACTTCTTTTATTTTCTTGTTTTTTTTCCACAATGTTTTCGCACAACTTTGCTTTTCAGACTCATTTTACTGCAGAAAGTGTTGCTGGAAAGCTAACAAGTGACATATTTGGTTTGTAAGAAAACGGAGAAGACCTTTTGTTTAGCCTTTTATTGTATAATGGTCGTGTGGGTGGCTGGGCGCTGGGAGCGAGCTCCAAGTAGGGCAGTGTGGGGCGGCAGCGTGTGTACAGAACCTACCACACGTACATGCACGCTGACCTATAAACTACAGACTGTTTCATTAGCTGATACTGAAACCAGAAATAATGCATTTAATCAATGCGTTGTGATACAATCTTGGACCAACAACTTATTTTCTATTGTTATATTTAAAAGGAATTAACTAATACATTATCATGTCATCAAACAAATCAATGATAAGCACACCAATATTATGACAACATTAATTAGATAAGGAAATATTTCTGTAAGTTATAGCACATGGCCGGATGTAAGGTTATGCAGGATAACAGCAAGGCCACCACGCGCCACGCCATGCGCCACACACAGCCACTGAGATAAATCTATAACTGCTACAAGCGACTTCGCCCGCGTGGTCTACCACTGTGCCATATCCGTTGAGTCGTTCCAGCGTAAAGAAGTAACAAATAGACACACAAACTTTCTCCATTATATTTACTAGTGTGATAGATCTAGTAACAATGTCAGTACAGTAGTTGTCGCCATACCTTTCAATAAACCAGATAAACTGGCATCTATAAATACTAGGGCAGGGTGAAAAGTTCTCGGCCTGACCCAGAGATAGTACTCCAATCAGCAAAATCTTGTTGTTCCTACCTGGGTGTGCTTTTAATTTGTTCATATGAAAAGTATAAATTTGTTCTCAAGTAGTTTGGGTGCTGCAATTGTTATAGTAAAGGTCTTGCGTATTTGTGAAAATAGAATATCGTGCGGTAATCAAATTCTTCATTTTGGATGAATAAACAACAACCGAAATTTATCCAAAGTTGACAATAAGTTTACAGGGACTCTGCTCCTACTACTATGTCGCCCATTAAAAAGTGGCCAGCTAAATTTAAACGTCGCATATCCCTCCACGATAGCAAGGTTTCGTGATTAACGCAATCAAAAGCCTTTGAGAGGTCACAAAAAATTCCTATCGCATCTTGGGCTTCTTCCCTCGCTGTAAATATGTTTCAATAAAGTGACACCAGCGTCAGTCGTACAACGTCCTTTTGTGAAACCATACTGCTGATCATGAAAAATTTTATTGCTGTTAAAATGGTAAAGCATTTGATTAAGCATAACTTTTTCAAACACCTTACTGAAAACCGGCAATACTTATACAAGTCTGTAGTTATTGGTGTCATTATGGTCACCGGATTTAAAAAGTGGTATAACCTTACTGTATTTAATTATATCTGGAAAGACTCCTTGGTTCATGAAGGAAGGCCGAAAACTGTTATCACACCGGAAACTATCGACAAAGTGCATCATATCGGTTGGATGACAGACAAATGAAGGTGAGTGAGATAGCTGAGAGTGTGAGGATATCGGAGTAACGGGTGCAAAACATTTTGAAGAAATAAATAGGGGTGCAAACCCTTTGCGCAAAATGGGTGTCGCATAATTGCTGAATGCGACCAAAAACAAACGCGAAAACGATTTTCGCAACAATCTTTGGACCGTTTCAAAAGGTATCCGACCAGTTTTATACGGCGATTTGGAACAATGGATAAGACATGGGTCCGCCACTATAGGCCAAAATTGAAACATCGGTCCAAGCAGTCGGTGGAAGCTGGTGGAGCAGCAAAGAAAATGAAGACGATCGCACTTGTTTGAAAGGTCATTGTCAGTGTGTTATGGGATTCGAAAGGAATGATTCTTTGTAATTGCATATGGTTAATTGATTACCTTGCAAAAGAGAGAACGATTACAGACGAATATTACTCTAACCTTCTTGTCCAGCTGGATGACAAAATTCGCCAGAAGAGACCTGGCTTGAAGAGTAAGAAAATCATCTTACATCAGGACAATACACCTGTGTGCAAGGGTGCGTTGGAGCTGGCAAACTGCGGGATTTGGGTACGATTTGCTCAGTCATCCCCAATCTTCTCCTAATTTGGCATCACCAGACATCTGTTCCAAAACCTAAATAAATTTCTTTCTGGGAAGCGCTTAACTTCGAATGAAAAAGTTGAGATGGCCGTAAATGACTGAACCGAAGCAACCTGAATTCGGAAACACGTAGGTCTCTGCCCGTATCGAAAACTATGTTTTGAAGACTGATCATAATAGTATGTATAAAAATCAACAGTTGCTCAGTTTCCTAATGAATCAATTCAATAGGTGCAATAAACACTCATTGACTTTATTGCTTATCATCAAAAGTTTTGTATTTGTGCAATTTATTCGTTCAATAAACCTGAACACGTTTATTCAAGTGTTGCAAAAATAGCCTTTATAGGAGTTCTGACATAGAGTCTACGGATCGCTTGAAAGATAGCCATTCATTACATTAATTTACCTGTCATTGAGGAGAGCCATACCTGCTGCAGCGCGCACGGTTGAGTGTCCCATTGAAACTGAAGTTAGCACAAGTGTTCCTTATCGCACTTGTACTGTTGGCAGGCTAATAAATATACCCAATTACACATTAATTCATAAAAAACAACTTTAGAATAGATCACGGAAAACTCAACATTATTGAACTTCCTTCACTAAAATAAAAATACGAGGCATATTGGGCCACCGACCCACCGTAGCTTCGCACGGGTATTAGAAATCTTTAAAATTCCCGGCTTTTCTCAACTATATTATGCACGTATACACTTAAACCTTGCTCATGAATCACTCTGTCTATTGGAGAAAATTGCATAAAAATCCGTTCGATAATTTTTGAGTTTATCGCATTCATATCTTCATACAGATAGACAGACGTGGTGGGTACTTTTTTTGATAATATGTAAGGATTTAAAATATATCTATCTGAACTTCACATGCCATACCATAATTAGATATATACAAGCGCAGGACAAAAAACAGAAAACTATATTTTATATCAAACTGGCTGGCTGAGAAGCCGCGAAAAGATATTTCCAGCGCCTACACACATTACCTATTTCCAGAATCAAACTAACATTCTGTACACGATATACTGTGCTACTTAAATCCTGATGGGAACTCGTCTAGATAAACAAACTGAAATATCAAGAGAAACATCATCCGTCTAACCCAATTGGTTTTTATTTATGATACACGAATGGCTGATAGCATAGATATAACCTGATATTAAATCAAATCAAACAACAACTGATACCATCACAACGATTAGGTGTGATTAATTCAACGACTCGTGTGATTGAAGCCACTTTGAAATATAGATAATTTTTATCACACTATATCTAGGCTTATCACAATAACAATAATAGTAAAAAGATGAAAGTTTTCGAGTGCGTAGGTTTGTTACAACTTCACGCTCGAACGGCAGAACGGATTTGGATGAAACTTGGCACACGGGTAGGAATAGCACATAGGATATATGTGTGTATATGTTCTACGTATGTATGTGTTCCCTTAGGACTATTTTCTACTTTCATGCGGGCGAAGCCGCTGGCAGACGAAGAATAAGTGAAGTATAAAAACATCCAACAGTAAAGTTGGCACTTGTGTCGCGCTGCATATCGTTCAACTAGCGACGAAAACAAACAAACTAGCGAGAGTGCCCGTGCGCAAGGTCGCGCCGCCACCAGCGCAGCCGCCGACCGGCCCACGCGCCCTTCTCTCTCAGATAACACGCTATATCGGTCAACTACGGAATCGGCTATTTCATGAACAATCTAGATCAAAGTCAGCTCCCATGTACACAATTTAATGGTCATGTAATGTCACCGCATGCTCTCCTTTCGACATTTGTAATGGCCAGTTTAAATTTTCAATTGCATTAAGTCATCCCGTGCCGAAGCACTATGCTATTAAACACTCACATTCCAAAATTGATGTTAGGTAGAATTAAAATTATTTTATGAAACTTTTACAAATACTGTTAAGTCGTGGTTTCGTAATGTTTGCAGCTAGTCATGTTCATTTCGACTTGCACAACGACGGTAAATATGAATGCAACGAAATATCATCTCCAGACTGACATTTTAATCAACAAGAAACAAATCAGCATATTAAATGGCTATAAACCGATTTGGTTTAGAAATATTCAACAAGAGTCTGCTGCAAATGTTGTCGATCTGTGGAAACTAGAATAGAATACAAGATTTGATATCCAACGTACGCAGTGCAAAAGAGGTATTAATTAAATAAACCAATCACATCACTGATAACGTCATAAAAACCATGCAAGAGCCGTCGGAGACCTACAACACATTGCGATGGCCGCGACTAATCAACAACACATTCATAGAGGAGGCCATTTTGTAAATAAAACAAACCCTGATAACGAGTTAATTAGGTTGAATGAAAAAAAAAATCAATTGACACTAAAACTGAGGACATAATCACTATTCAGGCGGCGGTTAATCGCTAATTGTGTAATAACACGCTAATCTCATCAACTTGACTGATAGACATGGCTTGCTACATTTCAATACAGAAATACTGAAACTGGTTTTATGCATACAAATCGTGGTTAAGAGTCAAGACAGCGTTTCTATTTTTGTATACACGAAGCGTTTTGACATTCACAGTATAAAGTCATAGCTTTGAAGTGATAAAATAAAACTACTACAATTTCTAACAGGTAATTACTACGCATTATACTCGTGTAGAACTAAATACCTTGTTGTTATAGACATCGATGATGACAGCGACACGATGAAGACAGAGACAAAGGACGGCCGTTTACCGAGTCGCTGAACGAATGCAGCGCCAAGTCTAATTATATCGACAGACAGAATTGAGGCACAGACGACAATCAAACAGTACAACGTGTGTACACAAAACAATACACTAGTACCGGAGTCACTCAGGGCAAATACTGCAGCGAGAACAAGATGCCTGCTTATTGAAGCCAACATAATCGAACACAGTCAGAGCCGTACGGGGATTTATTATTACAGAAGCGGCTTATCTACTCAAGTAGTCAATAAAAATGTCAATACAGCTGCCGATATAGTTAAAGATAATAGTTTGACATAACGACTGTGGCGGTAGACCATGTGATGCAAAGGAATGAAAAACATGCAGAAGAATTTAAGTAAGAATTTAGATGGCTATATGGAATCCACCAGAAAGAATAGATAAACATTTTAAAGGTCAGGACGGAAGTAAGATAACGGAGACATACGAGAGAAAGAGCTGTAATGTGACGAACTCTGGAATAAAGGAAAGAATGTACCTATATTTTACAGTGTTTAAGCTCTGTAATATTATATCTTGCACAGACCAGACAAATGAAGTGTTAACCTTTATAAGGAAACTGTCTAACGATTCTTGTAATTACTTTTAACAAGCCATTAGTAATACTGTTTTTTTTTTTCTCGAGTAAAGTTTAGAATTAATTATTATGGCCGCCATGTTCCGCTGTTGCTGAATTCTGAACAGCAACAAATGCATTGGCCTTGAGCCGTACCTTAGATAAACAACTTTGGATATTTTCATTAAGCAAAGTATGAATATCATTTACTGCCAGCCGCCATCAATATTGTGCCTTGAATAACAGGATGTTGAAACCGTTCTAATAGTGAGTTTTATCAACCATAGCTTCTCCAGTACTAGATTACCTCAGTAATAGTATTATGTGAATAGTTGAACGTAAAAAGTTACGTGCTGAACTTGGTATATCATCGGTATACTGCTCAAATGTTTATGATGCCTACGAGTACGTAAATCATGATATTTGATACAATAATTACACGGACAAATGACGTCTATAGATTGGATATCGGAATGGCCGTCTGCAGTGCAGTGGTCGCTAGGGAGGCATATTCGCCTGCATGTCAGAAGACGCAATTTTCAAAATTTCTGTTTTGAAAATTGTGACATTGTTATTATTTTTTTAATATAATCTAAATTTAATCATGAATGCTGCAATACTAACATGGTTTTTAAAATTCTTATTATTAAATTTTATGAAGTATGTTTATTCTTCAATCGTGTAAAACCTATGCTTCTTTGACAGATTGATAAAACAGCCTATAATGTATGGCCGTACCTTTTGTACAATCGCTACCGTTCCATTCCATTAGTATCTAAACAGACATTAAACTTTTTTATAATCTAATGTTATCGTACAAATGAAATACCAACACTACAAATGTTTACACAGTGACCGTTTCTAGTGGCGACACTCGTGTTATTGTTATTAATAGCCGTGAACATTTATAACATATAACATCGTTACACACGGGAGTTAATCACAAAGACACCATTCATCAACCCAGAAGTGTTATGGCTCACCAAACGATTACGTGTTACAAAACAAACCAAAAAAACCCAGGCATATTTATCAGTTACTTCTAGGCAAGCGTACCCATCGTTGACGACATCATCGCTTACCATCAGGTGAGATAGCGGTCTCGCGCTTGACACTATCAACAATAAAAAAAATCTGCTGGATTACTCGAGACTTATCGTAGCCCTGAAGCACAAAGGACAGCTAAAGGAACACACGTGGGTTTTAGTCAGTAATTGTCTGACACTTGTTCTCGTTCCACCCAGAGCGGGAGGGGTTCTTTGATGATTTCTCACGTAATACTTACAAAGGTATAGGTAAAACATCAGAATATGTGAAACTCGACGTTACGCAGTAAATTGGTTCCATTATGATATTGACCTTGATAGGCGGATACTAATACGCTTTAATTTCTCATCGAGTCAACTTTAGGTTCCAATTAAGAACAAGATGCAGAACTAATCGGAAGCTGTCAGAGCGTCTGAACATCGAGCTTATTCACTTTCATATTTATGTCGCTGGAAAGATTATTGTTTACGGGATATATACATATGTGTAAGTGCTAACTGACCTCATCGAAGTTGTCGACCATGAAGCAGATGTGCGGGTATGTCATCTCCTCACCCTCGCCCTTCGTGTCCATCTTGCGCCGGCTGGGGGACGCGTACACCTGCACATATATCACCTCATGTCGCCAGTCGTTTTAACAATCAGTACATTAAATATTTTGACAAATTTTTAGTCAGTAAGTGTTCAAAAGAACTTGGATATCCTGAATATGCTAAATTTGTATTATGGTAGGTGACAGGTGAATTTAAAATGTTCCCCCCTAAAAACACATTTCCCTAATATCCCTTCACAGGTATACCGAATACAACATTTTTAAGTATTTTTCATTGTTAAGGATCAATTTAGATGTCGATTTAGAACTGCTTTATCAATCAATCAAAGCATTAAACTATTTACAAGCACTTTTAGAAGTCAGCCAGTCCGATATATTATACTTACTGAACATTCCAAAGCGTAGATCTCTATGGAGAAAAAATGTGCAAGAAATTCCAAGGACACTATATTTATTTCCGATTTTGCAATTAATGTGAATAAAATAAGTGGGTCAGTTAACGTCATTGCAAATTTATTTGGCGCGTACCATGGTTACATACCACAATCTATTGACTGCAGCAGAGTAAATACCATTAACTGCAATCACAGATATTAATCAATTGCTTATTAATTAATTTATTACAGTAATTTATTATATTTGCCAAGACTAACTTACTGTTATCTAGCAATGATCATGTACTGCACTTACATCCTTTGTACGTTACACAGCTGCCACAATGAACCCTGTACAACAAATCCCTGTAAAAGATTCCGGATTCTTGTACAAATAGTGTTTTATGCGGAAAGTGAAAATCTGCATTCAGAATATCTGCATCGAGCAGCGTAGTTCAAGACACGATATTGAGCTCTCGACAACATATGGGTGACGCAAAACTATGACGAAAGACCGAGGGTTCTGTTATGTAGTCAATTTTATTTCAAATTGTTGTTGCAACCAGAAATTTTATTACAAGACTAAGTAAATGTTTGTGCACTTGATAGATTGATGAACAGGACGCAAGCTCGTTTGAATTATATCGCCGACCGCTTGACCCATGGGTCAAGCAATACTTGTTTTCCGGAAGGTGCATCTTCAGCCTTCCGCCTCGAATAGTTGGCTAATACCATTTCATACAGAGTTAGAACTAACTTTGTTGACTTATGCAAGTAAACTTAAGAGAACTAAATAGAAAGAGTAAGGATGCAAGAAGGAGCGAAATAAGCTTGAAAATGTTTGCACGTGCTAAGAGACGTTTTCTTCCCTTATGTGTAATTATGTATTATTTTTGTCTTATTGAAAGCCAGAGGGGTGTAAGCGCGCCCCCTGCACCCCTCTCCCGGCGCACATTGCTTGACCCATTTCTGTTTTGAGTATGAAAGTGTAGCAGCAATCGTAGATGCAAATACACTCAACCACACGCACAAGTAGATGCAAATACTGGGGCTATACGATACATATAGTATATTCTTCATATTTCTAAGTTCAGCAAAAATACCAAACACATACAAACATTTCTGGTATTACCAAAAAATCCTAAACGAAATTCCTGGAGTGATAATTGATTCACGCAAGCACATTGGCAGACTCCGAACCGGAGTTATTTACTTGTGCTCCCATTGTTTACTGATCCCAATATGTGTTGGCAAACCATCTACCCTTTTAGTCGGTATAACAGTTACAGAATTCAAAGAAATGAAAGCATTTTTTTAGTAGGACTAATTAAGGACACCGACATCGTTACAATACAATAGATATTGTCGTTAAACGAACAATAGTGAGATGAAACGGAGCTGCTAGCTCTCACAAGGACTGTTCAAAAACTCATGTAGCTTCGACCTTGCAGTATCACTTTGCCACATTGACATGTTTTGAACATTCTGTTTTTATTTTCCACCTGATGGCTCGTGAACCGTTAACAAAGGATCCAGCCGGGCGGCTCAGTGTCGGCGTCCAGGTACCGCCCGCCAGTTGAACACCTTGACCCAAATCCCACCACGGGCGTATGTTGCACGTTTCTGCATACAAATACTATTCTACACAAATATTTACAACGGCCTGTGTTACCTAGCTGCACTTTGAAACATTATGTACATAGTTACGCAGTCGAGGTTGACCGTAATTACTCATTATTCTTCTGCGAATTAACTTCAATAACTGTTACGTCAATGTAGCAGCTTAATTAGTCACTTAATTGTCTTAAAGTTAATACTGCTTTAATCCTTCCTTGGGATTTCGACAAGACAAGGTCAAACCAGAAGCGTGACATAATATTAGTTACCTATCTAGCCGGAATTTTGTCGTAGTGACAGGCTTGAAATGAGCTTCCAAGAAAAAGAGCACTTATAACACATTGCGTTTTTGTGTAAGTATTTTTTTTTCAAATGGCCGGATCGTTTTAGCACCAATTTTCAAGAGGGCTAGAAAAACTTGCATCAGCATTAATGCGACAATAGAAAAAAACATTCTTTGAGTCCTGTGACCCTTTGATCTCGGGCTTCTGGGACCAATCAAAAACCCGCAGTAGCTGTCAATAAACTGTCCGATCAAACAGGAAACGCTAGTGCAGTAACTGCTTGTGCAGTACTGTACAATCAATTTTATCACGCTAGATTAAAAGCTACGCAAGTTAAAATTAGAAACGTCGATAGCCCCGGGTTAAGGGCATCAACAACATCAGACGCCTCCGTCGTAAACTCGTCCGCAGCCGGTTTACAAACCCACACCCGACTTATACATTCCTAACGGCTGGGAACGGAACCTATTGCCACACCATCTCCAACTACCCATGAACTTGTAGCACCATCGCCGCAATGTGGGCTCAAAGAATAGAGGATGCTACGGAGTTTCAGTTATAAGTACTTGTGTTCAACCAAAGAACGGGCATTCCACTTTATCCGCTATTCCACTTTATTTATCTTAGGTTTGATGATATGAAAATGATAAATTATTTTTCAAAAATATATCGAGTCCTAAAATATGATCAGAGTAATTTCAAATATTGAAACTCTGCCAAAAAGGTCACTGTTCTATAGAATATGTTGTTTCAAAACTGTTCGCCCGTACTACGTTCGATTTGGGACAGATGCTGTAAAATAAAGTTAATATCATTGTTGTCGGTATCAAACGCGATGGTTGATAAAATTTCATTGAGCTAGTCGGCGCTGTGGGCGCCAGCTCGCTTGTTTGTTCCTCGTTCGAGCTCGAGCCCGGTGCACCCGCACCCGCGCGGAGTGGGGGACTGGAACGTCTCGCTGTGACGTCACCGCCGCGCGTAATTGCTTCCATTGAGCCGAGTGCGCGCGAACCTGCCCGACGAAGCCCGAGCGCCGACGGACCGAAGCCAACCAGTGCTACATCTTTTCTAGTACGCGGCCGCCACTGTACACGCACGCTCGCAGCGGCGAAACCCGTCGTGAAATAAGATATTATTTTGTGTTATCGCGTCCGATTCCTTCCCACAGTGCAGTGAACAGCTATGTGAATGCAAGTTCGCATACAGAAGCTCAAACGCCATATTGTGAGTGCAATTCCGTTACCCGTGCAGTGAAGTGTATATATGCATATCGTTTTCCATTTCGACCTCGTTTACGTGCCTATGATTTTACTGGATGAGAAGCTGGCTTTCCGGCTTTCTATAAGGCGCATATCAAGACCGGGACATCCAATCGATGAGTCCCCGCGTTCCCGCTGAATGACGGCTCGCACATTGATCGGGTAAGTCGGGGTAAAGCGGGAGACGGTCCCTACTACTTTCTATAAACTTACCGAAAACAACTCGCAAAATAAGTGCCCAAAGAGAAATCTGTCGTTGCGGACGATCTATTTAATTGTTCGTGAAGTAAGTAAATTGCAATCTGGTGGGCCGCGCTAATCGCTCGGGCGTCAGGGGCGGAGCGGTCGGGCTCCGGCGCGGCCGAGCACAACAAACAGCGGCGGTTAATTATCATCATCAGACAATACACGAGGAGGGGCGCGCGCCCAGTGCCGCGCCGCTCACCGCGCGCCGTGTCGCGCAATCGTAACCCTCGGTCTTTGAACCGTGCTTGTGCCGCCGGACTTATTTTGTTTACAACGTATTATAAAGAAACAAAAATAGATATATTGACACAACAACAATGCAAAGCGACTACTTCGCGTCTCATTTGTCCCAGTTATAACCCCTACCCAGGTTACCACGACGCTGCAAACATGACACAAAACCCATAGAGATAATAACAATGCTGATAAATGTTACGTAGATGTTCTAAAAACATTTATTTAAACTAATTATATTGTTAGATGACGTAACAGCTAAGAAATGTATGAACCTTGTAAAGTAAACATTCAAGGAAAATTCAGTTTCAATGTTTATTTCGATCGAAGAATTATTATTCCCAATCATAAAAGTAATGGAATGACCTAACATATTTTTACTGTATATTCCAGGTTCGATCCAGCCGAATGGTGATTGGATGACGATTTCGTCGCGCTCGCCAGAAAAGGAGCCCTCGCCGCCAAAGCAGATAAACCTCGCGGAGCCACTGGTCGAGTCGGTGCGCGTGTACCTCGCCAATGAGCAGCCGCACAAGCAGCTAGCGCTGGTAGCGCGCGCGCCCTCGCCGCCGCCGCCTCCTGCACCCGCCACGCCGCCGCGCTGCGATGTCGACATAGCGGCGCACACCGCGCACGACGAGATCAAAGGGATCAACTTCGAGGCGCGCCTCAAACGGAATGACCTGAACAACAACGCGGCGCGACACAGCGAACAGAGCCAGCGCCGCCAGCCCGCGGACATGCCCAGCCAGGCCGAGCTCATGCAGCGCCAGCCGCTGCTGGCGCGCGCCGTCAAGACGGACGTGCCGCAGCCCACCACGGACGAGTCTGATCCCGACGGCGAGCACTCGCCGCAGCGCACGCACGGCGGCGACTTTATCGTCGAGATACCGCCCGGCGCCGTCCGCGAAGAGAGATACCCCAAAGAAATATGGAAAACAATTATATCATTCTTCTTCCTATTCATGTGCGTCTGTGTGAATATGATGTCGCTGTCACTTGTACACGAAAGACTGCCCGACAGAAATACGACGCCGCCGCTCAACGACATAATACTAGACAACGTCGCCGCGAGAGATTGGGGCCTCGCCGTGTCCGAATACCTCATCATGATTTCGA
Organism: Mythimna vitellina; assembly: GCA_949316375.1. Taxonomy (NCBI): domain Eukaryota; kingdom Metazoa; phylum Arthropoda; class Insecta; order Lepidoptera; family Noctuidae; genus Mythimna; species Mythimna vitellina. Next base: position 663,486 of record OX438689.1, on the reverse strand, counting down.
CGACGGTCGCGATGCTGGTGGTGGTGTTCCACAAGCACCGTTTCATCGTCGCCCGGCGCTTGTTCTTCATCATCGGGCTGTTGTACCTGTACCGGTCGGTCACCATGTTCGTGACTGTGCTGCCGGTGTCCAGCACCACGTACTACTGCAGCCCCAAAAGTAACAACACGACGCCGCTCCTAGTCATCAAGAGAATGTTCTACTTAATATCCGGTTTCGGATTGTCGATAAATGGGAAGCACACGTATTGCGGCGACTACATCTACTCGGGCCACACGATGGTCCTCGTGTTGAGTTACCTCATTGTCGCTGAGTACTCGCCGAAGAAGTTGTGGCCGATGCACTGGGCCATGTGGGGCTCGGCGCTGCTCGGCGTGTCGTTCGTGCTGCTGGCGCACGGGCACTACACGGTGGACGTGGTGATCGCGTACTACGTGACTACGCGACTGTTCTGGACGTTCCACTCGCTGCTGGTGACGCCGCACCGCAGCGGCAACGGTTACAACCACTACATGGTGCAACGCGAGTGGTGGTACTGGCTGTTTACATACCTGGAGCGTAACGTGCGCGGGCCAGTACCGCGTCGCTACGACTGGCCGCTGCCGTGGCCGCGCACCAAGCTCTTCAGTCGGCTCAGCTAGTGACGCGCGCGCGCGACGCTGCCGCCGCCGGAGCGCGTATGACGCTCACCTTTTGAGAGTGCCGCTTGAGGACCTGCAGTTCCTTGGGGCTGGTCCGCGTGCAGATGGCCAGCGTCAGCGTGTAGTCGAACTGATGCACGATCAGATTGAGGTAGACCGTCTCCTCCCAGTCGATCTCCGGGTCTCCGATGGGCAGCTTCTTGGAGTCCTTGCGGAACACCTCGACGTCAGTCTGCGAACAGGCGCGGGTGTGCAGAGCGACGAGTGTGCGGCGGGTGTCGCACCACACCTACTATTCGGCTGTGCTTAAGAACGATCACGTGAACTAAGTGAACTTTGGGTGACCGCTGCGTGTGAAATGTGATAATTCGCCAAGTGAGCATAATATATATTTATTTCCTCACAACTACCGCAAACTGTTCTATAGAAAGTGACAACCTCGTATGCTTTTACTGTTGAATATAATTGTAAGATTTGATTTTATTTGACAAAGAACAATAATCGATCAATTATGTACTGTCAACTGTTGATAGAATTTTTGTTTTTGTAAATTGTATAGTTTATAAGTGGTTGTTGAAAACCTCGAATCTAAAAACTTACTAAGTATTTATTAGAAAAAAATATACTGTGATTAATGTATAGTTGAAGACGAACGAATGTACGCACGCGACACAGTGCGTCGCGACACGAGCGTGAAGTACATGTAGTTGTTGTACCAGCAGCCTACTATAAGAAATAATATTTTTATATTGTTTAAAATAAAGTACATACTTAACTGTTGTTAATGCATACTTTTTGTATTCCAAAATATTACCATCTAGAATTTGTAACCTTCATCAAAAATGGTGCTAAATTAGGAATCAAATTAAATCGAGCAACTGATAGTTCCAGCGGCACCGACATTAACACAACCACATTCCACTCACAAACTATTCACTTAACGGTTTCATTTTTAAATCAAGAAAGATACGTCAATTTATTATCAAACAGAATTAGATCTACTGTCTTTCAAATAAGAACAAATTAACTATATTAGAAAAGTAGAATAAACAAAAGTGTATGAGTGGTCACGAGCAACGTGTTTACATTACGACACAACCCGTTGATAAGTTTTTTGAGTTTATCGAACCGTCTTCAGCACAGTTCAGTTGAAAAGCAAGGCTACATACACACTGTTGCATGATCATGATCATACTCAAACTATCCAGTTTGTTACTGTTGCACTTGAGACAAGCTATGTTATGCAACCACTTCTGTTTCAAAGTGACTATCACTTCGACACTTGAATATCTAATATGTAATTTGAAGACTCTTCGGGGAAAACAAGTTAATAAATATTAAGCTTTAGAAAAGCTTACAGTGAGTTTGAAATTTTACAATCCTGGTTTTTATACTCGCACATGACAATTTTCAAATTGACAGTGCGGACATTCATGTATTTTACGTTGGATGCACTAATACAAACTTACTATTACAACTGATTACGATGTATTGGATGGATTTAACCAATTCTTATTACAATACGTAAATCAAAAAGTCAAAAGATGGCAAAATTGTTTTTTCCCTTGGAGTCTTCATCTGTGTTCATAAGTTTTAAGATATCTGATGAACACAAATTAGGAGCTCGATGAAGTTCTGTGTGAGTGTAAATGACGAGTAGCTGTTGATTAATTGTGGGGAACGGCTGTTAGGCACTTACCTCGTACTTGGGCAGGTAGCGCGAGGAGCCCTTCACGTGGCGCTTCCTTACGAAGAACAGCAGGTCGTCGCAGTCTATCGACTGCTCCTCTTGGAACAGAAAGTGGCGCACAAACAGATCTGTCCAATATGTCGTTCCTTGTAGAACTACGAAACCACAATCTGAAACATCATTGTAATTAAGTTGCACAAAAAATGAAATCTTTAATGTACAAAGAGATTTATGAAAGTGATAAAGAGGCGAATGGAAATGACGCCATTGGTGCCACTGACTTTTGTATATCCAGTCTTGTAAATTGCAAAGTGCCTTCAACAAGTTGTCATACTGACATCCGCCACATGGTAATGCTCACATTCTAATCATTCATCATTACTGTAAAACTATTATATTTGTATGAGAAAATGTTAAGTCTCCATCCACATTATTCATTTTATCATTTCATCACATTTTATCAAATTTTGTGACGGGTAAGTAAATAGAATTAGGAGAACAACCAAACAATGATATTCTTGAGCAAAACGTGTACCTATGAATATTATTTTATGTAAAAGAAACAAATACTATAATTTGTGAGTTGAAATGAATATTAAGTATGTTAATAGTTAAGTTCTACTCGAAAGCATTCCTGGGACACAACAAATCATCCATGACTTTAAAACGAATTCGGTTCCTTAAATAGGTGTGAGCAAGTTTACAAATATATGTAAGAGTAATTACAACTTATTATAATTACGATTCATTTCGATGTTATCGAAAACAAATGAGATGTATCCTAGAGATGTATGTTAGACTGTTTCACATACAATAATGCAGGTATTGTACTTGTGTGGTATAACAACGATTGGCGACGCATGTACGCGTCTTCAGCCTTGTACAGCTGCCGATGAAGACATTCCTCTTCCTCATCAGCTGTATAATTATAGTTTCTGTGTGCACATTGCATTCGTGCATATTATTATTTATAGCTAACTGCCCGAATATTGCAAGTTTAGAATACTATTTTATAATTATGAAGATTCGATATTATATAATAGTCTGATGTTCTTGTTTTATATCTTGTAAATATTTATTGTGAAAGTAATGCTGCATTATAAACCTCCGACGAGATGCTGAGTACCTGTATTTATATAGTTAAAGCTGGTTTACTTATATGAACTATTATGTATTGTTTCACGATCGATTGTAAACCACACCTACTTAATGATTCAATCAAAACGAGACAATATACTCTGTCCGAGTTGTTTGTAATATTTGTAGTCACTTCCAAGTTTATTATGAGGCTATTCAAGAGTTCAAATACATTGTTGGAAGCCACATTCCGAGATTTAACGTGTTCCCTGTTTAGAATATATTGTGAAATAAAATTATAGTACGGAACATGCAACTGTTTATACCAACGCTGTTGTAAAGTTAATTAAATGTTTTTTCTTAAACCGAGTATATCATACTTCCTCGAACAACCCGTTCCTACTCCGTCATTACCTTGGTCTCGATGTACTACGTAGGCAATCATTCGAATGCTAATGTTCATAATTGACCTTGAATACTATTTCACTTTAAAATAAAGATACTAGGATGGTCTTTGTTTTCTAATCAATATTGATGACAGCTAAGCCATATATATTGTGACTGTACCTTATCTACTGGTGATGCAGAGAATAGGGAATCACCTCTTGACGTCAGTTTTGAGTATGGATGGATTGTGTGAAAAATGAATGGTTAAAAAGGAGTTGACTAATGAGAAGGCGACTAATAATTTTATGGAAGAAGACATACAACCAAAAAAATGGGATAGCGGCTGGAGATCGAACTACAATAAAATGCAGTAGTACTTAGATTAGAGTATAAGAACGAATACCCAAGTAATTGATTTAAACAGAAGTGCAGAAAAGAGCTTGAATGCGACTCCCGAAACAGTAACAATAAATTGGAATTTCAGACGCAATATGCAGCCGCCAGCACTAGTAAATGTGAATGATCAAAATAATGATAAATGAAACATTTAGATAAAGTTGTATCATTATTTATGTATATTTGCATCATCTCCGTAGATGGTCTCAACCTGGGTGATAATATTATGTTTATCATCATTTCAATCGAAAGATGTAGATCGTAAGATGTGTGTGTATGTGTGTGATAAACTGTTGGGCATAGACCTACCCAAGTGTCGCGACAATGAACGGTCCTACGATCCGTTCTGCGAGCAATGTGCCCTGCCCATTGCAACTTAAGTTTGGCGATTCTTCGTGCTATGTTGGTAACGTTGGTTCTCCTGCGAATATCCTCATTCCTGTTTCAATCACGCAAGGAAACACCGAGTATAGCCCTTTCTATTACCCGTTGGGTGACTTTAAGCCTTCTAATGAGGCTCGTTGTGAGCGATCACGTTTCGGAGCCACATGTCATCACTGGCAACACGCACTGGTATCACTTTCGTCTTAAGACACTGTGGTATATTGGACGAGAAGACATCGCGCTGCTTGCCGAAAGCTGCCCAGCCGAGTCAGATTCGACGGTAGACCTCTTCTCCAAATTAGATCAACCCACAACTTCGAGTGTAGTCTCTAATCTTGATAGGAGTGGGTGCTACATGGCTGTTTATCATGAATTTGGTTTTGTTCATGTTCATTTGAAGACCCACTCTTTCGGAAGCTCTACTGAGGTCATCGAGCATTGTGCTGAGCTTCTCCGTAGTGTCAGCCATGACTACTATATCGTCGGCAAACCGGAGGCGAGTGATGTACTCGCCATTGACATTAATGCCACGTCCTCTCCAGTCCAGGATCTTGAAGACATCCTCTATTGCGGCCGTGAATCGTTTTGGAGGAATGACATCTCTATGCCTCACACCTCCCTGCACGGGGATAAGTTTCGAGGTCTGGTCCTGAAGTCGGACTGACATAGTGGCATTTTTATACAAATACTTCAGCACTTCAATGTACAGATAGTCAATCTGGCACCGTTGGATAGACTGCTGCACAGCCTAAGGCTCGATCGAATCAAAGGCTTTCTCGTAGTCCACAAACGCTAAGCAGAGAGGCAAATTATACTCCTTGGTCTTCTGTATAACCTGCCCTAGCGTATTTATGTGGTTCACGGTGCTGAAACGGTACGGAATCCTTGGTTTTTTCGGGTCAATGGAAATCATCAGTTTCTCCTTTTATAAATATATATATAGATACCTATGCCAATATCCTGAAGAGAACCGGCTCTGGTTTAAAATAACAACATACATTAATGGTGGTAACGATGAGTATTTCATCCTTAGGCGCCATCTATACATCATTAAATTAAAGTGGGGGGAGGGGGTCGACGAAGTGTGACAAGGGATGGGAGCAATCATAGTCTTCTGTCTGTGTTTCGTGACGTCGAATTTCAAAGTTTAAAGTGAACTTTTTTGGTTTACAATAAAGTTTATTCGATTCTTATCTATAGTAGTTTGAAAAGTCAGTGACGAAGACACTGACGAAACAAGACGCAGGTCCTCACCGGACATGGCAAATTCTAGAGGTTCCTGTTTTCTTTTTCAGACGGAAGAAACGCCTGGGTCCAAATATCCAGAACGCTAGGAAAATTCATCACCGTCTATCAGGCGGAATGTGCTGGTATAATCCTAGCGGCCCACGCCATAGAAACTAGGAATTTAACGGACACACACATTCGGATACTCTCCGATAGTGCCTCAGTCCTACAATCCCTAGACAAAAACTCTACCACATCGAGAATTATACAAGAATGCCACTCTGCACTGGAAAGTGTCACAGTGCCGAAACACAACACTGTGACACTACAGTAGATTAAAGTCATAGCGGCTCCCTGGGCAACGTCGCGGCGGACGAACTGGCCATTGTGCCGGTCCCCTTTGGTCAGCTGCGTAGTTGGCTACGTAAACACACACAGATACAAGCTGAACGATGGTGGTCCTCGACCATTCAACCACTCAACGGGATGCAGGCAGGCCAAGGAGGCCATGTCACACCTTAATAAAGCCCTCACCAAAAAATTCATGAGACTGGACAGAGGCATCCTGCGCCTGGTGGCGAGGACCATCACCGGACACTGCATACTGAACATGCACCTCCACACAATAGCCATCATAGACAGTCCCCTATGCAGAGCATGCTTGGAGGAGGAGGAGACAATTGCACATGTGCTCCTACTGCACAGGTGTCACTGAAATGCGCACACAAACCTTAGAATCCCAGAATTCACTTAGTGATGCCCTGAAAAACCTAAGAGGCCTAATCTGTTTTTGAAGAGTGGTGGGCTGGTTGGAATAACCCCACCTAAGGTTATGGCCGCCATAGCCCACGTACAATGGTCCGCATAGAACTAAGTGCGGAAACCATACTCAGACATAACATAACGCCTGGGTCGCCCACCATTGAAGAATTTGGAAGGTAGGCGCGGGAACTCAGTAATAAAACAATAAATCCTAGCTGTGGCTTACTGGAAGTGTTATCAGATGTTATTGTCTATAGCTATGATAGCAAAAGTGGTCTAAATCGATCCCGGAATTAATGACCTACCTACAAGTGATCCATGTGGGCGAATAAAAAAGAATTAGGGATACTTATATGATTTTGTAACACCTATAACAAGCATCTTACTATATACACAGGTTTCTGCCAATAAATAATCTCCATATTCAGATTGGGGGTGCAAATGGGGGTCGACAATAGTCGATCTCATAATCTCATTTATGTAGGTCGCGATTTTATTTTGAATATAATAAAAAAAATGTGGACAATAATTTCATTTTAACTGAAATAATGTTGCTGTTATCTTTTCTCGCTTCCTCGCTTCGGATCTTAGCCTGAAACGGTGCCGGAAGTGAGAGGTCGATGCTGACTGGGTAGTTAAAAGAAAGGTATCTAGGAATGACATAATACCCGTGACGTTATTTAGTTTACACATTGCTTTGGCATTGATATATAAAGTATAAATGATGGGATTACTTCGGTTAAGTTACATATAACTGACACCAACACAAAAAAAAATAACCAAGATCGGACCATAAACAAAAAAGTTTTCGCGAATTGATAACTCAAACCCCTACTGGGTACTAACTGGGTAGGGGACCCATTGATAATATACATATTGAACATCAACGAGGGCCGACCTATAATATAGGCATATCGTCGGTGTGAACTTTACACATCTACAGTATCCCTTCAGAGAGTACTAGCGTGATGTTATGTTATAAAATGGTGTTAACAATAAACAGACATTCAATCGCAGCGATCCCGGAAGATTTGCTGTCATTTAGTGAAATGGTCCATAGCCTGGTCTCCAAAGTTCTTCATCAGATTTTTTCCAAAATTTAATGGGACCACCTGCGAGTAAAACTATTCCAAATCGGTCAACATTTGACAAAGATTTCGCTGAACAAAATACGAAAACCATTTTTTTATTCGTTTATTATCTCAGAACCCTGAGGTCTTGGACCTTTGGAAGGCGTAGGTACAAGGAGCCGAAACGAACTCGATCATGGAACGTGATACCCGAAAATCATTTTTATTGTTATTATTATTCGACTGACATTGATCAAGGGGCGACTTTTAGCCCTTCCTGATGATAATGAACGCTCTGACGTCGGTCATCCAGGAAGAGGCTCCCTGGTGTATGTATGCTGTTTGCCGATGGCATTGTGCTGGTTGCCGAGAGTGGCCTAGAGGTCCAGAGCAGATTGGAGGTGTGGTGGCAAAGACTGGAGAGTGTTGGCCTAAAATTGAGCAGAACCAAAACCGAGTACTTGTTCTGCCGTTTTGGCGTTTGCCCCTCAAATTGAAGGGTAAAATCTACAAGTCCGTGATAAGGCCTATCATACTGTATGGATCAGAATGTTGAGCTGTGAAAAAAAGATTGCATGTAGCGGAGATGAGAATGTTGAGATGGATGTATGGTGTGACGAGAATGGATAAAGTGAGAAATTAGTATATTAGGGTAAGTTCGAAAGTGGCGCCAATGGCTAAAAAGTTGAATGGGAATCGTTTGTCTTGATATGGCCATGTAAAGAGGAGGGATGAAACGCATGTCACTAAAAATGTTATGAGTATACATGTGGATGAATGGAGAGGGAGACCAAAGAAAATATGGATGGATTGTTTGAGAAGTGATATAAAAAAAAAGGAGTTAGTGATAGCGTGACGGACGACAGGACAGAATGGAAGAAAAAAACGTGTTGCGCCAACCCCAAATAAAACGGGATAAGGGCAGTACGATAATGATTGGCCTACATGGTCACTTATAAAACGTGAAAAAATAGTGCTTTGCCTCAATATTGAAAGTAGATGCTAACATCTACTCTACGCGTGATCAAAGGAAGATCAAGATGGTCGATTATTATCGGCACAATATAAAAGAAAAAGAAAAGAAAACACGTTTATTTCGCCCGAATAGACGCACAATAAAATAAGCAAATTGTCGGGCCATGTGTGAACCGGGCATAACTATGCTGTGCTCATCCATGGCCCCTCGGAGAGACTGGATATGTGACCCACTAGCTCAGGCGCTGGATATGTTGCTCTCAGCAACAGTGCTATCATCTGCATACCCAAAGGTATGACCGATAATTTATGTGCAGCACGAACAATGTTAACGAGAGCACCGACCCCTGAGGAACACAGGCATTAATAGCTAATTGACCAGACGAGCAGCCATTGGTGACCATTTGGATATACTGATCACTCAGGAAGTTTGTAATCCAAGTACACAACCCAGCGGGTAGACCGAATTAAGGAAGCTTAACAATAAAGTTTGCATACCAAACCTTGTCAAAAGCCTTCGAGATGACAACAAGCGCTTCATCATACTCCTCGATAATCTCACTCTGGATATGGATGGCATACGCTAGAAGATCCCCAGTTGACCGATTTTGGTGAAAACCGTATTGACGATAACTGATTTGAAAACCTCCTCCTTCTTTGGAAATCGGATAAAAAATAAAAATACTTACAATTCTGATTATAATATAATATGTATGTATTTAGAAATATATAAGTATGTTTATCAGTTGTCTAGTACTCATAACACAAGCTCTGCTTAGCTTGGGACTAGACGGCGTTGTGTGATAGTTGTGGAATATTATTACAATTATTATTATTATAGAATCCATAACGAATTGTGAGAACTCCTAAAACATTATAAGCACTTAAATAGCGATTTTGTTATTTTCATCAAAAAGTTAAACATTTGCATTCAGCAAGTACCGCTTGATAAAGTAGGACTAATAGAAAACGGAAAAGAACCTCGCCATGTTTGAGTTTATTAGAATTGTCATGAATTACACTCTTCGTACAAGACAGTATCGGACTGATCTGGTGATGAAGCCGGTAGACAGCAATTTGTTAAATAACGATGAGCTTGCTAATGCTAGCTGTATTTATGCACAAAAGAGCGCGTGTCACATCACAACTGCAAGTATTTCTCACTTGTATTTGCGAGATAGGAAGTGTGACTAGTTACAATCATTGTTAACAATGTATTCATCACCATTCATATTGAACGCCCCTTTGCTCTAGTGCTCCTAATGACAAACTTACTAGTATACTAGGTATCAATCCTACCTAGAGATGTGGGTGTACTATACACGTGTGCTACAGCCCCCTTCGAGAGAAACAAGCGTGATGTTATGATAATGCTATGACGCATCGTATTCCCCTGGCTAAATGGTCGGCTGAGTCGCATTTAGGCCACAGTTGAATGACCACTGGGAACGAAACGACAAGGGGCTTGACTGGTAAACTGGTACGTGTCTATTTTCTGTTTTTTAAGAATGGTTTTCATTTCTATGTAACGTACAGTATTAATAATCTCTCAGACTGTACGCTAGAGAGCTTACTATCTTGTTACGTTAGCAAACAAAGCACCTATAGCTAGTATCAAATAAGATACCAGAATGAGGAACTGTTTAAAAGCTACCGACGTTAAGGGCTTCAGAGACCAGAACTGTTCAGATTCCCACCCAGGACAAATGTTTGTGTGATGAGCACAATTGTTTGTTCTGTGTCTGGGTGTAATTTATCTGTAATATGTATGTTGTATTTATTCATTTCAGTCGAAACACGTCCACTGCTGGACATAGGCCTCCCCCAAACATCGCCACAACGACCACTCCTGTGCGTCTCGCATCCGTCGGATTCCAGCGACCCTGACCAGGTCATCGGTCCATCTTGTGGGAGGCCTTCCAAAGCTGCGTCTTCCGGTACGCGGTTGCCACTCCAGAACCTTTCCATCAGTTCTGCTTGCAATGCGCCCTGCCCTTTGCCACTTAAGTTTGGCGATTCGTTCTATGCCGGCAACCTTGGTTCTCCTGCGGATATCTTCATTTCTGATTTGATCACGCAAGGAAACTCCGAGCATAACTCTTTCCATTGCCCTCTGGGTAACTAAGTCTTCTTATGAGGCCCATTGTAAGCGCCCACGTTTCAGAGCCATATGTCATCACTGGCAACACGCACTGGTCATGACTTTCGTCTTGAGACACTGTGGTATATTGGATCAGAAAACACCGCAAAGCTTCCCAAACGCCGCCCAGCCAAGCCGTCGAATCTGGCGATTGACTTCTTTCTCGAAGTTAGACCTAACCAACCGGACAGTCTATCCCAGATAAACTTAGTCATCCACAACTTCGAGTGTAGAGTCTCCAATCTTGATAGGATGAGTAGAGCTTCCGAAAGAGTGGGTGCTACATGAATGTTAACCACGAATTTGGTTTTGTCCATGTTCATTTTAAGTCCCACTCTCTCGGAAGCTCTACTGAGGTCATCGAGCATTGTACTGAGCTCCTCCGTAGTCTCAGCCATGACTACTATGTCGTCGGCAAACCGAAGGTGAGTGATGTACTCGCCACTGACATTAATGCCCTCTCTATTCCAGAACCTTGAAGACTTCTTCGAAACTGTTCACGGCCGCAATGGAGGATCCATTGCGGCCGTGAACAGTTTCGAAGAAATGACGTCTCCCTGGCTCAGCACACCTCGCTGCAAGAGGATAGGTTTCGAGGTTTGATCCTGAAGTCGGACTAATATGGTGGCGTTATTGTACAAACACTTCAGCATCCCGATGTACCAATAGTCAATCTGGCACCGTTGGAGGGACTGCCGCACAGCCCAGTCTCGATCGAATCAAAGGCTTTCTCGTAGTCCACAAACGCTAATCAGAGGCTAATTATACTCCTCAGTCTTCTGTGTAACCTGCCGCAACGTATGTATGTGGGCCACAGTGCTAAAGCCTTCTCGGAAACCGGCTTGTTCGAGAGGCTGGAAGTCATCGAACCTGCGCGCGAGACGGTTCGTGATGACTCTGGAAAACAGCTTATATTACATGGCTCAGTAGTGAGATAGAGAAAAAGAAGAGTACCACCGCACCTCTGCTCCATGCCCGTGACATTTTTCCCTCAAGATTGACGGAAACGAGTAATTTCTGAAGGGCCTTAAGGACCGGTTTTCCACCCTACCAAGAAGAGAATTTTAGACTGTGGTCTTGTAGATGAATGAATGTATTACAAATTATGGCATATGTCAGGACCCCTGTAGCTCGGCAGCCCCGTATCATTGATAAAGCTGATACAGCGGTAGCTAAGCCCCTGAGTTGTGGATGCCAGCCTAACATACAATACCACATATTTGTCACAGTTTTCACATTTAATAAACTGAAAAGTGAGCAGTTGGATTTCGACTTGGGTTAAAAATCGTGTTTCGAATATAAACATAGCCCACGCAAAATGATCCATCACATGAACTGAGTGTGGAAACCAAACTACAAAGATAAGATAAGAACGGCCTGGGTGGGCAGTCGTAAACTGCATATCTGAGAAGTGATTTTTAAATCTCCAATTTTTGTAAAAACAAGCTACACATAAAAAAATTCCCACATAAACAAGTTATTTGGAATAGGACTAATTTTTATTGATGTTCAAGCTGTTAAGAGTCAGTGCACTGTCAAGTGCCACTTAGCAATGTTCCCTAACTTGTTTTGTTATCTGCTCCAGAACAGATAATTGCAGTTATTCTATCAGATTACATGTAATTCTAAAAGATATAATAGCCCATTGACTAGATATATTACATAGTAATCTAATATATAAAAACGAATCCCCATTTCCCTTGGTCATGTCATCATGTGTGAACAGGTGAACCTGATGATTATTATTGACAGGAGAATTCTTACAAAAATAAAAAAAGAAGAAAGTTGCACAGAAAATTTAAAAAATAATCAGTTTATAGCTAAAACAGGACAATGTCGTTGGGTCATTTAGTATTGAATATTTATTATATCCTTCTTTAGCAATCTCTCTTTGCAAGGCACTCCCTCTGGTTGTAGAAACAGTAACTGTTTCTCTTTTAAATTGAACACAAATGAACACTTTCGCAACAAGTTGGAAGCAGCATTACAGCATTGATTTGCTGCATTTGATTAATAACATTGTTAATTACTTTTACATATTTAGTTTAGTAGTTCTTTTTTGTTTTTTTTTTTGGTAAAGAATACCCAAGGCATTAACTTTGCCTTTGAACAGTGTTTTTAACTTGTGCATAAAGTTCCATAACTACACACATTAGACAAGGATCACAGCTAAGCTTTCAAAAATATTTATTGAAACCAACACAATTCATTAAAACAATATGTATCAAGCAAAATGCCTCTCACTGATTAATCACAAAATCTCAGAAACTATAAAACCTACAAACAGAAAATTTGTCAGGTAGGTTCCTTATAGGGTGTAGCCATCTGCTAAGAATGGATTTTACGAAACTCCACCCCTAAGGGGTGTGGGGTGGAAATTTGTATGGAGAAACCTACTTGTTTGACATATATTGTGTGGTTTTGACATTATTCTTGTATTTGTTTTAAATTACTATTTTTAATTAATTTTGAATGATAAGATAAAAATAATGTCGCATTGAATGGTCTTTAAGTTATAAATTTTGTAATTGAAATCCTAAGTAATTTTTTTGTGTGAAGATGTATTACTTAATTATTTATTAGTCAAATTTTCAATGTTATAAATATTTGTATGCGGATACTTACGGCTAAACATGACTGGACTCAAATAATAAATTTCAATCTTGCATGTTATTGTATGTACACAATGTTTACACAAATAAAGAATATCTTATCTTAAGATAAGATAAGAATCTTATCTTATCTTAACGCAGGTGAAATGGCTGGCAAAAGCTAGTAATTAATATAATGACGTTGAGTTGTTTAATTTGAAGAGGCACACATCGAAAAGGACCTGTAAATACTTTTTACATTCTTTTGTGGAGGAGTCTATAAATAAATAAATAAAAAATACAAAAATGTAATTAAAGTGTCACTCACCATCTTTCATCAGCTGACGCATCTCCTTGGTTCTTTGAAAGTTTATTTCCTCCAACAATTGTTCTAACATTGTAGCGCTTTTCAAATACGTCGATCCTCCCAAAGCCATCTTTCAACCAGCAATATAAATAATTCAAGGCGCTTTTCCCAAACAAACACTTTAAAGTGTCAACACATTCCCACAGCAATCGAATTCATAAAATATATTTTATGTCCACCAATGTACATAATATTATCAGGTGCTGGACTTATGTATGTCAACAAGACTAATTCAAATCAACATAATTGAAAATTAAAATGCGATATTTTTCATTTTGAATTGAATTCACAGGCATGTATGAAATTCAGGAATCAGAAATTTTGATTGAAGTAGAATTTGGTGTTACCATATAAAGATTATTAAAAAAGAACTTGAAAATTCAGAAAAAAAAAAGAATTTGCTAACACTTTTCCACAGACTACAGAGAGATAGGCACTTTTCCAACAGGCAAAACAAAGGAAAAGTACTATACATATTGGAATGGGCAAGTCGAGTTATTTTAACCGTGTTACTCGAGTCATACAATAAACGATTCCACTCGTGTTGACTCGGTCGATAACTCGGTAGAAATAGATGGTTGAATGCAAGCAAGGCGACGCGACACCGACGCCAAGAGATTTAAGAAATCTTAAATATATTCACATTTTTTTTTACCTTTTTGTAGAGTACATCTTTGGAGGTATTTGGAACAGAGAGTAAAGCCCCACATACCTCCTTTGAAAAGAGAGGATCCTCCGGTTCTCCATATTATATATTTTTATTATTGGTTATTTTATTAGTGGTTATTATGTCACCAAACATGGTTTAGCCGAGAACACATAACAGGCACACAGAGAAAGTTCCTTTCAAAAGTAGGTAAAATGTTATAAATTTCTTCGTAGGGGTGTTACAAATCTTTGAAATTCTCGTCTTTGCTACATTAAGCATACCTTCTGGTAAATATTCTCTAAAAGATAATGAAAACCGTATGAAAATCTGTTGCATTGTTAATACGTAAACGCAAAAACAGACAGAGGAACACAGCGACTTTGATTTAAACTATTTGTGTTTCTTTTTTTAACTTTTACCTTCAACCAGAATTAAGAAAATAGCAGGCAAAAGAAAAAATAAAATAGATATACATTTTCTTTGCCTTATGTGTACGATGCGAAAAGCGATCCCCACTCTTTCGCCAAGCGCTCAAGATCCGTGCCGATACCTGTACCCAAGAAAGATGGGAAATATGAAATAACTTGAATAATGTCCAGTGTCAAGTAGGTATCGAGTCAGTTAATAATGTAGTGGTGCCTTATAAATCGCTTCTAAACATCGTGGATAAGTAACAAAACAAACGCAATTCCTGACGTTAGGTTGTTTAGAAAGATTATGGATTTATTTATTGTAGCGTGCGCATGCAAAGTACCAAAATACTAGATAATTTATTATTTATTTCAATCTTCTCACTGTGTCATAAACAGAGAAATTTTATGTAGGTATTTTATAACACTGTTTACCTAAATGGCCGGCGGTCGGGGCGTCAGATCTGCAGCGTATGCCTATGTTCCGTGGCTTAGGATTAGGCATTTAAAAGCTCACGGTTCGTAGTTAGATAGTTAAAGACAGTTACTTTGAATATTACTTAACCGAAACATGTAGGTTCCTACACTGATTACGTATACCGAAGGGTTTGCAAGCCGCGCGGGTACTCTAGGTAAGGTACAAAAAGTACATGAGACAACCAACGGCGTTACGCGGCTAACAGCTGAGCGGTCGCAAACGCGCGCACGCGAATTTCAAACAGCTGTTTTGTTATTGTCATAAAACTAATGAGTCAAAAACAAATTCTTTTATAAAGTTGTTTGTGATAATGAGTACAAGCACGTGTATCGGTCACTATTTACCTGTCACCCTATTTATGTATGTTTATCAGTTGTCTAGTACTCATAATACAAGCTCTGCTTAGCTTGAGACTAAACGGCGTTGTGTGCTAGTTGTGGAATATATTAAATTATTATATTATACTTTTTCGATAGCTTGCGCCATGTCTAGGAACACAGTAGAACAAGCCTTCTTTTCTTTAAGTGCGTGTTTTATTACGTTTGTGATCCTATACATTTAATCGATATTCTAGTTGAGTGCTTTTCTCGAAAACCAAACTGATGCTCTGTTCTTGCTATGTATTATTGCTTTGAGCCGTTTAAATAACAGATTTTCAAATAGTTTTGACATTATAGGTAGCAAGGAGATAGGTTTGTATGATGTGATTTCATGTGCAGGTTTAGTATTTGTATATCGGGCTGGTGTCCACAACTCCACGACTAAAGCGCGTATTTTGCGTACGGGTGAGACAAATGTGTCAGTCGATCCACTCCAGTTCCTCAGGGAAGCACAGCAGCACCAAGGTGCTGCTACATCAAGATTTTACTGACCATTTCGCAGAGGGAAGGTACCTGGTTTTCCAAAAGATTTTGCCCTGTATCCAGCGAAAATGGGTAGCTTAGAAGCAGATGTGCTGCTGTCGCGTCTTCCTCCTTGTATCCTACCTACCAGTTACAATCGAAATTACCAGTCATAGCGTGTATTTCCTTCTATACATTTCTTTTTATGAAAGTTCCAAAAGTAAAGGAAAAGTATCGATTTCTTGGAAATCTATCTTTCTTTTAGAACTTGATTTTAGTCTAAATCTATTCTTTCGACTTTATTTCGAATTGATTCTAAAATGATATTCTTTTGGAAGAATGCCGACTCTACTTGACATATTATATTATTTTGTAACAGGCTGAAAATAACATTATGAAAAGTATCTTTGAGAATGTGTGGCAGGCGCGGCGCTACTCACCTACAATCTTAGAAAGGTCAAATCCAATACATTTTATTGTTAGTTTCCTATTTCGCCACATGCTACAAATAAGGCTAATGCATCTGTGTCGATTGAAAATTGACAATTGTCATTTGTCATTGTCATCGTGACAGTCCGCCAGAGAAGAGAAAAGTATTAAAGTACAGAGGAAAACTAGGCCAGTAAAATGACAGCTCGAACGAGCTAAAAAATCTAAAAAAAAATCAGTAATAATGTGGATACGGGGCATTTTAAATTATATTCCATTCCTTGCACAAAGTACATTTAGAATCACACAGAAGAATTCGATAGTTAGAAGATAGATCGAGTGAATTCAAGAAAACTATGTCAACGTTACGATCTACTAGATGTATGTACAAACGCAGCGTATTTGCGTTGAAGCAATCGGCGCGGCTCACGGGTGTGCTGGCGCGGCAGGTGCATACAGCAGAAAGTAACAGTGGTCCGAGGAGCGAGTCCCGGCATGGGACGTCGCGAGCGCTCAGTGCTGGCACGCTAGCGCTTGCACTACTGGCAGCTGATCATGTCTTTAATGGTGCATATACTATAACAACTACCTGCATTGTAGTTCTCAAGCCTTCATGACCATTAGACAAAGCTGTAGATCATCCATAGGTACTTGAATATTTGCTCACTTCATCAACATTAGCAATGTCTTACATGATGATAACAACTGGACAGAAGGCCACTTGCTAGCGATGACTCTTAAACTTAATTTTTACATACAAACATTAATAGCTACACAATTCCTTTCAAACATCATAAACATATATATATATAAGTCTATAAATCACATAGTTGGTCTATGAACACAATATGAAAAAAACAAAGTGCAAATATTTCACATTTTGTTTTTGATGTTGTGTTGCTGCATTCATAACACCATAAACAATGCCCAGTGAGCTCTGTTGTGATTTTTTAAAGTTCAAATACTATCTCTGATTTTTAAGTTATAATTTATTGCAATACAGAAAATGTGTGATATATACTTGTAGCCACTCAGGCTCACATACAGCTATTGTTGTTATGAAAGCATACCATTTTCACCCTAACTAGAAATGCTTTCTGTTTGTTGACAAGCAGCAAATAAATATAACCTTGATGAAACACTATGCTTTGCCCAAGTTGTGTCCAGCGCTAACTGCTTATTACCATCTTATTGTTTCAGAGAAAAGATTCTTTAAAGCTGCACAACTTGGAAATGTGCAGGAACTGCGACGGTGAGTGTTCATAAGCTAGTAAAACACATGCTTAACCATTTTTTTTTGTCTGTATTGATGAATTTAAGTTTCTTGCATTTGCTGGTGACTTTATAATTATGTGTGTACTACATTGTGTCCACTCAATGTAGCAATGAACATGTAATAAAGTCACAAGCCATAATCTATTATTGAGGGTGGGGTATAATATGGCCGTTCTAACTTGGCGAGCGTGAACATAGGCTCTGCAAACTTTAGCGCATGTACAGTAGTTATAAAAACGTTATTGACGTTATTTTTTTTTAAACCTAAATACGTATAAAAATTTATTAATACAGGGACGAAGTACAAATAAAATAAATATTAAAACACTTTGAGACAGAAAGCTACAAAAATAACTTATGAATTAAAGAAACAAACCTAACACTACACAATAAACTTAACAATGTATTAATAAAAACCAACGAAAACTTTTTCACTGCCTGTGCTCAAGACAGAGACTGCGACACGAAAATAACACCAAAGCTAACGTGTGAGTGAGACATATGACTGCGTACCGAACATTGCCGAATAAGTACGAAGCTGTACGAAGTTACCGAAGAGGGATGTCCAATACGCGTGTCTGAGGGTGTTTTTTAATCGATTTTTTCTTCAAATTGATTGAAATTGAGTTATAAAAATATATTTATATTCAATTTTCTATGGAGGTTTAAATATTCTCAAACAGTCGTTATTTTAGTTGTCGTTTATAAACAACTGGTATTTAACTAAGTCATGTCTTTCAACCAAGGAAATAAAATTTTATAAGTTTTTTTTTTTTCATTAAAGTCAAAATATCGTTTACTAACAATAACATTCACTATGTTTGTAAATCTATTTCGTTCCATATCTCATATAAACAAAAATTAATAAATTCCAAATCGATAAAAATCGATTGCGAGTTTTGATTGGATAAAGGGTCGATTGTGTTTACATAGAGTCAATCTCTAGCTTACACCTCCGCCCCGCGCACGTCGCCTCATGCCACCATTTTGTCCCTAAAAAACGTTCGTGCGCAGCCTTCTGCGCAAAGTTCAGGCTCGCCAAATTAAATCGGCCGTACTGTAAACATTATGTTAAGGTCTGTTCAGTTATCTATCTGTATAATTCGTCTTGAATGTGTGGTTACTTCAGGCAAGTTGAGGCAGTAGCTTCGAGCGACAAAACTGGGCGCGAAGCGGAAGGCGGCGGCACCAGCGCTGCCGACTGGCGCCACGCGCTGGGCTGGACGGCGCTCATGGTGGCCGCCGCCAACGACCAGCCCGCCGCCGTGCGCGAGCTGCTGACCCTGGGCGCGCGCCCCGACCTGCAGGAGCGCTACTCCGGCGCCTCGCTGGCCGCCGCCGCTGCCGGTCTACACCCGCTCGAGGTGCTGCAGCGCCGCGAGGACGAATTTTGCGGCACAATGAACGCACGCGCCTCATTCCTGGGCTGGACGGCGCTGCACTACGCAGCGCTGGCGGACTCGGCCGGCGCGGCGCGTGCGCTACTGGAGGCGGGCGCAGACCCAACCGCGCGCGACCACGCCGGCCGGCGCGCGCTGCACTACGCGCGCGACCCGTCCCCCACGCGCGATCTTATCGTGCAACACACACGCGCCTGGGAGGAGGCTGCGGCCGCTGCCGCTGCCGAGGAGCGGCGCCGCTTCCCGCTAGAACAGCGCTTGAAGCAGTTCATCGTGGGCCAGCAGGCCGCCGTGGAGACCGTGGCCGCCGCCGTACGCCGTAAGGAGAATGGCTGGGCCGACGACGAGCACCCGCTTGTATTCCTGTTCCTTGGCAGCTCCGGCATCGGCAAGACGGAGCTGGCCAAGCAGCTGGCACGCTACATGCACCGCGACGACCCCGCCGCCTTCATCCGCCTGGACATGTCAGAGTACCAGGAGAAGCACGAGGTGGCTAAGTTGATCGGTGCGCCGCCCGGCTACGTGGGTCACGAAGAGGGCGGGCAGTTGACGCGCGCGCTGGCCCGCCGAGCCGACGCCGTGGTGCTGTTCGATGAGGTGGACAAGGCGCACCCCGACGTGCTCACTGTGCTGCTGCAGCTCTTCGACGAGGTAATATCTTTTCTATCTGACGCAGTATCGCACTGTTACATCAGGTTCATAACTCGAGTTTTTGTTGCAGGGCCGTCTGACGGACGGCAAGGGCAAGCT
Organism: Mythimna vitellina; assembly: GCA_949316375.1. NCBI lineage: Eukaryota > Metazoa > Arthropoda > Insecta > Lepidoptera > Noctuidae > Mythimna > Mythimna vitellina. The sequence continues at coordinate 643,546 of OX438689.1, read as the reverse complement.
AATCGAATGCAAGAATGCCATTTTCGTGATGACATCGAACTTGGCGGCGGATGAGATCGCGCAGTACGGTTTGCAGCTGCGGCGCGAGGCGGAGGCCCGCGCGGCCCAGCGCGCCAGAGTGACGCCTGGGGCAACCGCGCTCGAACAGAGAAGTACTTTTACGTACTTTTTTTTAATTGTGAATGACTAATTTTTCTCGCCGTCGCGAGAACCGTTTCTAAAGCTTTCTGACGTGGTAAATATGTAATCAGTCTAGTACGACAATGTAGTCGATACCTTCTTTGCCTTCGTCCCAGGGCCCCGGGTATCACTTTCACACTACATGTGGCCCCAGTAGGCTTCGATTCTGCTGGGCCCCTACGATTTGCTGACATCTCCCTGAGGCGCGCGTGGAACAGTACGCGCCGTCGACGACTTGGGCTCGGTCCGGACGGTCGGACGACAGCCACCCATAGTTCGCCGTCTGCAAGCCCCCGCCTACGGTGGCCGGAAATCGAGATCTCAATCCCGGTGGCGGTTGGGGCGTGAGGACCGTTTTCTCACGATGGGCCGCCTCCTTTGCCAGCATTACTGCTTCGCAGAAGGAGGCGGGCGCCTGCCACTCTTCCTCGCTCCGGACCATGGCCTGTACCAAGGCCCAGCGCGAGTGATCGCCGGCGCCGATCGCCCCCACGAGAACACGGCGTTGCTCTGCCCAGACGGGGCACATCTCCACCGTGTTCTCCGGGTGGTCCACACAGTGGCGACACCCGGCCGTTTCTTCCGCACGAATCCGGTGCAGGAACTTCCCGAACTTACCACCATAATTGTGCCCAGCACTAGGTCGCGACAGTCGCTGTCGCCATTTTTCCATGAGAACCCGCCCGAGTTCTGTCCGCCATGCTGCGACTTGTCGCGGCAGCGGAGTTTCGCCCCGACGTTGCATCTCCATGTGCAGATCGTGGATATGTGCAAGGCTTGTTGCTTCCAGATCCCATGGTGGCTGGCTAGCGAGGAGGTTCGCCGCTTCGCGGGAAATCGTCCGGTATCCTCTCACCATCCGTATGGCCTTGACCCTCTAGCATGCGTTTAGCCGGGCCCCCGGCTACTTCCGCAGCCCCGGAGCCCATACCGGTGTGCCATAAAGGGCCATGGACCGAACGATTCCCACGTAGAGCCTCCGGCAGGAGGCATCTGGACCCCCCAGGTTGGGCAGGACCCGCCTGAGGGCAGCTCCAGTCCGATTTAGTTTGGGAGCCAGACGTCGGAAGTGCTCCTCGAAATCCCATTGGCTATCGAGAACGAGTCCCAGGTACTTCATCGTCGACCCGACGCCAATGTGGACTCTTCCTACCGTTAGCTGAGAACCCGGTGGTGGCGCGTTCCGAGGGCCTTGAAAGCACATGGCCTTGGACTTGTGCAACGCCACCTCGAGTCCCAACTCCTGGATCCTGCCCACGACTGTCGCAACTCCGCGTGTCGCTAGTTCGACCGCTGCCTGGTACGACTCTCCCCGTGCCAGGACCAGCGTGTCGTCTGCGTAGCAAACCACGCTGACCCCGTCATGAAGGTCGCCGCGCAGCACGTAGACTTATCCGATATTCCACAGTACCGATCCCTGCGGAACACTGCACGTCATCTCTCGACGTTCCCACTCTCCCTGGTGACCAGGGTAGATGATGTACCTGTCCGACATGTACGCCTTGAGCACTCTGTTCCCAGCGCGAGGGAAACACTCTCCCCCACCCATGGCTCCGCCACCAGCGGTGTCCGATGCGGACCACGATGGCGACGACGACGACAACGCTCCAGAGGTGACCAAGGTAGAGATGAGAGTGGCGGTACGAAGGCTGAGTGCCAAAAATATCGCCCCAGGACCCGACGGCTTGCCTAGGAAGGCCTGGGTCCTGGCCATGGAGACTCTCGGGCCTCGACTAAAAGGGCTCTTCAGCGCATGCATGAAGAGGGGCCAGTTTTCACTTCGCTGGAAGGCGGGGAAACTGGTCCTCATCGCGAAGCCAGGGCGCCCTGCGGACTCTTAGTCCGCGTATCAGCTCATTGTGCTGCTCAACGAGGTGTGCAAGCTTTTTGAGAGAGTAATTGCAGACCGTCTCGTCGCGAGCCTACCACCTTTGAGAGGTCACAAAAAAAAACCTCATTTTGTTCTTCCCACATTGCCACTGGTCAGTCGTACAACATCCTTTGGTGAAACTATACTGCTGAATGTGTAAGATTTTATTAGTGTTAAAATGATTGAGCATTACTTATTCAAACTTTACTGAAAACCGGTAACTTGGATACACGTCTTATACGTCGTACGTGCGTACGTACGTCGTATTGATGTCTTTCTTTCCAAAGTGGTATAACCATATTATATTACATTAAATTTGGAAAGACTCCTCGGTTCACACACAAGTATAAAAAGGCAATGTATTAGTGAAAGCCTCAAGTCGGTAATAGATAGTTGTCTGTCTGTAGTAGGTGACCACGATGGAAATATTCGCGGGGCTTCCAAAACCGATGAGCCAGAGGAGTCCCTGGAAGTGTCGCGCAACTTCAAGGACAGCGTCGTGCGGCCCATCCTCAAGCGACACTTCGGGCGCGACGAGTTCCTGGGGCGCATCAACGAGATCGTGTATTTCCTGCCGTTTTCGCGCCAGGAGCTACTGACTCTGGTGCACTTGGAGTTGCAGCACTGGGCAGAGAAGGCCAGTTCGCGCCACGCCGTGGAACTGCGCTGGGAGGGCGGTGTGCTGGGCGCGCTCGCCGATGGGTAATTATAAATAATATAACAATAATAATATTATATTCGACAACTATCACACAAAGCCGTCTAGTCCCGATCTAAGCAGAGCTTGTGTTATGAGTACTAGACAACTGATAAACATACTTATATATTTCTAAATATATACATATTATAGATAAATTACCCCCAGACACAGATCAAATGATCATGCTCATCACACAAACATTTGTCCTGGGTGGGAATTGAAACCACGGCCTTCGGCATAGCAGTCAGGGTCATTAACCACTAGACCAAGAGGTTGTCATAACTTGCACGCTATTGAACTCGCTCTCAGTTGAGTTTAAGTTCATTATCAATCAATAAACAATTTACCACTCAGATTACAATATTACTTCTGGATGTATGCCCGGGCACTCCTGTCGGTTGATTGTGTGCCCACATAACCATGATTCTTGCATCTCAGTCGCGATCCAATACTGTGCCTGTCTTTGTTTTTATTTAATTAGCACTTAATTCTTCATTTCTCGATAAGTGCCGATGGATAGTAGAAAAGACAAGAAATCCATACAGTTGCGTGTTTGCATCAAGATAGAGCTATGCCGAATCGTAACTACGCAACTTTGTAATACTGTACTTCCGTGCGATGCAAATGCGACGGACGATCAAAAGTTCAAAAATTCGCAACGAGCGACCTTCCTTTGCCAAGGTACCGGAGTTCTTTGTCGTTAAAAATGTGGTCGTATCCAGGTACGACGTCCACTACGGCGCGCGGTCCATCAAACATGAAGTGGAGCGGCGCGTCGTGAACCAGATCGCGCTGGCGGCCGAGCGCGGCGCGCTGGGGCGCGGCTGCGGCGTGCTGCTCAGCGAGCGAGGCGGCCGCGTCGCGCTGGCCGTGCGCAGACCCAAGGCCACCGAGTACATCCCACTCGACTTCGCCGCTGTGTGAGGTGCCCGTGCGGCACACTCCAAGGCCACCGAGTACACCCCGCTCGACTTCCCCGCTGTGTGAAGTGGCCGTGCGACGCCCCAAGGTCACCGAGTACACCCTGTTCGACTTCGCCGCTGTGTGAGGTGGCCGTGCGGCACCCCAAGGCCACTAAGTACACCCCGCTCGATTTCGCCGCTGTGTGAGCCGACGCCCGCTGACTACACACTAGCGACTGTACGGTTGCCAGAACTGTCGCGCTAGATTCACACAGGTCTCCGTTAAACAATCGTTTGCTAAGTATATTGCCTTAGAATAATTTATTGTACAAGTTACCGTATCTATAATAAAAAATCTACTGTACTGATAATATTTTTGTCTTTTCACTTACATTTCCCAACTTATACAGTTTGCTATAAGGTGAAAATTACGGGCCTGAGCGTGGCCATGTTCTCGCTAGATGGCGCTGAAATCAACGTTTTTAATTTGTTTTTCGATTAAGACGTGTCGATCGAGTATGGTATTAGCTAACATCAGAGATTCTTCTTTATTGAACTTAGTCAAATGATTGCCTCAAAATCCACTTGACTTGCCAATTATTCCCAAACTAACATCCGACTCTAACTACCTATACTGCTTGAGTATAGTCTTCACTGTAGTAACTTCGACAATCCGAAACCGAGAGAGCGAGGGATCGAAACTGTATTATGCTAAGCAGTCGCTAGGCTAACGTTATCACTTAGTTTGTTCTCGATATACAAGAAGACTTTCTTATCAACTTCCAAATTATTTTTGAGAATTAGGATTAGTAAGTAAAATTTTCAAAAATAATGACTCCGTAATTTCAAATTTGCGTGATCACCTAGCGAAGCTTAGGTGTTGAACTTGGTGGTGTAGAAAGAAGTAGGTAGCCAGCAAAGCGCCCGCGCTACTCAAACCTCTCCCTAGTTTACGCGTTTACGCCATGCGGTCGCACGTGACTCACGTGTGCATTTCCTAATTCCCGAGTTCCCGTGAGCCGCGGCGCCGGCCGGTATCGATACGATGTATTCAAATCACAAGTATTGTGAAATGATGCGTAGTTAAGTTCGTGGAGGTCTTGTTCCTTAGCCGCTTCGGACAACCGAACTCACGACCTCGACCTTGTGATGACTTTTACCAGAGAGAGACTTAAACTATCGCGGACTTGAAAGTTCGAATTGAATGTAGTGAAAAATAAAAAACAATAACAAGATTGTTTAGCGGTAGGAGTACCTACTTAAAAACACTTATGGCCTGCGTTCCGAATTGCGATAAAAGTGATAAAATCGCGAATCCGACTAACGCGCAACGTCATAATTATTACTCAGGAGCTTTTATACAGGGTGTTTGGTGCATCGTGTGCCAAATAAAATGGTCGACGGGAGGGGTCATTTGCTATCCTTTCAGACCCCTAAACACTTCTAATGTCCTGTGGGTTTTTTTTTCATCGACTTTTTATTGTTTTATGAAAAAAGACCCAAATTTTCTAGCAGCGGTTGTGCAGTGATGATAGTTGGAAACTAGGGAGGTGCTAGTTCAACGCATGGAAACGGCTTTCAATACAATTAAGGAAGAAATACGACTTCGTACAACTGTCGAAATACGAAGCAGATGTCGGGCCTGCATTCACATCAGAGGTCAACAATTCGAGCCAGTTTTGTAAAATTTATGAAATGTTAAAAATGCAATTTAAATATTATTTTTTTCTAGTAAAACCTACGAAAAGAGAGATACAGGACAGATTTTATCTTATAAGAGTGAGATAACATGTTTAATAGGATTTTCAAGTATCATTTAAGCAAAAATACTTTTTTAAATCATAATTTTGAATATTAGTCTTATGTGACTCGATTCACACCACAAATTTTTCTGTCTGAACTGAGTTGTTGCCCCATGAATAAGTCGGCTGCGAAGTAGGTAATATTGAAGAAGTAAATAAAACATTTAATTGAATAGTGCTTATTTTATTAAACTTCGCACCGTTATATACAAATATAATGTATAAATAAATAACAATTCTTTACAAAATATAATCGATTATGTGCCGGCGCGACCTCGTGGCGTCGTGGCCGGCCGCGGCAACAACTAAACGCGTGAGAAGGCCTCTGGTCGTGCCGGCCGCCCGCGCACGCAGCGGCCGGCACTCGTCAACTATACGTAAACATGATACACGTGGCAGGCGAACGACATGAGGACGATATGTGCCCGTCGACTGCGAGCGCCAGCCCCACGACCGAGGCTGTACACTGCACCAGCCAAACTTTTGAATCTTTTATTTCATATTTTTTAACAAGTTGTTCACAATCGGCAGCTGGCTGAAGGATGATTAAGACATCGACGCACAACCCGTTTTCGTGAATTAAATTCTGTAAATAGAAAGATGTGTGAAATAGAAAGATATTTCTATTCCGCACACAACGCAGTTAAATCAGGCAGCTCCTTGTTTTAGAGTCTAGCATCATTTCCTGAACTTGTTTCTTGTAACGGGTTCAACGTCGATGTCCCTTCCACCTTGTGTTGCTGTAAATACGACCCAATTCCTGTTGATGTTGATGATGTGCTCGTCTTTCTGCGTGCTACATGCTGGCACACTCGCGGCATTCACGATTCATATTCCGGATTCTTCTTCAATAATAATAATGGTTATTACGATTTCCCCTTTTTATGTACTCATTGAAATGAATAAAAGGAAAGTTTTCAAAACGTCTGGGCTCCTCGAGCCCGGAGTGGACACTGAACCATATGGTATGAGATGAGTCAACACTGCGACACCAGTTCATTATCAACTATTTGCCTACGTTCTACTTAACCTAACGTGTCTTACAAAATCAGGGGTATTTCATACCGGCATCGGATATTTAGGTAAGTAGGTATAACTTGTTTCATTTAAAATCCCTGTTTTATATTGTTCGTCCTTACTTAGTAATAATAGTACCACTATTTCACTGTGCGCCGACCGAATAACTTAATTGGAAAACTTTCTGGAACACATCATGATTATATTTAGTAACTTATTGGCTATTAGTAGACCGGCTTACACTAAATAACTTACGTATACAGGGGGTTGACTTATTGCTATGGGGTCAGCGGCTCGTCGTTAATGAAACATGGACTTGGTATTCTATCGCTACAAGTGAGGCATATAAATTACCTATATTATCCTGTGCTAATTCGTTTAGCTGAGTTACCAGCTCAGAAACAATAGGTAGGTACATCGTAATCAACATTAGGTATGTTAAGTCAACCCACTGTCAGTACTTTAGGTAATTTTATCTTAAAACGTATATAAAATAATTTCTTACAAATTTAATACAATAAATAGGTACTTAGCTATCTGTACTTACTTTAAAACATTTTTGTAGCTACTTAACTAGTTGGTGTTTGATAAAATATGTCTTCGTTATAATATTATAGGAAGATGTATCCACTAAATATTGATAATAATTTTGTGTTTACATTATGTTAGTACGTACCTACTATATGAACAGTATTACCGCAGTCTATCTGGCTAAAGGAGCTTTCCCTCGAGCATATTTTTCTTCAAGCTGAGACTGGTAACACTATTGGTGACTTTATTGAATTTTTTTTTGTCGCTAGCTGCTAACACCAATGATATAAAGTAACAGCCGCCATGGGTGCCTGGACTTTTTAGCCATTAGTAGCCTTGTTATAAACGCATGTTCTGCAATAGAAATGTTGCTGTGGCGGTCTTATGTTACTGCCACTTGTTGCTTTACAATATGTTTCGTTTTGAAGCACCTTTACGCTGGTTACAGTCAGTCAACGCTAGGGTTCTTCAGGGACGTGGATCACACAGTACGCGTGGCCGGAGCTGGAATAAGGCAGCTGTACGTAGAATACTATTTAACGACTAGATACCCTGTACTGCAATAGTTTTGTAACAGATGTATACATTTGCAATGATTAGTAGATCGTATTATACAACGATTTGGAAACTTAAATTCTACATAACCATGTCTTAGTTAGATTTAATGTAAATTGTCAACCATTTCCAGCATGTAATTCAATTAGCCTATTCAATTGTGAACTGTAAGATACGGTCAGCAACAAAAGTTGATTAAACAATGTGATTTTTTGTCCCTAACAGACACAAAATTAAACATTTTCGGTTTTAATAAACGTGGAGTGGCACTTCGCGTTTTGTTTTTATTTTATTAAGTAGTTATTTTAAAGTATTTTTTGATCTAGAAATGTGTAACAAGAACTAAAGTTTCCACTCGGGTAGTTTTGTTGCTGACTGTAGCAGGAATGAGACCTGTTTAATGGACAAAATAGTATGAATTAGAACGTTGACTCACTGTAAGCAGCTATTAACATTGTGGTCAGTGTCGAGTGCACGCTACTATGTATCTGATTCACTTTTTATAAATAACGAACGATTAATTAACTTGCGTCTCTCATTGAACTAATACGAAATGTAACTACAGCATAGTGCGACTAGCAAGGAATTGTGCTGCGGCACCCGAACGAGCTCGTGCAGGGCTGGAGTCGCGGGCACCCGGGCGCCGCCGGCACTACAGCCAGCCCGCCGAGTGGTGCGGCGCGTGGCCGTGCAGCGGCGTCACGCCCGCCAGCCGCGCCAGCGCCGCGCAGCGCCCGCACGGCGCGCCCTCGTCCTCGGCCGCGTCGGCGCCCGCCTCGTACCCGCAGCGCCCGCACGCCTCCTGCGGACCGTCAGCACGCCACTCAGCACTGGCTCGCGCGCCCGCGCCGCCCGCCTGCCCGCCGCCCACCTTGTGCGCGTCGTCGTCCAGGCTGGCCAGCAGTGGCTCCCGGCTGCCGCCGCGCCCTGCCACGCTCTCGGCCGTGGTGGACGGCGACACGGAGGCGGGCGCAGGCGGGGGCGCGCGCGGCAGCGGCCCGGGCGGCGGCGGCGCCCGCGCCGGCACCGAGCTGGCGCGCTGCAGCGCCTCCGAGCGCGCCGTCTCGCGCGCCTCCGCCCCGGCGCGTCGCGAGTCCGAGAACTTTTTCCGCTTCCGCTTGAGCGCCGCCAGCGCTGTCAGCGGGTGCAGCGGCCCGCTGCGGGTGCTGCGCTCCGGACTGCGCTGCGAGTCGCTGCCGGAGTCCGAGCGCTCACTGGCACTAAATTAAAATTAGTCGGATTAAGCTACAGTTTGTTTCATCTAGAAGCCAAAACTACCAATAAATAGGTAAACTTATGTAAAAGGCGTGTGCTTACCTTGGCGACTGTCGCGCATGATCGCAGACGGAATCTTCAGACCTGGAGCGGCCGATGAGGCGCGAGACGCGCGCGGCGCGGGCAGCCTCGATGATGGTGCCCCAGCGGCGCTTGTGCGAGGGCTGCTTGCGCGGGCGCGCCAGGCCGCCGGCGCCGTCGGACAGCGAGGACTGCGACGTGCGCAGGCGGCCGCCCAGCAGCGCCGACAGCGACGCGTGGTGCGCCGCGCCGTGCGAGCCGCCGTGCTCGTGGTGCAGCGACGCGAAGAACTCGTCCACCGGCGCCAGCGACCCGCCCGGCGCGATGTTGAACCCTTTCATGAGGCGACGTTCCTTCTGCCGGTTTTTCTTGCCGCCACCGCCTCCTGCACAGGATAACGGGTATTAAACACGGGAATCATTGGCATACATAAATAGAACACTTGTTTAATGTTGAGTGTTACCGGGCGCACCGGCGTTGACGGTGGAAGTGTTCATGCCGGAGTTGCGCAGGATCTCGACCAGCTCGCAGCGGAAGGCGCTGACGTCCTGCTTGATCTCGTTGACGTCGTCCTCGGTGACGCCGCCGCACTCGGCGCGCCGCTGCTGCACCGTCACGTAGCGCCGCACCAGGTTGCGCATGATGGCCTGACACGTTACAATAACTTAAGTACAACTAGTGGACATACATTAAAAACTTAGCTGTGTATGTAGAGTAAGCATATTCAAATACAGAACGACATCAATCACGTTACTTAGAATAGTAAAAAGATTTTAAAGAGCAATAGTACAGCAAGTGGGCAATAGTACAGCAAGAGTGAGCAATAACCAGCAAACCTGGTAACGGAAATCTCGTTCATTTGCTTGTTTGGCTTTTCTCTGCGAACAATGAAAACATGAGATAAATAAGAAGTACATACTCAGGTGTATTTTAAAAAACTGGGCAAGTGCGAGTCGGACTCGCGCCCTGACGGTTCCGTACAAATTTACCTATGTAAATAGTTAAATTCCAGAATGGAGTATCGGAAGATTTTTCCGAATCGCAAAATAATAAAAAATTGTGACGTAACAACAAATTTACAGTTTTCAGATTTATTCCTATACTTGTGCTATAAGATCTTGCTTTATGCCAATTTCAGGATTATGGGTCAACGGGAAGTGCCCTATGGATTTTGATTTCCTCGAGAGTGTCGAAATGTACGTTTTTTGCCACATAAACCGAAGTATCTTTTTTTTCTCGTTGACTTTGAAATTTGATTATTTTACAGCTTTAAGAGTCCGCAGACTTGAGTATTAGTTTTAGTTTTAACTCGATACCTCTACACATTCCCGAGATAAAGGGTCTTGACAGACAGACAGACGGACGGAGAGCAAAGTGATCCTATAAGGGTAAGGGTACGGAACCCTAAAAAGGACGATAGGCAGAGTGAAAAGGTCGGAAAATATACGAAGTGAACAGCTTCAATTCTAAACCGCTGGCTGAGTATATGACAAACATGTTCTGTGTCACCGAATTATAACAAAACGATAATTCTACTTCGATGAAAACCGCAATTAAAAATGCTATAAGTACTCGTGAGGATTTTTTTTAAAGAGTCACCTTGGAGTCTTGCCGGAGTTGCCGGTGCTTCTCCATAGGAAACGACCAATTGGAAGCGTGCACTAGCTTCAGACTTTTTAGAAGTACCCATGTAGGCCTATGTGAAATAAAACATTATAGACTTGGATAAAATGAAGAGTTGAAGAGAGAATAAGCGGAAAAAGCCACAGAATTGTTATTGTCTGAAGGAAAGATTACAGAAAATTTCACAAGAGCGTAGATCCTGGTGTGTGCAGAAAATAGTACTTAGAAAAGAAAATAGTTATTGAAAATAAGATATAAGATAAGAAGGAGAATTGAATAGAGAGAAAAATGTAGTCCGAACGTGCAAACTTCTTCTCTGGTGAATTTGCATTAATTTGAGCTCGAAACGTGGTCATATTTCCTTAAGTTATATTTATGAACCAGACGCAGTCGTTGAGGAGATAATCAAGGTTATCGAGCAACACTGCATTCGATTATAGGGAAAATTAAAGTACCTATGCACAAGTATAGTTTTCAGCTTCGCAGGCAGAAAGTTTCTCAAATGACAGACACCGCCAAGTCCCGCAGACTCTTAGACCGACAATAGAAACCTGACTGCCAGCCAAGCGTCGAGTCGAGATTGAAACCAAGACCTATTTCGCTAGGAATGATGGTGATGACGGCACCATTGAAAATTATAGGAGGAAGAGGACTGACCGCCACTCTTATCTATCATGCGTGAGGTTTACGGGTCATCCCAATTCTATCAGACCACTTATTGATAAAATTCAAATCCCGGTTAACATCTTCCTGTTAAAGCGCTTGATAAACCTTCTACTCGTGTTGCTGTACACAACTGAAGATCTTCGGCATACGGAGGATTAGTTCAGACGTCCAGAATACTAGATATGTATCTAAGTACGTCCGACCCCTTAACAATACTAAAGATAGGTTTAGTTGTGTGGGGTACGTTGTGGTGCGGGATATCAAGTCAAAAACAATCTGTTTAGGCCTACGTCATGTTACAACAAGCTTTGTAGCCTATTTAATGCGACTCTTGCTTTAGTGTAGGATGCGTCGTACCCGGATGGTGCGCATGTGCTCGCGCTTGGCGCGCGCGTGGCCGCACAGGCGGCGCTGCAGCCAGCGCCACGCGTACAGCGCGCTCTTGGGCGACGGCAGCACGTTGAAGGGCGGCGGCGACGTGCCGCCCTCCTCGAAGTAGCTGATCCACAGCTTGCTGCGGGCGAACTTCCACTCCACGTCTGCGCGCTCCTGGAAACGTTACGAGCAGGTTATGACGACAATCTATTGCTCTAGTTCTTTGTGAAACGAAAATATAAGATACACTCACACGTATTTATAGTATAAATAGAAGGTAGTTATAGTTTTATATATGTTATGGATAATAGACGAAGTGCGGCTACACCTAGTACTTTTAGCCGGTTACAACTAAGTGCAGCCAGCCGTGTGGTTAAACTTAGATGTATCCTACTTTTCTTTGGTTAGAACTAGGTGTAGCCTTCATCATAGCGGCTAGAACTAGTTACAGCCGCACAACCGGTGGTTAAACTTAGGTGTATCCTATTTACCATCTGCTAGAGGTTTTCAGTGCAGTTAAGTACCTATTATGGATTTATTTTGAGATTCTTATCTTGGGTTTCTCGATTGATTCTATTGTATTAAAAAATAAAAGACAGGAATGTTGAAGTGACATTTATAATTAGATACCTTACTAAATTCTGTACCTAAGTGCTGTGCACACCTATAAGTGAAGAATTCGCTGTGATAATTGTTTATTGTTAAAATTATTCTTTTGTTAATGTTTTTGCGAACTATTCGTTGGAGTGCCGTACTAAATAAATAAATAAATACCTAAGTAATTAATAAAACTCAAAATGTCATAAACCTTCTCTTCAGAAAAAGAACTAAACATCTTCAGTCGGGTATTCATTAAGCAACATTTGTTGATAAACTGTTTACTACTTGTTTATCACCAAGTTTACCTTAAACACTGTTTCTGAAACTTGGCCGTCTACACTTGTCAGTTGCTAGCATGCTTTATACGAAGGTTTTACGACTTAATTATGAAAAAATTAACGAACTCTTTGTACCCTACTCTCATATTTTTATGTTAAAATAAATAAGACAACTTTTTTACTCAGATTAAATTATAAAAAAATGGATAAAAATCTTTTCATGTTATAGTATATTGCAAGAATGTCTATCACTTATTTGAACAAGATAAATTTGAATGACACATCGTAATATAGCGTTAGCTTTTACCACAGACGGACACCACATTAAAATAAAAAATCATTACGAAAGCAATATCATTTCATTACATAATATAATTAAACACAATTATGAATCTTGTTTTGATTGACTGTCTGGGGTAAAATGTGTAGTCTACGAGAGTAATACGAAAAGGAATCAATTGGGAAACGCAAAATAAAACTAATATGTTTGACTGCACTGAAAACCTAGATCTAGCCGATGATAATTAAGATATACCTACGTTTAACCACCGGTGTGAGGCTGTAACAAATTCTAGCCGCTATGATGAAGGCTACACCTAGTTCTAACCAAAGATAAGTCGGATACATTTAAGTTTAACCGCACGTAAATACCTGCACCGCTAAAACTAGATTTAGCCGCACTTCGACAATGAGCCGTAACATATACATATATAAATTGAAACAGTTAAACTCGTGTTTATGAGAATTCCCGAGTTTGATTTGAGGCATATCTTACGGAAATGAGCTGATAGGAGTGGTTCATCATAGCTATAAGCAGGTTGAGCAGCACGATGACGTTGATGACGGCGTACGTGCCAAACATCAGCATGCCCCAGAAGCGCGTGAAGATCTTGATGCCGTCCAGCTCGAACGAGTCCAGGTCCACTAGCCCGAAGGCAGCCCAGAACAGCGTCTGCATGGTCTCGAACAGACTGTGACAAGCCAACAAGTAGTCAATTAATACGAGGCTCATGTATCATCGTGATTACTACAACCACTCACAGCAGTTACATGACAGAAGTTGCCAAATAAGCGAGTCCAATGTTTTTATTATTAATTACCATAAATAAGTGCTTACGTAACTATGCAGAGGGAGCAGGAAAAATATAAATTTATGTAAATACCAAGCCTTTTCCGAGCCAATTCAGTTGTATGGGCCATAATCTGGATCCATCACGAAAGAGATCATGAGAGTAATAACGATATGGCTGGAAGCCAAGCGCCCGGCGGCGCGGCGCGTTGTCCATGGACGATGGGACGATAATACGGCCTGCTGTCAGTGTGATTACATCGTAACAACTTTATTCAATTTCAGAATACCAAAGATACATATTATCTATAGATAGGCCACGCTGAAGCTGAAATGATTGCCCGTCCATTGCAGAGCTTTCACCAAAATAGATCTATCATTTATTTATTAACTGGACTGTTTAGATAACTGTATTATACCAGGCCATTCAGAAAGTTTTGCGACAAAAAGTTTTTATGTATCACTGGCTTGTAATTATTTTAAAAACTTTGGTTATTTAAAAGTGAAAATGCCAAATTTTGAATTTCCCTCCATTTTTTCAAGAGCTAAATCAAATTATCGTGTCTCATTTAAAAATGGATCTACATCGAAAACATTTTCGTGCGATGATTTTCTACGATTTTAAATGTAGCATAAAACCTGATGAGTCATTTGATCGACTTCAAATTGCTTTTATGAAGGACCTTCAAAAGCAACCATCTACCGCTAGTATACCTAGCGAGTCCAAGCGCGGTCGCCTTACTTTGGGCGATGAACAAAGGAGTAGTCGTCCTACGACGGGTGTCACGGAAGAAAGTGTGCTGGCAGTAAAAAAAAAATTCAAGAAAATAGTCGAATTACATACGAAGAGATTCAGCATACACTGCGGATTGGTTGGGGAAGCGTTCACAAGATTCTACACGCACCTTCGCGTGAGGAGGATAGTTTTCCGCTGGGCGCCGCACAATCTCATCGAAGCTCAGAAACAGGCCCGAGTGCCGTGATATGATTAAAAAGTTTGTAGCAGGCTCGTCTCGGCGTGTTTACGACATTGTGACAGGTGACGAATCCTGGATTTACCAATACAATCCAGGAACAAAGCGTCAGTCGACAGTGTGGCTGTTTCAAAACGAACCAACGCCTGCGAAAGTGAAACGATCGAGAAGCGCAGGGAAATTTTGATCGCTAGTTTCTTCTTTTTGACGGGGTAAAAAATGTTTCGAAAATGGTTTCAAACGCATGAACCTTAGTATAGAAGCTGATGGAGAGTGCTTTGAAAATACTCTATTCATAGGAGTTAAGTTTTTTAGTTTCTCAAAACTGTCTGAGTGTGCCACGTTTAAAGGTACTGAAATAAATTGTATGACCGTTTCTGAAGTGATCAACGCTTGAAACGTCTGTCTAAATAAAAAAATATACAACATAATTATATCATAATAAACGCACGTCCTGGAGGCATTTTTTTCAGAATCTGATACTGAATAGATTTCAGCTATTTATGAAATATGTAATTTTTTAGCCTAAAACAATAACGAAGAATTATTTTAGGATAGGAAGTTACCTATTTTGATAAATCTTGATGATGTCACTAGCGCGTTTATGTGTGCGTGCGTAGACACCAATACTGATGCGCTACCAACGTCGATTCCTATATATTTACCTACATAACGCATTCCTATATATTTAGGATAACTAATTTCTTTAAAAAACACTACTTAAATGCATTTAAGTAAAATTTCAGGTGCTTGAATTATAATTATAACTTAATTTTTTAATTGGGGTGTTTACGAGTGTGTATAATTCCAGTTTCATGTTGTATAATCGAAGTGGTACTCACTTAGCAAACCGTCGCCACACGATGCAGGCGTCGGGGTCGGGGAAGGTGCCGTTAGCGGTGAGTGCGGACGTGCCCGTGGTGCAGCGCTTCTTTTCCATGTCGGCGTAGTACCACAGCAGCTGGTTGAGCCCTGGCACACATTATCGGGATACTTTTAGCCTTTCCTCAGCTATATTGGTTAGTTTCCTGTCTACCCGGATACAGCTGGATAACAGTGTTCTACATAGAGCGACTGCTTGTCTAACCTCCACAAAGTTGTGTGTACAATAAAAAATATACATATATGAGAATGACTAGCTTCTGCCCGCGGCTTCGCTCGCGTATACGTAGGTTTCTCCATACAAAATTTGGACCCAACTTTATCCCCTTGATCTTCAGGAGAGTGGCCCTTATATAAGTATTTATTATGACTTTTGCCAACGCCATCTTAGGCCAATCCGGGGCCCTCGAGCACACAAGAATTTGAGGATCTCATCATCTTCCCGCCTTTGTCCCGTTTTATTTGGAGTTGACGCAACTCGCTTTTTTCGTCCATTCACCTGTCATATCATGACAAACGAATCCTAATATATCGCTTTATGTATGCACTAGCTTCTGACGAATGATAAATGCCCATGTAGGCCTATGTGAAATAAAAACACTTTTGACTTAACGTAACGACGGTGGGCGCTGGGGACGGACCCTGCGTGCCCTTATGGTTAAGACGGTACTGACCTTTGCTTTGTTCATGTCCATTTTAGGACCCCACTCTTTCGAAAGCCCCATCAAATTCATAAAGAATTGTCTCTTCCATAGTCTTAGCTTATATTGTCGGTAAATAGAAGATGATTTTTTTGATGCCCCATGAGTTCATTTTGTACCCGTTTGTACATAATTATTATTTTCAGTTTATTTAAATACTTATTAAGTTATAATATTTAATAGTTAAGATGTATATATTAACTGAGTCGAATACATTGCAATAATTCAATGAGAAATATTAAAGTATATTTATCACTTGTCTAGTACTCATAACACAAGCTCTGCTTTGCTTGGGACTAAATGGCGTTGTGTGTTAGTTGTGGAGTATTATTATTATACCTATCTAAAGACCACAATAGTTGCACTAACTTCTGCCAGCGGCTTCACCTGCGGCTATGTAGGTTTCTCCATACAAGGTTTGGACCCTCGTTTCATTCTCTTAGGGGGTGAATTATGGAAAATCTTTGTTCTTTGTATACATCTTAAATATGAAATTAAATAATAATAAATAATGTGCAAAATTTTAGCGTTCTAGGTCCAAAGGGATAAGCTGGGCGTTGATGAGTCAGTGAGCACAGGACTTGCCTTTTATATATAGGATGTACGTCTGCTTTAGAGCTTTGGTGACTACCTAGATTTTAAATTGTGATTATATTTTTGAAGTTACATATTTTTCTTCCAACAGATTTAAAGATGCACCTGCCATGTAATTTTTTTCGACCGACCATACCGACCTAGGCTGACTAGTGGAGAATGCCCAAGGCAGCCGCCTTTACACCATATAAGTGCATGAAGTTTAAATAAATAAGACTGGAGAAGTTAGAACACTCACCACATGAAAATGCAAAGATGACTAGTATATCTAACACAAAGAACTTGAGGATGTCGAGCACCATCCTGCTGAGCGAGACCTGCAGTGGGCCCAGGTGCGGGTTGACGCTGAAGATGTACACGAGCTTGAGGCTACTGAAGATGTTGGCGGCGGAAAACAGCCCCTCAGATAGCAGCATGGGGTCCCACGCGTCCCATTTCTCTCGCGGCTGGTTCCACTGCAGACCTGCCGCCATCTCTCGACGCACCTGATCAAAATAAGGAAAGAATATTGTTCAAAGTGTAAGTCACAATCATCGTCAATCATATGCGGCATCATCCGGCTAACTACCGACCTATCTCTGTTACGTTCATCCTCTACAAGCTGCAAGAGTATGGAACTGGTGCTTAACAGGAAGCTTCTGGCATACCTAGAAGCTAACGATATCCTCAGTGACCGGCAATACGGTTTTCGCCAAAATCGGTCTACTGAGGACCTTCTAGCGCAGCGATTCTTAAACTTTCTCTTAATGAAACCCCTTTGGAAGGCAAAATATTTAATGGAGCCCTTAAATAAAAAATCTGGGCAAGTGTGAGTCGAACTCTCGCACGGAGGGTTCCGTACAAACTTACCTTTGAAAACAGTTCAATTCCCTAATCGTGTTACGAGATTTTTCCGAATCGCAAAAAAAGTTTGTTTTTGGTGCATTCACAAATATACAGTTTTCAGATGTTTTCCTACACTTGTGCTGTGAGACCTTGTTTCATGCCAAATTTCGGGTGTCTAGCTCAATGGGAACTACCCTATGAATTTTGATTCCCTTGAGAGTGTCGAAATACACGTTTTTTTGCGATATAAACGGCCGTATCTTATTTTTTCGTTAACTCAGACGTTGGAGTTTTTCTTAGCTTCTAGGTACCGCAGACCTTAGTATATGGTTTTAATTTCAACTCAATACCTCTACACGTTCTCCAGATAAAGGGTCTTGTCAGACAGACAGACGGACGGACAACAAAGTGATCCTATAAGGGTTCCGTTTTTTTCCTTTTGAGGTACGGAACCCTAGAACAAAGAATTTATGGGCAATATTTACTTTTAATGAGTTATCGTGGTAGTATCGATCATTTCGTATAGATCGTAAAATCTAATGTGAGGTATGACACTGCTTTTTATTTTTTTAACAATTAAACAACAATAGAAATAATGAGGAAAATAGGCTAAAGACACCAGGTTGTACTTTCTACTTCATTATAACCAGTATTCACATGAAGTCCGCAAAGAGGCTTTGCGGTATGCCATTCACACCCGGAGCGAGGCTATCGAGAAGCATGGGGAAGCGCACAGACCCAGTCTTTCCGATGGGCTATGGTTGCACGCTTGAGCTCGTCTTTAATCTCCAATTGGGGCGATCAGATCAAGTTCAATGCTACTAAAACCCAAGCGTGTCTTTTTTCCGCTAAACAGAGTAAATTCCACCTGGCATCATCTTACTGAGGTGTGCCAATAACGGACCACCTTAAGCTTCTTGGTGCAACGTTGTCGTCTACCCTCAATTTCGGCTTATACCTCGAAGCAAAAGCTCAACTGGCTGCTTAAAAATTGGGGATCTTAGCAAAAGTGGGATGGTACTACACGCCGGAACAGCTGCTCAACCAAGCGCTAGCTCGTATATGGAGTATTGTTCTCATCTTTGGGTTGGGTCTGTTAAATATCAGCAGCGGGCCAAGAGGATTATTGGCAATGATGCACTTGACGAGTCAGAAATTCAGTCTTGGGCATCGACGCCGAGTTTGCGAGCCTGTTGGTTTTCTATTGTTTACATTTCGGGGAGTGTGCACTGGAATTGCATAATCTAATTCCGCCAAGTCCGTTTCATTATTGGACCATTAGAAATAGACGTACATGGTAGAGATCCCACCCATACGTACAAAGCGTTTTGGGAACATATTCATTATGCGTACAGCTAAGAAGTGGAATTCCCTGCCGGAGTCTGTTTCCTGATAGCTACAACTTAGAGTAAATAGGATACTTCTAGGCAAGCGTGCTTCATCGTCGGCCACATCATCAGTTACCATCAGGCGAGTGTCAAACGAGAGCCTATCCATAATAAAAATAATCTTTCAACATTACTTCGTATTATGCCACATAATTGTTATTTTTCGGGATAAAATATCTACAGCACTCAACGACAGCGTAACTTTGTTACAGACAGATAAACTATTTTGACAATATTAAGAGGGTAGTTGTGATTAGAATAAAGGGAAAGCGTTTTACCTGAAAGTGTGAGACGATCCTTAACGCAACAGTGGCGACGTAAAGCGAGTTGGTGACGAAGTCTATCACGTTCCACATGTCGTGCACGTACTCCCGCAGCCCCATGTCCCACAGCTGCTTCACCTCGCTCCAGATTAAACCTGCAATTGTACAGTTAGCTTAGCCAAGTCCACCTGAATTCACTAACTTTTTTTCCGACAAACAGAAGTTTTTAACTCGTCGTAAATATTCATCCACGGGCGACGAAAATTGTTAAAGTAATGGGTACTGACCGCTGACCCACGCGAGGATGAGCCACTCGACCAGTGAGGGGGGAGCCCCACGGCGGGACAGGGGCTCCCCGTGCGGCGCCGCACCCCACAGTAGTCCCCCAGCTGCCGTCTCGATGCGCTGCGATGCCAGAATCAGGAGAACTGTAAGCAAATATTCGAAATGTACATTCCATGGAAGCGTGGATACGGTGGAGGTGTGGCCCACTTGGGCGAAGCACCGCCGTGTCCTAGTGCAGGGATTCACCGAGCAATTTCTGGCCATCGCAAGCGCAACGACGAGCAACGCTCGCCCTATGGATCCGAACCCGAATCCTCGACAGCGCGTAGTGTACCACGCGCGCCTCAAAGAGATGTCAGCAAAACCGTAGGGGCCCAGCAGGGCAGATGCCTACAAGGGTTAAGGAAAAACTTCTGAAATGGAAACTCGTGGTCCTAGAAGGTAAAGGAACAAATGTGTGGTTGAAGGTTGGAAATCATTTAATGGCTTTTTCACCCTAGGGCAGGAGACATCATTAGCTGATTTCCAACTTCAAAACAAATAAAAATAAAGGGTGAATTTAATGCATACCAATTTACATACATAGAACTGTCATGTAAAATAGTAAGCATCAGATCCAGCCTGCAGAGCACAGAGATCGATTGCAAAGAACGAATAGGAAGATATCACTCACATAAGAACATGAAGTAGCTCGCGGAGTGGCACAGGAACTTGATGAAGGGCTTGCGCAGCGTGCGGCCGGCGGTGGAGTGCGGCGCCACGATGTAGGCCAGCGAGTACAGCGGGAACATGGCGCCGATGCGCACCATCTCGGCCGCCTGCAACAGCATGTTCTTGCGCCGGAAGCCCGGCACACTCTCGTACCAGATGGACGCCAGCAGCTGCTGAACGTTAGGGTGTGCCACGAACTGGAACACGGCAGGGCGTCCGTTATACTTATATGCATAATGAAGCGCTTCACATGTAAGTATGTACACAAGGCTATTTGTAAATAAAAAACTTTTTACAAAAAAAAGATAACCGACTTCACTAAAAAAACACTAAAAGGATCAAAATAACTTTAATTTCGGGAGTCGGTGTTTCTCGGTATTATTTGTATCTTATTTAACAGTTTTTTATTTCACACTTTTTAGTTGAGATACACTTATAAACAGAGTGCCTATTTCTCATGGCAATTCCGATTAATTCAAACACTACTAGGTTACATTGTTTTATTATGAAGTTCCTGTGTCTACCTTCCACCTTCCGGCTCCATCATCAGATCAGTTCGATAGTAGGTACCTTATAGCCAAAGTGCATTTCATGACAATTCTAATAAGCCCAAACACGGCGAGGTTACATTGATTAATGACGGAGTTCCAGTGCCTACCTTCTGGCTCCAACATCATCATCAGATCAATTTGATGATACCATTTTCAACGGAACTATTCAGAACCATTAATTTATTTGTATTATTATAGTCGCTTAACTATCTTCATTGTGATATCTATGCGAGTATGAAGTTCCGTTGACCATTTCTGATCTTCTTCATCAGTTCTACTTCATCAAATGTTATTTTGACTGTAAATGCTTAAGTTCTCGATGAAAATACCAAAATCACTATGCAGTTGCCTATAATATTTGAGGAGTTCCCTCGATTTCGCCAAGATTCCATCATCAGATCCTGACTTGGTGACTATGGGACTATTAGGGAAGTATACCCTTTCTAACAAAACAATATTTTTTTCTAATCGGTTGGCAAGCGACGAAGTTATGCGCGAACAAACATAAAAAAAAAAATACAAATATCCGAATTGAGAACCTCCTCCTTTTTTAGAAGTCGGTTAAAAACTGACCTTTCAGGGCAAGAGCGGTTCAAGTTATCATGATTATAGAGGGTGTTTGGTGCATCGTGTGCCAAATTGCAATGGTCGACTAGAGGGGTCGTCTGCTGTTCTTTCAGATCCCTAAACACTTCTCATGCCCTTTGGTTTTTTTTTCATCAACTTTTTATTGTTTTATGAAAATAAGACCCAAATTTTTAATTCAAATACAAATTAAAAAAAAATATTTAAGGCGTAGACTCTGAATTTTAATTTTATTTAGATGTGTATTGTATTAGAGTACTTTTAAATTTAAAATTAGTGGCATTAGCTATCTAGTTCTTTATTAATTTACTCGCAAAGTTTTGGACTTAGATTAAAGCTAAATATAATCCAGTTTGCGAGTAAATTAAATAAGAACTAGATAGCTCATGTTGTCTTCAGTTGGATTTACCTTTTTTTGCCTAAGCTTTATGGCAAGCTTAAGCCTGGACAGACGCATCCTCTCGGGCGCACCCGGCTCCGGCAGCGGCACCTGCGGCGAGCCCGTCTCGTGGTTGAGTAGCACCTGCAGCTCGTGCGACGTACGCGTATGATCTAGCAGCGCCGTCGCGAACTCCTGACACTGCGCGCGCAACTCCTGGTATTCAGTCTTAAATTCGTGCTCGAGCGCAGACAGGCGCCGCAGCTCCCACGACAGCTCAAACGCTGTGAGGATGGGGTCCTTGGAGGACAGTGCTATGAGCGAGGGCGAGGCGAGCGCGCGGTAGGCGTTGATGCGCGAGCGTGAATGTCGCAGCGAGTCCTCGCGGCGCGAGCGCACGCACTCGTCGCAGCCGCAGCGGACGTCGTGCGGCACGGGCAGGTTAGCGCCGCGGTCCAGCAGCAGCTTGATGATCTCGTAGCTGTCGCGGTGCGCCGCCAGGATCAGCGGCGTGATGTCCGCCGTGAACGTCGCCGTCTCCGGCGGCAGCGCCTCCCAGCTCTGTAACACATCCACGTTACTTGATTAAGCATGAGCCGGCTGCGATATACCTATAAAGTCCGAAGCTGAACTACTTACGTTGGGCTCGCCGGGCTTCTTGGTGCGCTCTTCGTGGTCCAGTAACGCTTCCACGGCCTCCACGAATTCTTCGGAGATGGCGTGCAGCAACGCGTCGCGCGTCTCCACCCCGAACTCCAGCAGTAGCTCCACCATCTCCAAGTTCTCATTGTCGATGGCCATGAGCAGTGCGGAGCGGCCCAGCGGGTCCACGCAGTCCACGTTGATGTGACCGGTGTCGCGCGCGCGCTGCAGCACGCGCCTCGTGCCCGCCACGTCGCCCCGCTCCACGCCCAGCAGGAACTTCTTCTCCTCCAGCGACAGCACGGCCATCTCCTGGTGCGGCCGCACCACATTCTCTTCCTCCGTCATACCATGTATACTGTGGCGCTACAGATGACAGCGAATATCATAAACAACCACGCCTCACGAATACTTTTTAGATTAAGTTAGAGAAATGAAACGTTAGTAGCTGATTCTCTTGTACCTACTATATCAAAGGACACGTTCATCTTTGAGGTCGCGTCGCCGGGCCTCGGCGTGAAGGCACTCGCTAGGTACCAGTCCACGCCTTCAATAATACAGTCTTACCTTGTAAAGGAAATCAAGTTACGAGCTTTTGTAGACGGTGACCGAACCGAACTAAGGGGCAATAAATTGTCTACGTTGTAAGTATAGCTACTAGGTACCTAGGTATACCGCACCTTGTGTATTCGTGATCGTAATATCCAAAGCGAAATAAATAATTTCATCGAACTCGCCCTGGGAATTCTTCGACTAGATAAAGCTAATGAAATGAGTCGTGTATCGCTCGTAAAGGATATATTGTTATGAGATAGATACCTACGTTCTGCATGTACACATTCTAGAAACTCTACGGTCTCGTCACGACGTTAGCGAGGCTTCGGCTCGTGAGCAGTTACTGTGATCTCTTACTCTCAGAAACTAGCCGAAATCTCTATGTTCTTCCTACTAATGTGAAATAAAGCCGTCAGCTTACGTTGTTGTGAGTCGGTACTATATGTGCGACAGTACGTGTCCAATTCTAATGGAATTTTGACGCTCGAGAGTAACATTGTATATAATAACGAGGGCACGTAGCGAACTTGCGAAATGCGATAGCGCTGTCAGGAAGGCTGGCGCACGTAGAGTGTGCATGCACGCTGTCCGGCGGGCGCTGCGGACGCTGGGGGCGCCGGGCGCCGCGCCGGGCCAGGCGCCGGCCGGGGCGCAGCACGTGAGCGCTGCTACTCATTATGCAAATGGGTCGCGGGGTGGAGGCGGGCGGCGCACCTCGCCGCACGCTTGCTAACCTACGCTATCTTCACTGCCGCACGGCTTTATCGTTCGTAAAAGTCGGCGACGTTTTACAACCGGCCTCCGCAAACCGGAGCAGGCGCTATCGCCGGACCACCCGCACCGGCCCGTCACTCATAGCTCGCTATTGTAAAGCTATAAACCGGCAACAGAGCCGGTCGCCGAGCGCCGAGCGCCGTGACTTGTTCTCGCGTAAATGTTTACGCGTAGCCTCCAATTCCGCGGTACGAGAAATTTGCTGCTATATACTTAAATTAAACGTTTTTATTGTTTTTTTATTGATAGGTGAGGAGCTCGTGCAACTGCGAATTAACTATCCGACTATATAAGCTGGTCAAAAGACAACAAGAAATCAATACATATATCGTTTAATATAATATGTTAAGTACACACTTACACACGTATACACGTGTAGACACGGAGTAACCTCTCACAGTGGCTTCGAGACCTTATTGCTAAACTTTCAGACGCGATACGATTTCAAATAAGGTGCGAACAAACAACTTGCAAAAGTGTGGAGGAGCTGCGACTCCTCCACACTTTGAAGACACGACAAATAACCGAATGTGCGACACATTGTTATACTGAAAATAAGTTGATGCGAAACGGCAAATTGTACCAAACCCAATGCTGAGTGCAAAGCAGTGAAGGATCTACTCAGTAGGTACTCGTACAGAGACCCTGAACCTCGAGTGCGAAGGAGGCGAGACCGCGGGTGCGAGGGTGACATATTCCATGATTAGGGTCACCACTTCATCTAGAAAAACACTTTCAGGGGGAACTAAAAGTCACTTTGAGGAAACAAAAGAGAATACTGAAGTAGTAAAAGGTACAATTTACAAGTAATCGTAAACATTGAGCGATATTTATGACGCTTTTCTCTTTGGTTGAGTTTATTTATGTATATATAAAGAGAAATAAGTACAACAAATACGCTCAATACTTTCCGAGCGCCTGTTTTAAATCAACTTTAGTAAAGTGTATCTGGTGGCGGGGCGAGCCAGGCGCCCGGAAGATTGGTAACATTCTAAATAACCTCATTTGCATGTCAAAAGACTTCCATACTTCACCTTCAAATTGTGCAGATATTAACTTTTACAGCGTGACTCAGCAATGGCTCGATATTAAAGAAAGCTTTCTTTTTCCTTTTAAAGCTGTATATACCCACCGAGCAATAACGCTAACATAATTTATCTAAGTTGTCGGTTTCCATCATTTAAACTAACAACATATTTAAGAACGTTGATAACCAATAATAATATTATTATCACAGCTGTTCGATCTCCACAAAAGCCTTCATCCCGAAAAACTAAAAATCAGCTCGATTAATGTCCGGTATAACGCGTCAGAGCGAAGCGAACGTTCTCATTTAATCGGACCATTTGGTGACAAAAACTTAGTCGACGAGGCAAAGTGCTTAAAAGCTTAACTTTTGCTCGTCACATGTACGTACGAGTAAGTAGGTATGGTGTCATGCGTCGACCCTCCGCTCTAATCTATTCGAACATTTGTCTTTTCGCTAAACGGGATCATTTGCGGCCGAACCGCGATCTGCCACTTGACATTGGAATCGGATAAGTTTAACCTGCGCCATTCCATATTCCAAGCAGACGAAAACAACTTGTGAAATTCTGACAGCCACTGGAACATAAAGAATCATCTCATATCATCGCTGAAAAAACTGTAAATTCCAGTAAATTTTTTTGAATAAGAAATTTGGGAGAAAATCTTTACATTCTCAAATGTCCAAAGTTTCGTTAAACTTAGCCCCTTGTACATACACACGCTTCAAAGCTTTGTTTAATGCAGCGTAATAGAGCCTCACTCTAAAGAATTTTTCAATTACCGAACTTTTAACTTGAAAGCTACTTCTACCGATGTTACAACCTAAGTTAGACAAAGTTTACTTTTATGAGTTATATTAGAATATAGACACACAAAGTACCTTCTCGAAATTGGCCTCTGACTTTATACGAACCTAAACTATCTATTCAAGTAGAGTGCTTAGGTACTCTCTAATAAATGATGTCCTTTACGTAGCAGGTACCGGCGCGCGACGCTCGGCGTACACTAGCACACGACGACCAACGAGTATACAACTACACGGAGCGACACCAGCACACGACCCACTGAAGCACACTTACTACCTATCCTAATATCTACAAAAATATTACAATATTATAATGCTTAAGTTCCGACAGCTCGCTACAGCATCATCCGTCTTCTCTCTCCATTGACTTTATAGCCAAATGGAAAGATAAACAAACCAAGCAGATACGAAATTTACATATCCATGGACGAACATGGCTACGGTCGGGGCCAAAAATAAAAAAAATAACATATCCGTAAATCGGACGAAAAACATTCATACATGTATTTAGCAATATACTGTAGCGATTACTGATACAACTTCCATGTTGACCTGTAACCGAAAAATACTGAAGCAATATGTTCGCTACGTAGATATGCAATACTGCAACCGCTAAAGCTAATAATACATCATGCCATACGTAACTCAGGTGCACCTGCACACCTTGTATGCGTACCGCGGGGAGCCCTGCCTCTTCTGGAAGAAAAGCACACTAACTATACCTATCGCTAGGTTAGGATGAGGAGCACGACTATGACGCAGACAGATAGAGCAGGCGTGAGCACAGGTCCTGCCGGCGGGCAGGTGTGGCGGCATACCTTGACCTTGTTGTCTAGCGGGCGCGGCTCGGGCGCCAGCAGCGCGCCCAGCTCCACGCGGCAGGTGGAGGGGCGCCGCGCGTCGCCGCCGCCGCCGCCGCTGCCACCCGACATCTCCGAGCCGCCGCTCTCTGCGCACACACACTACCGTCAGCGGCGGCCGCGCATTGCGCGCGCCCGCTCCGCTCCCGCTGGCGAGAGCGGCCGCAGCGACGAGTCACCACAGCGCAATGCGGACGGGATATATTTAGCGAGGGCGGGCGGCGAACTGCGAGCGAAGGCGCGCTCTCGCAGGGCGCCGCACGCGCTTCGCGTACTCACCGGCGCCGGAGCCGCCGCGCGCGCCATCCTTAGTGCGCTCCGTGAACTGAAACAGAACGAGATGTGAGAGGAAACCGTGAAAACGCGTGCGTTGTCCGGCAGAGGGCGCTTACCTGCACGCGGCGGTCGCGGCGCGCGGCGATCTGCCGCGAGTGGCGCCGCAGAGCCTCCAGCGTGCCAGTTGCCGCCGCTCACTGCAGCTCGCTCTGCTCACTGCTGCTCGCTCCGCTCACACCACTTGTTGGTCGCTCCTCGCGTCCGATCTGCAAACCGTTCGAACATGAGTTCAAAGCTCTTTATTTATTGTTATTGCATCGTAAAATATTTTTGTGTACAGATGTGGATACGTTGCCGTGTCGTAAAAGTTCCGCGTTAATTTTGCACTCCGTGTCTACCGGTAGTGAGTGAACACCGCCGCCATCATACACTCCTCTCCGGGTATCTGGCTTCATTGACGTTTGTTTACACATATGTATTTTTTACTAAAACATAGGTACATCATAATCATAAATTATAAATGTTCACAGTATATAGCTATGCCTACACGCTTACTTACCTATATGATTTTTCGATATGAAAAATAGCAGGTGTATGAAGAGTATCGTGTAAGAACATTTTTAACGTCAACAAAACTCTATCTAAGGATTGCTATCAGTAAGCTATGCAAAGCTGATCTTGTTATTCTTATAAACATTCCCCATATATTCCCCCCCAAACATGTCCAAATAATCTTGATTGCTAAGGTTAACACCATTAATAGACCATAATTCTTTGTTACCTTCTGGTAACAAACACTAATTAAATTTTAGACATAGATATCAACAACAATATATACAATAATTGAAAAACTATTTCATTACCTTTCTAATGATATGAAATACAGTTTAAAAAAAATACCCTTGAAAGATTTTAGATTAGAGCACAAAACCCAACAAACGGGCAAAATTACCAAATTTCAGTGCAACCGCGTTCAGTAGCAATAGCCAATTTCTAAAGTACTTTTTTAAGAAAGCGATCATCGCGCTCTGATCGTCCCGTCACCGTCCAAGTCCTGTTTGCGAAATGTACACACGGGCACACCTCTGGTATATCCGACGAACAGGAAAGTAACTTAAATTTTGATATTTTGATAATGGCCTGCTTCGAGCAAGGCAATAACTGGAACGGCTTCAGCAGATGTGGTATCCATATTTTTTCAGTAAATCCTTATGAGCGAGAAGAGATGTTATCACGTTGACGACAACTGATTAAAAATTCAAGAAAACTACCTTTTTATACCTGCTGGTAAGGAAGCACCCTTACCAGCAGATATAAAAAGGTCGTTTGAGACTACGCATACGGGTGAATTTAGGGAATTTGGTGTACGGTTGGTTTTTGTATGTTACTCGCTTTAATTTTGGTGGCTAGTGGTTTGTACTCAATATCTTTAGACTTTAACGGTACTATGAATATATGGATTCAATGAAAAACTTTTTCCATAACAAGTTTTTATCACGCTTTTCGAGCTTGTACTGACCAAGACCAAAGCGCTCAAACACGATGGAGTAGTCTTGTTACGCACACTAGTTACTCTATCGTTAGACCAGCTCCGTGGTACCATATTAATGCATTATTATCCAAGTTACGCAGGTATACCAAATTTAAGCCTAATCGGATATGGGTGGTTTTTTTTTTCAATATCCATTTACCCTAAATAATTATACACTCGGCGGCTGACTTTGCCTCGACATAATAATGTCACAGGCTTTCGATGGAGTTAGGCTAGAAGGTTTTTCAAATGAATTACTACATATTTATCCAAACTTCTTAACCAAAATAAATAAAATAACTGACAGGAGTGAACCTCATGGCAGTATGATGGGTCTCACTCACTACCTCATTTGCAGCCGATGTCCCCGTGTCAGGAGTTCACTTAAATGTTGATACGATTTTGATCAACGTTTGACCATTCTTTCACTAGAGCACCCTTTAACTCGTTTGAGGAGCTGAGAGCGTTGTCTTACTATACTGCAAGTTAGTTGGCCTCTTCATGCATACCCCATATACATTGATCCCTCTTTAAGGAGTGACTGGAGAGGCGCCACGGTGTTCTCATCCTGACCTTTTTTTTTTTCTTTGACCTTTCACCTTAGTCCATGGGATCTATCCGGAGCGAGATAATGGGATGTGGTCGCCTTTTACTGCGAAGCTGTAATGCTAGCGAAGAAAATGACCGCAACCGTCAAGGAACGGATATCCTCACGCCCCAGCCACTGCCACAGGAAATGCCCCCAGGAAAGGCGCAGAGGACAAGCGGACGACGAGCAATGGGTAGCTCGGCATCCGGTCGTCCGGCCCCCGTAAAAGTCTAACACGCCCTCTTGCTCTACCCTAAAGCTGGAGAAGTCATTGAATGATTTCCAACCTCAATAAAAAATGTGTGATAATAAAGAAAACGAGTTAAAAAAAAACTGGGCAAGTGCGAGTCCGACTCGCGCCCTGAGGGTTCCGTACAAACTTACATAAGAAACAGTTAAATTCCCGAATGGAGTCTCAAAGATTTTTCCGAATCGTTATTTTGCATTTTGTGTATTTGTTTTTTTGTAGTGACGCATCAATAAATTTACAGTTTTCAGATTTATTCCTGTAACTTTGTTATAAGACCTTACTTTATGCTAAATTTCAGGATACTGGGTGAACGGGAAGTACCCTATGAATTTTGATTTCCTTGAGGGTGTCGAAATAGACGTTTTTTGTGACATAAACGGCTGTATCTCTTTTTTCACAGCTTCAAGAGACCACAAACTTAAGTAAATGGTTTTAATTTCTACTCGATACCTGCACGCGTTCTCGGGATAAAGGGTCTTGACTGACAGACAGACAGACACAGACGGATAATAAAGTGATCCTTTAGGGGTTTTTTTTTTTTGGGTGGGGAAGTCATCCTAATGACATCCCCACTCTTGGGCGGAACGGGAGATAGTGTCAGACTCTTACTGACTAAAAACCCACTCCTGTTCCTTCGTTGCCTTCGTCCCAGGGCCCCGGGTTTCGCTTTCACACTACCCGTGGCCCCAGTAGGCTTCGACCCTGCTGGGCCCCTACGATTTGCTGACATCTCCTTGAGGCGCGCGTGGAACAAAACGCGCCGTCGACGACTTGGGCTCGGTCCGGACGGTTACCGGACGGTCAGACGGCGAGCCACCCATTGCTCGGCATCTGCAAGCCCGCGCCTACGGTGGCCGGAAATCGGGATCGGAATCCCGGCGGCGGTTGGAGCGTAAGGACCGTTGCCTCACGCGATCGGCCGCCTCCTTAGCTAGCATTACTGCTTCGCAGAAGGAATCCTTTAGGGGTTCCGTTTTTTCCTTTTGAGGTACGGAACCCTAAAAATAGCGTAAATATTTTGTTGGTGGCGCAACGCGTTGAAATATAGAATAAATAGTGAAGCTAGCGATGAGGACAGTATTTTAACACCGGAAGAGTTAAAACAAAAGTAATTAATGCAGAATTAGTTTCCTCCCTGAGAAGTCTTAGGAGAAATATTTGGAAGCATTCCAGCATGTTTTCAATTAAATGGGACATATAAAGGGCGCGAAAACTTTTTCAGTGACTGCTACTCGTGGCAATCATTAATAATATGGAGTATTTACTCAATGTTAAAAGCCACTATAAAAACAAAACATAACATGCAAAAACTCATTTAATTCCTAAAAAGAATATCAGTTGGACACAAATCTAAAAAGAAAATTCGTGAATGCACAAAAACGGGTTGATTTTACGAGATCATCGCAATAAAAGTTCATGACAGTCCTTAGGAGTAAAAAAAATAGTACAATATCAAAAATACTCCAAAAAATCCAGTAAAGTAAGTAAGCAAGTAATCCAATAAATCCAGCTACTACTCCTACTCTTTCTCTGTCCACGCAGTAAGGTTGTGGAACTCTCTTCCGCCTAGCATTCGAGATTTGCAAACAATTTCGCTCTTCAAAACTAAAGTAAAAGAGCACTATCTTTCCTCTCTATCGTGTTAATTATATATGTATATACATTATGTATTTATTTTTAGTAAAGGTATACATAGTATAGTATGTATAGTATATAAGTATTTATTATTTTTATTTAAGATTTCACATTCTCTTCTTCAATTACTGCTACACACTATTGTCTACTTTTCTTTTTATTTCTCCTTTCGCAGGTCTGCTGGAAGAAATTTCTTATTGGAAATAAGCAGTACCTTTGTACAATTTTTATCTGAATGTTTCTTCTTTCTGTATGTATTCGTGTGTACATAAATTATAAAATAAATAAATAAATAAATAAATACCCATCTTCTCAAAAGTGTAAGAGCATCAATTATACCTTGGTCATTGTTTTCGGAGAAATACGGCAACAACGCCCCGGTTGATGCCGGAGCCGACCTCACCACGTTAAAACGTCACGGCAAGTGGAAGCCGAATACTGTTAAATCTGCAAGCGTGTAGTGGAAATCGTGAGTTTTTCGTGGTCTGAGACCAAGGAACCGAGGTCTGTTTCAGACTCCATGCCCGTCCACTTCCAAAGTCTGTGTAATTATACAGAAAGCCAATCCGAGTCACCAGCATTCACTGTTGCTCCGTCACCGAAACAGGAACCTTGGCAGATAATCAAACTCAAGTTGATGCCGAATAAAACTGTAACTTTTATTTGCGCAATGGCAATAACTGTATGTATGTTTTAGTTTTAAAATGGTCATAATTCGATTCCTAAAGTTATTTCAATCTATTCGTGTTCATTGTTTAATATGTGTTCTCGCTGCTGAAGTGAAAAGTCGTGTTACATGAGAGCTAAGCTTTTTGCATCTCGTGCTTTTAAATCCCTCGCCACGCTCAGGATTTTGCTTTAGAATCACTGATTCAATCATAGATATCTCCGCTTATTCGGGACTCAAAGTCAGCACTCGCAGCAAAAAATATCTTATTAATTTACTTAGTTATTGGACAAATAATTATTTAGAATTTTTAACTAAATTATTTATCAAATTTAGGAGATCTTTTTTACGCTATAATTTGTAAGTACAAATGATGTCTCTTCGGAGCAAGTAGTGCGACTGTTGAGTCGTGATATGTACAAGGCTACCATCATGGAGCAGCTGCCATCTTATAATAATACTCCTTTACAGTGGATACCACCAGCCAGATACATTATAGCAAGTAGCTAATATTAACTATATAGCAAAATATGGTACCCTGCCTGGCAAGTGGTGCCCTATCTCTCATGTCGAACGACTTGTTTTGAGTTGAGTTTTCCAATCTCTTATTTTATTTCATCACAACACTAAAAGATTTTTACAATTCGAACCAGCAGTTCCTGGGATTAGCGCGTTCAGACCGACTATTCAGCTTTGTAATATTAAAAATTCGAAGTCAACCTGAAGTTATCAAAGTTCATGGAGTGCAGTATCATTAAACAACAATTTCATAGGTTAAGACCCAATAGACTTTTTTTGTAGTAGGAAATTTTAAAATAACTCCTCCCGGTCTGGGTGGAGCAAGAAGAGCACACCCTGTGTCAGACTTTTACTGACTAAAAGGGCAGTTGAAATAAGCTGTATTCCTTCAGTTTGCGTTCCAGGTCAAATAAAAAAAAAGAACAAATTGTTTATTTCGTTATTACACTTTATACAGAGTTATACGGTTGGTGGCGTCCCCTTTTAAGCACATAGATGCCTGTACCAGGAGGCGCCGCTCTTTTATATTATACAAGTGTAATAAGTTACAAGAGTGAAAAGGAATAATTAATAGTCTATTATACAGGTGCACGGTAAGCTTTTTGAACATTGCCGCAATAAGACTCAATAGCCTAACCTAACCATATACTCGTATAGCCTAACATAACCGTCAATCCTAATAACTAACCTAACCCAACCATACATTCATGAGGCTTAAAAGACTAATCCTACAAGATTTGAAACTGACAACTGACATATCAAGCATCACTAAGTTCTAATATACAATATAGGATGCTGAATGTAGTCATCATCGTCATCATCATGAGATACCATTTCAGCGAAAGGACGTCCACTGTTGGACATAGGTCTCCCCCAAGTGTCGCCTCAAGGAACGGTCCTGTGAGTCTCACATCCGCGGAAATGCGGTCCACTACTCTTACCTGGTCATCAGTGCACTTTGTAGAGTCTCCGATCTTGATTGGAGTGGGTGCTACATGGTTATTTACCATGACTTTGGTTTTGTCCATGTTTTATTTTTTAAGACCCACTCTTTCGGTAGCTCTACTGAGGTCATCGAGCATTGTACTGAGCTCTTCCGTAGTCTCAGCCATGACTACTACGGTAAACCGAAGGTTTTTTTTTTACGTGGGAAAATCATCTAATGACGAATCCCGCTCTTGGGCGGATCGGGAGATAGTGTTAGACTTTTACTGACTAAAAACCCACTCCTGTTCCTTCTTTGCCTTCATCCCGGGACGGGTTGTTTCGCTTTCATACTACTCGTGACCCAAGAAGGCTTCGACCCTGCTGCGCCCCTACGATTTGCTGACATCTCCCTGAGGCACGCGCAGTCGACTTGGGCTCGATCCGGATGGTTACCGGACGGTCGGGCGGCGAGACACCCATTACTCGCCGTCCACAAGCCCGCGCCTACGGTGGCTGGAAATCGGGACCGGCGGCGGCGATTGGGGCGTGTAGACCGTTGCCTCGCGCGATCAGCCGCCTCCTTTTCTAACATTACTGCTTCGCAGAAGGAAGCTACCGCCTACCACTCCTCCTCGTTCCGGGCCATGGCCTGTAGCAATGCCTGGCGCGAGAGATCACTGCCGCCGATCGCCCTCACGAGGACACGGCGGTGCTCTGCGCAGGCGGGGCACACCTCCACCGTAAACCGAAGGTGAGTTATGTACTCTCCATTTTCATTAATGCCTGGTCCACTCTAGTCCAGAATCTTGAAGACATCGTCCGTTTAACTACATTGCTTCGGACTGGCATTGTGGCGTTCTCGTACAAACACTTCAGCACTTCGATGTACCGATAGTCAATCTGGCACCGTTGGAGAGATTGCAGTAGAGCCCAAGTCTCGATCGAATCAAAAGCTTTCTCGTAGTCCACAAACGCTAAACAGAAAGGTAGATTATACTCCTCGTTCTTATGTATAATCTGCCGGAGCGTATGTATGTGGTCTACGGTACTGAAGCCGTAGACGAAGACGACGAACCTGCGCGCAAGAAGATTCGTGATGACTCTGGTAAACAGCTTGTAGGCATGGCTCTGAAGCGAGATGGGCCTGTAATTTGTAAGCAGAGCATTGTCACCCTTTTTAAAGAAAAGTATCACCACACCTCTACTCCATGCCTGTGGCGTCTTTCCCTCGAGTATGGCGGAATCGAACAACCCCTGAAGAGCCTTCAGGACCGGTTTTCCACCAGCCTTCATGAATTTGGCGGTAATTCCGTCACTGCCCGACACCTTTTTGTTTTTAAGCTACTTCAGAGTCATCCTAATCTTGTACAGTACAATGTTATCATAAGTAAACAGATTGCATGAGAAAAAGTACGAACGAGCGGATGACAAATTCTGTAGTTTTTAAGTGTATTTACTTAAATAAATAATTTCACAAACAATCGAACTAGGTAGGTACTATGTCATCATAAGTAAACATATTGCAAAAGAAAAAGAAAAATCAACTGAACGAAATTCCCGAATAAAGTTGAAAAACACTACACAGGGATCAATAGCCGAGATAAAGTCTTACAATAATTGCATTTCTATTCCTTCCGACAGTAGGTATTTGTACATATATTTCCTTAATTTCTGTAATTCATATCATACGGGTCGTTTGGTTTCAATAGCTCTCTTTCAATAAAACGACGACGTCTCTGACACGTGTGTGTGTACGGACTGTAGTATGGCTGCACTCATTCGAACTGAACAAAGGGCTCCAAATCCCTCAATTACTTTACTCAAATCCGGCCATTCCAAATCACGTTATAATTTTATATGTAAATGTACTTAAATTCAGAGCCATTTTCATTGTGCGGTTCCGATCTCATTTAAGCCACAAGTATCTCGAGCTATTATTTTGAATGTGTTTAACATCGTATGTTCTTGTGCAGGCCTGTCGCAACAAAGACATTGCGGCAGGCGATCCTATATAGTCCACGAGGTAGGTATATTCAATACAATGACATGCATTGACGCTCTAGCGTTTACATTGTACCCCTTTCTCATGTCAACTAGCGCTTAATGTATATTAACTAGTTTTTTTTTTCGTCAGCGGTTCCTTTCCGAATGATTTGATACATTTCGGTATTTTTCGTTTCGTCTTACGGTTAATAATTTCGCTGACACTTTATTCTGGTTGCACTGAATTTCCGAAGTCGGCCCTAACTAACTTAATATTCAGTGTGGACGTTCTCGATCGTCACGCAAACCGTCGCGATTCCCGAACTAATCCTGGAAAACGAAGTGCTGAGGGTCGGCAGCTCTACGGCAGGCGGCGGCGTTGCTACATGTGTCAGCTGTAAACTCAGCGATTTCAGCGAGCACGTCCGCTCGACACGCCGCGCTGCACGGCTGCCGTACCGCCGTGCCTCGCCGCGCCGTGCAGCGCAGAGCGTGAAGCGTGAAGAGCGCTCTTGCTGACACGTCGACACGATCTCACGCGCCGCCTCAAGCCTGCTCGCTTGTTCCCCTACACAACGAACGTTTTATGGTTCCTTCTTATAAAACCACACTTTCGCTAGGTTTAGAATTAATTGTACGCTTCAAATTATAATAAGCTTCTACGATAGTAGGGTCGTAATCATTGTATATACGTTAGTACGCCATTCCTCCGGAATGTTACAATATGACTATTGTAACCTGCCGGGGGACTGGCGTACGTAACTTACTCGTATCTAGGGAGAAAACATTACCAACTAACTATTTATGATTGACGCTACGTATAAAATACAAAACTAAATGCAAAACTACGACAATACTAAACTGATGGAGAAAAATAAAAATAGCGAACTAGAAGAAGAGAACTATTCAAGAAGCTAGGTACATACCTACACAATTGACTACAGCCATTGTATCACATTCATAACTTTCCTAAACACTATATTTTAACGTCTTAAAAGCTAGACTTCTTGAAGTTCATTTACGAAACATTCGTTCACAGTCTGCAAGTTTATAATATAAGCCGGCTCCACGGAGAACCAATCACATTCTTGAGCGTTCACTCGCAAAGTTCGAGAGGAAACTTAGCCGACAGGCGCTCCAGCCCCGCGGACACGGTATGAAATATATTGTAGCTGAACTTACACAAGTTTTCCACTTATCAGCAATATTAGGATTTGTCATTCTCCACCTCTACAGTCTAGTCTAGCTAATTGATATTTTTGTTAAATGCCTGTTACTCTCAAATTTTAATAATCTCGTAAGTGCTTGTTTCACAATTTTCTGCCAATTTAGCGAAACGGCACACACTCATAATAGCACTTATAACCTCGTTTGGAGAACGTAAAGCTATCAGGCGAGGTGATGGCTGCCGAACAAGCGGCGGAAGGGAACGCCATTATTACGCAATGTATCACGAAACAGCGCTTACAAATTAAATCCTTGTACAAAATATTAATCTTGACGCTAAGGGCGTACCGCGAAGAAAAATAAAATTGATTAGTTTCGCAAGAAAATACAGCCCCTATACCGTCTCTCGGGAATTTAAATGTTGCCATTTTCATAAAGAAATTGGAACTCTTTATTTTTTGCTTCGACAAGGAAAATAATATATCATTTAAGAGATGTCAGAAAATTACTTTTATGTTCTGAATTCCTGTACGCTCTGGAAATATAATAACCATTTTTTTACAAAATATAAACATGTTTACATACAAACATTGATCAAACACATGATTTTAAAAACCCTCGTCTCACTGCTCACGCCTCCTGCCCAGCACAACACACATACTAGTATAAATAAATGAAATAGCGCTTCATCAGACATTTGCTATTGTATTGAAAACATACGGATTCATTGTTCTCTGAATCAGATTAGATCTGACATCATAATAAAACCCAAAACTGTGGTTCGCTGTAAGTACGTGCATGTAGGTTGTTGTTGGTTACTGAACCTGCATAATGTAGCGAAAGGTCGCGTGTCGCGGCTACTCAATAGTCCACTCCCACTTAATGTGGGTTCCGTGGAACATTAGCAAGGGCAAGCCTGCAGGGACTGCGCGACCCGCCGGCAGCCACGACTGAGTTACTAACTATTTTAGTAAACTCACATATAGGTTACTTATGTAGCTTGGCAACAGGCAATCCATCTTTTAACGAACTCGTTCATTTTATAACCCTCTCCCGACTTGTTCGCATGACGGACGGTTAACCGCCTCATTGATGTAGTGGTCGGAGTGCGACCCGCGGAGCGTGAGGTCTTCAATTCAATTACCAGGTCGGTAACAGTGTTATAGGTTTTTCTCTTCGACCTAGTTTTACTGCAGAAGTGTGACTGTACGTAATCCTATGCAGCCCTTTAGGGATCGCTTGAACGTTCCGGAGTGATATCTCCGTGAACAGGTGGAAGCTCCCCCTATCCGCCTCTCCCCCCACGCCCTCCCTCCTCCCCTCTACGACGCCCGCGAGATGTAACGCGCTGTATTAGTAGCCGAGATTCACTGACGCTACACAACAATGGATCGTAATTTACAAGATCGTGTGATCTGAATGAACGGGTAACTAAGTAACTACGGAGGGCCCCTGAGTAATGTTCACTTGTAGAATGGCTGACGGTTAATTTTCATTGTTTGAGAGTATAAAAAATTAGAACACGTTTATGCAAGTAATATTTTAAACGGAATGGCTGTACGTAGATACATACAACATAGGCATTCAGTCCTACTTCTAAGATTTCCGTTTTTAGTTGATAGATAGGTAATCTATCTTTAATGTACAACAGAAAATCTTACAGCAGTAGTTTAAAGTTAACAGGTATAACCATTGACTAAGATTGTTCAACAGAGGAAGATAAGTAAAGATTAAGAGACAGAATATATACGTTAATAAACGCTCTGAAAGCGCGTCCTGGCACCGGCAGATGTGCGGACTCTGCGGTACAGGCGACCCCCGGCCGCCGGCCCAGGTCTGACGTGGCAAGGGTCCACTTATCACTGATTATCGGACTTTAACGAAGAATTTCGCAACTCTAATAATTAAAAAGTAAAATTCCTTTGGGAATTAAAAGATGAAGCACATTTAAATGTGTGTCTCAATAAAATTATCTAATGAGGCTCGCTGAGGCCGAGCGAGGGCACCTCGGGAGCTCGGATTAAAATTTTAAACAGGGATGTATAGATATGCGCGATCCAAAGTAATAAAATGAGCAAGTAATGAACGCCGCTCATGCTGCATACATTAACGCGGTCAGCACGGCCACGGACTGGGGCCAAGTAATTCAAAATCAGTATCTAACTAATCCAAAAATAGATATTTAATTTACCAATAAGTAGGTATTAACTACGGTGAATACTTCGAGCATATTTTGTATGATTACTGATTAGCTTAGTAGATACGCGCAGGTATACGAGTAACATTTGGAGTCAAACAACTAAGCCCAACAGTTAAGAATGGTAATAAAAAAATAATGTTTTCACCTGGAACGAAACTTCCCAAAATATTTACAGATTCCTCAATTTCGTAGGAAGAGCAGAATCCTCAACTTCGACTTGTGATGGAATACATTCTTTATGAACAGTTCTGAAACTTATTTTTATTTCAAATACAATATTCTTTTTATAGACAATGATAAAATTAAGAAACAATTCAATTTACAAAATTAAGTTAAAAGAGAACTTAAAAACGGAAGTTAAATGTAATGTATGCGGTACATCGAATGCAAATTAACATAAATGTTAAAATTCCTGTTGTTATTGTTTTGTATGAATTTATCTGAGCAAAAAGTCATATCACAGCAGGAATAAATTTATTTTTGTTCGGTTAATATCAATCAAATATCACTAACACAACATAATTAAAAGCTCTCAATTCGTTAGCGATATGGCTCCTTCCGCATTCTCTATAAGTTAATTATAGCTATGGATAAGTAAAAACCAGGCAAGTGCGAGTCGGTCTCGTGCTCTGTGGGTTCCGTACAAACTTTCCTATGATAACAGTTCGATTCCCGGATTGAGTCTCGAACATTTTTCGTTTTTTTTTTTGTGATGTAACTATGAATTCACAGTTTTTTTCCTATACTTATGCTATGAGACCTTGCTTCATGATTCAATTTCAGGATTCTCGGTTAATGAGAAGTACCCTATGAATTTTGATTCCCTTATATATAAATATACATTTATATATATGGGAATTATTTTTTGCGACATAAACAGCCGTATCAGTTTTTTAATTAATTTAGAAGTTTGATTTTTTCAGTTTTAAGGGACCGCAGACTTGAGTATACGGTTTTAATTTCAACTCCATACCTTCACGTATTCTAGACATAAAAGGTCTTGACAGACACACAGAAAAACGGACAGACAGACAGCTAGACAGACAGCTAGACAGACAGACCGACAGACAGACCGACAGACAGACAGACATACAGACAGACGGACAGCAAAGTAATCCTATAAGGGTTCCTTTTTTCCTTTTGAGGTACGGAACCCTAAAAATCAAGATGGCGCTATTTAATCAGTAAGTATATCTACTTGTGGATTAGAAGTGGTACAATTAAGTAACATCGATAAATAGCGTAGCGACGGTGAGGGGTGTTTGACAAACAAACAAGTAAAGACGACGGAAATAGTGTTATCACGGCATTAACGGTCGCCGAGTCGATCTTAACGCGTCGGCGGAAACAAGTTGGGGCTCTTTACAAGTCATTCAGTTAGCGATGTTACGACTTAAGTCGCTCAGATGTGCGACTTATGTCATGACTTTTACATAAACATTAGCTTACACTGAGCTTTTAGTGAGTCGGACACAGTAGAGCATGGCAAGCACCGAAAATTGAGCTTCTAGAGTATTACACGCAGCTGAGCACGGTACTGCACCAGTACCTGTACTTAGCAACGAGTCTAGTGCGTCTAACTCAACGCAATTTCGCTACTTATCTACACGTTTCTGCGCTTGGGCGGCTATCTGAGATATAGTTATCACTGCCCGCCGGTGCCCACGCACGTAGGCGTGTCTCCCATCTGAACTTATGACGTCAGCATTACTTGACGCACTTTTATATTCATTGAGTTATTGCCACCGTCCCCTCATCTAGGTTTCGCTGTCATCATGTTGATGTATCTTTATTCTGATGGACATTGATGCAAGCACAGCTGCTATGATTGGCGGGTTGTTTACAACTGCAGTCGCGTGCAACGAAATGTAGCAGAGATTAGATTTCAGAACTGTGGCCTACCACGAGCCATGTTTTTAATCAATCAATTTTACGACCAAAATTAGATTGTTTAAGGGATGGTGCTATAGCTACATCCCTTTTCTCGCTCGCACGACTAGCGTTTGAACACGTCATGGTAAGGCCCCTGTAGTTTTATAAGTTTCATTTCTATTGCTTTATTCACCAACCAGTGCACTGGTAGAGGATGCCTACGTCATTAAGTCCATTTATGTATCTTTTGTTGAAATAAATGAATGCATGTTTACAATGTACTTGTTTTGTTTAAGAAGTTAAATGATAAAGATAAAGGTTTTCTGTCACGCCCGCGTGCACTTTACCCAAATTGACTTACAAAGTAAACGAATGTCTTTATACTAACTTAAAGTAAACTTTATTTTACTCGAAGAAATGATAAGAAAACCATAGCAGGACTGTTACAATAGATCCTCTTTGTTGTAGAACATCGCAAAGATTTTTTTAAATATCTATTTCGTTGACTGATCCCTGTTGCTGCAGCTTGAAGACACACACCGCACGGTACGGGGTCCATGTTTAAATCTTATTCATTTTAAGATGGTACTTACACCACAGGCAAAGCATGTAGGTATACTAGTGTCAATTTATTTTTTTTTTCAATGTATTTTTCTTTATTTTCGTATGTGTGTTGTATTTCTTTATTTTTCGTATCATTCTTTTGTTGTACCACATACATATGTGTTTCATCTATCTAAGGCGCCATGTTTTACGCAACACCTGTAAGTGAACGTTGTTTGAGCACAACAGTATTCTGGCGGCGGTGAGGCGCTGCACAGCACTTAGCCAACGACGTTGGCTCACTAAAGGGACGGTTTGGGATCCCGAATGGATTTGTTACGACCATCGATAACACATTTAGATACTCGCAGTTTATAGCTCGCAGGCACCGAAACACTCCCGCCATGATATTATCATTATATTACAGTCAGAGTTCTTTTCAACATTCTCCAAAAAGAACATCAATTAAAACCAAAGAGAGAATAATTTATTATTCTTGGTGGCCAACTTGGCGCTCAGATCTGCTATTTAATTAAATAAATGAATGTCTTGAGCTACGCGCCGTCTTGTTTTGATTTTATTATGAGAAGCTTAATTAAGGAAACCTTATCGTACTCCAGTAGGGTCGCCTGCGAGCATCTCACGAGCCCTCTCGCACGTCCAAGCGGCTCTACCTAACTAGGATTTTAATCTAAAACCTACAAAAAGTCCCGACAGACGTTGTCTTCCCCGAATATTGGCCATAGGAAAATACAATTATGAATCCAGAAATTACGTCTTCCAATTGGGAATCTAAATCTTCCAGGGTTACAAAAACACAAAAATAAAAACAAAACGATTAAGCAGTTTAGGAGGACAGTAACACTTACAGAAAAATTATATAGCATATCATAGCATAGTCGGCCTTATAATGTTCCCACTGTTGGGACTCAGGCCTCCTCTCTAGGAGAGGGAAAAATTATATACATAGAAAGATATTTTTACTTAAATTTTATTTATTTACACGAATCATTTACATTAAAAAAATACTTAACTAACTATAATTACAGTAAAATCAAAAAATAATAACGAAAGCCCTGTACTAATTAGAACTAACTAAAAACCAAAGACATTAAATATATACTACCAATAGACAGGACATAGCGAACAAAATCGTAATCCGATACTTATTATCTAATGGTCATAAGTTTCTCAGTCTAATATGACACGTCAAGTCGTGTTTGTATCCGCTCTATGCACTAAAAGAAAATAATTTTCTGAAAAAATATGCCCAACCGCGCATAACGCTATTGCAAATCTTGCTATGGTAAAATGACTAGAACAAACCTTGGTTTATTTTCGTAAATATTTTTGGTATTTACGAAGTATTTAATTAGAATTCAATATTTTTTATAACCGCGTGGTGGATTACGGCCCGTTCCTTCTCTTAGAGAGGAGGCCTGAGTCCCAACAGTGGGAACATTATAAGGCCGACTTTTTTTTTTATTCGGTGGGAAAATCATCTTATGACAAAACTCGCTCTTGGGCGGAGCGCGAGATAGTGTTAGTTTACTGACTAAAAACCCACTCCTGTTTCTTCGTTGCCTTCGTCCCAGGGCCCCGGGTTTCGTTTTCACACTACCCATGGCCCCAGTAGGCTTCGACCCTGCTGGGCCCCTACGATTTGCTGACATCTCCCTGAGGCGCGCGTGGAACAATACGCCCCGTCGACGACTTGGGCTCGGTCCGGACGGCTACCGGACGGTCGGACGGCGGGCTACCCATTGCTCGCCTCCGCAAGCCCGCGCCTACAGTGGCCGGAAATCGGGAGGCCGGAAAGGCCGACTATGCTATGCTATTTTTTATAAATAGTTGCAGAACATTTTCGGATTTTGTGTTAACGCCATCTATTACTGAAAAGCTTAACCTCACATTATCATACACTGAGGCTCTACCACGAGCTTATAACGTGATAATTTTTTCGACTTAAACCGAACTGTTACAGGGATGGAGCTATATAGAGTGTATAGCTCCATCACTCTTTTTCGCTCGTACGAAAAACATTTGAACATGATCATGGTAAAGCCCCTGGCCACCTACCGAGCGATAGTTAAATAAATATAAATTTTGAACAATTTAATTCACGTGTTTGCTATTCAAAGCCAGATGGCGTCACTGAGGCATAGGATGACAGTTTTTCTTAGACATTTTTTCTGATAGCCGCTCTATTGTATCTCTTTAAATCTCTTTGCTAAAAACAAACTAAAATGTGGCGTCAAAAACACTTCCACAACGCTGTCAACTCGTAATGTGCCCTATAGACTGGCGGCATTGCCACGCTGTAG
The DNA here is from genome assembly GCA_949316375.1 of Mythimna vitellina. Taxonomy (NCBI): domain Eukaryota; kingdom Metazoa; phylum Arthropoda; class Insecta; order Lepidoptera; family Noctuidae; genus Mythimna; species Mythimna vitellina. The sequence goes on along the minus strand of OX438689.1, from coordinate 600,796 downwards.
GGCAATATTTATCCTCTGTCTGAGGTGAAAGTCAGCCATTGGGTCACGTGAATTATCAACAAGACGTTTCAACAGATCTTAATATTATTTATGTTATTACTTTATTATTATATTCAACTTGTGAGCACTCAATCAGGACCCCACAATCAGAGAGTTTCAACCCCAAACGGTTCAAAAATATAACTTCCAACAAGGTTATTATATTTCCACCGCTTGAGGTTCACCGCAGCCATGACGAGCTAAGATGGGATTGCGCAAGAGTACACAAGTAGCGTCTCGCACTAAAGGCCTACCCGTCTTCCATGAAAATAACGACATGCCGTCCGGTAACTTGCCATCGTTACGTGCCAAGTCATGGGGTTCCAATATGACTGGAAAGCCGTCGGTGACAAGAGCGTGTTGATATTCACGTGTCGCGCTAGGGAACCCGCACTTTGGCTACATGACAGACTGTGGTGTCCGAGGCTGTTGACGACTTCGCCACAGTGACAGCGATGAGGAGAACAACAGGGAGCGCCTAAACGTAAGGAAGCAGCGATGCGGAAAGTATTATAATTTTTTTTCTTGTACAGTAATGTGTGTAGCAAACCATCTATTTGATACCAAACTTGAAATATTATGTAAGTATTTTTATTAGTGGTCTTTACCAGACGCGTGGAGCGTTCAGACTAAGAAACTTGATTTTTCCAAATGTGATGAAGAGTTTAACTGCTACGAGGGTGTACCTTCGTGAACATCTCACATGTACACTTATTACGTTTATTAGGTAACACTTGTGCCATCTAATAAATGAAGAATAAAGAACGAACAGCATTCGCCTTAATAGACAATAAGAAAAATATTATTAGACACATTCTTAGAAAAGACAATTTATTCGGTTAGGATATCATTAAATTACTTATCTCTCTATACAAGGTTAGGTTATAATAAGATTAGAGTTCATCCTGGATCTACTCTAGAATAACGGGAAAAATAATAAAACACAAATATCCACTGACATGACCAAATTCATAATCCGTAATAGATTCAAAGTTCCGCAGAGAATCTTGACAACGGTGTCACGCTGCGTAGAGATCTACTACGAACATGTGGAGCTTTATTACGTATTCGTAGCCCTCAATTAGGGGTCTGCTGCGAGGTAGTGGTATACACTTAAGTTCCGTTAATTAATAGCCCATAAACTCTGCTCAGAGGTCTGCTACGTGTCCGTAAACTCAGCGTAGAGGGTTGCTACGAGTTCGTGGACCATGCGTAGAGGCCTGCTACGGGTTCGTAGACCCTGCGTAGGGGTCTGCTACGAGTTCGTAGACCTTGTGTAGTGGTCTGCTACGAAATCGTAGACCCTGCATAGGGGACTGCTACGTTTTCGTAGGCCTTGCGTAGAGGTCAGCTACGAGTTCGTAAACTCTCCGCTGAAGTTGGCTACGCTTCCGTAGGCTTTGCGTAGAAGTTGACGCTTATTTTTTGGAGGGAAATCATCAAATAGCCCACTCTGGGTAGAGCGAAAAGAAGGGTCAAAGTTTTACTAAGACCTACCCGTGTTCCGTCAGTTGTCATGTAACTCTTTCGAACAATGAGGTTGTTGTAGTACGGCGCGGTGGACGCTGTGGTTGAGCGATTGGCTGCTACACTGCGTGTCAAGGGTTCAATTCCCGCACGGAACAAATATTTGTGTGGCCTCCGGATAGTTGCTCCGGGTCTGGTGTCTAGTGTATGTGAGTTTACAAGTTGGTGAGCATCCACGATACTGGCATCAGCCGGTCAACTCAGCTGACAAGACTGGCTTCGTTATCGACGCTATCGTTGGTTGTGCGTAGAGCGACACTTGGCAGGCGTAAACATTTTTGCGCAAGCTTCATGATGTCCTTCTAAGATCAGGTGTTAGAATCTGTCATAGTTTTGATACAACCGGATAATTTAATAGAGAGAAAAAAGAAAAGTATTGTTAGTAGAACAATGTCGTCGTGTCGCGCCCTTATCAACCTGCGCCAGATGTGAGTGACGGCACGGCGGGCACTGACAGCGGCGAGCGAGCTGATCCTCGTCCTCCATCTTTTATAACACACTATCTAAAAGAATACGTTCTCTTTCGGATTCATTTATCATTGTAATGCTGCGTTGGCTAAGAGTGACCGTCTGCGAGGTTCAGTTGATGACTTTATTACAAAAGAACCGCCAACAAGTAATAACGGATAGTTCAATACTGCATACAACTTCAATTCCATGTACTTGTATATTTCTGATCATAATAATTATTAACTATTACTAGTGCGGTTCACCGCCAAGGATTGCTTCACTGCTCACCTAAGGTGGGATCGCAGTTAAGCACTAGTATATTTAATTTAAAAATATTGACATTAACTTCACGTAAGTCACTTGTCGATGCTACGAAGGAATTAATAGCTGAACAGCATAACAACATTACACTAACACACATTTCCCGCGAGAGCTGATTAGTTCATGTGAATATTTACTAATTAGTCAGCCTTACTTCGTTATCATTGAGTTGCTGTGTAGCTGTAGATAGCTCGGTAAGGAATGTTCTAAATCCACGGGAGCTAAATAAGTGAATTAAGTTATTCGCTATTTCGCGATTTTCTTATAATTGAAATAACTTACTGTAAATATAGTAAATTTTCTTTCACTAGTTAAAAGTACAAAAAACAAGACGTTAAGTACCTGTAATTTGTTCTTCGTGAATGGAATATGGTATTTTTAATAAGTAACCGCAATTATCAGTTTACAATCGCAAAAATGCAGATAACTTTTTAATTTGTCACCCATCGAAATGTAATAACATAACTGTAGTAAAAAAGAGTTTGGCTGAAACTTCAGAAAGACTTCGGAAACCAGGCTTTAGCAATTAGCTTAGAGGAAATCGCATGAGATCCTCGGAAATAATCCCTTAATAGTCCCGCGCCGACACCCGGGGGAGCTCGCCACGACGCGACGCGGCCAGAGCTCGGGACTGGACCTTGTGAAATGTAACTGAGTAGAAAAACTAATTCAATGTATAAGTTAAGTGGCGGCAGTACCACGAGCTGCTCAGCAGTACAACACACATTCTACTATTCTATTCCATTGCTTTGTTGTGTGTTGTCGTGAAACGAATCAGCTCACAACACAATCCCGACAGCACAATTTAAATATAACGAGTTTCCTTCCACTCGGGTATTAAACACACGACAGGATATTAAACGTTGTACAGAACCCGCCGCGGGGAGACAGCTCCGCCGCGTCTTCGGGTCAGCTGTTTTGTAATTGCTAAGTAAATTTTAATGAGCTCTAAGTTGTGCCTCCATTGTTTGATGGTCTTCAACCCAACTTTATGATTGAGGATCTTATTCAAATATAGTCAACCAATCAAAGCTACACGGATACATTTATATTTTACAGCCGAAACGTAAAATTAAATATCAGAGTCAGGGAGACGGTTTCGTAAGTAACTAGTTGAGAAACTTTTCCCAGTTACTGAACTCTAAACTGACAGGTTAACTAACTGAAAAGAATGTCTCAACTATTCCTCCGGCGGAACATTAAAAGACTTGTTTTTTTTTCGTTTGAAGTCGCCGGCGAGGGCGACCGGCGAGCGCTCCGTAAAAGCTTTACAAAAGATAAACGTATTAGTGCCGCGCAGCGCTCACCTGTACAACATGCATACACAACACTGAAACAACAAAGCGACATCGTCTATAAAAGTTATTTTTATTACTGCAAAGAGTACCTACGTGTATATTAGACGAGAACGTATGTTTGTGTGTACATGTGTAAACAGACGCAGTTTGTTCAATTTTCCGCTGTGCCGCGCTTGGTAACTGACAATGAAGCGCTATCTATTGAGTGTGTGGTGGTTGCGCCGCCGCGGGGACTCGGGGGCTCGGGAGCTCGGGGGTGGCTGCCAGCACGCTGACTCCCACGTGGGTCGTCGAAGGCGCTCGACAAAGGCATAGCCTCAATAAAAGGCAATTAACTTTTTTATAACATGATGCAGCTTTTTGCAAACGTCCTACCGCTTATCTATTGATTGAGAATACTGCTTCAAGTCTTGTTCGTTAACAGTAAAATGAGACCCACATGATAGGTCTTATTCCCATTAAATACGTCGGGTAATTGTTCAGCGCTGGAAATTAATTTGTGTTCCAGTGGTCCCTGGCGTCCGGCAAGCGCGGTGACAACTAATTGCTTTGGTAGATACATTAGTTGCGGTTGTTAAGAAGCGTAATTAATTCAGATTCCCAAGAATCCGGCTCGAAGGACCGAAAAGATGTATGCGTGGAATGGTTCGTACACAACTTGGATGTTAGCTTGAACAGTCACTGCTAGCCAAAGAAGATCTGATTTATTACACACCTTTAACTACCGTAACTTATGCTATACAATTAATGTATCAAGCGTGAATGATCGCTGATGAGTACAGTTGTGAATGCTAATTGTGTACTATCGCTTTACAGTATAATTCCTGCAAGACGACAAAATAGTGCTTACACGAGTACCACGTACGATACATGTCTCGTACTGCACATCTATCAGCAGACTGTCTCTATTCTTAGGTTTGATAATTAGCTGCGATTACAAGTTATGAGAGAACCAACTTTATCAAGTATTTATCGTTATTATAACTTGGAGCTTGTTACAGTTTGGCCAGTCTCATCTTAGTGACTGTACTCCCTAAAAAACATTTATAATTCACTCATCTAACTTTCAAATACGAAGCTTTATTATTTCATAACTGAAACGATTTGTTTTGTTAACGATTGTAACTTCTAAACAAATAGGCTTGAATCAAAACCACCGGCTTACTAAGAGAATGACTGTTGGCCATGCTCGCTCCGAGTGTGCATGTTGCGCGGCTAATTAGAGCTAGACTGCTTCAGTGCCAGATTAACGTTACATCTGACATGGAATGATCCTGACAGTGCCCCAAGTGAAAGGGGATCACGGTAATAAAATCAGTGTCGGCGGTAGGACGAGCGACGCTCGTATAACGTCATGTTATGGTGGCGCGGCCACTGATGCGCCGCGTGTTCCGGAGCCCGAGACCGCGTGACACACTTTCCCCCATGCTGCAAGGGGTGAAGCTAATATTTAGTAGGGTAGGCATGAAGCCACCGCGTACCTATGGCATCGTGCAAATGGCGTTCAATTTATGACATCTGAAGAATTATATACATAGAAAGATATTTTATTTTCGATTTACTGATTGTACTCTTACCAAATATCAATTTGTTCGCGTATAACGCGCTCTGTATTGCTAAAACGATCTCGAGATTATCGGGACAATATTTATCCGTTATAGGCCGACCGATGGCTCCGGCGGCGGCGCGCTGTGATTGGAGTAATGTAACTGTTGGGCAAGATTATTGATAGAGCTCAATAAACCACTGAGTAATAGCTTCAGGTAAACGGAGACTTCCATAATACATCACGAAAGCGCCAAGTAGTAAATATTTTGTTCCCAATACTGAGTAAAGATAGACACGAGGCTGAGAGTCAGAGCTACAAACTATGAAGTTTGTGACTCAAGCAGGAGCACACACATACACACACACACACACCTGTACAATATGGATATAAATCAGGTGTGTTTTTAAATCTGCTCATTTTATGCCGGTTTCGTCCGTTTCTCATTTTCTGTATCCGGGTACGTTGTACAGTGTTGTTCAATACAAAAGTTTTTATTCGTATTCAAAACCCGTTCGAGCTGGATTTTCTCATTTTTCGTTCGGATAGAGTCCTCAACTTGTTTGCAAACGATATGACACGAAGATGAGTCCCCGAGCGGCCGACTGCTAAACTTATACTTTAGTTTGCGAGTCTAAAATACAACATGAGTTTTGGTAAATCGTTACGATTGTATAAGCCAATCTAATTTGGAACGCGGAACATATTAAATTATGATTTTATGCACCGGTTTGTTATTCACTGCTCTCAGCTTGAAATTAATTTACAAGTTCCGTTTCAGTAAATTCCGCGAACATCGCTGGTATTGTTCCAGCTGGAGCGACCGCGGCGGTCACGGCGGTGAGCAAATAATGTAACGTGGGTTACCTATTAGTGGGAGTGCCTCGGGAGCCGGTAACCCTGGTAGTGGCAGGTGGAGCCCGCGGGCTGTCACCGAGTGTAAACAGTGGGGAGGCGGCGCGCGCCCGGGCCGCCGCGCTGCCGCTCCAGGACTGCGGGCGCGCGGCTGAGAGCGCGGCGCGGCGCGGCAGGCGCGCGGCACACGTGGCGCGTGGCGCGGCCGGTGCACGTGCAGGCGTGCGGCGTGCGCTCGGCTCCGCGCGCGCCTCGCACTGCCGCCCCGCGCCGCGCGCTATCGACGCCCGCCGCCGCCGCCCTCCGCCCTCGCTCTACCACACAGACACTCTCGGACATGTGCCGACACTGCCGACGGCCGCCGACTTCGCTGCCCAATTTCGATGCTATCAAATAACAATATATTATTATTTATTTCCGCACTTGAAACACCTCACAGTGTTCGATTATTTCTGAGCATGACTGCTTTCTTTGTGTTTTAGCTGAGTCAAGTTTTGGACTAAAAACATGTATTTCTTGCGAATTTATTATACACAGATCTGCAAAGTCTTAAGAATAGACTCAAAACTTTAACGCTTAAATTGTTAATGTCCTATATTATAATGCCGTCACACAAAACTTCGTTCCGCGCAGCTCGTCCAGCAGGACGCAGTCGAGATGCAGGTCGAGCGTGTTTAATGTGTTTATTGTGAATTGTGAACATTATATCAAGATATTACTGTCGTTCTTGGAAATCACCGCTATTGGAACTAGATCAGTTTCGCATTGTAATATGTACCTGAGTAATATCAACTAATTCGCACATAGCTCTGTATTCTGTACTATTCACCATAACGTAAGTCACAAGGATGTAGATTGTCAGCTGGATGTTAATGATAAATAGACTGTATGAGAGACAGCGAGTTCGCTTAACGAGCAGGAATAGGTGCGCGAGTGATAGGCGGCGCCGGGGGCGGCTGCAGGCAAGAGGCGACTTCCTTTGAGGAAGCGAGCGGACGCCGCAGAATTGGGGTCAACCTCCAATCGTTGCTATAAATTGAGCTCGAGCAGCACGTCCGAGCCGCCAGCCCGGCTGCTGCGCAACATTGTTCACTCGCACGCCGCTTTGTATGCAACACGTTAAGATGGTCATCACTTCGTGGTACATCGTAACGTGCACCAGTCTAACATCAACCAAATTTCCTGTCGGTACATGTACACATTGATTACTTATTTTACACTTATAAGTTATTCGATTACAAACAGCCTTTTATTTTGTGTGAACGTTAAGCGTTTGTCTGGTGTCCGTCTGTAAGACGGCGTGTGTTAGTTTCAGACCAGGATTGTGCCATATGAGGACAGAGAGGAACTCACCATCCTGATGGTCTAACGATCAACGCGACATTGATTGCCGCTGCGAGCGACCATCTACATATGTGATAATTCACGTGATTATGAACTTAGATGGTCACAACAGCAATAAGAAAACCCGCTATTGGACACATTCAAGACGGTATATCAGTTTAGGATATCATTAAATTACTTATAACTCTATATGCAAGGCTAGATTGTAGAATAGGGTCTATCTATTGGGTGTATACTAGAATAAGGGAAAATATAAATCGGCGGCTGGGCATCGAACCAGAATAGGAGAGGGCTAACAATGATTGCCATTTTTCACACTACTTTGGTCTTGAACTAAGTACACATGCGGATCGAACTTCTTACAATTCTAACACAAAGCTTTGGCTTTTTAACCGACTTCAAAAAGAAGGAGGTTATTAAGACAACGATGTTGTTTGATTATGAGCTCAACAGAGAAGACCTTTGCGGTAGATAGAGAGAATTTTGCGGAAGGTACTGTGCATGGGTGCTACATTATCACACAGCCGAATTGGTGAGCCGTTGTTGATAGGTGAGGGTGCACTCAGGCACACCTCAGGCACGAGGAATGATTACTTGACATATTTGTTTTTGATCAACCCTTATTAGAATAGAATAGAATTTTTAAACTTTATTATACACCAAAATATTAAGAATACTATGGATACAATGGCGGACTTATAGTGGTTTATCCAATAATTAAGAGACACAGGCACAATGGCGGACTTGCACAATCCTCTCGTAAAGACTGTTTATTGAATCCACTAATTATATTTCTAAAATAATCTAATTTAACTACTTGTACTAATCGTAATAATATTTAAATAGCCAATTTCAGTGATGTATTGTATTTTGTAATGATAAACACCTACTTGTTTGCGATGTTTTCTGTGTTTAAAAAAGACAAATTCCTGACTTACTCACTAACTCGACAACGCCCTCTGGGTCAAGCGTTTATGAGTTAGTTCCCTTAGACCTAGAACGCTGAAATGCACGAAGATGTTTTTTTAAATGAAATATACAAAGAATAAGAAAATCCTGTCAAGTGCGGGTCGAACTCGCGCACTGAGTGTTCCTTACAAACTTACCTATGAAATCAGTTTAATTCCCGAATTGAGTTATGAAGATTTTTCCGAATCGCAAAAAAGTTTTTTTTTTTGTGACGTTACTACAAATTTCCAGTTTTCAGATTTTTTCCCATAATTGTGCTATGAGACTTTGCTTCATGCTAAATTTCAGGACTCTAGTACAACGGGAAGTACTCTTTGGATTTTGATTCCCTCGAGAGTGTCGAAATATAAGTTTTTTGCGACATAAACGGCCGTATCTTTTTTTTCGTTAACTCAGAAGTTTGATTTTTTCACAGTTTCAACAGACCGCGGACCTGAGTATATGGTTATAATTTCAACTCGATACCTTCACGCGTTTCTGAGATAAAGGGTCTTGACATACAGACAGACAGACAAACAATAAAGTGATCCTATATGGGTTCCGTTTTCCTTTTGAGGTACGGAACCTTAAAAAATAACTTTTCAAAATTCACCCTCTGTGGAGAAACCTAGTTTGACACGCGTGACGCCGCTGCCAGAAGCTACTAAACCTAATAATTTGATTATTCTTAAAGGAACATTGGCTCCTACAACACTGTGGCTCTTGACCTAGTTTAGGAGGCAGCAGTTCGCATTTTAGTTTTGCCATTATGTACAACATTATGTCTGTAATTGTTCTGTGTACTAATTTGTTTAAATTGTAAAATATTATTAAATCGTAAATTGTACAAATAAACAAATTATTATTAACGCTGTAGGCATAAACTACCCGTCCAGCAAGGGTGGTGAACGGATGACATGGCAGGTGCGTTTGACGGTAGTGGTTAAAAGGGTTGTTCAATTTTGTGGACGAAAACCCGGTATTCAAGCGGTCCAAGTGCCTAGTATAACAATGCTAAGTATAACCTACCTCATGTAGTACGTATATGGTAAGATTGTGACTGCTATAATGTAGGTGATGGTTAGGGGATGCCGGTTCGGTGCCGGCTGAGTGCCGGCGGCGGCGGCGGCGCGCGATGCTAATGGTAAGCTCCTTTTTGCTCAACATCCGTAGCTCGTGAATAATTTGTATTACTTCATTTGTCAAAGTAATGTTCGTTCCGAGCTTTGCGTTCTGACAAACCTACGTGTAGGCGTGCACGTACATTGAGCGGCCGAGGTTCCCTCGGTGATGTACGAGCCGAGCGTGGCGCCCCGTCTCTTGTCCGCCCGCCCTAACAGCTGTCGTCGCAGTTAATGTTTTCCGGCGACACAGTAAGTATTATCTTAACTGACATAAATGTGATTAACAGACTTCAAAAAAAAGGAGGAGGTTATCAATTCGGTTGTATTTTTTTTATGTTTGTTACCTCATAACTCCGTCTTTATGAACCGATTTGCAATTTCTTTTCCCCTTAAAGGATATGCTTCCATATTGGTCCCATTTTTTCAAAATCATGTTCTTATGATGGAACCCATGAGGAATTGAGAGAACTCCTTAAATATTATAGGCAACCATACAGTGATTTTAGTATTTTCATCGAGGACTTAAGCATTTACAGTCAAAAAGTAACATTTGATGATATATAACTGATGAAAAAGACTAGAAATGGTCAACAGAACTTCACCCACATAGATAACAGGATGAAGATAGCTAAGCGACTATGACAATACACATAAATAAATGGTTCTGAATAGTTATGTTGAAAATAGTATCTTCAAAGTGACCTGATGATGATGATGATGATGGAGCCGAAAGATCGGTAACGGCATTCCGTAATTAATCAATGCATCCTAGCCGTGTTTGGGCTTATTAGAATTGCCATGAGATGCAACATGGCTATAAGGTAAGGTAAGGTATGGAGCCGGAAGGTACAAGGTAGACACGGGAGCTTCATATTAAAACAATGTATCTTAGCAGTGTTCGGGTTAGTTGGATTTGTCATGAGGAATAGGCACTCTGGTTATAAGTGTATCGAAACTAAAAAGTGTGAAATAATAAAATAACTTTAATTTCAGAAATCGGTGTTAAAAAAGAAAAAAAACGATACCGAGAAACCGACTTCCGAAATTAAAGTTATTTTGATCATTTTAGTGTTTTTTTAGTGAAGTCGAAGTTAATTTTTTATTATTTTTATTACCATCACATAAATATGTATGTATAGGTTCTTCCGGCAATCTGTATAATTCAGGTATTCTATACAATACCTAGGCAATGTATGAAATATTATGAATATTATTATCCATTACATGCTTTACCTAGGTATAATGTAGGTATACAATTCCTAGGGATTGTATAGAGTACCTGCTGGTCCATCGGCAATGTGTAAAATAAATAGTTTTTGATCTATATTTAATTACTTATCAATTTTAACTAACGTACCTTTAAAATGACGGGCAAATGAAAAATATTTTATTACTTTAAATCAATGTGGGGAAAGAAATTTTAGGGCACCCCGACACGGATAGGTCAGGTTAGAATTAGAAGGCTTAGGCGCGAGCGGTGCAGAGCTACCGCTTAGCCTTCGTGGTTAATTTTTTTTATAACTACCCAGAATTAGGAGCCTTACTTTAAACCATGTGGACAGAAATAGGACCTGCCCGGACCTGTCCGAGTCCGGGTGCCTTAAAATTACGTCACCTCCTTCCCTGCTTACGTCTTTTACACACATTACCGGCTGCGCATTCGGTGTTGTATAGAATACTGCAAAGTATAAAATAAACAATATTTCATACATTACTTACACGTTTTTGATATTCTATAAAATGCGTAGGAATTTTACAGAATATCAGATTATACAGATTGCCGGTAATATACATATTATGTTTATATATTGTGTGCCGTGCACATAAATTTATTAGTGTTTTTCTATATCCCAAAATGTCACTAAATTTATGGAAATATTGCACAGGCTATTGATTATGAATAAATGGCGATCAAATTGGAAAATAAACAACTGCGCGTAGTACTTCCTTGTAGCAAATGTTATGAATGATTGTTTCAATTATGAATTTACCGATTATGACGGACAATTTTGGGATTTCGTATTTTTTTTACTTTTGACTACACAAATATGATCAGTAATGGGAACGGACAGAGCTCCAGTTTTTTGTACTAATTAAAAAATAGCAGTGTTTATATATCGGTCATACCTAAGGTTGGCTGTAAGAAAACCCAATAGTGGGTTGAGCTAGCCTGTGTACATCACCTGTCCTATTTTTTAACTGTAATACTTATAAACAATAAAGAATATAAATACTGAAATATATTAAACATTAATAACACACACAAACATCATGATCGGATTTTGCAAGTTATTATAAAATCGGATCTTGATTTTTGAGTGTGTTTTGATAACGTTTACAGAGAGAGAGAGGCTATCATTTAACATTTTCCAATTAATTTTAATACTTTCAATTAAAATATACATTAGGATAGGTTTTTTGTAAGCACTTTTACTTTTAGATAGGTAAAAGTGGTCTTTCTTGGTGCCTTAATTAAGCTTTTAAAAATCCTCCGTACTATAGACAAGTAAACAATACCGTAACTTGTAGAACAGCGGGTCAGGTGGAAACAGAGATAACATTTACGTCGCGGATCATGTAACGTAAACAACGATCTCGCCGTAAAAGCGAAGCTTACTATAAAGAGGCCGGGGATTTGGACGCATAGGATGACGCGCCTGATCTGTGACTTATCCGCACAGATTTGCTTTTCCTATACTTGCCGTGTACGCTAAGGTTTGTATGCTTTCAGTTATCATCTACGATATAAACTTAAGAAACTTGCGTACTCAGCAAACTGAAACATTGGATTTGGAAATGAGGGATGAGCCCAAAGACCAGTCCAGCCCGCTTAGTTGTGATGAGGTACCACCGTGTAGGAACCTCGTCAACACTAAGGACTCAGCAGACTGTTGTCTTCATGCTACACAGTTAGTGTTTGTTAGTTAACTAAATGTATCGTAATGTTACCGCCTATGTACGTATCGATCGTTCCAGTAATTGTAACTGTACCCAAGTAAGGCAATGTTCCCGGGGGACGGTTTGTCCCACGTATGTGTTGGCTCTTTATTAATGGCGGTTCGCTCCTGACACAGATGGATGGCTGGCCACAAGTGACAGCTTGTATTCGCCTACCCTAAATGTTTAGACTGCATATACAAATACCAAGGTCTTAATCTAATAATGCGGGCAAATAAGACTCGCAAATCCGAAACCGCTAAGAAATTCGAGACACGAAATTCTGGTTAGTAGTTGTAATTTAAAACGACTTATCACGACTTTTCTCCAAAAGAGAAAAGAGGATTACGGAGGTGTTCAAATATAATCATAACACGTGATTTGATTACTTGACGACATCGGGGAGATTGAAGAAAATATCGGCGCGTTTAACAATTAATAAACCTATACCTAGATTTAATGATGTTGGCAACCAACGCAAGCTTCTGTTTTTAAACTAAAAATATTTTTTTGAAAATAAACAAATACATGCAGAACCACGTTGCAACACACACTTCTGACGCGATATTAAGCTCTATCGAAATGAGCAAAGTTTTCAGTAGATTATGAAACCCACTTACTTAGCGACTCCAATCAACTAGTCACATTATCATATTCGCTCGATACTGTTAGCATTTCAATACGTTTGGTAATAATAGTAGGTGAAATGGGATAAAATAAAAGATTCTGGGTCACGACTTCAAGAGCTTTTGCAGATTGGGGACTGAGACAAACGCGTTATCTGCCGCTGTCGGGAACCACGAGCGTGTGCCTGTGATATATGGCTTTGCATACGAACACGATGGCCCGATAATAACGCAAATCCGCCAAAATATAATAATAAACATTTTTCATTGTGCTCTATCTATAGACAACATGTGCAATATCGAGTCCAAAATACCTATACATATTTAGGCATTTCATGATTTTGGCATCATAGGTATAATATGTGTATTCATTCCGTGGAGATAAAACCCCAAATATTTCGGCACTTTCCGCAATATTTAGTCGGCAAAACTTAAGTTTAGTTAGGCGCAGTGGCGTAGCTTAGGGGCGTGCGGATGGGGACCACGGCCCTAGGCGGCACATGAAATGGGGTGGCAGGAAGCGCCAATTGAATAATTCGTAAAATGTAAAAATAAAAACTTAGATATTCGAAATCCAACCAAACTCACAAGTATTTTTTATTATGATACATATTGATTGAAAAGGAGGAGGTTAAGTTGAGAAATCTTTTATTGATTTTATAGAAACTAAAAACAAAGCTGCCGAAGGAATTAATGACATGATAGTAAGCAAAGCTAAAACTAACGGGCACGATATTGTGAATTTTAGAGGACAAGTTTTCGATAACGCTGCCACGATGGCTGGATGCCACACACGTGTGCAACAGCAGATAAAAGATATCAATGCCCGTGCTGAGTTTATTCCTTGCATTATTTAAACCTTGTTTGCCTACATGCAGCTGCAGTTGAAGTTGATTCCGTCACTTTCTTTGGCACGCTAGATCACTGTTTCACTTTTTTTTCTACGTCAACGTCACAGGTGGGAGGTTCTTCTTGCAGCCACTGGAAAGAGTTAAGGACGTCAGAGCGCTAAAGATGATGCTGAAAACTCCATTCGACATAATTACAAAGAAACATTGACTGCATTGAAAAAACTAATTGAACCAAATGAAAGTTTGAACGCACGTACGGATGCAGGAAGTTTATTAGTAGCTATGCAGACATTTTAATTTTTAAGTTACTTGAGCTTCTGTCATCCAATACTGCGTGAGAATGACTGAATATACAACAGTGTACTCAGAAAATAAATGCTTTGCAAACCTTATGACAAGAAAATCGAGAGGAATTTGTAAATGGAGCTCTCCAATATTCTAAAAGTTCATCCGAACAACTTGGAACGTCTTTCGAACCCCCAAAACGAATCAGGAGAATATATTTGATCGGACGGACGGAGACGGAGACGGACGGACGACGGAGACCTAGATGCTGCTTTATCGTACGAGAATGAACTGAGGCGAACAATGTTCACTTCAGTAGACAGAGTAATTGCTAAAATTCGTGATTGATTTAAACAGCTGCAAAATCTAGCGCAAAAATAGGCCTTTTAAATGCCTACAGTAATGCTTAGCTCTTAAGAACTTAACCTAAATCAAGTTCCTCAGGACATAAATTATACAGAAGAGTATCGACTTGAGCGCGCACGTCAACTAGAAACTAAAAAGGAACTCATTAAGTCTAGCTCCCTGGGCTTATTAAAATATATTATTCAGTTTAAACTAGAGGAAGGCTTACCCAATATAGTCGTAATGTTAAGTTTTTTTGACCTCTGCCATAAGTAATGCTAGTTCAAGTGAAAGAAGTATTTCAAAACTTAAATTAATCAAAAATTACTTAAGATACTACTTACGACCACTTACTATGTCCTCCTTATGATTAACAAATTTAGCCATTCTTGCCATAGAAAACGATATAAATGTTGAAAAAAGGACTTTGCGTTATAAAGCGCATAAAGTCTCAGTATACCACGTCATTAGTGCAGGTTTCATCAAAATAGGTTGACGGATTTACCTACTGATCTGCAGGCTGCAGTGGGTCTATTGCTTTTTATCAATTCAAGTTTATCTCAATAGCTATTATAAAAAATCGATGAATCCCGGCTAAAGGTCATATTTGGCGGTAATCTGAATTCTTAATCAAGCCCTTGATTATTAGTGGGAATAAATACTTTAATAGATTCTTGTTTGTTTTTTGTATGTACCTAGATATGTACCTAGTGTTAAGTTAATTATTTTAATAGATAAACTTCCTGGGAATTTCTGATGTAAGCATGTATGGAACAAAATATGTTCCTTCTGAAGCAGTGGTAGGTATAAGTTTATCTTGACTTTCAATAAGTTGTACGAACTACTACTTACATCCGTTAAATAAAATGTTTAGTGCGTTAATAATAAAAAACAAAGAGCAGCGTATTTCCGGTCAGCCGGAACCCACGCTACGCCACTGGTTAGGGGAGTCACCCTGGACCCGGTGCCACGTACCACGTAACTAATAGTGATAAGCAAGTACTTGTACAAATATTCATAAATATAGGAATAGATGCCAGTCAAAAACTATTCCTGCCTGCTTTACTTAAGTTTTCATAACATTAAAACATTGTTTTACAGTTTCCCGTATTGACTAAGTGAATAATAGTTTTAGGCACAGCACCAGCTCGGTGATGTCTCGCTAGCTCGGTATACAACACACATAAAACTGTTTACTCGTAAAACCACTTTTGAATTTCACAAAGCATTCCTGAACCCGAGCCGACTCACCGGACGGATTCAGCTGTAAAACCTTTCAGAACGGCTCAACTTAAGCCTGGTTACTGCCTAAGGGAATCAAATGGAGATGCTTCTTAATCCTTGCATCGTGGAGAACAAAGCTTTAATTGGTACCCAGCGACATCTGCACCTAGTTGAAGATCTAATGGACGTTTGTTCGTTTGTGTCGCACAACTCGCACAGCCCTCCGCACTGTACGTACTAACACAACTGAGTGTGTATACCTCGCAGCCCAACCTGTCCGCTCCTAATCGAAGTGCTCTGATAACGGTGACAGCTTCACGTAGACACGTCTGACGATGTGACTGAATAAACATGACGTGTCAATTTAATAAATTGTGGACGTGACGCCGCCTGCCGCCCGCCCCACACCACAATCAAATAATTTTCCATCGTTACGCTCGCTGGAGTCCTGGACGTTCGCCATGCGTTATGTGTGTGTATGTGTGCGTGTGTGTGTATTTATGAGTGAAGTGTGATGCGCGTGGCATGGCGTCGCGAGGCGTAGCGTAGTACACGGGCGCGAGCTAATGAGCGTGATCACCTCCCACAGCGACGTAAATGAGATAACTTGTCCCGCGTTCGCCGGAAATTGCTGAACATCGATAAGTTTTCCTCTTCAATAAATTGCATTGTGTTTCATATTGTTGAGATATTGGTTTTTGTTTTTAACGTAGCGAGGTTTCACTTACCATCTTTGATGGCCCTGTGGTTGGATTTTTTGAGTGTATAAACAATGATGTGCATATGCATCAAAGCGCCATCCCCCGCACACTAGCGCGTAGCAAGTGACGCGAATAGGATAATCTATAGGTAGAGGGTAGCATGGCCTCCTCTTTCTATCCGTCCTTAAGTGGAAGCTGGTACGGAAGGATATTAATAGAAGAAGTACTTACCCCTCTCTCAGCTTAACCTCGCCTTTAGAAAAAAACTGGGCAAATGCGAGTCGGACTCGCGCACTGAGGGTTCCGTACAAATTTACCTGTGAAAACAGTTCAATTTCCGCATCGAGTCTCAAAGATTTTTTGTGACGTAACTACAAATTTACAGTTTGCAGATTTTTTCCTATACTTATGCTATGAGACCTTGCTTCATGCAAAATTTTAGGATTTTAGGACCACGGGAAGTACCTTATGATTTTTTTTTACCTGAGAGTATTAAAATATACGTTTTTTACAATATAAATGGCCGTATCTTTTTTTTTGCTTTAATTTACAGTTTGATTTTTTCACAGCTTCAAGGGACTGCAGACTTGTGTATATGGTTTTTATTTCAACTCGATACTTCCACGCGTTCTGAGATATGTGATCTTCACAGACAGACAGACAGACGGACAACAAAGTGATTCTATAAGGGTTCCGTTTTTTCCTTTTAGAACCCTTAAAAACGACTTCCTTTGAAGTCAAAGTGTTTTTAATCAAATGTTCATAGAATTTACAAGCGACTCTAAAGCATTTGTGATTTCAATGTAGCCCACCAGCGGCGGTGGGGCGTCATTTGCAACGTCCCCCTGTTCACTCAAAAATTGCCCCCTACGCCCTCTGGATCAATACAAACAGATAGCTCTGCCTGAGAATAGGGACTTGTTAGAACCAAAAAGTTAAATCGTATCTTATTGAAATAAGAAATGCACGTCCGAACGAGCAAACTGTCGTGTTACCGTCCGGATAAGTAGTAGCTATAGGAGCAGATGTTATCGTGGTGGCGCATGGCCGAGTGGTGGTGGAGTGGTGGCGTGTGGTGGCGTGTGGTGGCGTGCGGCGGCGCGCGGCGGCGTGTGGTGGCGGGCGCCAGGCGGTGCACGGCGAGCTGGTGCGGGGCGCGCGGTGCACTGCTCTGCTGACCTACTTCGCGACGTTAATCGTATCACGTGAAAAAGCTTGCGTGTGCCGGTCGTCGACCCGCCACCGCGCCGGCAGCCGCCCTCAACCCCGCGCCACCGCCGCGGCCGTGCTCCCAAGCGACAATCCTTTTCCTGATGGAAGGCTACTCGGTGCCTTCCACCCTTGTTTTTTGTATGCCGTTACATGAACAACTCTTTAGTGAGACAAGACGAGCGGACACAAACAAGCAGTTTATTTTTTAAACCAATATTCCCAAACCCACCATTTATTACAACCTGCTCGCCCGCGACACCGAGCGCCTGAAAGTACTGGAAGTCATAATCGTTCCTAATGCAATGCAAGCACGCTGATCAGATAGTAGAGGCGCAGAGGGTCGATGAATTAAACTAAACATTATGATTACACGATTTCCTATTCTAATAGGTCAGTCCTGGACCCCGTCAGCCCATGGTCCCGACTCTAGACGATGCAGCAAAGAAAAGTAATAGATTTTTATCTATGTTACATGTGCTTACTAATACCAAACTTATGATACACTACTAACTTATAACAACAAACATTTCTCATTGCAGGACAAAGTTTATCTTACAAACTTTTAGTCGTTTTAATCCAAACTTCCGTACTAATATTATAAATGTGAAAGTTACTCTGTCTGTCTGTCTGTTACCCTTTCATGGTTAAACTATTGAAACGATTTTGATTATTTTTTTACGGAGGAAGCTTGAACTTCAAGGATAGACTTTTTAACATTTCAACATTCACGTGGACGAATCCGCTGGTAGGCGGTAATGCTTCATGTATATTTCCTCCAAGAACTCATATTACCTCATTAAGACGAAGTGGTATACTGTAGGTAAACCGAGCACTCGTCCACGAGCGCACTCTAACTCGTGTAAGGTTAAAGGAAAGGTGTGTAAGGAGTGGGAGAGCGCTGTCCAACACATTGCCCGAGGTCGCCCCGTGCACGTTCTATGGGATTTAAGTCTGGGCTGCGACCTGCCACCGCAAGCAGGTCAGACCGACGTTTTGAATATGTAACACATTGACCAAATGAGCACTACGTGGCCGCGCGTTATCGTGCATAGAATCAGATTCATTAGAATGATAATTTAAAACCTAAAAAAGTTTTTAAAGTCAAAAACACACTAAAAATACAAAATAACTTTAATTTTGGAAGTAGTAGTAGTAGTATTGCATCACTACTTACCATCAGATGGGATCGCAGTCAAGCACTAGTTTATATCAAATTAAAAAAAAAGTAGGTGTCAAAAATTACGAAACAAAATCAGAAACACAATTTGTTTTTGAAGTTGGATGTTTTTTTTTTACTTTTTAGTTGTGGTGATCCACAGCTAAAACCAAGTAGTGAGCAAGTTCTCTGCTAAGGTTACCATTATTCTGGTGGGAAATCGTTAAATGACTTCTCCTGCTCTAGGGTGAAGCGAGAGGACAGTTCAGACTTTTACTGACTAAAAGTGACCTATGTTCCTTTAGTAATGGAATTACTACAGAGTTATGACTTAACCAAACACACTAAAGTATCATCAAGATTAGTCAGTAAACCAAAAAGTTTTACGCGAATGCTCCAATAAATTAGAATTTGAACAAAATTGGTAAAAGAAATCAGGGTAAACTAGTGTGAACTTTCTACACCTGCGGTACACCTTCAGAACGTATTGGCGTATGTTATGAAATGGTGACCCACCAAAAACATTTCATGTAAAATGTTGCCAAGACGACCACATAAGGTTTGCCCTGTGAAAAAGATATCAGATCTCATGTAGAGCCAAGCTTCTGAATCTACAAAGCCTAACTTTACCGACCCTAACTTCACAAATTCTACATATCAGTAAAAATGTATGGCTTCGCAGTTTCGGAACCGTCGTGAAGGTGGTGCGAATATTTAGTTTCTGAAGTAAGTAACGAAACAGCCAAGCCATACATTTTTACTGATATGTAGAATTTGTGAAGTTAGGGTCGGTAGAGTTAGGCCGTGTTATGTGGTCGTCTTGGCAACATTTTACATGAAATGTTTTTGGTGGGATTTCAGTATTTTTTGTAAGTTTCTACAGTCCCGTGTAAACTTACATGTCCTAATTCATAAAATTGGTGAAAGTCTCATTCAAACATTCCCCCCTCCTCATTTTAGGGGATGAGGGGTAAAAGTTATAAGTTTATCTGGGGGCACGGTAGTGTTTTTTTGTATACTGAACTTTGTTTACATACCAAATTTCGGCATTCTAGCACTTCAGGAAGTACCCTAACATTTTGAAGTCTCATATAAACTTCTACTCCCCCATTTTAGGGGTTGTGGGAAGAAAGTTATAAGTTTATGAATTTTTTTGTTGGTTGTATAATAAACTTAGATTACATGCCGAATTTCAACATTCTAGCACTTCAGGAAGTAGCCAAACATTTTGATGGTCATCAGTGTGTCAGTGAGTGTGTCAGTGACGAAATCGGTGTATTTTAGATATCAATAGAATCTAAAGTATTACAGCTATTCAATTGAGACTTTGTATGTTTAATTAGTCTATCTATTATTGACATCGTATCCTGAGAATATGAACTATCTGATACATCGGAAACCAACTCTATGAGTTTTCAAAAAAACGACGAACCACTTCGAGAACAAGTAAATAGTGCCCTTGCGCTTCGCTTGGCTCGTCTTGGCGGGGGCTCTGCCGTACCCCCAGATAACAATAAGCCGACATGCGTTTTTTTTTAATATTGTAAACTATGTGCTTAACTGCGATCCCACTTGATGGTAAGCAGCAATGCAATCGTTGATGGTGAGGTGCACTAGTTTATTAAGAGCCTGTTAATCACACTTAGATTCCCACCAAAGACAAATGTTTGTATGAAGAAACCTACTATGATGCGGCCGAAGCCGCGGGCAGAAGCTAGTTTATCAATAATATGTATGTGTTTAGAAATATATAAGTATGTTTATCAGTTGTTTAGTACTTATAGCACAAGGTCTGCTTAGTTTGGGACTAGAAAGCGTTGTGTGAAAGTTGTTTATTATTATTATAAGTGAGAATCCTTTCTTTCAGGTAGGTTATTTTTTTTATTACCACCTGGGTTCCCCAAATTCCATGCAAAAGTCTTTCGAACTTTTTTTTACGAGGAAAATCATTCAATGACTTCTCACGCTCTTGGGCGGAGCGCGAGGGCGTGTCAGACTTTTACTAACTAAAACCCACTCTTATGTTCCTTCTTTGCCTTGCGTTCAGGATTTCCTTTCAGAAGCGAACCCATGGCCCCAAAAGGCTTCGACGCTGCTGGGCCCCTACGGTTTTGCTGACATCTCCTTGAGGTGCGCGTGGAACACTACTCGACTCAGGCTCGATGGACAGTTACCTTTCAAGCTGCTTTCTTATTCTATCTATCACGGGTTATTCACCACAGCCTTGAAGACACCTACATTGTAATCGCATGGGAAGACCGCAACAGCCAATTGTTCCAGTCCTTCGATGTACGCGGAATAAACGACAAGGCGAAACACTTAGTACGGACCGTAGAGGTTTCAACAACGTAAGGATGAATACCTACTCACCGTACGGCGGGTTGTCCGATGGTATAAATGAGATGGCGGATTCAAGTCATGCAATTCCCGCTCACACTCTCCAAAATTTAAAGGTCTATCTCAAAAGTTCCTCATCAGATCTTGAACAGATTTAAATTGGACCACCCGGCAGACAAAGTCTTCGAAACAAAAAAAGTAATCGTCAAAATTGGTTTGCATTCACGCTCAAACTAAAACTCAAAATTATTTATTTCACACTAGCAAACCCGGCGAACTCCGTTTCGCCACCAGATAGTTTCGTTTTATGTTTTTTTTTGCTATAAACCTCACGGAGCCCGAGACCTTTCCAACGAATGCAAAACCGTGGAAATCGGTTCGTGCGTTCTGGAGTTATAGCGTCAGGAAGGAAAACCCGACTTATTTTTATATAGTAGATAGGCCTACATGGGCACTTATAAAACATCAGAAGCTAGCACACGGTTTCCGTTGGTCGTTTCCTATGGTGATGAACCGGCAAGAAACTCCATAGTAATTTTTAAAAAATGATTGTTCCTACAACATTTCCATATTACAATATCAATAGATATGCGAGGACAATGTAGACCGGTCAGTTTTGTACCCAAAAGCACAATAAAAATGATGCTTAATCTATGAATCAGCGGAGTCTAGTGTTATCACATTCACATTATAAAAAGAGGCGATAAAAAAAAAAAAAAAAAAAACCTATCAATAAATGATAGATGTATATAATAATAAATTACTAGTGAAATTAAGATGGCTGTGGTTTAAATAATATAAAAATCAATGTAAAAACTATGTCATAGGAGAGGAAAAAAAGTATTAACATAAATAATGAAGTTAAATCAATGATGGAGCAGTACAAAACAATGGATGACTATACGATAGTGCAGTTAATGCGCTAACAGAGAAGCCACATGTGCAGAAGTAGTCACTGCCAAACAAGCGTGTTTTCTGTTCATTTGGCGAAGATATCTCTGAACAAGATAAAAAACTTTCAAAAAAAGAGGAGGTTCTATAGTTTTAGATAACTATCACTAGTACAGCTATCGAAAAATTCAAAAACTTGTTAAATTAATGGCGAATGCAACCGATCAGAAAATAGTTTAATAATAGAGATGTACACTATCCCAAACCATATAATTTTCCAAAAACATTTCAAAAACTTTTTTTGTAAATGCTTGAATGCAGCTTCAGTTTCAAATAAATAGGTCAGACGTACCGTATTAAATTAGAGTTACATTTTTGGCTGAATCGATATTGCCTTAATATATCAACAATATACTATTGCAAAAAATGTACGAGTACTAGCAGAAATTGTTGAATTATGTTGGATAGCGTATTAAGATATTTATTTTTCAACACACTTCCTTGAAAACTGGCCCTTATTGCGCTACGATTATGTATGTTATTATTACGTATATTATTATGTATGTTAACCTCATGTTTTTTTTCATTTATCACAAAGATTTTATTTAATGTTAGGATGTATAACGTCTTCCACCTTTGTTGTCACAATTTTTGCACCTTTAATAAATAAACATTTTAATGACAAAAATACATTTCGTTCTATTATTGTATTTATTCGTAGGTGTATTAAAACAATCCGTTCATAATGAATTCGGCTTCGGACAAATGACCTTTCTCCTAAAGGAAGCAATATTGTGAAAAAAAATAATGTTGAAATGAAGCCTTCAAGTTAAATTAAAAAAACCCGCTGCGGCTGAATAACTGTGTTGTACATGGAGCGACTGCCTATCAGACCTCCACAACCCAGCAACTGGGCAACATGATGATGTTTCATTGTTGATATTTGAGTATAATTATTTACATACTTAAAAAAAAAATCCTGGCTGCGTAAAAAATTACTTTAAATAAAAACTGAAAAGAAAAAACAAGTTTTATCTAGTAGCGTAGAAACTAATTTAATTGCATTAATTTTAACACATAAAATAAAACAAATAATAAATTCTAATACAGAACATTGACTGAAACAGTCGGGACCCATATTAAATGGAATGATTTTAGTCAGGATTATTTTAAAGGGTCCTGCCTGTTGCAGTCAGTCTTCCACCGTAAGCTCCATCGTGTCCTCCAGGCGGTCAGCACAATGGCGACACCCCCGACCGTTTTCTTCCGCCTGAATCCGGTGCATGAATCTCCCGAACTTACCATCTCTGGTGAGGACCTGTGTCATGTGGAAGGTGAGGACGCCATGACGCCTCTCCAGCCACTCCTCAAAGAGAGGACTTACCGCCATGATTATGACGTGCCTACCTGACGGATAGTTGATGTTATAAGGAGTGACTTAGGCTACTTTTCATTTTCCCGCGGAAACGGGTCTTAATTCCTGGGGGATATATTTATATATCGCTGAAATGGATAACACGATTTTGCACCATTAAATGAAAAATGAGTTCTTTAATTTAATACCCATATTGCAGTACACAAGAAAAATATTTTTTACTCTAAAGCGTCTCACAGTCGTTGTTTTTTTTATCGTCTCATATCTAAGAACACTTGGGTTATCAAGACGAATCTAACATAATCTTACTTATGTAAATCCTTTCAGCAGTTTGGAAGATATGAGGTAATAAAGAATATTACATACATACATACGTGACCGTGAAACGTGTTGCGCCGACCCCAAATAAGATGGGACAAAGGCAGGAAGATGATGATGATGATGATGACATACATACATACATACAAGATACGCGTTTTAAAAATAACCAATAACTTCTTGCAGTCGGGTAAAAATACTTTTATAACAAACTTCTATATTCTATATAAAAGGAGAAACCCTGCTCCCGACACCAGTGGACAACATTTTTTTAAGGTGTTTTGTAAGAAATGTATAAAATCTGTAAAGAGAATGAATATACGAAAATTCCCTCTCCTAGAAAGGAGGCCTGAGTCCCAACAGTGGGAACATTATAAGGCCGACTATACTATACTATACGAATATTATAACATGGACATTCATGCATGCAATATACGTATGAACAATATTTAGCACAGGAGCAACCAAAGCTGTAATTGGGAATAGAAATCAGTGGCTCGGCAGACCACACGCGTGATCGCTCATCTTCACAAAGTGTAATACCAGATCAAATGTGAATTTGATTAGAGCCTTATCTATATTATATTACTTATAATAAAACGGTCAAATTATTTTTTGCGATGGTATTAATTGGCGCAAAAACTACTGAAACGATCCTGTTCAAATTTTGCATACATATTTAATTATCGCGCTTTTTGCTATGGGGAGTAGCAATAATCCAAAATGTAGGTATTGAACGACATTTGCCGTGAGTTCGATCCCCAGCTACAGTTAAAAAAAATTCATTATTTTATCTTATTTTTTAAAATAATCTTTTATTATGTGTTTTGATAAAATAAAGATTATTATTATAATTGTGCCGTGCCCAGCGGGTTTTGGGGTACGATTTGCTCGGCCATCTCTCATAATCTCTTGATTGCACATCATCAGAGTCCTATCTGTTACCAAACTTGAAGACATTTCTATCTGGTAAACGCTTCCCATTGAATGAAAAAAGTTGAAAGGGCCGTAGATGACGATTGTCATTTTCCTTTTGAGGTACGAAACCTTTTATTTTGTTTTAAAATTTTTAGTACCCAATTAAAAAAAATCTTTACAATCCCTGATTTTTCCTACTAAGGCACAGAATCCTCAACAAATGTAATTCTGTTTTTTATTTGGATTATTATATATTTCCAGAATGAAGCGTCCGACTGGTGCTAGTACGTATTAAAATACTCCGAACACATGAGAATAGTTGCGTGCTGGCGAGCCGTAAACACGTGACGTCATAATAATAAACAACGCCGAATTACTAATATTATGGATGATTTATGACGACGCTTCTTCCTAACAGCTGGAGCCGCCAGGCGGGCGGCGCGTGGCGGCGGCATCGCAGGCGCGGCGGCGCTTGATGCAGTCGCAGTCGCGCGCTCTATCAAGAGAGCGATCGGCATTGATGTGCAATGTAAAGCTTATGGTTTGAGTCGCACCGCCGCCACCGCCCGCCGGTGTGCGCCACGCTCTCGCCCAGGTGCGACTTGTCCCCCACGCCCAGCACTCTCCGCATGTACTACACGACGTGCATCATGCGGTATATTTCTACAACTTCGGTGACGTGCAAATCCTACTCCACACTACTTGCGGAATATCGAATTAATTAAGAGAACCGATGACCTATTTTCTTTGTGAATCATTTGCCAATTTCAACATTTGTATTATCGAAGGGCGTGATAGTTTTATGGCTTTCATTAAATACTATATGTTATGTGGGTACGTGGTACGAGTTAGCGTATTTCCATCCTATACATGGTCTGAAGGCAGCCATAGGAAAGTGCTCGCGTATACTTTGTATTGCTATTTTTAAATCTGCAATTACAATGCATACACGAATTCTGCGTAGGTACTGGTCTTGTATAGTTTGTAACGTGTACGCGCGCGTCTTGGTTTCAAACTATACTAAAGTTAACATCACTAACGCCTGACAAAATCTGAGATATATTTAAAGTCATTTATTAATATAATGAAAAAATGTTTAAATATTATTAATGTAGAATCAGATAAATAATACTGACTTTTAACTTAACCTAACCCAAATGATTCACTAACATTAGAAGGAGATCTGGATCTTTAATGGTCACTGTTCTGACTGTTCTAACCTAACCTAACCCGCATCATCGCTTCGTTCGTTCGCCATCGTGTTCTAATGGTCACTATTCTTACCTGACCTAATCCAGGCGCGATTATTCCGATCTACGCACAATTAGTCCACATTCGTACTGGCACTGTATGGTATGGATCTAGCTATCCCCCGCGGTTTCACCCGCGTCATTGCTTATTGCTCCGCTCCCGTGTGTTGTAGCGTAATGTTATATAGCATATAGTCTTTCTCAAGAAATACGCTATCAAACACTTAAATAATTTTTAATTCGACCTTGCAATTCCTGAGATATATTTTATTTATTTAGAGTGCGTTAAAACAAACAAAATGACTCTTAAGCTTCATAATATTACCACTATCTGCAGTGAACATCCACGTGGCGGTCAATGTGACCGTAAGCGGTCATAACCAGAGAAAAGCATTTTATTTTAGTTATGAAGAGGATAATTTACTTTTACCCTTACTTGAGACCCACCACTTAAGAACTGATTTTGGATGACAAAAATAGAGAACACAAAATTCATGTAGTGTTAAAGTTTACATCTTATCAGTTTTTCAGTATTAGTTCAGAACAAAAAACTGATGAAATGGGCTGTTGTTCGTACAGCTGCAACAATCTCGCATTTAATTCAGCGGCTACATAATGTCCCGTTGTAATTCTTAGGTGTGATAGTATCGTGATACAGTATTAGATATAGATTAAGCGCCTTTCCTTGGAGTGAACTTGACACTTACCATAATTCTTGACACAAACATGACTGAAACGCTGCTGATTGAACCAAATAAATATTCGTTACATTCTAGGGCCAATTTGAGCTATAATGAGATCACAAACCTCCAAAAGTTAGCGACGGCTACCTCCCCCTATGGATTGACGGACTATAGAATACTTTAAATTGCTCTTGATATGCGCACACTTTCAGGGAGAAGGGGGTAGGCTTCACTAAGTACCCTAAATTGCATTGGTAGTCGTTCTAAGCACGCTAGGGATCGTATCTCGTTAAATCACACCCGGCCCCCGTAGGCCAGCCACTTATACAAAAAAATAATACATGGCGAGACACGAAATTTTTACACATTTCAGAAAAGTTCCACAGCTAGACGTAGCTCTGAGGCTTGTAGGTTATGTTGTCCTCACTTTGGGTCAGAGTAAGGAAGTGAGAAGTGTCGATTTATTGAAAACCACTTCGGCGTCTAGCAAGTCAACTGTAAATAGTTCTGCGGCCGACTGACGATGCGCCACGCTTGTTTAAGTCTTGTATTGTCTTAGTGATGGGTGAGTAGGCTGTTATAGGGAGTTAATTGTTATAGAAAGTGTGTCTTATCCAATGGCAGAGGCCTCACAACCCTTTGCCTTAAGATTGGTCACGACATGCACGAGTGAAAGGGATTAACGTAATTCTAAAATAATATAATTTTCAAATTCAAGTGTAACGTGTTATATACCCTGTTGTAGCCCTCTCAGTTTCTTAAATTGCATAACTCAAAAGAAAGTAGATTTAAATTATCCTTCTTTATCTTATTGTCGATGGATTCCCAACCCTAATTGTTTTTAACATGGTTTTTCTCCTTCCCCTCCCTGTCTGTGTAGCTTTCTAAGTCGGGACGAGGTGATATATTTCTTGGAAATCCATTACTGTCGGTGGAAGTTTGTCCAAGTCACTAGGATGAGAACCACAAGGGCGAGTGGAGGTGGAGGAAACCTATCTTCGTACTTTCATTTAGGCAAACTCAGGAAAAAATATTTTTTTTATCAGTCATTGTTGTTTAGGAACAATCACAATAGCAGAGTCCACATTCCACATGTCGACAACCTCGTGTGCTAAGTCGAAATATTTGATTTGTTTCTCTTTCTCTCTCAGCTTTCACTAGATTCTCCTTATGTTCCGATGGTGACGTCGACTATGATTGTTCGGCGCGCTAATGGGTCTATCACCACTATATCTGGCTTATTGGCTACAACAGCCCGGTCAGTAATGATAGACCGATCCCAGTAAACGTGACTTGGTTATTTTCGAGAATTGGGTCGGTCACACACTAACCGAATTCACTTGTACTTGAAGTTGTATTTCAAAGCAAGTTACTGGTAAATAATCCTGGCTACTTGGTTATGCCTGTACAGGTACTCGCCGTTAGTCAGACAAGAACCATCAGATATTTTTTTTTTCATTTTTACCTAAATTATTTAAAATATAAAAGGTATAATATGCAAAAACAAATAATCCAGTTAGAAATATTATATAATTCTAACTGCTTATTCTAGAAACGACCAGACGATTCTAGCAACACTCAAGTAGTTGCTAAACATGTTGTAATTGCCAAACCACTATATTTTGTAAATTTGGCTAGCAAGCGACAACACTTAGCACACACATCCATACATTTATAATCGTCATAGTAGTTACTAATTCCATAGTGTTTGACTTTGTTCGCATATTTTTACTAAATACAAATGTAATGTTTCCATTCATTGTCTTGTTTTAATAGAACGAATCTGACGTGATTACGCCAAAAAAAGAAAAACATGTTATGTGTTGGTAAAAAAGGTAATTTGCTTTTTTTGATGCGAATGCTCCAGAGCAACCCACAAAATTCTTTATTCTTCCAAAAAGTACACAATGACTAGATAAGTACATAATGACATTACACGGGTTAGTTCCAAAAGGGAGTCAACGTCTCCCAAACTGAGCACTACCCAAGATGCAGTCTGTTCTAGAATGTATTATCCTTTTCCGAAATAATAATAAAGAAGAAATTTAACAAAAAATAACAATTAAGATAAAAATTAAATAAAACATAAGCTTTGTATCATCACTTAACGACTTCGATAAGTTTTTCCGACTCATCGTAGTTTAATGTCTTGAACCAACTAGATAATTTATTTTTAAAGATATGCTTATTTAATTTGTATAGTAAGATCTTTTTGTTGATTTCATTGTAAAGCCTGGAACTCAATGCCTTACACTGCCGCTGTGCGAAAGCTGTCCTTCATCGCACAGAGGGGCAAACAAGTACACCACTACGTTTTCTTACAACCTCTTTACTTGGGGGAAGTAGTGAATGCCGCCGGAGCATCGTGCATAGTATAAATAACTGTCACACTATTAATACATTGCACTCCTTGTATAATTCTGTGCTGAATAGTCACGTGGTTTACAATCTGTGACCTTTGGGCTCTTTCTATTTTCTGAAATAGAGTTTTGTAAGTCGCACGTGTTCCCAGTGTTGTAGTTTTCGAAAACTACAACACTTACTGACGACTACTACAAAATATATATTCCTTTTTATCTCCACAACACCTCGAGATGTTAAGGAATATATTTTGTTTTTTCTACATTTAGAATAAGCAGAGAATAAGAGAGGTCATGTTATGGCTATCTACTAAGATAGCCATAACATGACCTCTCTTAGACTATTCCCGGCGTGTACCTTAGCTTCTGCCGAACTTTTATCGTACACTAATAAGGCTGTGTCATCGACATAGGTATGTAAAAATATCACAATTTTTAAGAACCATCCTACACAAGTCATTAACGTATATTATAATAAACAGCGTGGGCCCAAGAATACTCCCTTGCGCGACTCCAAATTCGATATGTTCATCCTCATTTATCATAGTGTCAATTTTGATTGCCTGTTTTCGATTGGTAAGATAATCTTTAAAAATATTCAAAGATAGTCCTCGAACTCTAATATGCTCCAAATTGGGACAGAGGCCGTATCAAAGGCTTTTAATACATCACACATTTGTAGCTATTATCCATTTTATCATCTACTGCAGCACTGAGGTTAATAACAGTATCTTCAGTTGAAACACCCGATCTAAATCAAGCTGTTATTAAGTATCTTTTCCAGAATCTGTGTTAATGTACTAAGCACTAAAATAGGCCTATAATTCGTAAGTCGCTCTCTGTCCCCACCCTTATATACAAGGGTCACTATGGCTTTTTTGAAGCTATTTGGAAATACACCAGCAGCAATAGAGGTTTTGCATTTGCAACATCTCTAATGTGAGTAATAGGTGGTATCAACACCACCTATGAAAGCTTAATTACTGAGGCTGAAGAATATTGTCCCAGCCAGTTGCGCAGTTATTTCGAAATGACCGTAAATATGTCTGATGGACTCACCTGGACGATGGTATGCCCGACACACGTCCAACGTCCCGTCCTTTATAGGCTCATGAAGAGCCCAATAAAAGCGCCCGTGGAGCTCCTTGCCTTTCAATACTTCCATCAGTAGTAAGTACCACAGGTTTGCGCCAGTTCTCTTTAACCATAGACAACGGGGTGAGTCCCTTATCCATTGCGACCACATCGCGGTTTATACCCACATCGGTTTTGAGAAAGTATTCTCTGAGGCTGCACACCTTGCGGTTGTGTAGAGTCGCAAATTAAAAAAACCCCAACCTCCATTTTTCCGCGGGATGTACAGTCTCATCACAGATGATCGTGGGTGATGCATTCGATTTGCGGTCGGCAACGTACTGACCCGCCTATCCAGAGCGTCTTTCGGTCTGAGTCCATTTGAGTATGCCGAAAGAGTACATTAAAACCGACATGACCCAACCGTTGAAGGCACGCACCCTATTTCCGTCCGTTCAAGGAGAGGGTTCTAAGGTGTAAAGAATCCGAGAGTTGAATTCCCTCGGATTCCACAATCCACACATTTCATCACATTTGTCCACATCAAATTCCATCCTGATGGCACTACTGAAAGTTTCAGTTACCTTCAGTAGTTCCATCAGTTGCAGATTGTTGTGGGCAAAAAGTTTCAGATAAGACCTGACCACCTCTTCTCAACTGATAGCCCAGACCTCCAGCAACGTGCTTAGAGGATTCAGGGATAAGCAAAACCAAAGTGGACTCAAACTGTCGCTTTGAAATATTCCCCGTTTAATCCATATTAGTTCATCATTCCCATGGATCGGCCGATACTCTGGATAGCGAAAGACTGTTTTCCATTTTAGTGTTTAGTAACAAGCATCGGTACTTCGTCCGCGGGCCTTGGGGCAGGATCACTTGGGTCATCATGATCATAGCATTTTGAAGGGTGAAAGTGCTGTGAAGCGTGTCGAATAAAACAATATTTATTTATTTGCGCATAAATATATCCGGTAAAACTTATTTAACGTAGAATATGGTTATGTATGGCTGCATATGAAGACGAACAACGCGTCAAAGGAAATTTGCAATTGACTATAAGAAAAGAACTAAAACTTATTAGTGAAAATAATTTCACCAAAGCATATAGGCTTAATAAAGAGGCTTTCCAGTATTTGTGTGGTCTCCTAAGGATTTATATAGATTTGAAATCTACACACAGAGAAACACTTGAATCGAAGGTAAATAAGAAGTACCTTATGATAAAAATAAGACTATAAACTTACTTTTATACCTATATGCATTTCATATTAGAAACACCACTTTCCAGTATACGCATTATTATTCGTAAAAAAAGGTCAAAGCAAATCTCTTCATTTTTCCCATTCAAGAATTCACAAACTCACAACAGCACTGAACCATCAAAATATTTGTACAACTACATACAATTGTTGCATTTTTAATAGGCCGGGATTAGAGAATCGGTGTTTCAAATTGTTAGGGTTTTCAGGTCTATCTGTCATATTCTGTATTTTACTGTATTTAAAAAGAAAGCAAACTTAAGTGTGAAGTTAGATACGATACGCAACGCAAACACTCGACACGTTTATACAATCGAGTTGTCGCTAGCGAGTCCGGTTGAATAAGTCAAACGGACGTACGAGTTTAATTGTAATCGATATCGACCACGGTAAGATGGTGTAGTTTTTCGATAGTTACTCATGGTAAGGGTACTGGTCCATTCAACGCTACTAAGATAGGTCGATGTAGGTCGACTTGAAATTACTTCTTAATTAAGCTTGCGTTCCTAAAGCAACCTTTTCGTGTAGCAAACCGTCACTAAGTATGTACAACGTGGCCGATTACTACTTATTGCTAACTTGTCTGTGCAGTTCCATTCGCACATCAAGCGGCCGTAACTCGAGGACCGTGTGTCCATGTCCATTAGAGAAATGCGATAGCCTGATGTCACAGTTCGCTTCCCGGACGTGGATGAAACATATTCTTAGGAAAATATTTATTACAAAAAAGATTGATAACATAGCCAATGTTTTATAACGTAAATTGCCATATTTTATATTATCAAACAAAAGCCTTTTTCGAAACTCTCTAGCTCTCTAGCTTCTATAACTAGATTTTTTTTATCATGCAATAGAGGTTCCATTACATTTATCACAGTCACAGCGCATGCTGTGGGTTGAGCATTATTTAACATCTTCATCAGTTCCTACTTATAATTAAATTTTATATAAAGACTATGTATAAAGAGGCTGAGCAGTGCTTATTTAATCAATAGTTGCGTCCGTAAGTACCGAGCTCACAGCAGCGGCGCCAGCCGGTTACTCGTCATTCAACTAAACCTTCTTCTAGGGCGAATCTTCGTAGCTACTAGATACGTGATCCGTTCCCGCTCCAAGCCATTCGGACGGTTCGCCGATACCAGCCTCGTCCATTTACTCGTGCTTATGCGAAGATGAGCGGTGTTAGCCCAGGCCTGGACTATCAGGTTGTAGGTCGCGAGTAGAATACAAACCCAGCCAGGTGCATTACTTTGTATAATTTATTTCATCATTACTACTCTCAAAACGGTGAAGGACAACATCGAGAGGAAACCGGCATGTCCTAGATCCAAAAATTCGAAAACATATGACATCCACCAATCCGCACTGGGCATGGATGGCCTGTGCGGCCTCCTAGAAAGGAGGCCCGAGTCTAAGCAGTGGGGAAATTATAAGGCTGAATGCTTATGAGCGAAGACAATGCAAAAATTCTTCATCTACCATTTATACAAGTACCAAGATACCTACCCAGGTACTTGTGCTCCACTTAGGAATATTAAAGCTCGAAACCCTGTTTAGCCTGTTTGTTTTTTTTTATGTGCAGAAAATCAAATAGCTTGTTGATTGAATGTAATTATTAAAGACTAGCTTTTGCCCGCGACTTCGTCCGCGTAGACGTCGAAAATGGTTTTATTAGGTTTTTTGAGATACGAAAATATGAAATATTATTTATTATCTTCGTCGTGTGTGATAGTCCATTGAATTGTACGGCGAGCGACATTGTATCTTAAGATAAAATATTATAGTATCTTACCCGTGTGCAGCGCCCCTTAGTGAACTCCACTGCGGGTGACGTAACCTACGACAAACTTATTATTTGCGGTTGGTACAGTAATCGGGTCTGGGGATCGAACCGCAAAGTTAAGTTTGTTTTTTATAGTATGTATTTTTCCGGGATAAAATGTACCCAGCCCAGGATATTAAAGAATAATTAAGTATACCAAGTTTCATCGTAATCGAACTGGTAGATTTTGCGTGATGCCTGAACAGATCGAATACTCTGGGCAATTGGAACCTTCCAACCGTGTAAGTCCGCCGGGCTGGACGTAATTTTCCCAGCCCTTCTCCAATGGGGAGAAAACTCTCTGACACCATGGCTGCTGGTAATATACCAAGCCTACATAGCACTCAGGTATGTACCTCTTGCGTGGCGTAAGGTGAAGGTTATCTTCAGATAAAAGGACACAGCGGCTCACTGGGGAACAACGCAGCTGACGAGCTGGCAAGGCGGGAGTCTGATACGGTGGTCTTCGGACCTCAACCCATCGCGCCAATACCATTAGCCAGCTGCGTGGTAGGCTACGAGAGCACACAAATGCTCAAGTGGAAAGGTGGTGGTCCCTGGCACCGGGCCGCAGGCAGGCTAAAGAAGACATGCCAAACTTAAATAGAACCCTGACCAGCAACCTTCTGCGACTGGACAGAGGCAGCCTGCGTCTGGTGGCAGGGACCATCAACACTTCTTCTCAATGAATATCACAGATAGCCCTCTGTGCAGAGGATGCATGGAGTTAGAAGAAACTGTCGCGCATTTGCTTCTCGAGTGCACAGCCGTCAGTGAGATAAGAAGACGAACCTTAAGGAGCACCGAATTGACTGATGGACGCCCTGAACAAACAGAAGAGACTCATCTGTTTCTGGAATGATGTGGGCTGGTTGGAGTAAAGGCCGCCATGGCCCACGCACAATGGTCCGATAAGAACTAAGTGCGGAAACCAGACCACAAAGATAAGATATACCTACTGATGTTTTGTTTTAATTATTACGTATGTAGTTCAAAAAAAATAAAAAACTGAAAGTAATTAAACTACTGTTGAATTTGATTATCACTAGTTCCACTTTATTATTTTAGGCACTTGTGAATTTATTTAAGGGTGGAAAAAAACTAGAGGTAACAAAATTCAACATTAATTTAATTATATCCAGATTGTTTTAAAATCAAACTGCTTATTTAAAAAAACATCAGTAGTTTCATCATGGAACTGTTAATGATACTAGTGATAACGAAGGCGAAACGTCACTCTTGCGACTACTAGACCTACGAGGCAGTTCAGGGTACTATCACCTATTTAGGAAGCCTATAACAATGCACTCATCGTTGCTGCTTTTGAGGATGTCTGCTGAGATCAGGTTTGATGAATCCATGCCAACATCCGAAAGTAGTGTCAGTTCCCATTGGATCCTGCGGAGCATTCACCTCCCTTCTAACAAAGATCCAGTTCCAATCGGAACTCTTTTCATAGGTTCTACCTCAGTTTTTATTTAACTGAAACTCTTTACTCTCAACTGTGTCAACTGTATGACAGTATAGAACTGAAGCCGTCACCCTTGAGTCATCCCGTCATCCAGATCTTAACAACATTGAACAATGCATATAATAAGTTTTACAACCTGGCACACCTCTCGCCTCGGAACGATGAAGTGTAAGCAGTAATCACGTTTGCGGACACTTGCGGG
This sequence comes from Mythimna vitellina, assembly GCA_949316375.1. Taxonomy (NCBI): domain Eukaryota; kingdom Metazoa; phylum Arthropoda; class Insecta; order Lepidoptera; family Noctuidae; genus Mythimna; species Mythimna vitellina. Next base: position 566,047 of record OX438689.1, on the reverse strand, counting down.
TCTAGGGTGCCGGGCGGGGCCGCCGGGCATGGGGCGGAGGCGCGCCGAGCCCGCCGTGGACGCCGGCACCGCCGCCGCCTGTGCCGTGTTTCGTGTGCTCATCCTGTACGCGTGCATCTTGCTCGTGCACTCGCTGCTCTACTGGGGCCGGCGCCGCCTGCGCGCAGAGCGCCCCGCGTCTTGACCGCATGGCCCGAGCGCCCACTGTCATTACCATACCCGACCCCCAATTCACGCACGACTTGCTCTTGCACTCCGCATGGCTTGCCTTCCTCTACATGCTAATGCTGACCCTGTTTGAGCTCATAGAACTGCTGCGTCCTAAACCACCATGCACCCAGCCGGCGGATGCGCAGGGCCTGTGCTGCGCGCCCGTAGCGCCGGCGCCGTGCTGCACGGCGTCGGGCGGCGGCGCCGAGCGAGCCGGCGAGCCGATGCGCCCGAGGCCGCGGCCCAGGCGCACTCGGAGGCGCTGCAAGAAAAGTAGAACCAGACGTGTGTGAAAATCAATAATTATAAATCACACTCCTGTTTCATGTTGTATTTTTATTTTGACGATATTATTCATTCGTTCAGATCTACCTACTCCAACCATTGTAACATTTGATAAAACAACGTTTAGATAACGTTATATCCATTGAAATAAAATCTCATCAAAAATATTACATGTTAAAAAATGCTGCCAAGCCTCGCAATCTTCCGCTGCCGTCAAGAATTGTGAGACTCATGTCGAGGCACGTCGAGTATTCTAGATATCTAGCACTGTGTGGCAACAAACTGCCCGACAGTTAAGTTCGTCTATAATAATAATAATAATAGAACAGTGGAGTGGAGTGTAGAACAGTCCTTCACTATCCGGGATGTCGACAGATTCAGGAGAACAGCGAACCGATAAGGATTGAGCATGCCATCCTCCAGCTGCTCTGGTGTACTCCTCTGCTCCTCATCTTCCTGGCCTAATGGATTTCTACTCAAAAAATCAGCAATGACATAATCTCTCCCAGCACAATGAACAGTATCAAAATCATAAGCCTGGATGCACAGCGACCACCTAGCTAAACGTCCATACATATCTTTTCTTTTCCTCAGCCAACAAAGCGCCTTGTGATCCGTCCTGACCTGGAACTTCAGGCCCCAAATAAAATGCTTGAAAACATTCAGAGCCCACACCAAAGCGAGACACTCCTTCTCCGTAGTGAAATATTTCTTCTCTCCATCGCTCAGCTTCCTCGACGCATATGAAACGGGATACATCAACTCTTCACCCTGCATTAAACAACAACCTACCGCTTCACCAGATGCGTCCACATGTAAACGTGTAATTATTTTTGGGTTAGTAGAATAAAAATGCAAAATAGGTGGTGACTCCATAATTTTTATTATGCTCCGGAACGCTCCTTCCTGCTTGGCTATCCATTTGAACGCGGCACCTTTCCTTCTCCATTCTTAAGGGCAATACTATTTCTGCAAAATTATTAATGAACTTGCGATAATAGGAAACAAACCCAATATAGATTTTACTTGTCTCACATTTGTCGGAGTTTTCAATGTTTTTAATAATTGTAATTTTTTATTGTCTGGTCTGACACCATCTCCCGAAATTTCGTGTCCTAGTACTGAAATTGTATTATAGCTTAAACTGAATTTACTCGGCTTCAATGTAAGGTTTGCTTTCTTTAATCGCTTCATGACATCTTCTAATGAATCTATAAATTCGGTGAAATTATTACCCCAAACTAAAATATTATCTACAGTAACAATAAGCCTTTTTATATTTAATACCGGCTAATACTTTATCCATAGTACCCTGAAAAACCGCTTGAATTGAAGTCCAAAGGGTAACACATTAAATTCGTATAACCCTGAAGACGTAATAAATGCCGTTTTATGCTTATCTTTCTCACATAAACGATGTTGCCAATATCCAGAATTTAAATCTAAATCTGCGAAGTAACGCGCCCCTGCTAAATATATCATAATATCTTCTATTATTGGCAAAGGATAGTTATCAGTAATTACTTTTTTATTTCATTTTCGATAATCTACGCAAAATTTCCATGTATTGTAAGGTTTTTGTACCAACACTACTAGGGAAGCATACGCGCTCTTACGTTCACTGATAACTCCATTATTCAACATTTCTTCAACTTGCTTTGGAGAAACCCTATAAGGTGTTATAGGGCATACATCACCTTTTTTTTCTTTTTTAAGTGTGTAAATCATCCAAAGAGTGTCAATCTTTTACTGACTAAACCACACCTGTGTCCTTCCGTTGCCCTTAGCGACATCTCTTTGAGGCGCGCGTGGATCAGCTACCCACTGCTCGAGGTCCGCAAGCCCGCGTCTACCGTGGCTGGTAGTCGGGGTTGGTATCTCAGCTCGGCGTGAGGACGTTCCTTCCCTCACGCATGCGGCCTCCTCCTTCGCTAGCATTACGGCTTTGTAGAAGGAGGCGACCGCCTGCCATTACTCCTCGCTCTGAATCATAGCCCGAACGAGAACCCGGCGCGAAAGGTCACTAACGCCAATTGCCTCCATGAGGACACGGCGGTGCTCCGCTTGCTCCGCTCTTGCAGGGCACATCTCCACTGTATGCTCCACTGTGTCCTCCGGGATGATGGCACCTTGCGGCTTAATAATGGTTTGTTTTATTATTTTCAGTCACTGCTTCATATAAAACGGGATCGAATATGTTTTTCTGATCACAGTTCGATAACGTATGATGCATCTCAGATTCCTTGCAGCATTACGTCGACATCTGGACGTTTATTTATTTATTTTAAACTTCATGCAACATAAAGTACAAAGGCAGACTTAATGCCTTAGGCATTCTCTACCAGTCAACCTAGACGTTACCTCCTTGCAGTGAGTGGTGACCAACACTGGAACAACCCTCTGAGGGAGACTAGTCTCAGAGATAACTCTAATCGGCTGCTACATTTGTTTACCGTAATTTCATTGTTTTATGGCTACACAAGCTCAGGACTGTTGTGGATGTTTCGAGCGGTTTAAATAAATAAATCGAGCGGCCTTTAATTTGGTAAATAATTTAAATACATATAGGTATTTACGTTTATCGCCTTTGGTTGGTATCCCTTGAATAATCACGGTCTTGTTACAATCATGGGAATAAAATAATAGAAATAAGCAGTAGGATTGTTAAAAATGCCTCTATCTTACACCAGTTTAACCATAACTGTTTTCGTCTAATTTTAAACAATAGAACTGTCTGCAAACGTGGGCGATGGTCATTCTTCCGCAACTCAGAAAATTACGTAAAATACACAATGCCATCTATCAAATTTAATATGAAGTTCAACTGTCATTGTCATCATTATTTCTACTTTGAGTCTTTAGATGGCGTTGCGAATATCTGAATTGCGTGTGGTGTCATATTTTACTTCTTGAAAATTGTTTGTATTTCATATGCTTTGTTTCATTGCGATGAAACAAAGCCTAAGTAATATATCAGGTTACACACAATTATAGTGTATAAAAGTTATCTACTCTCTCTAGTTCTCTACTCTACGTTCTCGGCCACAGTGGCAGCGCGGTGCGGGTAGCGGCGCGAAAGCGGCAACGCGCGCGATTTGCGTGGCCACACTGGCAGTGCGGTGCGAGTAGCGGCGCAGATAGTGCTGTCCGAAGTAGGCTTGTTGAAATTATCGATATTTTTGCTTCGATATATCAAATTTTTCAGTCTATATATTTAGATCCGATACATCAATATATCGATACAAAATGTTCAATATCGAAAATCGTATCGTAAACGACTTTTTTTTCAAAATTTATTTATCAGCAGAATATTGAAATGAATTCAAAGCCATAAAAGATCGGAACGAACGGAAAAAAAAATTGTATTGTCTATACTGTACTATTATATTTTTACTTTCGTTATAATGCCTGAAAAAATGGTCTTCAAAATATTAGTATATGTATCTAGTTAGTTTTAATAAGATTACATGTTGCGCCGATCCCAAGTAATATAGGACAAGGGCAGGAAGAAGAAGAAGTTTTATACAAATTCTCATATATTAAAATAATGTGAATTTTGGATAGAAATTATTAAGTATTACCTATTATTGACCTACACTGAACTAAATGAATTATTATTTTAAGACCGAAAATCTCGTATAGTTTGACCGATACATATCTTTTCCTCGATAAATCCAGGCCGATATTAATATTTTAATAAATATCGATACATCGATATATTACTTCTAGCATGGCTCGAACGAGTTTGCCGCTTGCCGCCCGCGCGCTCACTGTGGCCACTTGTATGAACTTACTATGGCGTGAGATGCCCGCGCGCGTTCCGCGTCTCGCTGTCCGCGCCGCTTACCGCGCCCGCATGCCCACTGTGGACACCATAGATATAAGAAAGGAGGAGATATGTTAAGTAGTAAAAATTGTACCGGAACACGATGTCTCCAGTTTCCCTACCACCGCCGAAACTACTACACATACAGTAATATTTACGCAGTCGCGCACACATCCGCAAATCATAAATCAGTCCATACTACACAGTCAATTATAAACCTTACCTCTCTAAAAACAGCGTGTATTTTCCATGCACCGTACAACTTACGCACACATTAAATGTCGATGTGCTATGCAAAAGCAATTTATTTTACATTTAAGCTAGTGATTGACTAAATAGAAAAGTTATCGATTTTTCCATTTTTTTATTGTGCAAATAGCACACATTGTTTGGGTCCCAAAAACAAAATCATAAAATGTCCAGAAAATAACATACAATTGTAATATATATTATTTTCTGGACATATATAATATATAATAGAATAATAAAATCTGTTTTCATAAAACCTAAAAACTCTAACCATTTACCCGTATTAGGCCATTATATACGTCATTTCAGAACGTCAATATCAAATACTAAAAATCGGCCAAGTACATGTCCTGGTCCTTTAAAATCCTGAAAAGTTTAATAAGTTGTATTATGAATTATTGCATGAAAAAGCTTTCAGTTACTAAAAAAAACTTTAACTCAGGTCTAGTCTTAATTTAAGGATTGCCCATTCAAAAAGACTGAGTTTTTTTTAGAGGCTAAAGCATTTCTGGTTGAAAGTGAAATGAGCATATAATACTATAGTACTATATTTTTTTAGGCAACCAATTAGGTGGCCTTCCAGTGGCCTTCCATCAATTGCTTTATTAAAATTGCGTCTTTCGGGAAACTGAAAACATTAATAACATTGTAGTTATCATTTTACCTAACTTACTGCTAAACCTCACCATGTAAGGCATTAGTTAGAAAAAAAATAGTACAGTGCTTGTTAAATAAAGAGCTAGAACATGTTGCCTTATTTTAAGCAAAAGTCGTAATTAAATTCTGAATCACGCTATTTCTTTACAACTCTGTAAAATAATCAAAATAAATAAAAATATTAACTTTATTTTAATTCGGATATCCAACCAATCGATATTATGGTCGATAGTCTACATTAGTAGATCATACAGGCACATCATTAACTCGCCGCTACTAACAGCGGCCGTATTATGAAATACACCACACTGATAAAGTATCGTTAGGTTATTTTTACATTGCTTGTTCAGTTACTGAGCGTTAAAATTAGGTAGTGGTTAAAGAGCAATGTATTTACTGTAAGAGTAATACATTCGCCTTGATATTTGAAAACAAAAATAACGTAGTAGCAGCAAGGGATATTATAAGATTTGTTGTTTTTACTGATTTTAAAGATAAATATAGTATTAAACTTGTACTTCCATATGGTAAGAGATTCCATGATGACCCAGGCTTCTCTTATCGCTTCAGTTCTTGCATGAAACCACTGAACAACACGGCATTTTAAATTTGTTTACGATCACGTATCGCGTATCTCACAAGTTTATAACTGACGGCCGTTTGCCCGATCGTGCTCATTTTGCGCAAGTCGCGCGGACATGCACACGCCTCCTTGCCGGTTCTCCTGTTTTTTAAATTTCTATGGTGGACACTCAAAGGAACTTCTTATGTCTGAGATTGCCGCGCCGCGCCCGCCCCGCACCCGCGCTTCCAGTGTAGCTGAGCACTATTTCTATCCCACCTGATGATAAGCGGAGATGCAATCATTTTGCGTGATACGCATAACTTAAAACTTTTATAGTCTTATTTACGGTGAAAAAATAAAATAAAAACCTCTCCTAAGAGAGCCATATGGGATTCGAACAACCTTTACATTACATGCAAGTCTAGATACGAAACCACTGCGCTACGGTCTTCGATGACGAAGTTTTAAAATAGACGTTCTTATATAAACGTTATAATTGACTGGTTGGCCTCTTATTGATGATAGCGTGATGATTGTCGTTTCAGAAGATAAATTCGCAACTAATTGGAATAATGTAACATTATAGTACGTGATTTTACTCGCCGCTTTGATTTTATTATGTGTTTTGATTAGTTTTTACAAAATATTAAGAAGATCTCGAATAGAAATGTAAATTTTATTTTAAAAAAATGGTAAAATTATTTGATTACAAAAAAACTAAGATAAAATAATGACAATTTTTTTAACTGTAGCTGGGGATCGACCTCTCGGCAAATGTCGTTAAATACCTACATTTTGGATTATGGCTCACCCCCCATAGCAAAAAGCGTGATTTATAGCCTATAAGTTGCACTGACCTATAAGGATTATGAATGCAAAATTTGAACAGGATCGGTTCAGTAGTTTTTGCGCCAATTAATACCACCGCAAAATAATTTTACTGTTTTATTATATGTATCGATATCGATGAGACGCCCTTTTTAACATACCTATATTGGGTGACTGGCAATCAGTGAGCGATACTTAAACACATGATTGTCCTCATGATTACAAACAACTTTCGCAAAGAAAGTTTTTTATATACTTATTAGTTTTATGACAATAATAACAAAACAGCTGTTTGAAATTCGCGCGCGCTTGGGAAATGGCAATGTACTAGTAGAGCGCCTCACGAGTACCGCCCTCCCCCGTCCGCACCGCTCCCTTTGTCGTGCAGTAGTGACGTAGGTAATAATAACAGTCACCCCGGAAAGCGCGCATGTACAAAAAGTACATGAGAAAACGGCCTTACGCGGCTAACAGCTGAGCGGTTGCAAGCGCGCGCACGTAAATTTCAAACAGCTGTTTTGTTATTGTCATAAAGCTAATGAGTCTATAAAAAAAGTGTCTTCGGGTACGTTGTTTGTACTCATGATTACAAAGAACTTTTCCAAACAATTTTTTTTTCTAAACTCATTAGTTTAATCACAATAACAAAACAGCTGTTTAAAACTTTGAATTCGCGCGCGTGCCTTCACCCAATCAGCTGTTAGCGGCGCGGCCGCGTTATCGATGATGAAAGCAATGTACTTACATGTTTCGGTAAAATAATGTCCAAAGACTAGTTAAACTAACTAGGAGTCGTGAGCTTTTAAATGACTAATCTAGCTAACTAGAAAATATCTAGGAACGCACGCGCCCTAAAATAAAAAAATAGGCACGATCTATCAGCTGAGAGTCGGGAACAGACAAATGTACTTGTAGTAGAGCGCTTCACTGCTAGTTAGTAAATTAGGTAACATGTAAGTAAATACTATGATTTTAACTTTGTAAATATCCCAAAACTACATTAATTACACGACTGCCCAAAAAAAGGAGTGCTATGTTTTCAGGGTTCATGTATGTATGTATGTGAGTTTCTTTATTCCACCATAACTTCTAAATGACTGAACTGATTTACATGTGTGAGGTATCGTTAGAATCCTTGCATTATCCCGAGTAACATAGGCTATTGAAAAAATATAGAAATGCAATGTGTCGACTATGATAAATAAATGAACACCTATCCATTTTTTTTTTTTTAATCTTATTGCATGTGATTATCGTCACTTTCACCAGAGAAGTCCACAGACAAATATAAAATAATATAAAATAGTACACCCGGTGACAGATACAAAGTTTCTTAGAATTTATATTGACAATAGACTGACATAGAAAACACATTTAGAATATGTTTGCAAAATAATCAATAATCCTCATTCGCACTGTACAAACTATCGAAAATTGTTAACAAAGAAGCTGTATTAGAGTTTGGCCATCGAAAGATGGCACAACAAAAAGAAGGCCGAATTAAAAGAATCTGAAGCTGTTCACTCTGACTGTACGCTGCTTAAACGGAGTCGATACTTTTGGTTATTCATGAAAATAATATACGATGCACAAAGACATTAAATATATACTACAAATAGACAGGATATTGTGAACAAAATCGTAATCCGATACTTATTACCTAGTGGTCATAAGTCGTTCAGTCTATTATGACACCCCTACACGTTGTATTTGCTTTATACACTAAAAGAAAATCATCTTCTGAGAAAATGTGATTTGCGCATTACGCTATTGCTAATCATGTTATGGTATTTACGCATTAATTAATTAGAATTCAATCATTTTCATAAATAGTTCTAGAACATTTGCTGATTTTGTGATAACGCAATCTATTGCTGGAAAGCTTAACCCTCCCTAGGCTCACACTAAGGCTCTACCACGAACTTTTAACATGATCCACTTTACGACCTAACCGAACTTTTAAAGGGATGGAGCTATATAAAGTGTATAGCTCCATCACTATTTTTCGCTCGTAAGACTGAAATTTTAACATATCATGGTAAAGCCCCTGGCCACCTACCGAGCAATAGTTAAATTAATATAATTTATTTTGACAAAATTCGCGTGTTTGCTATTCAAAGCTAGATGGCGTCACTGAGGCGTATGATAACAGTTTTTCTAATACTCCTGATAGCCGCTCTATTGTATATCTTTAAATCTCTTTGACGATGCATGTTTATTTAACAATTGATGAATAAAACTTTAGTAAAAATTTAGTAAGTTTATTTATAAAATAAAGCGTGTCTTATCTTTTTTAAATAAAAGAAATTGTTTGTGAGATATCATTGATTTTTTTCTATTCGCTTGAAAGACGTATCGATGCAATATAGAAAACAGTAACAAATTTCGTTAGAACTCAATAGTACGGAAATTCAACAAATTGTAACCCTTAAATTACCTATGTTCAGAGTTAAATATTAAGCACTTGTTGAATAAAAACCAATATAGTGTATTTGGAAAGGATATTTTATCCAAATTGAGAAACAGTTAAGTATAAAATTAATAATAAAAGATAACTGTCATAATTATTATTTAAAATGCTAGAAAAAAATGAAGGACGACGAGGAGGCTTCTCTTTAAGATGATTGATAAAGAACATCGGCCAAAATTCTCTATCAGTTGTACCTGACTATAATTTTTCGCGTCCAAAAACAAATTATAGTGAGATTAGATTGTTTTTATGTTGTAAACACTATCCGATGTGAAAATAATATCTAAATGGCCGCGATACTTTTTTATTGCCAAAAATACTTTTGAGGTTAGAATGAAAAATAAGTCGATTTACTGACCGATAATGTTCAGATTTTTGGGACCCTGTTTCTTTTTAACCGACTTCTAAAAAAGGAGGAGGTTCTCAATTCGGATGTTTGTATTTTTTTTTTTATGTTTGTTCGCGCATAACTTCGTCGTTTGCCAACCGATTTGAAAAGTTATTTTTTTGTTAGAAAGGGTATACTTCCCAAATGGTCCCATAGTCACCAAATCAGGATCTGATGATGAAATCTTGGCGAAATCGAGGGTACTCCTCAAATATCATAGGCAACCGCATAGTGATTTTGGTATTTTCATCGAGAAGTGAAGCATTTACAGTCAAAAAGTAACATTTGATGAAGTGGAACTGATGAAGAAGACCAGAAATGGTCAACGAAACTTCATACTCGCATAGATATCACAATGAAGATAGTTAAGCGACTATGATAATACAAATAAATTAATGGTTCTGAATAGTTCCGTTGAAAATGGTATCATCAAATTGATCTGATGATGATGATGGAGCCAGGAGGTAGGCACTGGAACTCCGTCATTTATCAATATAACCTAGCCGTCACTAAAATACAAAATTTTAGTGACGTTTCGGAAAGATTACTCCAAATTAACATACATTCGGCCATTACCCTAATTCGTTATTGTTATTTCGGCCCTAAATTAATATATTTCCTTCGTGCTTCCCACTTATGGAAGCACTTTCACCTTTTGGAAAAAACGGACAAAATTATTCGGCATACATTTACTTTAATTTTAAATATGACCTTGGACGATCGAGCTTGGGATCAAGTTACTCTTCCCATCCGTATAGGAGGCCTCGGCGTCCGCAAAATTACCAGTATTAGTTTACCGGCATTCATATCTTCGGTTCACAGCACTGATAAATTAATCAGGAATATTCTAACTTCCACACTGATTTCTTTTGAAGTGCCGTGCTTCACCGAGGCTATGGATGCCTGGAGACTCGCTTGCCCGAATACTAATCCACCTGACAACCCAACCTCTCAGAGACGGTGGGACGAACCGCTCTGCAAAGTAGTCCAGAAAAACCTAATCCTTACTTCTACTACTACTGCAGAGCGTGCGCGCCTCCTGGCTGTGGGAAATTGGGAGTCAGGTCTTTGGCTTCACGCACTGCCGTCATCGAATACTGGCACCTTATTCGACGATACTACTTTCCACCTAGCTGTTGCCCTACGCCTAGGTGCTCCTTGCTGTTCTCCTCATCGCTGCCACTGTGGCGAAGTTGTCCACAACCTTGGTCACCACGGCCTGTCATGCAGTCGAAGCGCGGGACGGATAGCACGGCACGCGAATATTAACGACATCATCCGACGAGCCCTTGTCACCGTCGGCGTTCCGGCTGTTTTGGAACCTCATGGCCTGGCACGCGACGATGGTAAGAGACCGGACGGTATGTCTTCATTTCCGTGGAAGATGGGTAGGCCTTTAGTGTGAGACGCTACCTGTGTCGACACTCTTGCGCCATCCCATCTTCCTAGCTCTTCGTGCTGTGCTGGTGATGCCGCTGCTGCTGCGGAGAACCTCAAGCGGCGGAAATATAACAACCTCGTCGGCAATTATATTTTTGAGCCGTTTGGGGTTGAAACTCTTGGGCCGTGGGGTCCGAGTGCTCATAAGCTGTTCAAAGAATTATCCAAACGTTTAGTAGACACTTCGCGTGACCCAAGGGCTGGCTTTTACCTGGGTCAGAGATTAAGCATGCCTCCAGCCTTTTGGGTACACTTCCAGTCGACAGCGATGCGGAGGAGTTTTTTGACGCCATATTTTAGCTAGTAGTTTTTGATTTAAGTGTATATATAATTTTAATTAGTTAAGTGTTTTATGTATTTATTTTTTAAGACTTAGTTGTTGAATATCACAAATAAATTTTCGACCTAGCCGTGTTTGGGCTTATTAGAATTGTCATGAGATGCACTTTGGCTATAAGGTACTATCGAACTGATCTGATATTCGAGCCGGAAGGTGGAAGGTAGACACAGGAACTTCATAATAAAACAATGTAACCTAATAGTGTTTGGATTAATTGGAATTGTCATGAGAAAGAGGCACTCTGTTCATAAGTGTATCCCAACTAAAAAGTGTAAAATAAAAAACTTTTTACAAAAAAAAGATAACCGACTTCACTAAAAAAACACCAAAAGGATCAAAATAACTTTAATTTCGGAAGTCGGTGTTAAATAAGATACAAATAATACCAAGAAACACCGACTTCCGAAATTAAAGTTATTTTGATCCTTTTGGTGTTTTTTTAGTGAAGTCGGTTATCTTTTTACTTAGCATATTAAGGTATAGATTAGGGTATCATCAAAAAAACCTTAAGATGTGGGTAAAGCATTAAGTCTTTTGACCAAAAATACATTTTATTCATCATCCTCTCTCACAACTACAGCATCGAGGAATTCTGCTGGCGCTGATATTATATAATATATTACACACTATTTTCAATTAATAAACATATTTTTCTTGAAACATGTCTGGATTTGATTTTTCCTCTTATCAGGGAATTATCTCCGCTTCCTCTCCTAACTATAATAAATATTAATGTATTATATTATAAAAGAAAATATTAATATATTTTCTTTGCATACTTCGATTCTGTAACCTCTATAAAACCATATTAGGTTTCATGGTTCATCATAATGACTTTGCCTGTCGGATCTGCTATGTTCCCGAGACAAATAATATTAGGGGTAACGCTTCAGTTACTGGCCACTATACAGTTATTGGCCTAAATACAGCTATTGGTCATTTCAACTTTGATGGCCTAAAATAAGTAATAACCTAGCAGATAGTAGATTCAAAACTGCATCAATCAGTAAGCAGTTTTGAATGTACTATTCTTATAGGTACTTATTTAAGCTGTCAAAGTTGAAATGACCACCAGCTGTATAGAGGCCAATAACTGTAGGATTTACCCTACTTCATTAAAAAACGAAAATGTATGTTCAATTTATTCAGCTGTAAATGTGCTAATACTGTTTTCTGAATCATACAACATATCCCAACTATTACTAAATGTATGTTCTACACAGATTCAAGCATTTTTAGGTAAGTAATATATGTGTTGGGATAGTGTTGTTGATCTCAATGGGTCTGATATTCTACACAAATCAACATTCTGACAACCATATAATATAAAATGTGATGCAGTATTATCTGCTCCTCTATAATTAGGTAGATTAATCACTCTAGGTACTATGTGAGTTTGCTCGTCATGGTCAGAATTTAATTAATTTATGAGCTTGGTGGTAGCTCAGGCCCTTCCTGTGGCTCAGCCTCTGCCCATAGCTCAGGCTGTGCTTGCTGCTCAGGCTCTGCCCGTGGTTCAGGCTGTGCCTGCTGCTCATAATTGACCCACATTACAAATCTCTTAAGTTTCAGCCATCAAGGATGACATACATGGTCTGAAGCACTAGCCTGAAACAACCAGAAAACCTGTTTTTAATATACAAAATTTAAGGCTAGTTGTTTCTTATAAAACCATACATATATAAATGTCATCATCATCATCATCATTTCAGCCGATAGACGTCCACTGCTGGACATAGGCCTCCCCCAAATGTCGCCACAAAGAACGGTCCTGTGCGTCTCGCATCCATCGGATTCCCGCAACCTTCACCAGGTCATCGGTCCACCTTGTAGGGGGCCTTCCAACACTGCGTCTTCCGGTACGCGGTCGCCACTCCAGAACCTTTCGGCCCCAACGGCCATCCGTTCTGCGAGCAATGTGCCCTGCCCATTGCCACTTAAGTTTGGCGATTCTTCGTGCTATGTCGGCAACCTTGGTTCTCCTGCGGATATCTTCATTTCTGATTCGATCACGCAAGGAAACTCCGAGCATAGCCCTTTCCATTGCCCTTTGGGTGACTTTGAGCCTTCTGATGAGGCCCACTGTGAGCGACCACGTTTCGGATCCGTATGTCATCACTGGCAACACGCACTGGTCATAGACTTTCGTCTTGAGACACTGTGGTATATTGGATGAGAAGATACCGCGCAACTTCCCGAACGCTGCCCAGCCGAGTTGGATTCGACGGTTGACCTCTTTCTCGAAATTAGATCTACCCAACTGGATTGTCTGTCCCAGGTAAACGTAATCGTCTACAACTTCGAGTGCAGAGTCTCCGATCTTGATCGGAGTGGGTGCTACATGGATGTTTATCATGACTTTAGTTTTGTCCATGTTCATTTTGGGACCCACTCTTTCGGAAGCTCTACTGAGGTCATTTAGCATTGTGCTGAGCTCTTCCGCAGTCTCAGCCATGACTACTATGTCGTCGGCAAACCGAAGATGAGTGATGTACTCGCCATTGACATTAATGCCTAATCCACTCCAGTCCAGAACCTTGAAGACATCCTCCATTGCGGCCGTGAACAGTTTCGGAGAAATGACGTCTCCCTGCCTCACACCCCGCTGCAGGAGGACAGGGTTCGAGGTCCGGTCCTGCAGTCTGACTGACATAGTGGCGTTTTTGTACAAACACTTCAGCACCTCGATGTACCGATAGTCAATCTGGCACCGTTGGAGAGGCTGCAGCACAGCCCAAGTCTCGATCGAATCAAAGGCTTTCTCATAGTCCACAAACGCTAGGCACAGAGGCAGATTATACTCCTCGGTCTTCTGTATAACCTGCCGTAGCGTATATAAATGTAGTAACCAAAAAAAAAATCTAATTGCTGATGAATTCAGCAAGAATATTGGAGGCAGGAATGGAAATAGTAAAAAAAAACAATAAATAAATAAATACCTGTTGTCGCGCAATTCTATTTTCAATTGCTATATGTATTGCTTTTTGTAATGGAGACGCATACTGTCTCGCAATAAGACACATATACGTCTTAGCAGAGAACTTCCACAAAGCATGCAAACATGAACGTGGGCTAAACTCACCGTTTACGAGATATAATTTTCCAAAGTTCCATAGAAATCGTGAAATAATACGCCATTTAGGTTAGATAAATTGTCATTGTAGATATCAAAGTTGAAGTTTCACGTTTCGTTAAGCGTCCATGCTTGTTTGTAGTTTGTTTCATTCAATTTTGTCATATATTTTTTTAAATATAATTTTATTTTCACATATTAAATTACGTATGTAATTAATGTGCACAAAAAACATGCAGTAATAAGCAATTACATTGAATATTTACATAAGAAAAAGAAATATTTGTTTTCACTGAGGAAAGAATCAGAACGTGAAGCGACGCCATTTTGTTTTATAGTTGGTCAGTCATCGTTCGTTTGTTGCCCATTGTTGCCCATGTTGTTCATTTGGGTTAGGTTAAGTTAGAACTGTGACCATCAAAGCGCGAAGGCGAGCGAGCCGCGGTAGCGGACGCCGAGCGCCAGATCCCCCTCTAATGTTAGTGAATCATTTGGGTTAGGTTAGGTTAGAACTGTGAACTTCAACGCCAAATTTCCTTCTAATGTTAAAAGCCATTATGATTTAGGCCCCAAACCGCCCCATAAATCGATGGAAATTAGCGTTCGAACTTAACCTAACCTCATACTTTAAACATGGATATCTTCATAACCGGTTCTGAGGGGTGGGGATGATACAGGGGGGTTGTCCTCCTGTTGTTAAATAAAAATTATGACAGTTATTTTTTATCATTAATTTTATAACTGTTTCTCAATTTGCTTTCATTTTTATTTATATAGTTCAACTAACTTATTGTTTTTTTGCTTTTTAGTTTTTTTTTTGACATGGTAGCACGACTACTACTTTTTTAAATATTTATTTTTATTTTTAAACATTTAAGTGATAAGTTTTATTTTAAACATGTCATGCAACACTATATAGTTTGTAACAAAGAGATACAAAGAGCGGCTATCAGAAAAAATGTCTTAGAAAAACTGTCATCCTATGCCTCAGTGACGCCATCTGGCTTTGAATAGCTAACACGCGAATTAAATTTGTCAAAATTTATAATTATTTAACTATCGCTCGGTAGGTGGCCAAGGGCTTTACCATGATAATGTTAAAATGTCAGTCGTATGAGCAAAAAAGAGTGATAGAGCTATACACCCTATATAGCTCTATCCCTATAACAGTTCGGTTTAGGTCGTAAAATGGATCACGTTATGAGCTCGTGGTAGTGCCTCAGTGTGTGATTAAGGTAAGGTTAAGCTTTTCAGCAATAGATGGCGTTATCACAAAATCAGTAAATGTTCTAGAACTATTTATAAAAATGATTGAATTCTGATTAATTACTTCACTTCATAAATGCCAAAAATATTTACGAAAATAAACAGAAGTTAGGTCCAGTCATTTTACCATAACAAGATTTGCAATAGCGTAATGCGCAGTTCGGCATATTTTCTCAGAAAATGATTTTCTTTTAGTGCATAGAGCGGATACAAACACGACTTGACGTGTAAAGGGTGTCATCAAAGACATTCAATATCTCTTTAAATCTCTTTGGATGTCATACTAGACTAAGCGACTTATGACGACGAAGCGACGTAAGGCCCCTGGCCACCTACCGAGTAATAGTTAAATAATTATAAATTTTGACAATTTTTTTTCGTGTGTTTGCTATTCAAAGCCAGATGGCGTCACTGAGGCATAGGATGACAGATTTTCTAAGACATTTTTTCTAATAGCCGCTCTATTTTAAATCTCTTTGACTAATAGTGTTGCCACGTACTACGTACGTACTACGAAGACGACTTGGGGTAATTTTCCTGGTTCTAGTTACGGCGTAGCGATGGCCATTCGATTTTTCAGACGATCCCCATAGCGCCATTTACTAAGCCGTGACCAACGTTAATTTATTCTATTGAGTAGATAAACAACAATTGATTCACTAGACTGTCAAACACTCGGTAGGCTGTTATTGTATGTAGTCTATGTTATCTATTGTATAATGTTATGTTTTATGTAAGGTAATGGCATTGTTCTGCACTTACTTTTCATTAGGATTCCGTACATCAAACAGAAAAACGGAACCTTTAAAAAAATTCGTGTCATGAATGTCATCTGTAATGGCCTATTTGCTTCGAGCCTACCTACTGAGCCCTTCAAGTTTTTTTGAATTTGGCACACTTACCTATATGCCATTAATGAAGTTGAAGTTATTTTACTTATTTATTTTGAAACTGTTATGGAATTTATACATAAATGTTTACTTGCGACTCTTGGTGGTGGGTGCGTTTTCTGTATATGTCTAGTTATTGCCATCTGTATTCTTTTTTATATCATGCTTAAGAAACTGCGAGTAAAGTACCCACCAACTAGTACTGAATCACTTTTTACATTTACGTAAGTATATTTTTGCTAGACTATCATACGTGTATGATCGCGAAAATTTGTGGCGTTCCTAAAAATATAACAATAAAACAATCTATAAAAGCGCAGTTACACTTACATGCCTGTGCCTGTAAAGCGGATGAAAAGCTTGCATGCTGGTTAACGGTACCGCAGTACATTTACCAAGCAGTGAACTTGCATTCTAATTGCTTCCTTGCATACTTGATTCTTGCAAGAACATATTAAGCCTGTTAACGAGACAGTACGAGCTAGTTTTACGCTATAAACATCCTACTGTTTCTATTTTCCGCAATGAAAAACATTCGTAGTGAATTGAATAATGTCATAGGTAGGTAGTGCTAGTCCCCAACCAAACAAAACGAAACATGTGCACCAACTACGACAAATGACCCCTATGTGCTTGAGCTTGGTTGCAAGAATCATATTTATATAGTATTACCTACATATCAGGAAACTTCCGAAATATTTTGACAATCTATTAGGGATTATCTGGAACTTAAACAAACAAGTAACCGTTTTCTGCAAAACAAAAATTGATCGAATATCGGTGGCGTATCCCCCAATGTAACGTCGCACGATATCGCACTATGAAAATAGTCTGTTTCTTAAGGCGTATAGTTCCTAGAACATTTGGCCTGAGTTACAAACAAACGTACTCGTACTGCCGCCTGCGCCCACATAGAGCCGCTGACCTTTGAAACCATTTTCTTTACGAAATATTGATTGATATACATACATATGCTATGTACATTTTTCATGTACATTTGCTATGTGTCGAGGTCTGATCCTGATGTCAGTCACACTTCAGGACCAGACCCCGAAACCTATCCTCCTGCAGCAGGATGTGAAGCAGGGAGACGTCATTTCTCTGAAACTGTTCACGACGTCTTTTAGGTTCCGAACAGGAGTGGACTAGGCATTAATGTAACCTTCAGTTTGCCGACGACATAGTAGTCATTGCTGAGACCACGGAGGAGCTCAGCGCAACGCGAGTGGGGGTGTTCAAAATGGCTGACTTGAAAGCGTCGACTGCTTCTTCACCGGACTGGAACCTTTGACCACGAAGACTTTTCTTAATTTTAGGAAATGTGAAGAAATCGTTAGGGTCAGGAGTGTATGAAGGATGGTCAAGAATTTCTACTTTTTCCTGCTTCAAATACTCAATCGTTTGACGAGCGCTTGCGTTGTCGTGGTGCAGGATGATGCATCGCTTTGAGTTAGATTTTCGAAATTCGGCGATGACTTATGGTAAACAAACTGTGGTATACAACTCTGCGTTAACCGTCCTACGATCTTCAAGTGCAATAGTCGCAATATGACCGGCTTTTCCAACGAACGTGGCCATCATCTTCTTTGAAGTGCTTCGAGAACGAACAACTTAAGTCGGTTTTGGCTCGTCTTGAAAGACCCAGATTTCCCAATAAAATCAAGCAACGAAGATGTGTTATAGTTGCAGATATTGGCCGACACTCAGACTTCATCACCGCCAGGACATTAGTTATGACGAAAGGGAAATCTTAAGTGCGAATTGTAAATCTTGGGAAAAAGGAAGTCCATTTGAAGAAAAATAGTGTTCTTGGAAGATGTAAAGAAGTGAAGTATCTCCGTCAAATTAACACATCTTCAGTGAAACGAGATCCAATAAAAGGTGAACCTGATCACATGCAGCAACTTCTGGAAAATTCTAAGAGCAATTTATCGGCTTCGGAACTACAGCAAGCCAGTGAATTTCTGCTACGGATTCGGGAATAGACTGCGGAAGAACAGGTCTCGTCAAGCATAAAATAGATACAGGTAATTCTAGACCAATTAAACAGAAATCGCGCCACATGCCCTGAACTAAGGAATGAGGTAGCAGAAATGGTAAAAAAACATGGCTGATAGCGGAATAATTGAGCCTTCTACGAGCCCATGGTCTTGTCCAGTCATCCTGGTGAAGAAGAAGAACGGCAGTACAAGATTCTATGGTAACTACAGAATGCTGAATAATGTGACGAAGAAGGACAGTTATCGCTTACCGAAGATAGACGATACGCTGGATATGCTCAGTGGTATGAAGTGGTTTTCAACCATTAACTTGAAAAGTGGCTACTGGCAAGTGGAGATCAGCGAGAAAGATAAAGAAATACAGCGTTCAGTACAGGAATTGGCAACGGCCTGTGGCAATTTAACGTCATGCCTTTTGGGTTATGCAACGCTCCAGCAACATTTGAACGCCTCATGGAGAGAGTCATGGTGGGCCTTCTCGGTGACGTCTGTCTGATATATTTGGATGACGTCATTATAATGGGTGGCACTTTTAAGGAAAACCTGAGGAATATGAAGAAAGTGTTCACCAGGATACGACGGGCTAACCTAAAACTAAGCCCAAAGAAGTGTGCCCTGTTCAAGAAGGAGGTCAGCCACCTAGAACATGTTATTTCCGCCGATGGAGTGAGGACCGACCCTGAGAAGATAAAGGCTGTCCAACAGTGGCCGGTTCCAAAGAACAAAACAGAAGTTCGTGCATTTCTCGGGTTATGCACCGACGGTTTGCATGATGATGAGTTTTTCGGACATTGCAAAACCTCTACATCAGCTGACTGAGGATAAACGAGATTTTTTCTGGGACAAAAACTGTGAGTCGGCATTCAACGAGCTAAAGCAACGGCTATGTGAAGCGCCTATACTGGGGTATCTGAGCAGAGACGGAAGATTTGTCGTTGATACCGCTGCCAACAACACGGGAATTGGTGGAGTACTCTCACAGGTGTAAGGAGACAGACAGGTCGTGATCGCGTACTTCAGTCAAGCAAATCCAGAAAGAAACTACTGCGTTACTCCACGAGAACTGCTGGCTGAAGTGAAAACCTTGCAACATTTTCATAAATACCTCATAGGAAGGCAGTTTATGTTGAGGACGGACCTCGCTGTTGCTGCGGTACTGCTGGCTCAATTGTAGAGAAGACATAGAGCAAAGGTGTCGGAAATGTACAGCGTGCACATCTGTGAAAGGACCACAGACTAGAAGCAGGGGCAAGCTTCAGTTGTACAATGTAGGAGCCCCATGGGAATGCATTGCCATCGACGTTGCTGGACCTTTTCCAGTTACGGATGACGGAAACAAGTACATAGTGGTGATCCAGGACTATTTCACAAAGTGGCCCGAAGTCTTCGCTATACCCAATCAGGAAGCGACGACAGAGGCGAAGAAGGTGGTCGACGAAGTAGTTTTTCGGTATGGCACACCTTTAGAGATCCATTCCGATCAAGGCCGAATCTGCGCTGTCCCAGGAAATGGGTACTCTTCTGGGGATTTACAAAACATGCACAACACCTGCGCATCCACAGTCGGATGAAAAGGTGAAAAGATTTAACCAAACCCTGGAGATCACCTGGCTAAGGTTTTCGATGGCCATCAGAAAGACTGGGACCGGTATATTCCACTATTTCTGATGTCTTATTGATCAGCAGTGCATGATAGCACGAGACATATTTCAGCAAGAGTGAATTTCGGCAGGGAGATGAGACTTCGGATCGATGTTATAACTGGCGTGCCACCTGACAGGACTAAGACCTGTACCATGACGTTTAAAGTAATGTTTCATTCTTATTTCCAGTGTGGGTAAGAAATGGCGCTAGACAATCTGTATAGCTTTGTCTCTTACCCACACTGAAATAAGAATGAAACAATCTTACTTCGAACGTTATGGTAACCCCGTAAGCCAGTTACGGACTACGTAAGTGGCCTTCAAGATTAATTGGACGAATTGCATAAACGAGTACGTGATATTTTTTTAGTATTATTTATTTATCTCTGTTCCAAAAAAGTAAGTAACTTATAAGCTAAGCCCCACAAAACCGTTACAATGGTTTGACTGTGGGGTCGGTGAGTCTCTACACATACTTAAATGTACTTAAAACTAAATATTATTTGCTGGTGAATACCAATAAAATAAAGTAGTATGCACACTAGCGTTAAAAATGAAAACTAGATACGACCTTAATGCTGTTGGCATTAAGGTCGTATCTAGTTTTCATTTGGGGAAGAATTTCCAACGGGATTTGAGGAAGGTGCACTGGTTTGGCTCCACAACCTACTTCGACGAAAAGGGAAGTCACCGAAACTTCAAGCTCGATGGGAGGGACCTTACACTGTGGTAAAAAGGATCAACGACGTAACCTACCGCATCAAGAAAGGGCTAAGAAGGGAGCCTGAGGTAGACCATGTGGATAGATTGGCGCCGTATCACGGGTCTAATAATGCTCGTGACGAGCATGACTAAGAGGGGGGCACTGTTACGCCGTGAAACTTGAACACGCCATATATTTGTTGAAGTCAAGAGTAAGAAAACAGTTATAGTTAAACTGGTGTAAGATGGAGGTATTTTTAACAATCCTACTGCTTAATTTTATTATTTTTTCCCATGATTTTAACAAATTTTCAGAAGGGTTTACATGGTACCTTGCGTTTGAAGGCCTCCGATGGATGAGAGACTTACAGGACCGGTCATTATTGCGACACTTGGGGAGGCCTATGTCCAACAGTGGACGTCTTTCGGCTGAAATGATAATGATGATGATGGCACCTTTTTTTTCTTCTTTTAAGGGTGGAAATCATCTAATGACTTCTCCCGCTCTGGTTGGACAGGGAGGGCGTGTCAGTCTTTTACTGACTAAAACCATACCTGTGCCCTTCAGTTGCCCTTTGCGACATCTCTTTTAGGAGCGCGTGGATTACTACGCGCTGTTGACGACTGGGGTCGGTACGGTCAACTACCGGACGGCCGGACGGCTAGCTACCCATTGCTCGACGTCTTCAAGCCCGCGTCTACCGTGGCTGGTAGTCGGACCGGAATCTCGCTCACGCGTGCGCTCCGCCTTTGCTATCATTACGCCTTCGCAGAAGGAGGCGACTGCCTGCCATTACTCTTCGCTCTGGATCATAGCCCGAACCAAAGCCCAGCGCGAGAGGTCGCTGACGCTGATTGCCTCCATGAGAACAGGGCGGTGCTCCGCCCTTGTAGGGCACATTTCCACTGTATGCTACACTGTGTCCTCTGGGATGATGACTCCTTGCGGCTTAATAATGGTGTGTTTTATTATTTTCAGTCACTGCTTTATATAAATGGGATTGAATGTGTTTTTCTGATCACAGTTCGACAACGTGTGATGTATCTTAGATTCCTTGCAGCCTTACGTCGACATCTGGACGTTGAGTGGTGACCAACACTGGAACAACCCTCTGAGGGAAGCCAGTCTCAGGGATAACACTAATCGAGGATCATAGAGGCAATCGGCGTCAGTAATTTCTCGGTTTGGCCATCAATATGCGAATTCGATTGGACGGGTATACACGCACACAAAATTTCGCCGAAATTCATTCAGTAGTTGGAGACTCTACATAGGGTAGTTTCTACTATGGAAAAAATATTTGTCTCATACGGAGACGTCATTTAAATACACACCAAAATATCCTGTGTAAATGAACAAGTAATTCTAACGCCCAAAATGATCAATCTGCAACAATCAATGCAGGCATGCTCTCGCAAATTCTCCACAAGTACTGTTGTGGAGGAAGATAGTTGATGATGATGGTAGTTTTGGATTCACTTAAGGCTTTGCACTATCAGTGCACGTTATCCAACTGAAGGTCGGTGTCCTGATTATGCTCCTTCGTTTAAGTCATAAGTCATTTATTAATTTGTTAAACATAGGTACAATAATAAAGGTGTAGCAAGGTAATAAAGAGAGCGCTATGTTATGCCAGAGGGCGTACAAACGTTTGTGAGAAGTTTACAGTCAACCCGGCCAAGTCTCAATATTCAAATAACAATACGCAAAATAATTAATAAATGAATAGAAAAATAAAAACAATGTCAAGTCACCTAATGTTAATTCACAATACTATCATCATCTTCCTGCCCTTGTCCCATCTTATTTGAGGTCGGCGCAACATGTTTTTAACCGACTTCTAAAAAAGGAGGAGGTTCTCAATTCGGATGTTTGTATTTTTTTTTTTATGTTTGTTCGCGCATAACTTCGTCGCTTGCCAACCGATTTGAAAAATTATTTTTTTGTTAGAAAGGGTATACTTCTCAAATAGTCCCATAGTCACCAAGTCAGGATCTGATGATAGAATCTTGGCGAAATTGAGGGAACTCCTCAAATATTATAAGCAATTGCATAGTGATTTTGGTATTTTCATCGAGAACTTAAGCATTTACAGTCAAAAAGTAACATTTGATGAAGTGGAACTGATGAGGAAGACCAGAAATGGTCAACGGAACTTCATACTCGCATAGATATCACAATGAAGATAGTTAAGCGACTATGATAATACAAATAAATTAATGGTTCTGAATAGTTCCGTTGAAAATGGTATCATCAAATTGATCTGATGATGAAGATGGAGCCAGAAGGCAGGCACTGGAACTCAGATCTGATGTTGGAGCCGGAAGGTGGAAGGTAGTCACAGGAACTTCTAACAGGATTAATTGGAATTGTCATGAGAATTAGGCACTCTGTTTATAAGTGTATCCCAACTAAAAAGTGTGAAATAAAAAACAAAAAAAGATAACCGACTTCACTAAAACAAAACACTAAAAGGTTCAAAATAACTTTAATTTCGGAAGTCGGTGTTAAATAAGATACAAATAATATCGAGAAACACCGACATCCGAAATTAAAGTTATTTTGATCCTTTTAGTGTTTTTTTTTTAGTGAAGTCGGTTATCTTTTTTTGGTAAAAAGTTGAACAACTTGTGACCCACGGATGCCCCTCAAGTTGAAGGGTAAAATCTACAAGTCCGTGATAAGGCCTGTCATACTGTATGGATCAGAATGTTGGGCTGTGAAAAAGACGGATGAAAAAAGATTGCATGTAGCAGAGATGAGAATGTTAAGATGGATGTGTGGTGTGACGAGAATGGATAAAGTGAGAAATGAATATATTAGGGGAAGTTTGAAAGTGGCGCCAGTGACTGAAAAGTTGAAGGGGAATCGTTTGTCTTGGTATGGTCATGTGAAGAGGAGGGATGAAACGCATGTTACTAAAAGAGTTATGAGTTTACATGTGGATGGATGGAGAGGAAGAGGGAGGCCAAAGAAAAGATGGATGGATTGTGTGAAGAGTGATATGAAAGAAAAGGAAGTTAGTGATAGCATGACGGATAGGCAGAGTGGAAGAAAAAAACGTGTTGCGCCGACCCCAAATAACACGGGATAAGGGCAGGAAGATGATGATGACTCTCCAGTCTGTGCCACCACACCTCCAATCTGTTCTGGACCCCTAGGCCACTCTCGGCAACCAACACAATGTCATCGGCAAACAGCATACACCAGGGAGCCTCTTCCTGAATGTCCGACATCAGAGTGTCCATTATCATCAGGAAGAGGAGAGGGCTGAGAGCCGACCCTTGATGTAAGCCGACAGCCACATTGAAGCTGCCAGTGTTGCCAACTGTTGACCGGACTTGGGTACTGCATCGACTGTACAACGCTCGGATCAACTGCACATACTTCCCAGGCACACTTTTCTTCTTAAGGGACCACCACAGAACCTAACGGGGTACCCGGTCGTATGCTTTTTCGAGGTCAATGAATACCATGTGCAAGTTTTTATGCGCACCTCTGTATTTCTCGTATAGCTGGCGTATAAAAAAAATGGCATCCGTTGTACCCCGACCAGGCATAAAACCGAATTGGTTCTGTGAAATTTCACTCTCTTCTCTCAGCCTTCTTTCAATAACTTTCTCCCAGGCTTTCATAGTATGTGAATTGTATGAATTTGTATTTGAATGAATTGTATGAATTGTCATTGAATATGATAATGAATATGTAATTCACAATACTAGTGTCTAATAAAAGACAGCGGCTATCGCAACCCAGTGCTGGGCACGCCACAATCATGGCGGTAAGTCCCCTATTTGAGGAGTGGCTGGAAAGGCAATACGGTGTCCTTACCATCCGCATGACGCAGGTCCTCACCGGACATGGTAAGTTCGGGAGGTTCCTGTACCGGATCCGTGCGGAAGAAACGCCTGGGTGTCACCATTGCGTAGACCACCCGGAGGACACGGTGGAGCACACAGTGGATGTGTGCTCCGCTTGGGCAGAGCAACGCCGTGTCCTCTTGGGGGGAATTGGCGGCGGCGAACTCTCGCGCTGGGCCTTGGTACAGGCCATGGTCCGGAGCGAGGAGGAGTGGCAGGCGGTCGCCTCCTTCTGCGAAGCTGTAATGCTAGCAAAGGAGGCGGCCGATCGCGTGAGGCAACGGTCCTCACGCCCCAACCGTCGCCGGGACTCCGATCCCGACTTCCGGCCACCGTAGGCGCGGGCTTGCGGACGGAGAGCAATGGGTGGCTCGCCGTCCGACCGTCCGGTAACCGTCCGGACCGAGCCCAAGTGGTCGACGGCGCGTACTATTCCACGCGCGCCTCAAGGAGATGTCAGCAAACGTAGAGGCCCAGCAGGGTCGAAGCCTACTGGGGCCAAGGGTCTGATTCTGAAAGGAAGACTCAGCACCGGTACGAAAAGCAACGAAGGAACAGGAGTGGGTTTTTAGTCAGTAAAAGTCTGACACTATCCCCCGCCCCGCCCAAGAGCGGGGGATGTCATAAGATGATTTTCCCACCGGAAAAAAAAAGTGTATAATAAAAAAAATTAAAAAAAAATGTCAATACACATTACAAAATGTCAAAACACAATACAAAATGTCAATAAACAATTCAACATGTCAATTTACAATGCTAATATTAATTTACAATACTAATGTCAATTTACAAAACTAATGTCCATTTACAATGCTAATGTCAATAAACAATACTAATGTCAACAATACATTTTGTTTGTATGTCAACATTCAAGTACTAGGTTTTTGTCTGTTAAATATTCCGAAATACTGTAATAAGCTTTGGTCACCAGTAAAGATTCTTTGATTGACCGTGGTAAGATATTAAATATGATTAAATATGATATACGTTTACCTCTACCAAAGCTGTCTAACTGCTTATACTCTTCAGTTAAACATTATTGAGGCGAAAATTGTTATGGGAGGTAACGAACAATCTCGAAGCCCTAGCAGAAATCGGCCCTAGAGGGGCCTATCCATTTGATGACATCTCTTTGAGTCGCGCGTAAAATACAGCACGCCGTCGATTCAGGATTGCTTTGACCAGACGGCCGGACGGCACCGCCGCAATCCCGTGTTTGCGATGGCTAGGAATCGCCCTGCGGCTTTCAATACCCGGAGTATCACTTGCAACGACAGCCGAGGAGCCAGGATGTCCTTTCCCTCATAGTTTCAGCCACCTTCTTTGATCGTAGTGCTTCACTGAAGGAGGCTACTGGTTCTCATTTTCTCCACCAATCGCCCCCATGAGGACACGGCGGCGCCGGCGCCCCGACCAAGCGGGAATAACTTCCACCCTATGCTCCATCGTATTCTCCGGGCGATCCGCACAATGGTAAGACCCGAGTGTTTCTTCCCACTGAATTCGATACAGATACCTTCCGAAACATCCACATCCAGTGAGTCCTGCACAAAGAGAGGATGCCGTGACGCCTCTGTAGTCACTTCTCAAAGGCAGGCATTACCGCTGCGATTGTGGCGTGGTCACTGTGGCGAACGGTTAAAATCATACAATGTTGTTTTACCAGAACATAAATCAGAAACATACATAAACTAATGACTTTTCCCTTGGGGTAGGCAGAAATGCCAACTGCTACGACCCATACATACTCTTTCTATTCATTGACGTTCATACATCTGGATCTGGACGAGTACATAACATGTTTCCTGAAGGTAATTTGCGTTTTTACTTTACCGTACAATAATTAATTGCAATGCTTTCGGAATGAATTGCAAGCACAGAGTGATTGTACAATTTTACGAACTTAACGCGGACGAAGTCGCGGGCAACAGCTAGTTATTAAATAAGGTTTGTACAAGGATAAGTAGTTAGGTACGTAGGTAGATAAGGGAATTCGTACCTTC
Source organism: Mythimna vitellina (assembly GCA_949316375.1). Lineage (NCBI taxonomy): Eukaryota > Metazoa > Arthropoda > Insecta > Lepidoptera > Noctuidae > Mythimna > Mythimna vitellina. The sequence continues at coordinate 539,351 of OX438689.1, read as the reverse complement.
AGTAATTAAAAAATGTCCGTAAGGATTGAGGAGCCACATCAGATGAAGCAGGTACATGTTTGTAATAAAAATAATCTATTACTCCGCGATTCGACGATAAGTTTTCTGGAAACGTCTTCTACGTCGTCTTCGGCATCTAGAATGTTCTTAGCTTCGCATATAAATACGAGCTCCCGACCGTAAGTGAGCCAGTTTGTTTTTGACTGCGAAACGAGTGCGATACCTAAGTATGTGAAGTGATCTTACCTAACGATCTGAGCGATACTTAACGAAACTAGTGTTCATTATGATTTGGATTATTGTAGACTTTGGTGAATAAAGTTCTCTGCTAGTAAACCGGCATTTAATTACTCACGTTCGTAACAATATTATTCTTTTCCACAGGACTGGGACTTACGACCCCTTTACTCCAATGGATTGATGGCAAACCAAGAACCTGACAAGCAGCTATGCGCAGCCGGGCATTTGAAGCGCCGGTGCTTGCCTCGCTGAGTTCGACTAACCACATGGACAAAAATTTTTCTAAATTATACTTGAGAAATTGAACTATCAGTGTATGTTGGCACTTTTTAGTCGTTACCAGCTGTTGTTGGCTAGTAAGACTCAAAGCAACAATCTGTGTTACTTTCAATTCCAAACAACACTATTATAAAACCTAGGATTTTTCAGTAAAGTCAATTTGTGTGAAAATTGCTAACTCTAGAATTTTATTTCTCACTTACTCAGCAAATCTTAGGATATGCCCGACAGACATGTAAAAATTGAAAATAGTCAATACAAAAGTAAATACAGTTACGTACGAACATCTAAAAGTGTGTGTTATTTTACTTTTAAAGAAATAATTTACTTCAGTGATGTTCTTTTAAGACGTTTTCTCATATGTAACTCGTACCAATCAAGCGTGAGAAAAGGTGAGAACATTTCACTGAAACTTTTCACAGCATCCTCGAAAACAAAGTGAAACAGTTTAGATTGGCACAATTGCGGTGTCAAAATCAATGGTACCTACCACTACCTATCGTACCTGCTTACTTATAACTTCGTGCTTTTTGCTGAAAACTCCAATCACCACCTAAAATTACCAACAGGTGGGATCGCAGTCAAGCACTAGTCTATATCCAAAGACATTAAATATATACTTCCAATAGACAGGACATAGTGAACAAAATCGTAATCCGATACTTATTACCTAGTGGTAGTCGCTCAGTCTAGTATGAATGACACCCTTACACGTCAAGTCGTGTTTTCATTCCGCTCTATGCACTAAAAGAAAACCATTTTCTGAGAAAATATGCCGAACTGCGCATTACGCTATTGCAAATCTGGTTATGGTAAAATGACTGGACGTAACTTCGGTTATTTTTCGTAAATATATTTGGTATTTACTAAGTAATGAATTAGAATTCAATATTTTTTATAAATAGTTCCAGAAAGTTTGCTGATTTTGAGATAACGCCATCTAATGCTGAAAAGTTTAATCTTACCTTTATCACATACTGAGGCTCTACCACAAGCTCATAACGTGATCCATTTTACTACCTAAATCGAACTGTTATAGGGATGGAGCTATATATGATGTATAGCTCCATCACTCTTTTTAAGTGCTTGACCACACTGGAAACGGGTGCGGGGATGGCGCGGCGCGGCAATCTCAAACATAAGAACTAACTAAATACATATACTAATATTTTGAAGACCAAATAACTTTTTCAGGAATTATAACGATAAAAATATAACAGTACAGTATAGACAATACAGTTTTTTTTTCCGTTCGTTCCGATCTTTTACGGCTTTGAATTCATTTCAATATTCTGCTGATAAATAAACTTTTGAAAAAAAAAAATCGTTTATGATACGATTTTCGATATTGAATATTTTGTATCGATATATTGATGTATCGGATCTAAAAATATAGACTGAAAAATTTGATATATCGAAGCAAAAATATCGATATTTTTCAACAAGCCTTTTTCGGACAGCACTATCACCCGCGCCGCTGCCCGCACCGCACTGCCAGTGTGGCCACGCAAATCGCACGCGTTGTAGCTCCCGCGCCGCTACCCGCACCGCGCTGCCACTGTGGCCAAGCACTAACTCGTACGACTGACTTTTTAACATATCATGGTAAGGCCCCTGGCCACCTACCGAGCGATAGTTAAATAATTATAAATTTTGTCAAATTCAATTCGCGTGTTTGCTATTCAAAACTAGATGGCGTCACTGAGGCATAGGATGACAGTTTTTCTAACACATTTTTTCTGTTAAATGTCTTTGTCTATATCAATAAAAAAAAATACATTAAGGTCTTTACGATATAGAGGTTTTTAGAAAGAGAATGGCTGAAACAAAGCTAATGGCCTAACATCTTCAGCAATTCTACGTATTCCTCGTGTTAAAGTTGAAAATGGAGAAAAGATTCGTCTTCGGCATATTCTTCGAGAGAAATATTTTGACTTTGCTCCGTTTAGTACAGCCGCAAAGTTGGATTCCTTTACCTATCCGTCCAAACCGGCAACCCTACTCGAAATTAAAAACTGGGCTAGTGCGAGTCGGACGCTGAGGGTTCCGTACTCCATTCTGGAATTGGACTATTTACATAGACAAACATGCACACACATTCAACAATTTTTCCGAATCGCATTTTTTTTGACGCAACAGCAAATTAAAACTTTCAGAATTCTGGGTCAAAGGGAAGTACCTAGCTTATGAATTTTGATTCCTTTGAAAGTGTTGAAATAGGGTAAAACCGGGACAGATGCCCCACTTTTTGAAATAGCCTTCTTATTTAAAAAATATTAATGTTATGAGAATAATTGCGCTGTCGGTATTGATTATTATATAATTAGGGGTAATGTGAACAAAGTAGAATTACTCGAATATTATAGGACTATGAATAACTTGTGTGTAAGAAAAATTGTGACGTTCACATTCCCATACAGCCAGAGTTTGCCACAGGAAGAAAATCGCTTTAGATATAAGATTAATATGACATTGTACAATGTGATATTAAATAATGATAAGTTTCATCTCATTGACATCAACAATTATGTTGGCACTAATTTTTATTTGACAAAAGATAGGTATCTTGTAGATAGATACTATCTTTTAAACTTTTATAGGAGACAGATAGCTGTGTCGCTATCATATTATTTTTTTATTTCAGCCAAGAACTTGGCTAAACAAATTGCTCCTGTTGAGCAATGCAATGACATGTTATATGATTTTGCCAATAAATTGGCACCAAATCTTGACATAAATATTCATTTAAATTAGAAATTGAGACAACAGAGACAATCTCTAGCATGAATGTACTGAAGAACAAAAATATTTCCAATCAAGTTTTAAAATCATTAAATAGTATCAACCTGGTGCATCAAAATATTCAAAGACTTATGAACAAGGATTTAGAAGTAGACTTATTCCTTAACTGCAATAATATTGATATTCTATGCTTAACGGAACATTGGCTTAAGAGCCATCAGTTCATTTTCAATTTTAGTAATCACCAGGTTGGTAGTTCGTTTAGTAGAATTGATGCCATACGTGGTGGCTCATTAATTTTAGTAAGCAACAACCTTAAGTTCAAAGAACGAAAGGATATTGTGAGCCTATCTGTTGAGCGGTCAGTTGAAATAGCCTGTATTGAATTAGAGCAGTTTATTATATTAAGTGTGTACAAACCCCCTTCTGGATTGTATGACTGCTTCGAAAAGGTAATGGATGAAGTATTCCACAAGATTTGCAATTCAAAAAAGTACATAATCACTTGTGGTGATTTTAATGTTAATTTATTAGAAAACTCAGGTTTACGTAGTAAAATTTTAAGTCTATTTCAGTCCTACAATCTTGTTAACTTATTTTTGGAGCCCACAAGATTAACTCCTACTACTGCCACATGCATAGATAATGTTTATACGGATGTTGTACCAACTCACAAAGAAATTATAAATTTATTAGATTCTGATCATTGTGGACAGTTACTTACTTTTCAAAACCAAAAAAACATAGAGGCTAAAAAGAATATCACTGTTAACCTTAAAACTGCAAGTCGTTTAGAAACCTTTAAAACTAAGCTCATTAATGATTTACCAGACTTGTCTACATATGATGATCTTAATCACCAATATGAAGGTTTCTTTAACATGTACTGTAATCAATTTAATTCTACTTTAATACCTAAGACTATTTCGGTTAATAGTAAAGTTTCATTATGTGAATGGGCTACCACTGGTATTCATAAAAGTAGAACTCGGCTTTACGAACTGTATGATGAAAGGGTTCTTGTTAATATTGCTGTATTTAGATCATATGTGTGAAATTACTCAAAATTATTAAAAAAAAATTGTTCTGTAGCAAAATCGCGTTATTTGAGTTCCAAAATTAAAAACAGTAATAATATAATTAAAACTACTTGGAATGTTATAAATAGTGAAACTGGAAGGTTTAAAAGACCAACTAGTGACTATAAACTTGTAATTAATGAAAATGAGATCACATCAGACTTACAGGTTACCGCTGCTTTTGAGAAATTCTTTTCAGAGATTCCCATATCAACAACAAAATCTCTGAACTCGTCACCCACTGCTGCAGAGTCTCTGCTTAAAGAAAATGTTAATGTTTGCGATTCTGTTTTTAATTTCGAACATGTGACTTATGTAGATATTATTAAGACGTTTAACTCCTTGAATGTAAAAAAGACTGTAGATTTATGGGGTAATTCTGTGGACGTTGTTAAGTCTATAATCCACATTGTAGCTCCTTCTTTAACTTTTATTTTTAATAATTGTATTGATCACGGTGAGTTTCCTGATCTAATGAAGAATAGTAAAATAATTCAATTGTACAAAACGGGTAGTACATCTGACCCCACGAATTACAGACCCATTTTAGTGCTACCCACTTTCAGTAAAGTATTTGAGAAACTAATTTTAGAGCAACTACAAAGATTTTTTTACAGACTTAAATTATTGCACACCAAACAATTTAGTTTTACAAGGGGTCGTTCAACAACCGATGCTGGTGTTGAACTTTTAGGACATATTTATAATGCATGGGAAGACAAATGCGATGCCCTGGGCATTTTTTGCGATTTGTCAAAAGCCTTCGATTGCGTTTTCCATGAAACATTAATCAGGAAACTACACCATTACGGAATCCGGGACTCCTCCCTGGATCTTCTTACATCTTATCTGAGTGAAAGGATTCAGAGAGTTGATGTAAACGGAAAAAGATCTCCCGGATCTGTAGTCAAAATGGGTGTCCCCCAGGGCTCAATTCTTGGCCCATTTTTGTTTCTTATATATATATATAAACGACTTACCTTACCTCATAGACAATAACCATAATATAGTGTTGTTTGTAGACGACACTTCACTTTTGTTTAAACTTAAACGTCAGCAGCCGGTTACTGACGATATAAATATAGCACTTTCAAAAATAGTACACTGGTTTGATGTAAATAACCTACATCTTAATGAAAAAAAAACGAAATGTATTAAGTTTACCATGCCTCATGAAAGGCAAGTAGAAACTAGTGTGCTAATAAAAGGTAAAGAGTTGAGTCCTGAAGATAATACAGTGTTCTTGGGCATAACTCTGGATGCTAAGCTTCAGTGGGACCCACATATAGACAAATTATCGAAAAAACTTAGCTCTGTAGCATACGCTGTTAGACAAATTAGAAATTTAACTGATGTAGAAACAGCCCGTTTAGTTTACTTTAGCTATTTCCATAGTGTTATGTCGTACGGTATTCTACTGTGGGGAAATGCCGCCGATATCCAGACAATTTTTGTATTGCAAAAAAGGGCTATTCGTTCGATTTATAGATTAAGTCCCAGATACTCCCTCAGAGATTAATTTAAAGATATCAATATTATGACTGTACCTTCACAGTATATTTACGAGAATATTTTGTATGCACATAAAAATATAAACATGTTTAAAAAATACAGTGATATCCATAATTTTAATACTAGGAACAAACACAAATTTGTGGTTCCTACAACCAGGCTAAAAAAAATAGGGGGCTCATTTAGATGCCAATGTATACACTTCTATAATAAACTTCCTAGTCATATTCAACAACTAAGCCTTAATAAATTCAAAACATTTGTAAAGCGAAAACTTTGTCAAAAGGCTTTTTAGTCTATAAAGGACTATGTTGAGGACGAAAAGGCTTGGGATTAACCTGCCCCAGTACGCACTACAACAGTTGTCTTATTTTTCTCTTTTGTTTTTATTTTCAATTATGCTCTTTATTATTATTATTATTTTACAATTTGATATTGTAGATTATTTTTATTTTGTAATTTGACTTTATTTATTTTTATTTTTGATATCAATATTTACTTTATTAAGTAAATTACATTTTGTAAATTACATATTTACTTTTATTATTGTGAACGTGAGAACAATGTTGATTGCCTTTTTTTTCCTTTTCAGTAATTTTAACGTATGTCTGGCAATTTGAGTATATTCTGCGGCCTACCCAAATGTCCTTTCCTTGGTATTGTTCGTCAAGTCGTTGAACTCCTTAGTAGTCCTGGGTTGAGCTTTGCGAATACTGACAAATGCTTGCACTGACTGGACAGGTCCACTAGTGGATATTGTGATGTAAAATTAGTGTAGTTTTGTATCTCAAATGTCTGCGCAACTGGACAATATGTGGAATCATTAAAATAGGCACAATGTCGGTGAAATGGTGCTGAGAATTTTATTTTAGTTTTGGCTACCTCAGCGAAGTTTACTGAGAAAGCTGAATCGATACATATGCTGCCAAATAATACAAAAGCCAAATAAATAAAAAATAATATAAAATCGCGCCTATGAAGTTCTGAATTTAACAGTACGGACAAACGTACCAGTCAATGTCATACTTTATTGGCATGCTCAGGTAATTAGTGATGATCGATGAATCATCGTGACCACAGACTATAATCTATCGATATTTTTTATAAAACTTAATTCAAAATTAATTTATCATTTAATTTTATTGTATTTTTAAATGCAATACATTATTTAAAATAGTTGCCTCGGAAAGCACGTTAAGCCGTCGGTCCCGGCTGCCATACGAACATCTAATGGCAGTTGTTACGGGTTGTTGGAGTCCTCAAAAGTCCAACAATTGATCATAATGCAAAACTTCAATATCACCTTTGGGTTGTGGAGGTCAGATGGCAATCGCTTCACGGAAAATATCGAAGTTTACCCAAATCAGCAGTTAGGCTGGTAAAAGCGGACCCCAGACTCCAAGCTGAAAAGCTTCGGATGCGACTGAGATTAACGCTAAGATGAAGAAGACATATAAATATATAATTATGGCATCGCGATCGATAAGTAAGAAACGCTGAAAATTACTATCGATATTTTTTCTGTATCATAACAGCCCTAGGAATGTTAGTTTGACAAATGTCGCAGAGATCAAGCTATGTTTTTTCAAGTATAAAACGTGTTACACCCGCGTTCTAATGTAAAACGAAAAGAAACAATCTTTCGTATTATTACAAGAAAACATGGACGAAAGACTAGGTGATATGGTATGACAACTATAGCCTTTCCTAAGGGATAAACAGAAAAAAAAAATGAAACTGTCGATGAAATCATGAAACCATAAATATAGAATTCCCGAGTCCCGACGAAACTGACTGACAAGTATGTCAAGTACAACAAACAAATCCGGGGTTTATGGTGAAATACAAAACAAGAAATTTATTTTCAGGTACATAATATTGATAACCTGTGTTTCGATTTTGATTAAAAAGGACTTCAACATTTTTAATACATATGCCTCGAGGCAATTACCAATTACTTTATAAACAGACTACAAAATAAATTTTGTTTTTATCCTACTGATCTATGTACAATAAGAAGTAGTGTGTTTTAAGTAAAAGAAGATAGATATCCATTTTTATGTTTAATATCTCTGATATTTTGTGTCTAGCAAACTATCGATGTCCTCACAATAAACAGTCATCCCAGAACACTGATAGAAATCGTCTCACAGCCGTTAGTGCCGGTAAAACTATTGGCCACCTTATTTAAACTCTCAATTGTAGCATGCGGCCAAAAATAACAAAGTGAAGAACAGGCTACTGTTCTTCTTTTTGTGAATCTAGGCCTGAGCATACATGTAGTCATCAACAAGCAAGTAAATCACCAACTTCAACAGAGTCACAGCAGGTAAGATATTATCTCTTCTTCATGGATGATAGCAATTAATGTTAGCGACTCCCAGGGTTCGGACTCATACCACACAGTATGCGGCAACAAATCAGGCGGTGTCATTGCTCAACACACTGACTGCTCAGCATTTGGATGTAGACTTTTTCCGCTCTAGTGTGCAATTGTTTTTCGAGAGGTGCAGTGAATGTTTTCGCGGTTGATTTGATTTTTATTCAGTGGCGGGGCAAGATCTAAATTTGATGTGGGCAAGATATATTTTGGGAGGCCCCCTGATGGATGACGCAAGAGGACGAATTTTGTTAAGAGAAAAATTTTTTTGATACTCAAATTTTATTCCTAAAAATGCAAACTTCCTCATTGTAATTATTTTAAATTATTTAGTATATCTCAACTAACAGTAAAGTAAACAATTAAAGAAACAGACATTTTCTGCTTTTAGCCTTACTGAACTCCTTAATAACTGTGTCGTAATCCAGATTAGATGCTATATTTGCCTCGATAGATAAATCTGCTAAAGCTGAAAGTCTGTCCTGACATTGTACTTCATAAATCATTTTGAAAAACTCCTTTTAGCTGAGGCTGTCCTTACTGGTACTGTTAACAAAATTTGATTGACAATAAAAATATTTGGTTAAGTTTCTTTTAAATTACTACAGAAAGAATCATTTTGATTTTAAAGAGACATGGTGTTAAAAAAATCTACTTCGTACCTGCTTCTGGGAGACCTCTCTACCAACAGCAGATTCAAACTATGACTGCACGGTGTAAAAATGCCCTAGGAGTAATATTTAATAATCGAGTTTTAACTCCACTGTTTATGCCTATCATATTTGCAACATTGTTGTATCCTTGCCAATGAGAATTTTGAATATCTAGTCTAGACTAGACCAGATCTTTAAAAAACGAATATGGTTGGTTAGTATTGCCAGATACTTGCTAGCCAGTTTTTTTTTTTGTTATTTATTGCTAGATGTGTAACTATATCTATATTTGCATTCGTGGGCCTTTGAGGCGCGAGGCCCCTTGGACCGCGAGGCCGTAGGCGGTGGCCCACGTCGCCCACGCCTTACGCCGCCTCTGTTTTTATCTAAGTATATTTATGTCGCGAATTGATTACTATTTTTCTTTCTTTTTATTATTTTTTGTTTTTTGGGATTTGTACCTGTAATCATAATGATAAGGATGATGATTTTTTATATTTCTTTCTAAATATTATATTTTAATATAATAATGACTGCACATTTTGGTTTTGACTGTAAGTGCAGAGATTACCTGACATAAAATATATAAATGAAAGACATAAAATTTATGCTATTATATTTTGTTTGTCTGTCATAAGTTGTTCATTCTAATTACTGATAAATAACATTACACATTACACACATATAATAATTTAATCTATATTATTGTACTAACATGTATTTGTAACATATATATCGACGGTGAAGTACCAATAACTCCTAACTGTCGGAAGTCAAAATTATCTGTCCAATAATTGTTAGGAAGTAATACTATAAATTGACACATTGGTTTAGTTAGGTGTTTGTTTCCACAAATTAATTTGATGCAGTTGCAACTAAATATCCGCTTCGGATATTTTACGAAGCATGCGGAAACACGCATTTAAAATATAAGCACTTTATCAATTAGAGAGAAAAATTTCAGTTAGAAGGTATTGGCACTTCACCGTCGATATGTAGTGTCAAGGTTCATCATTGTCATTGTAGTAGCATAACATCCCACCTATGTACCTATTTATAAACAGTTTTGGTAACTGGCTGCACACAAACTGTTTACATTATGCACCGACACATACCTGTTATGACAATTGTTTCTGTGTAGTAGTTAAGTAGTTTCTGTAGTTAAGTGAAGCTGTAACAATTAATGTCATCACACACAGTCTTTCTTATAATTTATTAATTAGACTTCACAAGGAACCATGCAAAATCATGCCATTATTTATTAGAAATGATAATAAAGAACAATAACATGTACTGTTTCAGTGATATTGAATAAGCACTATGAAGACGGCTGTGACAGTACTGCAGGAGATGATGGTGAAGATGGGCTTGACTCCCGAATATGAATGCATATCTCAGGTAGGCACACTACACTTAATTACTATATGATCTTCATTTGTGCGTTATGTCACAAAAATACAACCAACTTGTCAAAAGTGCAAAATAACACTATCTGAAGTCAGTGTCACTTTTTAGTGTTTTTTTTTTATTAAAGCTGGTTTAAGTTCCCTGTAAAAATTAAAAAAAAGGGTTAGCCTTATGCTCAAACAACTGATCCATGCCAGCCGGGGTCAGGCCCAATTAGGCCCTGATTATAATGAAGACTAAGTTAATGTCAAACAACGCAAAACGTAAAGCAGACATCAAGATTGTGAAGGTTGAATATGTATGATGATGATGGTGATGTACGAGTACATATGCCAGCCACCATGAGTACATATACCTCGGCCAAATAGTCTCTTTCCAGGCGAGGGAAAATAAAGAAGTTGCTTGACATACTGAGATCACCTGGAAGGTTGATGAAACCCCTGATGAAAGGATTACTTCCTTTTTCCCTTCTAAAGAAACTTATGGACATGTGCATCCTTCCGACATTAACGAAACGTCAAAAGTCCACACTCAGGGTCTGCCAGCGAGCAATGGATTCAAAAGAACAGATAGCATAAGGAACAGTATACTTCGTTCCAAACACAGAAATCGCAGACGTAGGTGACTCAGCTGCCAAACTAATATGGAACTGGGCAGGTCACATCTGCCGCATGTCGCAAATGGGCGAAAGCATTTATTGACTGGATTCCGAACAGCAGGAGCCGGCGATGCGGTTGGTCCATACGACGATTTGGACTCCTACCTAAAGAATTGGCCAGAAGTGGCTAAGGACAGAAAAGAGTGGATAACGAAAGGGAGACCGTCGCCCTGCAGTGGGACACCACAGGTTCATAATAATAATAATAGTAACTGAATCGCCGTATCTTTACGTCGACGTCGAGGCGGGGCTTACGCGCTTTAATAAACCCTAGGTATGTGTCGGTAGCGTATGCTTTGCCGAAACATGCCTAGGATGAGGGGCCAGACTAAGAGATATACAATCCGCAGGGCAGTTTTGTGGCGAACTGTTGAGCATTAGCGACCCCACGGACTCGATCTCCCGTAAGAATTCTTGTTCTACATCTCCGGCTTGTGTTTATTGGACGGCCGTAGTTAACACTGATGAAGAACTGAGCTCCCACCTCTCTCTTGCCTTTATTGGCTGGCTTGAGTGGATATTCGCAAGAGCAATCGTGCTCGGGATAAGGATGTAAAATCCAGTAATTGTTCAGGCAATAGTATTTATTTATTTTAATCTATATAAACTAGTGCTTAACTGCAATCCCACCCGATGGTAAGCAGTGAAGCAATCGTTGATGGTGAGGTGCACTAGTTCATTAAGAGCCTATTCACTCACACTCATTCATTCGTCTTAACATAGTTCCTGGTAACCAGTTCACTTAAGACTCCAAAAACCATAGCCTTATATCTTGGTTTTCCATATGTCGCAATAGTTTGCCACCAACCGGGGGTTGCCCTTGAATGCACTAGCATAGCGCGTACAGGGATGATCACCGGTTGATACCACGTTCCATTAAAAGCGTCTATAAGGGCCTCTGAGAGTTGACTCCCTGTGCACCTTCCAAAGGTCCAGGACCTCAGGTCTGGGGGTAAGTGTAATGTATATTTTTATTACAGAAAGTAGAAGTAACTTCCAAAAGTTTCATTTCTGTTTATTTTACACTGACATCCTGTTATTTTTTTTTTAAGTTGTTTCTATTTTGTAAAATGAAATTTTTTTAGTTGTGCTCACAACTCAAACTAAACACTGAGCAAGTTATATGGTAAGGCTAGGAATGATAAATTGCCTTAAGTACATTTACGTGTATACTATTTTACCCTCCCTGAAAATTAGAATAGAATAAAGTTTATATTACACAAAAAAAAGTGCTATTTAATAATTTTTGATTCAGCATCATCATCAGATTCATTTTTAAAATTTAGCTTGTGGGAGTATGAGGCTATAAGCTCAATTTTAATGACTGCTTTCTGTTTTCGCCTTGTAACTTTTTTTTTTATTACTCTACAGCAAAATTGTTTCGAGTTAAAAATATGCTATTGCAAAGTAACAGTAATTGATGTCAGAAAGTTTGCAGACAGGTCCACAGCACCAGGCGATGTTTGACTACCGCTGCGTTGCGTTCGGGCTAGTGGTGACGGCTTCGGCGCGTTCTAAGAAGGAGGCCAAGCAGGAGGTGGCACGCCTGATGCTGCAGCAGCTGTCGTGCCGAGGACACGCCGTGCCGCCGCCCTACGGCGCGCCCACAGCCAACATGCACGCGGACCCTACGGTACACGTACAAGCTAACTGTCGCTGACTGCTGACTCTACTCTATAGAGCACGTGCGTTTAAGCATAGGACCCATGGCCACTGTATCAGTGCATAGCTCCAAATTAGAAACATTTATTTCTTTTACTTTTAAACTGCTGTAAGTCCAACAAAGCAGGGGCGCGTCTGTTGCCATATTTGCCCACAGTACGATCTAGACCCTCAGAAGCTACAGAAAATTATGCGTGATCTGGATCAAATTGAACTTGTTTATTTTTAACCGACTTCAAAAAAAGGAGGAGGTTATCAATTCGGTTGTTTTTTTTTTAAGTGTAAAACACACATAAAAAAAATGTACCTACACCACATACACACTGTTTGTTACCTCAGAACTCTGTTGGTTTATGGACCGATTTGCAAAAAATTTTTATCCTCTTAATATTACAGGCAACTGTATGGTGATTTTGGTATTTTCATCAAGAACTTATTTTTGCATTTACAGTCAATAAGTAACATTTGATGAAGTGAAACTGATGTAGAACAGAAATGGCCAACGGAACTACGTATTAGTGTGAGTATGTATGTACTAGTGTGTGTGTGTATCACAGTACATCAGTTCCACTTCATCAAATGTTACTTATTGACCGTAAATGCTTAGATATCACAATGAAGATGTTAAGCAACTACGACAATACAAATAAATAAATAAATGGTTCTAAATAGTAAAATACGTAAATAATCAATGTATCCTAGCCGTGTTTGGGCTTATTAGAATTGTCAGGATATGCACTATGGCTATATGGTACTATCGAACTGATCTGATGATGGAGCCGGAAGGTGGAAGGTAGATACAGGAACTTCATAATAAAACAATGTAACCTAGTAGTGTTTGGATTAGTTGGAATTGTCATGAGAAATAGGCACTCTGTTTATTAGTGTATCCCAACTAAAAAGTGTGAAATAAAAAACTTTTTACAAAAAAAAGATAACCGACTTCACTAAAAAAACACTAAAAGGATCAAAATAACTTTAATTTCAGAAGTCGGTGTTAAATAAAATACAAATAATACCGGGAAACACCGACTTCCGAAATTAAAGTTATTTTGATCCTTTTAGTGTTTTTTTTAGTAAAGTCGGTTATCTTTTTTTTTGTAAAAAGTTTTGTTTTACCATCTTTCGTTGGTCAGAGTCTATCTTCGAATTTTTAACATTAAGACATTCCTGTTTCCTCACGAAGTTTTCCTTCACTGTTTTGAGAACAGTAGTGATGAAATAAATTACACAAAGTAATGCGCCAGGTTGGGTTTGAGCCCGCAACCTACAACTCGTAATTTGGGGCCGTTACCTCTGGCCCACTGGGGCACACTGCTCTATCTGCAATTATAATTGTTACATAAATCCATACTTATAATAAATCTGTAGAAGTGAAAATTTTGTACATTGAAAATATTAAAAAAAAATGGCAGGGGCAGTTACTAGACCGACACCGACCAAAAATGTGATTAAAAATTTTTTTGTCTGTCTGTCTGTCTGCTTGTTCAGGCATCACGCAAAAACTACCGGTTCGATTACGATGAAACTTAGTATAATTATTCTTTAATATCCTGGGCACCACACTGGGTACTTTTTATCCCGGAAAAGTATATACAATAAAAAACAAACTTAATTTTGCGGTTCGATCCCTACACCCAATCACTGTACGAACCGCAAATAATAAGTTTGTCGTAGGTTACGTTACCCGCAGTGGAGTTCACTACACGCTGCACACGGCTACGATACTATAATATTTTATCTTAAGATACAATATCGCTCGCCATACAATTAAATGGACTATCACACACGACGAAGTTAATAAATAATATTTCATATTTTCGTATCTCAAAAAACCTAATAAAACCATTTTCGACTTCTACGCGGACGAAGTCGCGGGCAAAAGCTAGTTTAAAATAAATCTAAGTGCAATCTCACATACTCTTACATTTTAATGGCCATTGTCAGTGTTAGTCAATAATGAATATGTTGGTGTCGGCCAGGGGAGCGGTCCGGGGCCCGGCGTGGACGCGCGCAGCTACGTGGCGCTGCTGCGCGAGCTGTGCGAGGAGTACCGCCTGGCCGGCGTGGAGTACGAGCTGGTGGGCGACACAGGCCCGCCACACTTGCGCCACTTCACGGTGCGCGCGCGCATCGGCCAGCACCAGCGCCAGGCCACCTCCACCACCAAGAAGACGGCGCGCCAGCTGGCGGCTGAGGAGCTGTACTGCTACCTGCGCGAGAACCTGGCGCGCGTAACCCGGGACTTCAATGAGGTGACTACAGCTACTTTACAGACTTGCCTACATGATAGTAAAACAACCCAACTAACAAATTATTTTGTGAAAAAAGTCAGCAGCACGTTTCTATTTCAGCTATATGTGGTGAGACGGATCTTTAAAATGTCGAGTAAATGATCTGTGCACGTTCTCTCAATGCGATTTGGGCGCACTTCTTCATCATCTAAATAGTCAAATAGTTATTGTACGAGGGTGGATTGAAAAGTTCGCGGCCTAACACATAAATATACTTAAATTATTTTAATGTAACTGACGTCATTCGATTTGTTTACTCTCTGGTTGTCAAATTGTAAAATTCTATCGCAATAGCATTAACTGTATTTAAATTAGACTGAAAATTGTGAGCCTTTGTGCAGCGTTTTTAAAGAATGGAGAAAATTGAGTAACGTGCGGTCATCAAATACTCATTAATGATCAAAATATTTTAATTCTGCTATATTATGCATGAAGAAAATGCACTTAACCACTCTATATACATATCGTCTTGTGACGCTCGGGGAATACGACCGTTTCCGAACAGTGACGAAGATTTCTATGCGCATTATCACTTTGGGAGACCTGTACATAGTATGAAACAGTAATAGAAGGTGGTATTTCCCACATGGTGATTATAATAAATTCAGTATTAATCTTAACTGTAATAAAGCACAATATACATATTATATTGTACTTTTATTACAAAGTGTATCTTAAAACAAGGTTTTTAACAGACTTCAAGAACTTATTTTATTTTTGATGTTACCTCAGAACTCCGTCGTTTATAGATATGCTTTCCGATTGGTGCTATTTTTTTCAGAATCCAGTTCTGGTGATTGGATCCATCTTAAATATTATAGGCAACCATATAGTGATTTTGGTATTTTCATCGAGAACTTAAGCACTTACAGTCAAAAAAAATATTTGATAAGTGGAACTGATGAAGAAGACCAGAAATTGCCAACCGAACTTCATACTCACATAGATATCACAATTAATATAGTTAAGCGACTATGACAATACAAATAAATAAATAGTTCCGAATAGTTATGTTGAAATGATGATGATGATGGAGCCGGAAGATAGGCATCGGAACTCTGTAATTAATTAATGTATCCTAGCCGTGTTTGGGCTTATTAGAATTGTCATGAAATTCAGTTTGGCTGTAAGGTACACCGACTTCACTAAAAGAAAAAAAACACTAAAAGGATCAAAATTACTTTAATTTCAGAAGTCGGTGTTTCCCGGTATTGTTTGTTTCTTATTTAACACCGACTTTCGAAATTAAAGTCATTTTGATCCTTTTACTGTTTTTTTTCTTTTAGTGAAGTCGGTTTTCTTTTTTGTTTTAACTTATGACTAATGCTATCGCAAAAAGAGTATAGATCTCTACCCAGACATCTAGATGAGAGGTGTCATAAACGCCATTGTTCATGAAACTGACTTTATTTCCTAAATTAGAAGTGTATCATCATCATAATCATCATTACAGCTGAAAGTCTACTGTTGGACATAGGCCTCCCCCAAGCGTCGCCACGACGACCGGTTCTGTGCGTCCATCGGATTCCAACGACCCTGACCAGGACATCGGTCCATCTTGTGGGAGGCCTTCCAACGCTGCGTCTTCCGGTACGCGGTCGCCACTCCAGAACCTTTCGGCCCCAACGGCAATCAGTTCTGCGTGCAATGTGCCCTTAAGTTTGGCGATTCTTCGTGTTATGTCGGCAACCTTGGTTCTCCTGCCGATATCTTCATTTCTGATTCGACCATGCAAGGAAACCCCGAGCGTAGCTCTTTCTATTGCCCTCTAGGTGACTTTAAGTCTTCTTATGAGGCCCATTGTAAGCGACCACGTTTTGGGGCCATATGTCATCACTGGCAACACGCACTGGTCATAGACTTTCGTCTTGAGACACTGTGGTATATTGGATGAAAAGACACCGCGGAGCTTCCCGAACGCCGCCCAGCCGAGTCGGATTCGACGATTGACCTCTTTCTCGAAATTAGACCTACCCAACTGGACCGTCTGTCCCAAAACGTAGACGTCCTCAACTTAGAGTCTCCGATCTTGATAGGAGTAGGTGCTGCACGGATGTTAACCATGACTTTTGTTTTGTCCATGTTCATTTTAAGTCCCACTCTTTCGGAAGCTCTACTGAGGTCACCGAGCATTGTACTGAGCTCCTCCGTAGTCTCAGCCAAGACTACTAAGTCGTCAGCAAACCGAAGGTGAGTGACGTACTCGCCATTCACATTAATGCCTAGCCCTCTCCATTCCAGAACCTCCTTCGAAGACATCCTACATTGCGGCCGTGAACAGTTTCGGAGAAATGAGACGTCATTTCTCCAAAACTGTCTCTCCTGCCTCACACCTCGCTGCAAGAGGATAGGTTTCGTGGTTTGGTTCTGAAGATGGACTGACATGGTGGCGTTTTTGTACAAACACTTCAGCATCTCGATGTACCGATAGTCAATCTGGCACCGTTGGAGAGACTGCAGTACAGCCCAGGTCTCTATCGAATCAAAGGCTTTCTCGTAGTCCACAAATGCTCCTCACTCTATATACTCCTCAGTCTTCTGTATAATCTGCCGCAGCGTATGTATGTGGTCCACAGTGCTTAAGCCCTTTTCTGAATCCGGTTTGTTCGTGAGGCTGGAAATCTCTGGAAACAGCTTATATACATGGCTCAGAGGTGAGATGGGCCTGTAATTCTTAAGCAGAGCATTGTCGCCCTTCTTAAAAAAAAGAGTACCACACCTCTGCTACATGCCCGTGGCGATTTTCCCTCAAGTATGACGGAATCGAATAAGTTCTGAAGTGCCTTGAGGAACGCTTTCTCACCCGCCTTCAGGAGTTTGGCCGTAATTCCGTCCTCGCCCGCGCCTTGTTGTTTTTCAGTTGCTTCAGTCAGAGCCATCCTAATCTCCTACAGGCTGACGTTCGGGATATCTTCGCTATAGTGTCGAGTCAATCTAGCTATTGGCTCTTGGATAGACGTGTATAGCTGTCCGTGAAAGGCCTCGATCTCTCCCAGAAGTTCTGATTTGACGTGTGACTTTTTATTCATAAAACTACTGATCAATAAGAATAGATACTATTGACGTATTCCCATACCTAAATACTTTTTGATTATGAAAATAAAAACCTTTTCCAGCAAAAACTTCAAACTGTTGCTTACGAAGTTACGATATTCGTCCTAAGAAAACTCCATTTGTTTTAGTTGTTTTATTGACTGTTGTAGGTGAATTTCTTGAAAAATATTTAGTTTATAAAACTATCACCGTATGTTTTCTTCTGTTTTAAATTTTGTGGATTAATACATATTGATTATTTAAAACGACCCCGGCAATATTTTTTTATCGATATTTCTTCTCGTCGCAATTTGGTTATAATATTTCTCTATTCTAGTAACGTTTAGTAAAAATATGACAAAAAAAAACATGGACACTTCTTGTTCTAAATAGTTCAGTTCGATGATTTGAATTTACATTTAAGAAAAGAGGAGGACATTTTCACTTATCTAGAGTAATTTTTTCACGTATCGTAGTACAAAACGACATTTTTCACGTGAATTCTGTCAGTTGCTAAAATAAAGACGCACACGGTTGGGAGGGAGGGAATTTTTTCGTATGAAAACTCTGGGCTCAGATGTTTTGGCGTGGCGGATTTTGATGCGGTTTTCATTAATACAAAGAGCGATAAATAATAAACTAGGAAAACGTCTTTGTGTAAATGCATGCACTCATATTTCAATAATGTTTGTTTGTGTTATAAAAAAAAGAGGTTTTATTTGTATCAAATCAAATCAAAATAGCATTTATTCCAAATAAACCATTTACAGGCACTTTTGAAACGTCAAGAAGTCAGTCAGTCAGAAAAATAAAAATAAATGATGCTAATTGCACATTCCAAAGCGTAGATCTCTATGGAGAAGAATGTGCAAGAAACTCCATGGACACTCTTTTCAATCATATTTTGTAATTACAAATATCTCTGTTACATGTTTCTTGTCGCTATCATGTGAGAACAATGTAAATAAAAATAAAAACTAAATATAGATATTAAAATAGCAACTGGCAGCTAAGAGATGACCAGCCTCAACTGACAGCGCCCGTTCACGGACATGACGCTAATATTAGCACCACTCAGCTCAACCATTTTGAAGGGAACCGAATGATCCAACATCCGCGCCACCATCAGTGAGACATTTGAGTGAGCATGACAAACTCTCAACTGCCATGCTCATTTATGTCAAATAAGTCCAGTAGCAACATAAAAACTATAAAAAGCTCCATGGTACTCACATTTACAAACTGTGGAAAAAATGCTTCTATACATATAATACAATACTTATATTTTACAATTTCAAGAAAAAAAACATTAGAAAATAATTTCCATACTAATCAATTTGTACACCCCGGTGGTAGTGGAGCTGGACCAGCATTGAGCCAAGCATTTTTATCCTGAATATAATCCTCCAACTTATAATATGCTTGCCTGCATAGTGTGCGTTTAATACAAGATTTAAATTTCGTTTCATTGAGTTCTAATATTTGTGAAGGTATTTTATTGTAACATTTCAAACAGTACCCCATAAAAGAAGAGGCCACTTTTGCTAGTCTGAAAATTATGTCTATCGCCTCTTTTGCTAAAAAGATTAAGATTTTTTCTAACATACATTATGTTTGCATAAATATATTGACAAGGCACCGTCATTATGTTAATGTCCTTAAACAGTTCCCTTAGAGAATCGCAGCGGCGAAGATTGTATATAGCTCTGATCGCTCTTTTCTGTAATATAAAAATTGAGTCGATTTCTGCAGCCCGTCCCCATAGTAAGATACCGTAAGACATGATGCTATGAAAATAACTAAAATAGACTAGTCTAGCGGTATCAACATCCGTAAATTGGCGGATTTTTCTAACAGCATATGCAGCTGAGCTAAGCCGTCCTGCAAGAGATGTTAAATGAGGACCCCATTGTAGCCTTGAGTCAAGCGTAATCCCCAAGAAAACAGTTTTATCGACAAATTCTAGTTTTTTATCGTTTAATACTACATCACAATCGCTACCTTTAACATTTGGTAAGGAAAATTTTATGCATTTAGTTTTTTTCCCGTTTAAAACTAGATTATTAGCAGTGAACCAGTTTTGGACCTGCAGTAGGGCGTTATTTTCATCGCCAAGATTATTAGTCCTTCTATTTATCTTAAAAATCAAAGAAGTGTCGTCGGCAAACAACACCATATTAAGTTTATTTTGTAATAAATAGGGTAAATCATTAATATAAACTAAAAATAAAAAAGGACCTAAAATTGAACCTTGGGGTACCCCCATTTTCACATTTAATCCCGACGAATTGACACCGTTAATTTGAACTAGTTGCTGTCTGTCAATCAAATAAGATTTTAATAAGCTTAAAGCTGTTTTGCCTAGTCCGTAATGCTCAAGTTTCAGGAGTAATGTTTCATGAACCACACAATCAAACGCCTTAGACAGGTCACAGAAGATGCCTATAGCATCCTGTGCCTCTTCCCACGCATTAAAAATGTGTTTTAGTAAGGAGACACCAGCGTCAGTAGTACAACGTCCTTTGGTGAAACCATACTGTTTATCGTATTTTGTTGTACACAAGTATTGTTGTATACAAATGATCCCCCGCAGGAGGACGCCCTGGTGCGCGCGCACGAGAAGGCCATGGAGCGCTACAGCGACCTCGGGGACGACGCGCCGCGCCGTCCCGATCTCGGCCAGAAGGTGTCCGAGTACCACCTCGGCCTCGTCGCGCGTCTGGGTGAGTGTCGGTCCGCGCGCCACGCCTCGCCAGGCGGCGCCTGGCGGCGGGCGGCGCGCTGACTGCTCGCCTGTCGCAGACGCGGACACGCTGGCGGCGGCGCTGGGGGCGCTGGAGCGCGGGCGCGGCGCGGCGGCGACGGAGGCGCTGGCGGGCGCGGCGGCGGCGCTGCGCGTGCGCGTGGAGGCGGCGGCGCTGGGCGCGCTGCACGTGCTGACGCTGGCGGGCGCGGCGCCCGAGCTCACGTTCGCGGGCCGCTCGGCCGAGGAGGCGGCGCAGACGGCGCTGGACTACGTGCGCCGCGCGCTACGCTTCGACGATGCGCCCGCTGCGAACGCCACACTCTCCGACGAAGCCAAATCCTTATAATTACCTATTACTAAAATATCTTAATGCTGTATGTTATGCTTTAATATATCATATATTATATAAGAACTATAGACGTTGACTGAATGGAGGAATTTTATATTTTTACTGGCTTTTACCCGCGGGTAAAGTGTTCCCGAGGGAACATACACCACGACAAAAAGTATTCTACTATCTAGTCTAGGTCATAGTCCAATTGTATGCCAAATTTGACATCAAATCGGTCATGGATGGGATGATAAAGCGTGAATAAGGTGCAAAACACTTGGCGCCACTAACTCGCCCAACGTACCTATCTGTACCGGCGTATTGTCTCCTAAACGGTATGACTAATAAATATAGTCAGTAAAAGACAAATGTTATCTGCATTAAACACTCGTGATTAAAATTTTATTCATTTTATCAAAATAATTATGTCTTTGTTATCCATAAAAGACACTTCTACAAATGGCCTCAATGAGGTCATCAATCATTGGCACCTCCAGTCTCAGCCATGACTACTATATCGTCGGCAAATCGAAGGTGAGTGATGTACTCACCATTACTATTAATGTCTGGTCCTGTCCAGTACAGAACCTTGAAGAAGACATCCTCCATTGCAGCCATGAACAGTTTTGGAGAAATGACGTGTCCCTGCCTCGCACCCTTCTACAGGAGGATGAGGCTCGAAGATTGGCATGGTGTCGTTTTCGGACAAACACTGGCATACGCGGGGTTATATTTATTCGCATGATTTTGCGACATTAGAATGATTTTATTTCAAAATATGTTTTCGCGTGGATATTAAGTAAATATCCACTTTTAATAGCTCTCCAGTGTGCAGCTGTGCCAAGGTTGCCAACGGATGAACATAATAAAAACGATGTCCCGCATTTGCATAAGACCTTTTTTTCTCGTTAATTCATTCACATTTTGTTTGAAGTCGTATTATATACATTACTGACTTTGTAACATATTCAAGTTAGAACCTATTTCTTGATTTATTTATTCGTAAACAATGTTCCTACCTACGTGAGCTTCTAAGATATTGTTATTATTTTTATAAGTTCAGTATAAGGTGAAACTGAACATGTGTTTTATTGTCTGTGAAATAAGTTGCTTTTTAGGGTTCCGTAGTCAACTAGGAACCCTTATAGTTTCGCCATGTCTGTCTGTCTGTTCGACCATCCGCGGATAATCTCAATGACCGTTAGCACTAGAAATCTGAAATTTGATACCAATATGTATATCAATTACGCTGACAAATTGGTAAAATAAAAAGTGGAAAAAAATGTTTTATTATTAGGGTAACCCGCCCACACGTAAAGTGGGAAGCGATTTTTTTTTTTCATTAAAACCCTAATGTATGATATATAGTTAGATAGGTATTAAAAATGAATAGGGGTTTACTAAAATCTTTTTTTAATAATGTTAATATTTTCGGAAATAATTGCTCGAAAAGTAAAAAAAAATGTGTGTGTGTCCCTCTAACTTTTGAACCATAAGTTTAGAAAAACGAAAGGACGAAAAGAAAAAGACTTTGTAGGGAAAATTATTTTGAACTTGATTGGTTAAACAGTTCTTGAAAAGTTGTATAAAATAATTCCTGAACCAAGTAATTTAACCGTATATACAAGCACTTTTTTAACATCTTTTTTCAAATAACGAATTTTTAAAATTAGTTCACGCAATCCAAAATTACCAACGAAAACCCAACAAACATAACCCGTCTAGTTTGTATAAATTAGTAACCCAATTTCACGAAAGATGGCGCTGTACTTTGGGTTACTTCGTGCTATTATGATTTTTCCTGAGTCGATGGGGTCGGGACGGGTATGAGATATTATATTGTCCAATTGTTCGGTTGGTTTCTCGTTGTCATTGGTGGTATTTGTTCTTGCTCGTTGTCTGTCGTTCATTATTATTGATAAGAATATTTGGTATAATGGGAGTTTGAAAGCTGAAAAAAGATGAGTATGACGTTTTAAAGAAGAAAGCCGTGGCTATAGCAAAATTAAAAGCCACAAACTATATGACACACTGGACAGTCCTGCAAGTCAAAAAGAGCTATACCGGCTTACTAGAATAAGAGAGAGAAAGGCGAGGGATGTTTGTCGGGTAAGATGTATAAGAGATGAAACTGATCTGTTAAATGATCTGATGAAAAAATCAGAAAAAAGTGGAAGGAATATTTTGAAAGACTGATGAAAAGTGATCGGAGTAGGTAGATTGATTTTTGGTACTTGTATCATAAATGCACACAGATAGAATTACATGGATTAGCCTTAATTCCGGTATTTCCAGATTCAATTAATTATTGTTAATGTTGGTAGTGAATGTGATATTAATATAATCAATTCAAATTTTAAAGGAAGGTATCAAAACTAAATTAATTTATTAGTAATCTGTTGAATAATAAAAACAATCGAATTCCGATCGAAACATTAATATTTTATTTTTTTTAGCTTTTTATGGCCACAACTTTTTATAAATTGTAATAATAATAATAATCATAAACATCCATTTTGAGAGGTAAGATTAACAACCATATAGACAATAATTCAATCATGTCTGCCTCTCAGAACGGATGTAGGAAAGGGTCCCGCGGTACTAAGGAGCTACTCCTCATCGATATGGCCATTAGCCAACAGGTTCGGCGCTCCCGAAAGGATCTGTCGACATGTTGGATAGATTATAAGAAGGCCTACGACTCTGTTCCTCATACATGGCTCATGAGGGTGCTAGAATTGTACAAAATTAATGCAATACTACGCACCTTCCTGATGTCGTGTATGAGGCAATGGAGGACGGTCCTTCGCTATCCAGGATGTCGACATATTCAGAGGAACAGCGAACCGGTGAGAATCGAGCGGGGAATATTCCAGGGTGATAGTTTGAGTCCGCTTTGGTTTTGCCTGGCCTTGAATCCTCTTAGCACACTGCTTGAGAATTCAGGCCTAGGCTATCGGTTGAAGAGAGGTGGTCAGGTTATATCTCACCTTCTTTACATGGATGACTTGAAACTTTTTGCCCCCAACAAGCTTCAACTGATGGAGCTACTGAAGGTAACTGAAACCTTCAGTAGTGCCATCAGGATGGAGTTTGGTGTGGACAAATGTGCGGTCATGCATGTAAAGCGAGGGGGGATTGTGGAGTCCGTGGGTACTCAGCTCTCGTACTCCATAAACCTGAGATCCCTCTCTCCAACTGAAACCTATAAGTATTTGGGTATGTCGGAAGCTTTAGGTATCAATGCCACTGACATGAAGCAATCTTTGAGGGAGCGCTTCTTTGGACGCCTGAAGAAGGTATTCAATAGCCTTCTTTCAGGCGGAAACAAGGTGCGCGCCTTCAACGGTTGGGTCATGCCGGTATTGATGTACTCTTTCGGCGTACTCAAATGGACTCAAACAGAACTGGACGCCCTGGATAGGCGGGTTCGTACACTGCTTACTGCAAACCGAATGCATCACCCACGGTCGTCGGTGATGAGACTGTATATCCCGCGAAAGTGTGGGGGTCGAGGCTTTTTAAATGCTAAGACCCTGCACAATCGCGAAGTATGCAGTCTCAGGGAATATTTCCTAGCCGCCGACGTGAGTATGCATCGTGATGTAGTGGCAGTGGACAAGGGACTCACCCCGCTTTCCTTGGCTAACGAGAACTGGCGCAAACCTGTAGTACTTGACACTAACGATCGCAAGGAAGTATGGCAGAGTAAGGAACTTCACGGACGCTTTTTCAGGGCCCTGCATGGACCCGATGTAGACAAACTAGCGTCCGTAGCCTGGCTGCGTTTCGGTGACCTCTTTGGGGAAACTGAAGGTTTTGCCTGTGCAATTATGGACGAAGTTATCATGACGAATAACTACCGGAGATTTATCGTGAAGGACGGTACGGTTGACATCTGTCGGGCATGTCACCGACCGGGTGAATCAATCCGCCACATTATCTCTGGTTGTTCTCGTTTAGCTAACGGGGAATACTTGCATAGACACAACCTTGTAGCCAGGATTATCCATCAGCAACTTGCTCTGAAGTACTCTCTTGTGGAATCGGAGGTGCCGTACTACAGGTATGTGCCCGACCCAGTTCTCGATAATGGCGATATCACATTGTACTGGGATCGGTCCATCATCACTGACAGGACTATTGTGGCCAATAAGCCTGATATAGTGGTGGTGGACCGAAGTGAGAGGCGTGCAATGATTGTTGACATATCCGTTCCGCATGACGAGAACCTCGTGAAAGCCGAGAAAGATAAACAAATCAAGTATATTGACTTGGCTCGCGAGGTTGTCGACATGTGGGATGTGGACTCAGCGATCATTGTACCGATAGTCGTGTCAGCCAATGGCTTAATAGCCAAGAGCCTCGACCAACATCTCAGGAGGCTCACGTTAGGCGGCTGGATCAAGGGCTTGATTCAGAAAGTGGTACTCCTGGACACGGCTCGTATAGTTAGGAGGTTCCTCTCTCTGGAGCCCTGACCGCCGGTAGCTTGGACTCTGTTCCCGATACCGGTGGGCTACTATTTTTTATATTTTTAAATGTTTTTAATTTTATAGTGGAATATTTAAAAATATAATTTATATGTATTGTAAAAGGAATAAACGAAATAATAATAATAATAATTTATTAAGAAAAAATTAGGTTACAGGGTGTGGGTAGTTCTACAGTATTATGTTTTTATTATTTATTAACATAGCATGGTTTCCGAAGACTTCCTGCACTAGGCGAGGCCTGTCCCGCAGGAAGCTTACAAGTTTTATGAGTTACAAATTATTAGTAGGTATGCGCTAAATAACAAGACGAAATAATGCAGTGAGTTTCTTATAAGAAACATTGCTAAAAATACTACTAGAGTACTAGCTAAATTATTAAAGTACAAGCTTACGAGGTTTTATACATTACTAAATACTATTATAGAATATATTATATAGGTAACAAAAAGCTTAGAAATAGTTGCATTTAATGCCTATAATTTATTTTAAAACTATGAGATCATTTCTTATCATAATAATTGTCTTATAAAATGTTCTGTGCTATCATACGTCCAATCTATCAATTCTTTGGTTATTTTAGTTTTTACGTCACGTTGTTGCACTTAAATTTCAATATTTACGCATACGCATTGTTTTGATAACCGGTTAGTGCACCAACCATGATCCTTTGTTCCGATTGGTCGTTGGGTTGTATCAAATCGTGACTGTGAGCCGTTAAAAAATATAAGAAGAATATAATGTTGCTCATTTTAATATAATTCCTACCCAAGTTCCGATTTTTTTTTTAATAGTCAACCGATTCCGTTCGGATCAATGACCCCAATTCAATCTACCTACTCCGATCACTGCTGATGATTGAGGAAAATAATTGGAGTGGGGTGTTAGAGAATAAACCAGTAAATGTGGGATTAGTGAGAATGGTTAGTATGGAATGGATTAGGTCAGAATAGCAGTAACGATGTAAAATGTAAATGTAGCAACTCTTAAGTGAGGGACACTTATTTTGACAGACGGGGAAACTACGGAACCCTACACTAAGCGTGGCCCAACACGCCTTAGCTGGTTTTTTAGTACAGTTGCTGAATAAAAAACTGCATACTATTATAAACTATTAAATACATAATCCCTCTTGCAGTCGGGTAAAAAGGGGATCATGGAAATTCATCTAAAAGTGTTATAGGTATATTGTTATAGCCTATGGCTGCTAGACTCGTTATTTTATAAAAGCTGAGAATTTGCCAGTGCATGTCCCCAAAACAGCTAGGAACGATGCCCTATTAAGGAGTTTCAGTTATGGTGGCTTTGACACGTTACAAAGTTGTGTAATTAGCAACCTAAATTCGTTATATTATGAAGCTAATTTTTTATACGTTTTTCTGGATGGTATTTTACGAGTAATTATGATCATGAATTGCCATCCATCATAACACAAGCTCTGCCATATAGTCCCAAGTTAACTTGGGACTAGATGGTTCCTCGCACTCATTCGTGGGTGCGAGTGAGAGAGTGAGTTAGATCTTCCGCGCACTTTATGCACATTCGTCACATATCAGTTCGACTTGAGGACCAGACCTCGAAATCTATCCTCCTGAATTGGGGTATGGGCAAAGGAGACGTCGTTTCTTTGAAACGTTCACAGCCGCAATGGAGGATGTCTTCAAGGTTCTGGACTGGATAAGATTAGGCCTCCATCACTCCCCTTAGATTTGCCGACGATATAGTACCTATAGCATGGCTGAGACTATGGACAAAGAATAAGTAATAGTACAAGTACAGAAATTTCACTCTTCGAAAGAAAACATGCGAATATAAACCTACTAAGAACGTCGATAATATTCATAAAAATGGGTATCTACGTTTTATTACATAAAATATAATCAGATTTTATAAAATTATATGGTAGATAGGTACCTCATTGATTTCTACCCATTTACTTATATCTATAATATATTATACATACTTTTAAAACATATTTAAAAAAAACCGTTCAAGAGCGTGTCGGGCTACCCTCAGTTTAGGGTTCTGTAGTTTCTCGTCACTTAAGATTTATTAACACGTTTAACGCCGCCGACACACCTAGTGTGTTCTTGCGAATTTCTATAACTACGCCTTGTACAGGCCAGGCATGTCCTAAATGTTAGTGATTTTTCGAAAATTAGCCAAAATTTTCTTTTGGGATTTTCAGTACATAATCCTCTAGCAATAACCTAAGGATTTTTGAGGTGGCCCCCAGAAAAACCTTTAAGAGGTTTTTGTAAAAATCCTTTGTATTTTTTTTTTTAAGTAATTATGTAATGCCGAGAACCCGCAAGGCGTGTCCACCTAAACACGTTAACCAAAGATTGTCGACCTTTGTACTAAGACGTCAAATATCATCTTATCTCTCATCTCGTCATTTCTGCCATAACATCATTTGTATTAATACTGTTTTCCATAATCGTCCCCGCTCATAATATTTCAATTTCTCGCAGCCATGCAGCCGGCTGCATAGATGCGTATTTATGCCTCCCTTACCCCCTTTTTTATATTTAGTGAAATAAAAGTATAACCTAGAT
Source organism: Mythimna vitellina (assembly GCA_949316375.1). Taxonomy (NCBI): domain Eukaryota; kingdom Metazoa; phylum Arthropoda; class Insecta; order Lepidoptera; family Noctuidae; genus Mythimna; species Mythimna vitellina. Next base: position 511,284 of record OX438689.1, on the reverse strand, counting down.
GATAAAAATATATCCTAGGTGAGAAAATTATGGCAAACATAAGTACTTTTATGGAACATTTTGTTTTTGTAGTAAATAAATACGCTATCTTCAACTAAAATAGGTGTTTTTCCGTAAACTTGCAACAATTGGCTTATCTAAGTTAATGTTATCAAATATTTCAAAATAGCTACAAAATGTTTATAATCTCTTACAAAATTACGATAATTACTTACCTAAAAATTTATTCCAAGTTAAATCTCACTACCGTATTTGAAACACCTTTATTCTTACTCAGCGAATAGCAAACTAACTAATACTCATCGCTAAACAGAAAAAAATACAGATTTAAAATTTAACTCTATCGAGGTGCCACTGGACACGCCTAGCGTCTCCACGTTTAACAAGATGCAGTGCCGCCGACACGCCTGGCGTGTCCGAGCGACTTTATAGGGCGGCATCGCTATGAACTTAAAAAAAATTGTGGTGGCACTGAACGTGTTAAACGATAATCAACGAGCAAGAAAAAATACCACTAATGCCAACGAGAGACCAACCGAACAATAATACAATATAATAGCTCATACCCGTCCTGCTGACCCCATCAACTCAGGAAAAATCTTAACAGCGCGAAGTAGCCCAAAGTACAGCGCCATCTCTCTGGTAATCGGGTTATGTATGTTGGGTTTTCGTTGGTAATTTTGGATTGCGTGAACCGATTTTAATAATTCTTTTTTTTATTTGAAAAAAGATACGTTCAGGATAATAAAATATGTAAACTAAGTTTAAAAAATTAACATTATCAAAAAATGATTTCAGTAACCCCATAGTATCCCAGTAGTATTCATTTTTAAATACCTATCCAACAATATATCACACGTTAGGGTAGAACTGAAAAAAAAAACACTCACCACTTTACGTATAGAGGACCTACCGTAATAAAACATTTTTTTCTACGTTTTATTTTACCACTTTGTCGGCGTGATTGATATACATATTGGTACCAAATTTCAGCCTTCTAGTGCTAACGGTCACAAAAATTATCCGCGGACGGACGAACAGACAGACTTGGCGAAACTATAAGGGTTCCTAGTTGACTACGGAACCCTAAAAAGTCATCTCATTTATGTGTCAAAAGATTGTTTACATTTAGTTAGGTATCTAACAAATGAAATAGGTAACTATAATGAAGTGTATATAACTTTGTTGGTATTGTATGTGCGTTAGCTTTGCGTTCATATGTAATTTTTAAAAGGTAGGTCGTTTAAGAGGTATCTATATCTATACTTATAATAAACCTGTAAAGTGAAAATTCTGTACATCGAAAATATCAAAAAAAAAAATGGCAGTGGGTGTTAGTAGACCGACACCGAACCCAAAAATGTGATTAAAAAAAAATTGTCTGTCTGTCTGTTTGTTCAGGCATCACGCAAAAACTACCAGTTCGATTACGATGAAACTTGGTATAATTATTTTTTAATATCCTGGGCACCACACTGGATACTTTTTATCCCGGAAAAGTATATACATTAAAAAAACAAACTTGATTTTGCGGTTCGATCCCTAGACCCGATTACTGTACCAACCGCAAATAATAAGTTTGTCATAGGTTACGTCACCTGCAGTGGAGGTCACTAAGGGGCTAAGATACTATAAGATACAATATCGCTCGCTATACAATTTAATGGACTATCATCTATCATACACGGCGAAGATAATAAATAATATTTCATATTTTCGTATCTCAAAAAACCTAATGAAACCATTTTCGACTTCTACGCGGACGAAGTCGCGGGCAAGAGCTGGTACATAATAATTAACATTTTGTAAGATATAATTTCAGTACCTATATGTTGACCTTGCATTAGTAAGGTAGTCACTAGTACTGGCAGGTTTACTTATATTAAATGATCTTTAATTCATTAAACCCCAAGCGAACGCCGGCGTTCGCTCGCTCGTTGTCTTTCTATTGTGTCTCTAATTACGCTACTCGGAAAGTATACGTTAAGGTCATTGAGTCGTTTTAAATAAAAACTAGATAGAATATTCGTTTTGGGAAAGGGGCCATTCAAATATTACGTAAGCACTACAGGGGGGTGGGGGGTCTTTGCTTTGCTTATTTTTTATGACATGGGGGATGGGGGGGTCTAGATGGTGATTACGTCAACAATGCAATTTTTTTTTTGTTTTAAGAAAACAATGTGGAAGTTTCAAAATCACAAAGAAGTGAGCAGACACACATCATTTAGCAGCATACATCTAATGTCATTGAAGACTTAGTGTCATGGACTGAAAACTGTTAACTTAATAATGTCAAAATTTTAAATTAACCATGTTTTTTTTCTTTATTTCAAGTATTCCTTTTTTCTTACTACTCATAAATTAATAACCTAACACATTGACAAATGCACGTACTAATGTTTACGTAAGCATGGGGGGGGGGAGTGAGAGTTTGCTGACTAGGGGGAGGGAGGAGTTAATATTTGCAAAAAATCTGCTTACATAATAGTTGAACGGCCCCAAAATAAATAAATCTTATGACAAATCTCGCTCTTGGCCGGAGCGGGAGATGTGTCAGACTTTTACTGACTAAAAACCCACTCTTGTTCCTTTTTTGCCTTCGTCCCAGGGCCCCGGGTTTCACTTTCACACTACCTGTGGTCCCAGGAGGCTTCGACCCTGCTGGGCCCCTACGGTTGCTGACATCTCCTTATGGAGCGCGTGGAACACTACGCGACGTGGACGACTTCGGCTCGGTCCGGACGGATACCGGACGGTCGGACGCGAGCTACCCATTGCTCGCCGTCCGCGAGCCCGCGCCTACGGTGGCCGAAAATCGGGTTCTGAATCCCGGCTGCTGGGGCGCGAGGACCATTGTCTCCCGCGTGCACGTGCGGCTTCCTCCTTTGCTAGCATTACTGCTTCGCAAAAGGAGGCGACCGCCTGCCACTCCTCCTCGCTCCGGACCATGGCCTGTACGAGAGAGTACGGCCACGTCCGGCGCGACAGATCGCCGCCGCCGATCGCCCCCCACAAGGACACGGCGTTGCTCTGCCCAAGCGGGGCACACCTCCACCATGTCCTCCGGGTGGTCCACACAGTAGCGACACGCAGCCGTCTTCTGCACGAATCCGGTGCAGGAACTTCCCGTGTTCGGCGAGAACCTGCGTCATGCGGAAGGTGAGGACGCCGTGAGGTCTTTCCAACCACGCCTCAAAGAGGGGACTTACCGCCATAATTGTGGCGTGCCCAATAGAATATTCGATAAAGAATTCGAAAATAATTTTTGTTAGCGCGGGTGAAGCGGCAAATAGAACACGCTTGTGACACTACCGAATTTAGCCTTGCAAGAAAGGCCGCGCGGCGTAGGCACACTTCTATACCTATAGTAAGGAGTCCGCCAGACCTGCTATGGAAGAGCTTAGTACAATACTCGATGACGTCAATAGAGCTTCTAAAAGAGTGGATCTTAATATGAACATCGACAAAACCAATGTCATGATAAACAACCATGTGGAACCCACACCTCCACACTCGAAGCTGTAGAATATTACCTTTGACAGACGGTTCAGCTAGGTAGGTCTTACTTCGAGAAAGAGATCAATCGTCGAATCTGACTCAGCTGAGCAGCGTTCCGGAAGCTGCGCGGTATTTCCTCGTCCATTATACGAACAGTGAGTGTTGCCAGTGATGACATATGGCTCTGAAACGTGGTCGCTCACAATGGACCTCATCAGAAGGCTGAAAGTCACTCAGAGCGCTATGCTCGGAGTTACGCACCAGGAATGAAGATACCCGCAGGAGAACCGAAGTTGCACACCATGGTGGACATCCTACCCATACGTACAAATCGTTTTGGAAGGATATTCATTGCGTACAACTAAGGAGTGGAGTACCCTGCCGCAATTGAGTTTCTCTACAACCTAAGGTCTTTAAGTCAAACGTAAACAGGTTACTTCTAGACTAGCGTGCTTCGTCGGCCACATTATCACTTACCATAAGTTCAGATAGTGATCAAACGCGAGCCTATAATAAAATAGTTAAGTAGGTACAGACGTAACCCGTAGAATCGCCAACTGAATAAAACAATATTACCTTGATTTGTTATCGAATCCCCAATCTTGTTCATCACTCCAATCAACTACACATACTTCCCAGGTGCACCTTTCTCTTTAAGGGCCCACCACAGAATCTCACAAGGTACCCGATCTTATGCCTTTTCAAGATCAATTAATACCATGTGCAACTTTTTATGCGCACCTATGTATTTCACGCATAGAGCTGGCGTATTATTGACGTGCAAAAGTGTTTTTAAAAACCTATTTTCAAAATAAATATCATTTATAGTAGAAATGGCATCCGTTGTACCCCGACCAGGCATAAAACCAGAGATTTAAGAGATACAATAGAGCGGCTATCAGAAAAATGTCTTCCTATGCCTCAGTAATGGCATCTGGCTTTAAATAGCAAACACGTGAATTAAATTTGTCAAAATTTATAATTATTTAACTATCGCTCGGTAGGTGGCCAGGGGCCTTACCATGATAATGTTAAAACGTCAGTCGTACGAGCGAAAAAGAGTGATGGTGCTATACACCCTATAAAGCTCCATACCTTTAACAGTTCGGTTTAGATCGTAAAATGGATCACGTTATGAGCTTTTGGTAGATAGAGCCTAAGACAACGGGTGGATGTACAATTCCTAGCGTCTACTGACGTCCGTTACGGTTACGATCGTGTTGGACACGAAAAATATTTATGAATTCAAGAAATAAATGTAAATAATTGTAGGAAACTTACCTTTTGGATATGCAAAAAATTTAGTTTCTTTGTGTGACAATAAAAACAACTAATGTTTCGCATTGTTTCATACGAGCATATTTACTTCATCCGAAATTTTTATGGCTATAATACCTGAAGTACCTAAATTGATACCTGTTTTTTTTTCAGAATAAATATATATTATGATTTTTTTCTTTATCTAGCTCCTTCAGTGAACACAAAGCTATTTTTTTAAATTTAAAATGGAAAATCAGGCTTCTAAGGGCTAAAGCTATTAGAAAGAAAGAAAAAAAATATTTGTGTTAAACACCCCAAAGTAAAGTTGTATTCGACTATTCATATAACAAGCTTGAAAATATTATAAAAGTAAAAATATTAAAAATAGTGAAACAACAGCTTCTTATATTACGCTTATTTAAACGTCTATGTTCGTTCAGTCCGAGTCGTCGATTTCTGACGAATCTCGACGACGGGTCTTAGAGGCGAAGTTTTGAATCCATGTAGCAGTTTTCTGAGCGGCTGTACGACGCGGGGTGCGACGCTCGGGCGTGGCAGCTACCGGCGAAGGCGGCGCCAGGGGCTCAGCATCAGCGCGGCCGCGACCTCGCGCGCGCCCGCCCCGCGCACGCGGCCCTCGTCCGCCGCGTGACCCTCGTCCTCGTCCACGCCCGGTCCCCTCAACTTCCGACTTAACCAACTCCTCATCACTCGATCCATCAACAACTATCTGTGCAGGCACAGGTACAGCATTGAGCGCTGCGAGCTGTGCAACGTCAGAAGAATCGATTTCGTCGCGTAGCACTCGCAGACGGTCGGCGATCGCTTCCACTTCAGTGTCGGTGTTTGACTCAAGCAAAGTAGTGATACAACGCCTCCTGTGCGCTTCTAGGGCATGCCTCAGAATCTCCTCACTCTGCTTGATAGTAAAATCACGTACTGCCTCATTCATTAGTTGCACGGGCAGCGCGGCGAGGCGGCGCTCTGGCGGCAGGGCGTCGTAGTATGCTCGCAGTAATGTCTCCACATCAGTGGAGTCAGCCACATAGTCTGCCACATTGACCTCATCTGCTTGTTGTCCTTGTCGTTTCTCGCGTATTTTACGCTCACGCTTCAATAAAAGGATATCACTTGGGTTAGCAACTTGGCCAGTGAAATACTGTCCAAAACGGGCTCTATTAAACACTTGATCCTCCCGTTCATAAAATACACTAAGTCTTATCAGTGGCAAGGTTGGCTGTCTAGGATCACCTGATAACTGACTTTCAGCTTCTGCTATTGCCTCATTCACCTTTTGTTTCAGGAACTCCTGCACTTTTTCACTTTCATTGACATCCTCATTGCCAAGATTGTGTTCTGATAAAACAATTGTTTTAAAAATGAATGGCCTTACAGTTTTTAAAGGCAAAGCAGTTAAAATGAAATCACTTTTATGTATTTGCAGCAACGCACAGTGTTTGGGTCTAGCTTCTCCTGCAGCCAGTGAGGTGGCAACTGTGCTGCCAGGCTGAATAACATTAAAGTGATCTTTTTCAGTACTACCTTTCATGTCAAATAGTTCGCAGTCATGTTCATGACCCCACACTACTAAATCTAGAAATTTTGGCAAGACATCCTCTCTAATAAAGTTACCAGCTCCTCTGTCTTCAGCTCTGTTTTGATGCAACACAAGTATATTAAACCAGTCATGTTCCTCATCCCGTAACATCTCTACTTTCTTTTCCTGGAACAAGTTTGCCAAACGTTGGTCTTTTAGATGACTGAGACCATACAATGCCAGTTTAGTGTCACCTTTTTGTAAAAGTACTGGTGAAATATTTACATGAGTATAATCTGTCCATTTTCCAAAATAGTTAACCAGGCCGCCAGTGGACAATAAATCGAGGCTGCTTATGCCTTCTCGTCCAACAGGGTCATCGTGATTACCATGAATGGATAAAATAGGATATGAAACATTCAAATTTGGATCTTCATAATTGACACTTCTTGAAAAGTTGACATTCTGGTCCGACAGCAACTCGATGCTTACCGGCTTATCACCAAAACAGTACTTGCGTACAATCTCCGTGCACTTGAAAATACAATTCAGTGATGGCTTCGCATGATGGAACAAGTCACCACCGAGCAGCACCAGATCCACGTCATATTGAACAGCCAGCGACAAAGTTTCCTCGAAAGCAATGAAACTATCCTCGCCTCGGACAGGATGCTCTTCTAAATAACCTAAATGGATATCTGAAGCGATGAGGATTCTAATTGTTTCATCTTGTGACCAAACGTTAGTATCATTTCCAACCATTTTCCACGATGTATTAATTGTACTGTACTGTTAAATATAGCTTTAAACTATTTATTTGAAGTTCGGATCACTTTCAATAAACCGCCATTACACACATCACAGTGCGTAAACTGTTAGTTTCATTGTTTGACCGTTCGTTTTTATTATGTACTCTTACTCTGTCTGTGGCGGCGTCGGCGGGGAAATTTGACATAACGACATAGACACTGACAGTCATATGTCAGTGTCAAAGTATCTAGAAGGCTATAGCTGTTCGAACATATCGCCTAGTCTTTCGTCTATGTTTTCTTACATAATAGTTTCTTTTTGTTTTACATTAGAATGCGGGTGTAACACATTCTAATGTTTTTTGAAGTATTTGGCAGCAAATGTATCGATTCAGCCTTCTCAGCAAACTTCGCTGAGGTAGCTAAAACTACAATAAAATTCTCAGCTCCATTTTACCGAGATCGCGCCTATTTCAAAGATTCCACATATTATTCCAGTTGCGCAGACACTTGAGATACAAAACTACACCAATTTTAAATCACAATATCCACTAGGAATCAATTTGCGAACAATTAAAACAGCCACTGAACTTCACATGAAGAAATTCCGCCAAAAGCTCCCGAAATACGATACTTTCGATGATAGTACACCAACAGTTGTTCCAAATTACCGTAGAGTCTGTGCGGAAAGGGAAACGACGCCGCGTCGTGGCATAAAGTTTAACTAAGATTAAAGTTTTTACGGCCCGTTCAAGACTTTGTCGCTGTAAGCGGAGCTAACCACGAGGCGGCGAGCGGTAAAATCAAAAGTATGACAATGTTTGAAGCACGCCACGAGACGTCGCGCCGCTCATAGCAAAAACGCGCGCAGTTTTCGTCGAGTGAATCACAACAGCGGTACGTGGTGCGGTGAGCGGTGGGAACGAAAGTATAAGCGAATGAGTGCTACGCTACGAAACAGAGCGGCGCGGACAGCGGTGAGTGCGTGAGTGACGTACTCAGTGGCGAAGCTAAAAACAAAAATAAATACGTCCACCTCGGCCGCTGCTGCTAACCGCTAATGAAATAATTAAATAATTTATTTGCTATGAATGTAGGTACAAAAGTATGTTGTTAAAGGGCCTATTACACTACTCGATATTCAGACAGTCTTAGTCGATATCGCGTAGTGTAATAAGGGTTAGACCGGTCTTACTCGGAACAAAAAATAAAACAGACTGAATATCTTATGGTGAATATCGCGTAGTGTAATAGGCCCTTAATAAGTAAAAGAAGGATCTAGTACATTTTACCGTGAGACATGCAATTTTTTTTTATAGTAGAATTAATTATGAAATAATCTTAAAAAATTAAATATTTAATAATAATAATTTATTTATTGTTTCTTACAGTTGTATGGTCAGTTCTTATAATTATTTTTTGTTTATCGCTGTAACATACACATGGGGCTTACAATATTTATATGTCAAAAATTTCATAAAATAAAATACGATACTGGTTATAATTAAATTGGTTACAATATTCATAAGTATGTCATTTTCAATTAAAATCAAATATATTATTGGTCACATTGATACTGGTTACAATATTTATGTGTCATTTTCAATTAATCTAAAATACATGCCTGGTTACGATATAATTTACGTGTCCATTTCAATTAAAATAAACGTCACTGGTCACTGGAAACGTCAGTGGTTTTGGATTAAAAATCAAGATTTGTAATTACACAATGATTAGCCATAATAGTAGCATTATACATACTTTAATAGCATAAATTATTTAATCAATAGCTCGGTCATTCATAAATTCAACCTCTCGAATGTCTTATGTTACACAGTGCGACATAAGAAAAAATGCTCCAAGTGTCTTAAGTCGGACAGTAACGGGCTTGGTCAAGATTGGTCGCTAAATATCTGTGGTAGAAAAAAAAAAAAAAGAAATGGTTCATTCACTCTTTATTTTAATATTTTTCAACAGCAACAACACTATTTTGAACGAATAAAAAAATAAATAAATTCATCTGACATTCCACCGTTTGACGTTAGCCGTGAGCAAAGAGTATGTAAAGTTAAGAGGCGGGACTCCCATAGAAAAAACCGATGTATGAAACAAACCGTCTCGATCAATACCAACCTAACAGAATTACAGAACTATGGCGGAGTACATACTGCCAACATAATGACATTACTAGTGATGTACTGGGTTGTGCAAAAACTTATCGATATCGGCAATTTTTCTGGCCGGGAATTTCTTTATATTTTTAGGCTATAAAAAAAATAAAAATTAAAAACTCAGGTTGTTTTAATACATGTTTATTCAACAAATCATGATATTTATTTGTTTGATAAGTTTAGGAAAACAAAAGGTTACACAAAAATGGCAGTAAACATTAACTCGAGTCAACAACAAGTTTTCTAGTGACTAATATATTATAACTCATCTCAAAACTACTGAACCGATTTTAATGCAACTTGCACTGATGATTGCACTTTTCAAGACAGGTGATGTTATTTCATCTATTTTACGAACTTTCTCTTGGTGGTTTTTTATAATAGTTCGACTTGATTTAAGTTTCTTTATTAACTTTCGCTTCCGACGTATCATCGGGACAGCTTGTCTCCTGACGTTTTCTTGGTGTCATTAATGGTGCTGAAATATAAAGAAAAACCGTGTCAAAAATCAAGTCATTAAGTAGTTATGATCTTAAATAAAATACATATACTCACTAGGACTACAAAATCTTTTTTTTTAGCTGAAGGCAGATTAGAGACTGATGTCGATGTAGAGGGTACTATAGCAACGGGGTAAAATGTTATTTTAATGAACATTATTTAGGGACTATTTTTTTATTTTAAATATCATATTAGCTATCTACCAATGTCTCACCGAAATCGTTCCAATCCGGAGATTAGTCTGCACAGACAGACAATTTTACTTTAAGTACTGTATACACTTACATACATTCAGCAAAAGTTGTTATTTTGACATAACAGACATTTTAATTTTATTTCATTTATTTGACTGGTTTACTGAGATATAAAGACTTTTACATTTAAATATAGAGAAGATTCAATTTTCAAAATGCACATTAAATATTTATAACATTTATTAAATAGTATTTTTATATTGTACTGACCTGGACTACATGAGCTCCTTTTTAAATTCACTGGTCCAAAACCATCTAGCTTTTATGTTGAAAGTCCTACGAAAATAAAAAGTAATTATTTTTAATTTATTCTTCCTAATAAGACCATTTGGTAAAAAATATTAATTAATACACAACAACGCTTACTTGGTTCACATAAATTCTGGTGGTAATTATGTTCCTTTTGTATAACTGAAGATAATCCTGTAAACATAAATTATATAATTACAGCAGAGGTCTGCAATACATTGCGAAATCAGAATATAGTATAGCACATACACTACCGTGTCAAAAGTAAATAGACACCTATTAGTACTGAGTTTTTAAGAATATAAAAGCTAGTACTGAGTTTTTAAGAATATAAAAGCGGGTAGTTATGAAAAAAATATAAGAGTGCATGGGACCTAATCTCAGTTTACTAACACTATTTTAAAATGCCGCGGACAAGTGGGTCACTAGAATTAAGCGATTTTACTCGAGGACGCATTGTTGGCCAATTTGAAGGTGGTAAATCTCAGCGTGAAATCAGTACTGGATTAAATGTGCCTTTATCAACTGTTAATCGTGTAATCGTGCAGTTCAAAAGGAATGAGAAAACAAGTGTTTCTTCAAGACCAGGGAGGCCTGGACCTTCTGACAGACAAAAAAGGGCGCTAGTTCGTGAAGTCGTAAGAAACCCTGAAAAATCTGTGGATGATGTGGCTATTTCTTCAAATTTGTCACGAAGGACTGTTCAGAGGTACTTACACAGTCTTGGCTTTTATAAAAGAGTAGCCAAAAAGAAACCTCTGTTAACGAAATTTCAAAAAAAGCGGAGATTTGATTGGTCACAAGAAATGTTTCCAAGGATCTTAACTTTTGGAGGCATGTGATTTTTTCGGACGAATTGAGATATTGTCAATTCAGCGATAGTGGACGAAAATGGGTGTGGCGTCGCTCTGTGATGCAGTTGGAAGACCGATATTTGCAACAAACTGTGAAATATGGCGGCGTGAGTGTTATGGTTTGGGGGGCTATTTGGCATGGTGGAAGAAGTCGTTTGGTGTTCTGTGAAGGTAAAATCAATGCTGAAAAATATATTGAAATTCTAAAAGAAGGACTTCTACCAATCTTTGAAGGAAGCAATTTGAACCGCCAAGATTACGTGTTCATGGAAGATGGTGCGCCGTGTCATAGAGCTCAAAAAACGGCTGCCTGGAAATCTCAAAAAAGGCTAAAAATTCTACCGTGGCCCGGTCAATCACCGGATATGAACCCTATCGAGAATGTCTGGCACATTTTACAAATGAATATTGCAAAAAGACCTGGAAAGCCCTCGAATAAAAGAGAATTAGAGGCGATGTTAGTTGAGGAATGGAGTAATTTAAGACAAGATCAGATTGATGGTTTGATTGATACCATGCAAGCTAGAATAAAAACCCTGTTTGAAAATAAAGGAGGATCGACACACTATTAATTATCTTGTAATAGTTTTTTAATTAAGTAATTAGAATTTTTGTAATAAATATTTTTTTCTAAACTACCCTGTCTGTTTACTTTTGACACAGTAGTGTACATGTCTTGCCACTATATAGAGCTGCACATTATCAGTTCTTCTGTCAGGTAATGGTTAAATATAATGTAGTGGAAATTCAACAAAAATCTCGTCAGATAATGGTGTATGTGAGATTTTCAGACTCCGAACAGCTTGTTTTCTTCAGTTGCTTTTTTTTTCTTGAAATTCCATGTCGCTTTGACCCACTGTTTACACCTAAAAAGTGAATGTTGAATTATTTTTACACACAGGCGACATTTTTTCCAATTAATATTCATTCATTCTGTCGACTTACTGTAACATTAAGTGCAAGGAAAATTATTATGACAAAACATAGTAATTGAGAAAACTTTGATTTTATTTCCTTATTTCATTCTCAGCTTATAAATGTCCTCTGCTGATCATTGGCTTCTCCGGTCATTTCGAAACATCGATGTCGGTAAATACTGGTTAACTGCCCAACACTATGTTACGTTTTGTATAAGTCTCTTTTTCTGTTAAAATGCACTAAACTTTCAAAATTTGTACTTGAATTGAGTTCTTTATAGAAATAAATAACTAATTATGCTTACCGGTCTTCATCTGATGGAAATTTTGCCATAAAAACACGTTTGTTATCATTAACCCTTTCTTCTATCACAATGTTCTTATACCACCAATTTCACACGTTGTTTATCTCATATTGATTTATAGAAATACTCAAAAACACATGGAGAACAAATTTCTTCCAACAAAATGATTAATACTATAACTTTAAAACAATAAATAGATGGAGATCTATCTTATGAAAACCATAACAAACCAACTGTCAAAAGTTCGTCTGAGTTAGTGACAGTCAAAATCCTTAATATTCTGTGGTCAAAATGGCGGTCGTGTAATCCAACTAAGTGTTGAAGAGTCACAGATCGATATAGACCCAAAGGTCTCAATACTCTTTTTAAATTTGGCGGATAATAGCCGCCATTAAAAAGACGCCCGTTTCATACATCGTTTTTTTGTATGGGAGTTTCGGCAGATTGGCCGTGACTGTAAATTTCTGCGAAACGTACGGAGTTATACACGATGAATAGTGACAGTAAACGGTAAGTTTTCTTATAAAAATCTATATAGAATTACTGAGAAATAAGTGTAGATTCCGTTTTGAGTAATTGCTTTTCAAAAAGTAATGATTATATAGGCGAAAAAAGTAACGAAACTTTAGACTTAACATTTTTTTTCCATAATGGCCGTTGTGTTATGACGTGTTTTTGCTACAAATATTCTCGTAAATAGTTTGAAATACATTTAAGTAGTTAGCATATTTACCTATGAACAAAATAAAAGTAATATATACTTATATCATCACGTATTGACATCATAATTGTGTGTCAAACAGAAAGTCGTAAAATTAGCGCCAACCATGACGGTTGGCGGCACAAAGTACGGTCTGCAAAAAAACTTATTATAATAATAACTTATTATTATTTTTAAATGATGATTGGATTTTTATTATTATGTAAACATTTTTTATCGATTTATATCTGAATGTCTTACGTGGAGTGTGTTCCCGATTTTTTTTTTTTGTTATTATTATTTTTTTTGTTTACTTAGGCCGGTAATGTGGTCGGGTTAACTGATCAGACCTTATACAATTAGTGAAGTTTCGTATTATTTTTAGAATGGCGAAATACGCCGCTACGGAACGGTCCAGGAGTGTGACCCCCGTAGCGGATATAGTACGCGGACCGAACCGGCAAAGCGCGGCTCGGCAGGCCCTATTATTAGAAATAATTAGGGCAACCCCGGTACGCGATCTGGATTCCCCACCGCCACGGTAAGTTTCTTTTTCATAGCGTTACCTAATATATTTATTTAGTTACAGTAGAGTAATTTGTATTTCTTACTTTAGCCTCCACGTGCTCCCCGTTCAGGCGACACCTGGAGGATCGCTCAATGTGCACGGCGACTCCGTGCCGCTTGAGCAGACCCCAGGTGGTCGCCTGCGCATCGGAGAAGCTAGACAAGCCAGGCAACCCAGCCTGGACTTGTCTCTCTGGTAAGTTAACTCTCCTTCCTAGAGTATCTCCATGGTACGTGGGTGGCAAAGAACATGGTAATATGGTTATATTTTTACGATATTGTATTTATTCACAGTTCCGATGTGGTTGAGCGTGTGGAGGCATTGGACATGTCAGAGGACGAAGCAGCGGAGCTGCTGCAGTCGGATCCCTGGCATGTGAAGAGGTGGATGCGGGACCTGCCGGGGGCCAGCGAGCTTCCGAGGGCCAGCGAGACGCCGGGAGCCAGCGACACGCCGAGCAGCAACACGGTTTTTCTTGCTCCTCTCGCGCCTAGCGCCAGATCTGAGATGACTGTCGCTGCCGAAGTTGACGTTCGTCCATCAACTTCGACGGTGACAGCACTTTCACAGACGGTGCCTAGGCGTGATGGCAGTGAATTGGACAGCGACTTCGATGACGAATTCGATGTCCCGGTCATGCCAGTTGTCGGGAGGGATCTTCCTGACACCGAGGAGTTAGACGAACCGTTACAAGATTTGGTAAACGAGATCGATACGGGGATGGATGACGCTGCCGATTCTCTTTTGGGTACGTCGGCTATTTTCGCGTGGTCACCGGACTTTGATTCGTTTAGGGGTGTTCGTGGGGAGTTCTCAGGTCCTACCCCTGGGCCAATCAAAGACTACGAGACGCCTTATGATGCCTTCACCGACATATGGGATGAGAATATCATAAGGTTGATCGCCACGGAAACTAACCGATATGCTCATCAGACAATCGAGACCATGCGTAACGCAGGGACTTTGAAACCATCATCTCGCCTTCATTCGTGGACTGACACTAATGCAGACGAAATAATGGTTTTTTTCGCGATGTTGATGTATATGGCTATCGACCCGCGTACGTCGATAACTGAATATTGGACATCAGACGAAGTTCTCCAATTACCGGGGTTCAAAAGTCTTATGTCCTTTAATCGGTATACTCTGCTTAATAAGTGTCTTCACTTTGTAGACAATGTCGCTGTCCAGAGTCAGCAGTTGTCTCAATCTGGAGTATCTTCTTCAGCAGGGGTGTCACGTAGGCTGGGTAAGTTGGCACCTATTATTGAACATCTCGGAAAAAAGTTCAAAGCCTTGTACAACCTAGGACCTGACATCAGCATCGACGAGTCTTTGACCTTATTCAAGGGCCGCTTGTCCTGGGCCCAAACAATAAGGTCAAAGGCTGCGCGATTTGGAGTCAAGTCATATGAGCTATGTGAGTCCCGCACTGGCTATATGGCTAGGTTCCAAATCTACACGGGCAAGGATGACAGTTCCGACGGTGATCTATCACTTGGCGTCGATTTGGGGGGGAAGAGCACGAAAGTGGTTCTTGAACTATTGCAAGGTCTTGAACATCGGGGGCATTGTGTGGTGATGGATAATTATTATAATTGTCCATCATTAGCACGATACCTCAAGAGTTTGGGCTTTGATTGTTTAGGAACCCTTCGTGTAAACCGTCGAAACGTCCCTAGTGACTTCAAGGTGTCGAAGAAAGTGAAGAAGGGGACTATTATATCTCGCCATTCTGGAGACGTATCCATCATTGCATGGATGGACTCCAAGATGGTGAATATAATATCCACCTATCACAGACCCGATACCTATAATGGAACTAAGGCTGGTAAACCGACGGAGAAACCGGTATGTATAAAAGATTACAACAAATCCATGGGAGGTGTTGATATCAAAAATCAAAAACTCTCCATGTATCTGTTGGAGCGAAAGAGAGGCGTGAAATGGTATGTGAAAATGTTTAAAAGGCTACTGAATGTGAGTATACATAATGCGCTTGTGATGTACCAAAGTTCTCTGAAACGTACAACTGATAAATTGCCCGTGACGAATCGTGAGTTCCGCTATGCACTTGCTGAATCTCTACTTAAACGCCATCGCCCCTATTCAATAGGGATCAGTCAGGCACCAGTGGAAAACGTGAGGTTGAGGCGAAATATCATGCACGAGCCAGAGCACTTGATGGGACGTGAGAATACAAAGAGATGTGTGATTTGTCAACGGCAGAAGAAATCCAAAGCCGTTCACTCAAGGTGCATCACGTGCGACGCATATCTTTGTTTTGGGGACTGTTGGAGAATTTGGCATTCTGCAAAAGAGCTCCCAGGCGTAGATATACGTGGGCGGAAACGGAAGCGCAAAGAGTAAACGTTTTTGGGGTGTGGGTACGGATTACCACTGTGTTTGAATGTGATCGTGATCCGGGGCTCTCGCATGAGGGTCACGTTTTGAAGGGACGCCTAACCGTTTATGTATCTCGTTTACTACTTCTTTCGTTGCTGTTATCGGGGGCGTTACAGCTATCGGGGACGAAACGGTAGCGTGGTAGCGCCTTTTGGCGTCTGCATTGATATCTGACTGATATCAGTCTGGGTTTGTGCATTGTGAATGATATCTTACAGGACACATATCAGACTGGGTTTGTGCATTGCGAATGATATCTTACGGGGCAGATATCAGTCTGGGTTTGTGCATTGTGGATAATATCTTAAGGGACAAATCTGATTTCGTAAATAAAACCCACGATATGTACAGCACAAACCTTTTTTGAACATTTGTAAATTTTTCTAAAGTTTGGCTAAAATCAGGACAAACCCTTCAATTTACTAGCTGTTACAATAAAGTGTACCTATCTTGGTACGGCACAAGCCTTTTTTTAAACATTTGTAAATTTTGCTAAAGTTTGGCTGAAATCAGGACAAACCCTTCAGTTACAATAAAGTGTACCTATCTTATTTTTTCACAACATAATTATGTTCTTATATGTATGAAAACATTGGTAAATTTTGCTAAAGTCTGGGTAAAATCTAGGCAAACTTTTCATTATAATAGCTGTTACAATAAAGTGTACCTATCTTATGGTTTTTTTGTGTACAAAAATGTATATTTTTATTGTTTTATTATTAAATAATTTTAAACATTCCTTGAAAAGAAAATGCATTTTATTTCAAACCTCTCGAAGCCCTTTCTTAGATTTGCTGTTAGTAAGTAAATAAGTGAACAAATAATAATTATTAATTTATTTTATTATTAAGTTATTAAACATAAATTAGCAATTATTGCTTAGGTACTTTAGGTACTTTGAGATAATAAAGGTTTGCGGGGAGGGCTGTCCCTTACACCCTGTGTATACAATGATGTGGTTGCGCTTTAATAGCAGCTTTTATCATTGCTTCTTGCCAAATTTCATGATCCGAGGTCAACGGGAAGTACCCTGTTGGTTTGATTCCCTTTGCGAATGTGTGAGAAATGTGACATAAACGTCTGTATCTTTATATTGCGTAAGCAAGGTTGACGCCACATCAACAAAACAGCGGACAAAAAGTAATCCGTTTTATTTCTTTTTGAGGTACGGAACCCTAAAAATGAGCTATAAAAAGACTTGATCGAAACCACGAGCAAATCCGAGGGCAACAACTAGTACATATAGATAAATCGGTTCATAAATCACATAAGTAAATATCTACATTGATAAAAAAAAAACAATACACACGAACCTCCTACTATCCTGTAGTCGGTAAAATAATAACATTATTTAGAATAAATTGACATGACAAACAGAAAATGTATCAATAATAATCATAATGACAAGATTTCCTTGAAAATAATAGTAAAATAATAACATTGAATTATTTTCGTTAGCGTTTTTTTGCAAACATTACCGGCCAGCCAATCACAGAGTACTTTGTAATAGCAGTCAATATGGCCGCCGGCACGAACGCCGGCGTTCGCAGATTTTTTATCGGTTGTCAGAATAAGTTGCTGTGTCATGCAAATAGTGTATTTAGTAGTGATATTTAGTTTGTTATGAATGTGTACAACAACCAGGTATGGTACACGGATGGCTCTAAAATGAACACCGGTACAGGAGCGGGGGTGCATAGCGACAACTGCAACCTCAGCCTAAGCATGGGCAAACTGGCGACGGTGTTCCAAGCAGAGACCTATGCCATAATCGCATGCGCGCAGGAAATACTAGACTACTAGAGTGTCCCCTTCGTTGCCACTGTCTACATTTTAGGCGACAGCCAAGCAACACTCAAGGCACTCACGTCCAATAGAGTGGATTCTGGACTGGTACTGAACTGTATCAAAATACTAAACCGGATAAGAAGGCGCAACCAGGTCAGACTGATCTGGGTGCCAGGTCATACAGGAGTAGTAAGGTAATGAAAGAGCCGACACTCTGGCAAGGAAAGGATCCGAGACATCCCTACACGGACCGGAACCCTTCATAGGACTCTCGCCAAGGGTCATCAACCAAGCATTGAAAAGGGCTGCGCTGGAGATACACAGCACACACTGGCGCAACACAACGGGCCAGAAACACGCAAAGCTATTTCTCAATGACATAGATAAGGCCTGGACCCAAAAACTATGGAGGTACAGCAGATCACAGCTCCGAACAATTACAGGAGTCTTCACGGGGCACTATGCCACCAACAAACAGCTCCACAACATGGGACTAGCAAGCGACCCGACTTGTAGGTTCTGTGGAGATGCAGAGGAGAATATGCTACACCTACTGTGCGACTGTGCAGCACTAGGCTCCAAAAGACTAGAGTATCTGGGCCAACCATATCCAAGACCAGAGGACTACAGGCTCAGCCCCATCAAACCCATACTGGGACTCATGAAGAAGGTGCACGGAGGGCTAGGGGTTGAGTAGACAGGAGGGAACAGCACAAAAGATCCAGAAGGGTCGAAGTGCTCTGGCCCAGGGCCAGCCCAATACAAGATAATAATAATAATTGTTCAATAATAAATATCAATAATAAGTTAATAATTAGTAAATAATACAATGTCAATAATAAGTTAATATCATCATCTACCTGCCCTTGTCCCATCTTATTTGTGGTCGGCGCAACACGTTTTTTTCTTCCATTCTATCCTGTCAACCGTCATACTATCACTAACTTCCTTTTCTTTCATATCACTGTTCACACAATCCATCCATCTTTTCTTTGGCCTCCCTCTCCTTCTCCACCCATCCACATGTATACTCATAACTCTTTTAGTAACATGTGTTTCATCTCTCCTCTTTACATGACCATACCAAGACAAACGATTCCCCTTCAACTTTCAGTCACTGGCGCCACTTTCAAACTTCCTCTAATATATTCATTTCTCACTTTATCCATTCTCGTTACACCACACATCCATCTCAACATTCTCATCTCCGCTACATGCAATCTTTTTTCATCCATCTTTTTCACAGCCCTACGTTCTGATCCATAAAGTATGACAGATCTTATCACGGACTTGTAGATTTTACCCTTCAACTTGAGGGGCATCCGTGGGTCACAAATTGTTCTAGTGACCTGTCGCCATTTCATCCATCCTGTATTGATCCGATGTGATACGTCTCGGTCTACCTCGCCATCTCCTTGGTTAAGCGACCCGAGGTACTGAAAGTAGGAGCAGATTGGTATGGGCGTTCCAGCGAGAGCTAAGGGCATAGGACCGGAGACACCACCGAAATCGCAGAACAAGTATTAGTCAATAATAAGTTAATAATTAGTTAATAATACAATGTCAATAATAAGTTAATAATTAGTCAATAATAAAATGTCAATCCACCGCACTTCCGCGACTCTCACCAGGTCGTCGGTCCACCTTGTGGGAAGCCTTCCAACTCTGCGTTTTCCGGTGCGCGGTCGCCACTCTAGAACCTTTCGGCCCCATCGGCCGTCCGTTCTACGAGCAATGTGCCCTGCCCACTGCCACTGCTGTGCGGTGGATGCGAGACGCACAGGATCGGTCGTTGTGACGTCGCTTGGGGGAGGCCTATGTCCAGCAGTGGACTTCTTTCGGCTGAAATGATGATGATAATGACAATGTCAATAATAAGTTAGGTAGTATTAATAAGTTAGTCAAAAATTCAATGAAATTTGAAAATTAAAATCGCAAGGAAAATCATTGTAAATATATAATCAATTGCATACATAATAGCATTTTTCAAAGAGCAATTATTTAATTTCTTTTTAAATATTTGTAGTGTGCAATTTTTTATATCATCTGGTATTTTATTGTAAATCACCGGTCCCATATGCATATTGTTCTTTTTCAGCAGTGCTGTTTTAAATTTCCCTGTATGATTTTTATATTGAGATCTTATTAATGTTGGCCTTGTTGAATGATCAATATTTGAACAAAATAAATTTTGAATACTTTTCACAAACACTCCCATTTCCAAAATATAGAGCGATGGAAAGATGAGTAAGTCAAGGGATTTGAACATAGGAACGCAGCTGTCTGTTGAATTTATGCCCATCATTGAACTAATGCAATATTTTTGGGCTCTGAAAATCCATTTTCTCTCATTGCAGTCACCTCAAAAAACTACTCCGTATCTTAATCTGTTTTAAGATACGGAGTAGTTTAGCAACGAGGCCATGATAAGCTATAATAATCGTGTCAGTGCTGACTGTTTTGGTCAAATTATATAGAATGTAGGCAGATTTGCTTAATTTCTTGCAGATCTCCTCGGCCTGTGGTTTCCATGTCAGTTGATTGTCAATTATTATACCTAGAAATTTTGCAACATTTGTATTGTCTACTCTTTGTCCATTGTATGCGATATTCAAAGTGTCTGGACGTAAACGCTGGTAAAAATGTATTATTTATGTTTTTTTTTTCAAATTGATAATTAAATTATTGATAGAAAACCAATTTATTAAATTTTTGAATGTGTCATTAATATATGTTTCATAATCCGATTTTTCTGTATATTTAACTATAGCCGTGCTGTCTTCAGCAAATAATACCATTGGCTGTTGAATTTATCTAGGCAGGTCATTTATATAAAAGAAAAATATTGTGGGGCCGACAACAGTACCTTGCAGTACTCCGAATTTGACTTCCCTACAATCTGATAAATATTTATATTGAATCTTACTTTTGGGACATATCCTAGTGATTTCTGTCTGTTGTTTGCGTTTGCTTAGGAAAGATTCTATAATAAAATAAGATTCTGTACTGAAGGTATGTGGCGCTGGCGTGCAAAAAGCTCCGCTTACCGATTCCGCTCTGCTCGCTGCACCGCGCGCCGCTAAGACCAAAGTCTAAGTTCTAAACCTAAGTTCTAAGTGTTTGCCCCTAACCGTACTCAAGGTGAAAAGTAAGGAGAATTTTTTTAAGTCCCAAAAATTATTTTTACCTAATTTTTTTTTTTTTGTTTTCTGCACGGCTCATGGTGCCTATAAGCGTATGGTACCAATTTGAAAAAAAAAAAAAATTCGAAAAATTTTCTAAGTCCCGCGCCATAGCGCCCCTAAGGCTACACTCCAACCGTTTTTTTTTTAAAGAAAATGATTTTTTTTTTCTTTTCCAAAAATACAATTAAAAAACTCAGTAAATGAAATAAGAAATCCAGTCGTTTAATTATTTTATTATATAATTTTATGACTCCATAATCGACTTTGCAGTACAGCATGCCAACCGGTTTTCGAAAACTTCAAAGTCCCATAACTCTTTACCTAGTCATTATATCACAAAAATATTTGGTACACGTATCAATAATACATATAGGTAGAACATACTCAAATATTAAAATCGGAAACATCGAGATTTTTTACCTGTCCGCTTCGCGTGGAATGCCCCACATGTGACATAGTAATTCGGAACGTGGGGTATGTCTTTTTTAAGCGACTTCAAAAAAGGAGGAGGTGATCAATTTGATTGTATGTGTTTTATCTGTGTTACCTCAGAACACCGTTGTTTATGGACCGATTAGCAAAACTTTTTTTTTCGCTTAGAGGATATGCTTTCCGATTGATCCCATTTTTATCAAAATTCAGTTCGGATTATGGAATCCATGAGGAATCAAGGGAACTCCTCAAATATTATAGGCAGCCATATGATGATTTTGGTATTTTATAACAATATAATAATAATAATATATTTATTTGCTAAAAAACTTAAGCATTTACAGTCAAAAAGTAACATTTGATGAGGTGAAACTGATGAAGAAGACCAGAAATGGCCAACGGAACTTCATACTCACATAGATATCACAATGAAGATAGATAAGCGACTGTGACAATACAAATAAATAAATGGTTCTGAATAGTTATGTTGAAAATGGTATCATCGAAGTGAACTGATGGACCCGGAAGGTAGCGCTGGAACTCCGTAATTATTCAATGTATCCTAGCCGTGTTTGAGCTTATTAGAATTGTCATGAGATGCGCTTTGGCTATAAGGTTCTATTGAAATGATCTGATGATGGAGCCAGAAGGTGGAAGGTAGACACAGGAACTTTATAATAAAACAATGTAACCTAGCAGTGTTTGGGTTAATTCGAACTGTCATGAGAAATAGGCACTCTGGTTATAAGTGTATCGCAACTAAAATGTGTGAACATAAAAAATTTTACAAAAAAAAAAATAACCGACTTCACTAAAAAAAACAAAGGATCAAAATAACTTTAATTTCGGAAGTCGGTGTTAAATAAGAAACAAACAATAACGAGAAACACCGACTTCCGAAATTAAAGTTATTTTGATCCTTTTAATGTTTTTTTTTTTTAGTGAAGTCGGGTATTTTATTTCTTATGCAAAAAGTTTTTTTTATTTATTCTTAAGGAGTTCAGTGGCTGTTTTAAGTATTCACAAATTGATTCCTAGTGGATATTGCGATATAAAATTGGTGTAGTTTTGTATCTCTAAGTGTCTGCGCAACTGGAATACTATGTGGAATCATTGAAATAGGCGAGATCTCGGTAAAATGAAGCTGAGAATTTTATGGTAGTAATAGCTACCTCAGAGAAGTTTGTTGGGAATGCTGAATCGATACATTTGCTGCCAAGTACTTCAAAAACATTAGAATACGTTACACCAGCATTCTAATGTAAAACAAAAAGAAACAACTTTGATATTAAAGTACGGAAGACTTATTACGCAAAAAAACGTGGACGAAAGACTAGGCGATATGGTGGAACGACTATAGCCTTCCCTAAGGGGTAAACAAACAAGAAAATATTAAGGAAAGGTCTTCCGACCATATCGCCTTGCCTTACGTGATACAACATGTTTTCTTACGTAATAAGTTTTTGACGATTTTATTCTTACACCGTATTATTCCGTAGCACGAGCTAATCATGGACACACTAGTAGAAAGAGATAACATTTATCCGGAACTCTTTTGAGGTTGACGTATGTATTCCAGTCTAGTATAGAAATTAAAAATTCCTTGATGAGTATATCGAAGTAGATAAAAAAGATGGGGATGTCTTGCATGTCAACGAAAGTCTGGCTGTTCTTTCGAAATGGCTTGCAGCTAATAATCTCTTATTAAATAAAAGTATAAAATTTTCACTATTGAATGTCCCTCAAGTTGGCGTCAGTCTAATTCTTGACAGCAAAAAACTTGATGTAATTACGGAAACTGTGTTCTTAGGTACAACTACCGATTCTAAACTGCAGTGGGGCGCTCATATTAGAACTCTCTCGGAAAGATTAAGCTCAGCTGCATATGCAGTAAGAAAAATAAGGTAATTGACAGATGTAGCCCCATCTATGTAAGTTACTATGCTTATTTCCACAGTATTATGTCTTATGGCATTTTACTGTGAGGATCTGCAGCTGATTTAGATTCAATTTTAATATTGCAAAAGAGAGTAATCCAGGTTATTTATAAAATGGGTCCTCGCGATTCCCTCAGAAATAAATTCAAAGAAATCAATATACTGACTCTGCCTTCTCTTTATATCTTAGAAAGTATTTTGTATGTTCGTAAAAACTTAGTGACTCTTAAAAATTAGAAGAGATATTCACAACAAAATACGCGTAGTAAAGACGAAATTGCACTACCCAAATAGAGATTAACTAAAAACAGCAAGTCATTCTTATTAAACAGCATACGCTTTTATAACAAGCTGCCAAAGGCGTTAACAGAACTTAATGAGGGAAAATTCAAAACTTATATTAAGCGTTTCCTAACCAAATAAGCGTATTATAAGGTGACTACTTCTGTGGCCCCCTGGTAACTCATTATTATTGTGTCTATTAACTGCTCCATCTTTGTTAGGGGTAGGAGGCGGACCTTTATACCTTTATGTAGGAAGATTCTAATGTTAATGTGAGAACACTGTAGAGTCCACGAATTCTTAGATTACTTCCTAATACGACTCACTTTTTCTTAATATGATTATTTTTATTGTGTCCAAAAGTACAGTTTTTATTGACTGGTCTACACTGTTCTTACATAATATCTACGAGTATTAATACTGTAATATGAAAATATTTTAAGAAACCCCCTGTTTTTAAAAGAGTAACCATGGAGTTACTTGCCGGTTCTTTTCCATAGGAAACGACCAATTTGGAACCGTGCACTAGCTTATGACGTTTTATAAGTGCCCATGTAAGCCTATGCAAAATAAAAATATTTTTGATTTTGATTTGATTCAAGTACTACACGTTGTGATTATAATATAGCGTGACACTGTGGGCGAAATCACTTCGAAATCTTATCTCGTATACAGATTTTGTGTCTTTGTTGAATAGAATAGAAACAAAACCTTTAGAGTGAGAATTTATCGAGTATTTAATTGCATTTTCTTTTTAATTAAATCGATTAAAAGGCAAACTTCTTCGATGCTTAGTCAATTAATAATGTTCCGATCACTGTTTTGGTGGATCTAGACGACTTGAGTCTGTTGAAATAGTATTCGAATCATGACTCGATTCCGCGATTTGAGTCCAATACTTGAATTTTATATTTAATACTTGAATGTTGACTCGAGTCTACGACACGAATCCGGGACTCGAGTCCGAGACTCGACTCTAGAAATTTGTGTTTAGAAGAACTCTAATCTGGAAATTCGAGTCAAATCGAATAGGAGTAAACTTCAAACATGCATGCTATATTGAGCATAATGACACAATGATACTTAATCAAACATATTTGAACATTAAATAAAAACCATAGAACATAATAAGGAGTACCAAGTACCTAGGAACCAAAAATGAGAAAAGTTTTGTTTGTTTTATTTCACAACAAAAAGATGTATTTTTAGAAGTTATTTAACCACTTTAGATATTTAATTTGGTTCCAATAGCTTTATGGATAAAAAGATCTGCAATTTTTACTTACTAAAAAGATAAATCAAGTTATTAATTAGTACGAACATCACATCTAGACGAATCAAATAAGCTTAAAGAAATTTTTTTAACGGAAGCTCATTAAAATTTTGGCGTTCTAAGTTGGTTTAAAAACTAAAAGTCAATTACTCAAATACTGGACTTGACTCAGTTAGACTCCCATAATAGAATCGAGTCAGCGAGTACAATATCATTCTTTCTGACTCGAGTACCCGAATCGAGTCTGGCGTACTAGTATTAAAATAAATTGGTATCGAGTAGGCGAGTCCAAGACAGGAATCGAGTTTGACTTGAGTCAAGCCCATACTTGGCACATCGCTTGAGTCGCTATAGTCAATCACTATTTGACAATTTCCCGACAAGAAAGGTCGCGAGACGAAATTTGTAATGTGATAAAATAGGAATTTATACGTGTTGTAACGTAGATATTATACTGTAGTTTAACATGAAGATATGACTACCGAGGTCTGCCCATCTAATGAACCATGCATTATATTCATACGGAAAACAGTGTTGTGCTGAAGAGAAAGTGTCGTGAAATCGGACAGTCGTCGCCTTCAATGATGTGGAAGAGGTCGATTGTGCAAGCGACGACTGGGTGCACGCGCGCCGCCGCGGCCCTGGCACTGCTGCTCGCCGTTTGCGCGGTGAGTTCTTGAAACTTGTCTCACGACGCTTGTTCCAGGGCATCCTAGAACCCTGTAACGGCAGTCCTTGTACACTGACTATGTTGTTGTTTATATAAACCTTTCATACGATATCAACAAGTCTTTGATATCTATGTGTTAACTTGTTGTGTTGCTTGGGTAAACATAATATCTAGACATTTTACAACTGTTTGGGTTTGCCTTAAAATTATTCATTTTAAAAATACACAACCCTGAAGTATTCAATCAAATTGTCTTTGAGACAGGGTTTTGTGTTTTTGAAAATTTCAATTTTATGTGCACTGTATTTATTTTAAATTCCTTCAAATAATCACAAAATAATTTAGACCTATACTCCATTTGTTTAGGTAGTTAATTAAACGTAAACAATCTTAATATATCTTTTTATTTAAAAAGAAAAAATCTATAAAAGACATACAAAGATTATTACAATTTAGTTAATTACCAAACATTGGTGATAGGTAAAAAGAAAATTGTAAACATATTTGGATAAAATTTTTAGACAACTTTTAGATAAAAGACATGTCAAGATTGTTTACATTTTGTCAATTCATTAAACCCCAAGCGAACACATGCAATTGCCTTTCTATTGTGTCTCTAATTATGGTATTTGAAAAGTTAATTACCTAAACAGATGGAGTATTAGAAAGTAATGTAATTATACCCTTGTGTTATGAACAGTGATCGGAGTAGGTACATTGATTTTTGGTACTTGTATCATAAATGCACACAGAAAGAATAACATGGATTAGGCATTTTTCTGGAAAGTAATTCCAGTATTTCTGGATTCAATTAAATATTGTTAATGTTGGTAGTGATATTATTAATACTCTATATCCAAAATTCAAAGGAAGGTGTCAAAACTAAATTATATTATTATTTATCTGCAGAATATTATAAAACAATTGAATTCCGATCGAAGCATTGATATATTTTTTTAGCCTTTTTGGGCCACAACTCCATTTCAATATTTACGTATACACATTGTTTTGATAACCGGTTCGTGCACCACCCATGATCCTTTGTTCTGATTGTTTGTTAGGTTGTGTCAAATCATGACTGTATGCCATTAAAAAAACTATAAAGAATATATAAATATATTGCTCATTTTAATGCAATTCCTACCTAAGATCCTTTTTTTTAAAATCACCCATTTCCGAACGAATGTACCTATTAATATATATATGTTTGGGATCAATGACTCCAATTCAATCTACCTACTCCAATAACTAGTTATGACACAAGGGTGTAATTCAAAATAAAATATAATTCATTAAAGTAGCAAAGTTCAGATATGTATGAACTTTGCTTACTTTTGCAAATATTGTTTAGTTAATGTACTTACCATGTCATTAACTTGCTGTGAGTGACAAGATGTTTACTATGGATTCCAAATAAGAATAGGAAAGCCAATAACCTCGATCTGTCAAAACAGTTGATTGAAAAGTACGGTGCAAAGAAAACTTACTTGCGTATCAATAACAGTTTTTTTTTTTTGCTTTGTGTTACTGAGTCTTAGTTAATTCTAGGTGAAGTAAAAACGTTATGGTTTTATCCTTATTTAGCTAAATATTTTGTTAAAGTCATAATTAGTTTAAAAAAAATACTATTTTGTTTCTTATTTTCATTGTTAGGAACAATTCGCGTTCATCTTCCACTTTTACCACTACTCAGACAAAGTGATGCAGAGATGAGCAAAATTGAAAACTGGATTCTGATTAAATTTTTTTCGTTCATGATTCGCAATTAAATATTATTTTGTCCTAAAAACTCAAAACAAACCATCTGGAGTACGTACACAACCCTAGATATGCACGGATTTCTGTTTTGCTCTTTGCAACCTGCCACTGTTGGACAGCCTTTATCTTCTCAGGGCTGGTTCTCACTCCATCGGTGGAAATAACATGCCCTAGGTAGCTGACCTTCTTGAACAGGGCACAATTCTTTGAGCTTAGTTTTAGGTTAGTTAGGTTAGGATCATGGTGAACAATATCCTCTCAATGCTGTCAATAGAGGTACTAAAACGGTAGCGAGAAAACGCATGAAGAACGTGCGTATGGTCAGACATTCTGACATCAGGAGGTCTGGACTATTTTTTTTTTCATGGTTCGAGACAACAAACAGTTAATTTATCTTTTTGTAAGTTTTTACTGCCTTTTTAGTATCTCAACATATAATTCTTTCAAATTTTTTTTGACATACTAGAAAAATGTTTTGCATAAAAATATATTTCATGATGGATATATGTAATTAACTACATATACAGCATGAGATATTTGATGTTTAGAAAATACCAACATTTACTACTTTTTTGCGACAATTTGATGTCTAACTTCTTATATTTATTTACTATCTCAATTGACAGTGAAAGCGAAAAAACGGATAAAAAAAAGCAGATTAAATACTAACACCGGTATATCTAAACCTCTTTTTTTTCATAGGTCGAAATAATGCAGCTACTTAATTTATGTTATTGTAAATATTTACTATGTTTTTAGCAGTGGCATGCCAGATACCTTTAAAGGGGCAAGCCAAAGAACCCAGTACTACTCACTTAACTAATATTCCGAATAAAAAAAAACCCGCGCTATAATCCGCCGTCACGTATCATCAGTGCTGATTTTAATTGCTTAATTTTCATTTGTTAATAATATGATAGAAATTATGTAAACATCATACCTGTATCATAAATGACGTAAACTATATAAAAGCCATCTATTGATATTTTTTGGCAACTCTTGCGCGCTCACAACATTCTATTATAGCTGTTTACTTCTGAATCCACTAGATGGCGTCCAAAACATTTGAGTAATCAATCATTTGTTTACGATATTGATAAGCAATATAATTAGCAAATACTCTCAATTTAAACAGCCATAGCTTTTCGTTCTTCGCTTCTTTAATTATTAAAGATTCATTTAATTGATTTGACACGTCATCGCATAAAAAATTATTATAGATTCTGATCAACTTAAGAAGTGAACCATTCTAATCGTTAGTGAAAAATAAAAACTGCCTATTATGTGATTTACTTTTCTGAGAAATTTTCTAATATTCCCTTTACCTGACCAATCATCGATTCCACACATACATCACAACCACAAGTTTCCGTCGTTTCCGAACTCATTTCAAAGATAATAAATTTTAATCACTTCAAAACCAAGTAAGTTACAAGCAATAACTAATCATAAAACTTTAACTTTAAATGACAGAAAACAAAAAAAACGGGTAAGTGTGAGTCGGACTCGCGCACTGAGGGTTCCGCACAAACTTAACTATGAAAACAGTTCGATTCTCAAATTGAGTTACGAAGATTTTCCGAATTGTACAAAAAAGTTTTTTTTGTGACGTAACTACAAATTTACAGTTTTCAGATTTATTCCTAAATCTATACTATAAGACCTAGTTTTATGCCAAATTTCAGGATTCTGGGTCAACGGGAAGTACCCTATGAATTTTGATTCCTTTGAGAGTGTTGAAATGTACGTTTTTTGCCACATAAACGGCCGTATCTTTTTTTTCCGTTAACTTAGAAGTTTGATTTTTTCAGACTTCAGTATACGGTTTTAATTTCAACTCGATGCCTCCACGCGTTTCTGAGATAAAGGGTCTTGACAGACAGACAGATAGACGGAAGGACAGCAAAGTGGTCCTACAAGGGTTCCGTTTTTTCCGTTTGAGGTACGGAACCCTAAAAAACTATCAAAACAATTATGTACAACTCGATAACCGCTCAAAGCAAATTTTAACTAATTTGTAGTTTGCGCAACTGTTATATGCGTCATAGAGGGCGCCTCGTAGTTCGCGTAGTAAAAGTTCGCCTTGTAGTAAAATTCATTCATCAAAAATTACAAGCCTGGACTATTTTAATAGAAAAGTTTTCGGTGAGTACTTGCACACTCAAATTTACACACACAATCAAATTTTACTCACACAGACTCACATTTTTATGTTTTTATAGGGAAAAGTGAGATGGCAGATTAAGCCAATATACAAAGCTTCTGCGACAGAAAGAATCAGCAACACACTAGTGTTAGTAGTGTTCCACGCGTGCCTCAAGGAGATGTCAGCAAAACCGTAAGGGCCCAGCAGGTTCGAAGCCTATTGGGGCCATGGGTGATGCGATAGAGAACCCCAGGGCCCTAGAATGATGGCAAAGAAGGAACAGGAGTGGGTTTTTAGTCAGTAAAAGCCTGACACTATCTCCCGCTCCGCCCAAGAGCGCAAGATGTCATTAGATGATTTTCCCACCGTAAAAAAAAACACACTAGTGTTCATCTCTTTTTTTTCAAGTATTAGAGTGAGATCGGAGAGATTGCGCTCAAAGCAGCAACATTGCATAATGCATGTCATAGGTATCGTATCATAAATATGTGTTGTAATTACTCAAGGGTTTATTTATTTCTATAATTAATTGTTGCGAATAAATTTTAATTTCGCATTGAACACGAAATGGCAACTCAGCGTAACCGCGCAGGCGCGCGCATTTTAAAAATTAGTTTCTGACTTCAAAAAAAAGGAGGTTATCAATTCGGTTGTATTTTTTTTTTATCATCAGTTTTATTTTATTTAGTTACCTCAGAACTCCGTCGTTTATGGACCGATTTACAAATATTTTTTTCCCCTTATACGATATGCTTCCAGATTGGTCTCATTTTTTTCAAAATTCAGTTCTGGTGATGGGATCCATGAGGAATCGAAGGAATTTCTCAAATATTATAGACAACTATATAGTGATTTTGGAATTATCATCGAGAACTTAAGCATTTACAGTCAAAAAGTAACATTTGATGAAGTGGAACTGATGAAGCACGGAAGAGTCAATATTTTAAATTGTATAAATAATGGTTTACATGTGTCTATGATATGTAGTCCAAACATTGTCCTGATGCACATTTTCTGTGCTTTAAAGATTATTTCTTTATTGGTGGAGTTCCTCCAAAAATTAACACCATATCTCAGAACTGAACTTACTAAGCCATGATAAGCTTTGACTAAAGCATCCATACTCATCACTGACGTAAGTTTATATAAGGCATAGGTAGACTTATTGATTCGTTTGGCTAACTCCTCCGTGTGTTATCCAATCTAATTTATTATCAATTGTTAAACCTAGGAATTTTGATGTGTTTACTTATATTATGGGTTCGCTATTATAGTAAACACTCATATTCATGTTGAAACTTCGTCTTTTCGATATTTATTTTTAAATAATTATTATCTAAGCATTGTACTGTGGAGGTTATCGTCTTTGTACTTTTGGTATTTGTAGGTTTCAGCGTTTGTAATATTAATTGTCACAGTGCTGTCATCAGCTAATAGTGACATAGGATGATATGTAACTTTCGGCATATCATTTATATAGATAATAAAAAGGGGGGGCCCTAAAACACTGCCATGGGGCACGCCATAAGTAAGTGTTCGAAGATCAGATTTGTAGCTACGTTGACATTTAGATTTAAAATCTATTGCAAATACTTCAACGTATTGTTTCCTATTATATAAGGTTCTATTCAAAGTCAAAAGCTTTTTATTTCACATAGGCCTACATGGGCACTTATAAAACGTCAGAAGCTAGTGCACGGTTCTAAATTGGTCGTTTCCTATGGAGAAGAACCGGCAAGAAACTCCATGGTTACTCTTTTAAAAAAATTGTTGTTACAATATTTCCAAATACAGCATAGATAGTATTGCAGCATAGATATTATGTAAGGACAGTGTAGACTGGTCAATATCATAATAAAAAGTAACCTAAGAATTCAGTGAGTCTACATTATACATACATCATAGAAAAAGAAGCTATATAAATAAAAGCAAGTAAAATAAATAATAATTAAAAAAAAATTGCAAAAGCAATATGTTAGAAAAAAAAGAAGTATATATTACAACAAATGTGGAGCAGTTAATAGATACATTTACACAATATTACGAGCTACCAGGGGGCCACATGTGCAGAAGCAGTCACTGCCAAACAAGCGTGTCTTCGATTTAGTCTTTAACCTTATTATACGCTTTTTTAGTAAGGTTACGCTTAATATGGGTTTTGAACTTTCTCTCGCTAAGTTCAGTCACAACATTTGGCAGCTTGTTATAAAAGCGTCTTAGGTTTTTACGAACATACATAATACTTTCTAAGATATAAAGAGAAGGCAGAGTCAATATATGATTCTTCGAATTTATTTCTGAGGGACTCGCGAGTTCCCATTTTATAAATAGCCCGGATTGCTCTCTTTTGCAATATGAAAATTGAGTGTACATCAGCTGTAGATCCCCACAGTAAAATGCCATTGGACATAATACTGTGGAAATAAGCAGAATAAACTAACCTAGCTGTGGCTACGTGTGGCTACGATAGTTAAAACTCAAGAACACAGTTTCCATAATAACATCAAGTTTGTTACCGTCAAGAATCAGATTGACGCCAACTTGAGGGACATTCGGTAATAACGTGTAAAAGTGTTTTTTTAAACCTACTTACAAAATAAATATCATTTATCATATCATTTATCAATGAGAACTTTATACATTTAGTTTTATTCTCATTTAATAAGAGATTATTAGCAGCGAACCATTTCGAAAGAACAGCCAGACTTTCGTTGACATTAAGACATCCGCATCTTTCCTATCTACTTTAAAAATAAGGGAAGTGTCATCAGCAAATATAATTATATTGGATAAATTAGCTATCATGTAAGGAACGTCATTAATATAAACCAGAAAAAGGAAAGGACCAAGAATTGAACCCTGAGGCACGCCCATGTTTATTAAAGACCCCGAGAACGTCGCCCCATTAATGGGTACTTTTTGCTGCCTGTAAGATAAATAAGAAAAAACAGTATCAGCAGATCGTCCACGAATTCCATAATGATGCAATATACAGATTAGAGTATTATGGTCTACGCAGTTAAATGCTTTAGAGAGGTCACAGAATATGCCAATAGCATCCTGGGACTCCCAGGATTCCAAAATGTGACTGATGAGTTATTTAGTACTGCTGTACTACTGTTGAGTTAGTATTAAACTCAAGACATTACCTCTAATTCCGTAGGCATCTAGTTTTCTTAACAAAATATCATAGTCCACATAGTCAAACACTTGCGTCATGTCACAATATATTGAGTACACAGGTATTCTATTATCAACATTCGTATATACATTATTTAAGAAGTCCTAGTTAGCCAAATTGATAATTGAATTGATTTTACTTTTCCGAAAACCTTTTTGCTCCTCTGCCAAAATGTTTTGCTTATCCAAGTATTTATTTATCTGATCATAAATAGATTTTTCAAATATCTTAGATATGATTGGAACAAGCGCAATAGGCCTATAAGATTCCATGCATTCTTTGTAATTTTTTTAATATAAGGTTTTTACCACAGTTGTCATACCTCTGCAGTTTAGAAATATACAGCGTCTCGCTATATTTGATATACGTTAATATCCGTTAACAGTAAAAAAACCCGGACCTTGTTGATCCCCAACTTCTATTTGTTAGACCGCCTCCGCCTCTCCAACTTATTCTTGATTTGCACCTTCTTATATTGGCTGGTGGCACATTATCTAATTGCTGGTTTTGCAATGCTCGATCATATTACTGCCAGCAAGGATGGCATATAGATCGTGTGCCGTCAAACGAAATCAGAAACAAGATTAAACATACTGTACATATATATATATAAAAAATTCCGCCTATGTACCACCACTGTACATGACGTTTAAATAAATAAAAACACCATACATCAAACATCGACATTATTTTAGAGTAGATAGATATAGACTGTGTACTGACAGAGTACTTACCTCGCGTGGTATGATTTCTTGTTATAACAATACTACGAGATCCCGGTGCTTTTCGAGAAACACTACATTAAGACAGTGTTTTCTTCGACGTAACACAGAATGATTGCATAACACAACTGATTTGTCTTTCCATATTAACGAAAATCTAATCCTTTTGGATTAGATTTAGCCAATAACCAGAGTCCATAAAACACAATAATGTTTTCGATAAAAACAGTAGATAAAACATTAGATAAAACAATGGATAAAACAATAGATAAAACAATAGATAAAACGATAGATAAAATAATAGATAAAACAACATTGATTTCACGTACAGGTCGCAACGACAGCTAACTGGACTGCGCGGAGGGCGGTGAATCAGTGCGCGAGCGCAACGAAACTGCATCTGCCTGTCTAACGTGCGAAAGATACAGCGTATGCATGCCACTGAATATTGGCTCATCCGTGCACCATGCTGTATAGTATTGAAATTCTTTTTATGCCTTTATAGGATGAAATAAAATCCTACGATTTTTTTTTTAAACAATCGTTAACATTTTCCTCCATTGATATTTAATTAAATAATTATATACAATTAAAGGTCATAATTTTCCCCTTAGCTTAAAACTATTTTGATTAATGTCCGCCACTCTTCGCAAAGCGGGTCAGATATGCCCAATGATCTTTATGTTTTGATTTCTATAGAAGCCTAATTTCCATAAGATCCAAAATGTCTAGAGAAAGATGTGTATGTGATGAATAACATTATAATCACGTAAGAGCATAGCATAGTCGGCCTTATAATTTTCCCACTGTTGGGACTCAGGCCTCCTCTCTGGGGGAGGGTATGGGCCGTAATCCACCACGCAGGCCCAGTGCGGGTTGGTGGATGTCACTTGTCTTCGAATTTTTTGTTCTAGGACATGCCGGTTTCCTCACGATGTTTTCCTTCACCGTTTTGAGAGTAGTGGTGATGAAATAAATTACACAAAGTAATGCGCCTGGCTGGGTTTGAACCCACAACCTACAAATCGTAAGTCGGGGCCGTTCCCACTCGGCCACTACTGCTCTTACACGTAAGAGCGGTTGTATGAAAATGAACCTCGAAAAGGTTGTTCTTAACTAAATAAATACATAATACAATTTTGAAAAAAATCGATCCAAAATTAATGTTCGTGGTTTCTTAGATTTCGATGAAAGAATAGAGTTTTGAAGTACTTTATTGTATAAGAAGTTAACTGCTATTGTTTACTAGAAATATGAATAGTCTTTGGATCGAGTCTACAAAATCGAATTAACTTTGATATTAACAGTTAATATTCCAATTTATGATTATGAACTAAGATCAAACTTCGCTCTTATAGAGTTACTTTCCAGTTAAACTTCTCTTGCCACAAAATTTATAGATTTGTTTTCACTGTCAAGATAATTTTTAGGAAAGACAGGAGATATTATAGGTATAGGGGGTCCTATCCCACGAAGGTGGTGTCGAACTTGGATGTGTGTGTAGACTCATGTACACTTCATTCCTGTGTAAGCGCCACCTATTTTCTATGACACAGTGTTCCGAGTTTAAGCACATGGAATAAAAAGTCATCAAACATACAATACATCAATGAATGCCTAGTTGATATAGAACAATTGCAACTCTGAATTTAATCGATATTTTTTTCTATGATTACGACTTAACATCACTAATTGTATAATTTGCATATGAGTGTTTATTCTGACCACGTTGTTAGAAGTAGATGCTCCACCTCCTTTTTGAATGGGTTCTATAATCGTGTTTATCTGTGGTGGACTCAGTGTCATTGTGTCCGTTAAAAATACACTTCTGGACACATCTATTGGCCCACCTTAGAGTTTAGGTTTCGATGGCCCCTACCGAAATATGATTGCTAGATTGAACAAAAACTGTTGATGCAGTTTTAAACCTGATACATTTTACCATCTTTTTCGATCGTATTGTTTTAAATTTGAATTCAGAATACCATACTACATGGAGCTACGCCTAACAAGTCGGATATGCGCCTTGTTAAAGGCAATTGATTTTTGAAGAAGTCCAGAAGTGTATGTGCTTGTGTGTTGTTCTTATAGTTTTTGATTTTGTGTTAGTCAAATAGGTGGGCGTGGTTTGGAGACATCTGAACTCGAATAAAGTGCTTTAAACATATCTTTACTGTTTGACATATCTGTAAAAAAAAATATCTTGAGATACTACAAAGGTAGTAATATATTTACAAAAAGATGTGTTGTGTTGTCTAGAACAATGAAAAAAAAACGGGTCCAGATATTCTGACGTCAGAATATCTGACCACTTTCTTCATGTGTTTTCTCTTTGTCAATAGAGGTACCAAATATTTGAAGGTAGGTACCAAATAGTAGCAATAGGGTAGTAAATTTTGGTATTCTCTAAACATCAAATATAGCTAGTGGTCCAGGGGTTTACTAGTTTTTATGGTGTGGGATGCGATGTCACTGGCATTATTTTACCATAAAACTTTTGTTGATTTGTTTCTTTAATTGATGGTCTTTGCCAAGTTTCTTTGAATGACGAAATAAAAACGTAGAAGATCGTATTCACATCCAATCTCTTTTTTTTAAATCCTTCCTAACGATTGTTCATTAATAATGTTGGTCAAACGCCGTGCAAGTACAGTTATCGGCACGGATCTTGAGTGCTCGGCGAAAGAGTGGGGATCGCTTTGCGCATCGTACACTTATGGCAAAGAAAATGTACACCTATTTTATTTTTTCTTTTACCTGCTATCTTCTTAATTCTGGTTGAAGGTAAAAGTTAAAGAAAAACATAAATAGTTTAAATCAAAGTCGCTGTGTTTCTCTGTCTGTTTTTCCGTTAACTTATTAACCATGCAACAGATTATCATACGGTTTTCATCTCTTAGAGAATTTCTACCGGAAGGTATGCATTTTGTAGCAAAGACGAAAATTTCAAAGATTTTTAACACCCCTACGAAGAAATTCCTAACATTTTACCTACTTTAGAAAGAAACTTTCTAAAGTAGGTAAATTTTTGGAATTTTGATGACATAATAACCACTAATAAAATAACCAATAATAAAAATAAAATCGATGGATTAAAAATCATGAGTCAATTTATTGGCACGGAAGTGTACTCGTCGTCGTTAGGTACATGCAGCATGCGCAGGGAACCAATCACGAGTGACGTCTATGATGCGATGCGCGGTGAGCCAATCACTGAAACTTCCCGCCCCTGCGTCTCACTTCATACCACCAAAGAGACCTGATATTTTACTTCTGCGCAAGTAAAAGTCAGCGCTCAAGATCCGTGCCGATACCTGTAAATATAAAAAAATAAGGTCCTCCACTGTATCTTTCATTGACTGTATTATCTTGAAAAGAGATCAATTAGGTACCTATACTTTTACACTGTGCAGAGTACGTGGCGCGGCGGTGGGTGCGCCGACCTGGTGATCGAGATCCCAGGCTCGGGCGGCGGCGAGGCGGAGGCGGACGGCGGCAGCTATCGGCTGGACTACCGGCCGCCGCACGGCTCGCCCGCGCCCAACTTCACGGTGCCCGCGCGAGCTAACACCATCAACTTCGTGGGGCTGCCCGGCACCAAGTACCACTTCATGCTCTACTACTCCAACGCCACCTTCGCCGACCTTCTCACGTGGAACCAGACCATCATCACCGGTATTCTTTACCTACTATAGTTATAACATCAACAATAGTGGATGCCTTCAGTTTTTTGTTTATTTGTGATGTTATCATAATGCCTGCCATTATATTATGGCAGCTAGCGTAGTATAAGCGCCACCGTTGCAACTTTCAGAGCGTGGAACATGGCGGTGGGTATGTTCCACAAATTTTGCAAAAACAAGACATAATTCCAGCTGATGCGAGCAGTGAGGGAATATGCATGACAAAAGTATTTGTTATTTAACAGTTTATCAATAAATATGTGAAAATAAAACATTTAAGGACCGAAAGCAGTGAAAAAATGGAAGGGAGGCCTTTGTCCTGCAGTGGCAAACTATACAAATATATACTTACAGTAAAAAGAAACAAAATTAATCGAAATATCAAAGAAATATATAGTTTTAAATAAATATGTCTGTCTCCCTCGAAACTACGCCATTTTTTATGTCGGTCATAAGGGCATGATGAATTTTGAAGCCAGATCCATGTCGGAGTTCTCTTTCTAATTTCATATCAGCTTTGAGAATTCATAACTTCGTCGTTGATCAAGATAGTTTTTAAATTATTTCGTATTAGATTACGACCAGAGGTAATGATATTTTATTTAACGCATAAAATAATGACGTGCATATTCCCTATTCATACCGTACACAAATAACGAATGGTTTCGCTTAGGTACTAGCCTCGTTTGATGAGAGTATGTAGGACTGATCAATAAACGTAATGTGTCAGCACCCGAGCCGCCCACCGACCTGACGGTGACGCTGGGCCGCAACAAGCAGGCCTCCATCTCGTGGTCGCCGCCGGAGCACGGGGAGTACACTGGATTCAGATTTAAGGTACTTGTCACTTTACTTTTAACAACCTACATAATATACAATGTCCAAGCCCCACTGTGTATGATATCGTCTCAAGTCTGAAGACAGCTTGCCTTGCCTACAAACTTAAGGATTGTAGTCATCATCAGCCCCAGCCGTACTTCGCCCGATACTGACAGGTTTTTGGTCTTGTGCCAATCCTCATGTTACTCAACCAGTCTCATCCAGGTTCTACACAGTTTTTCAATTAAGTTCAATCACTACCTTCAAAATCATACGTATCGTTGTGGTTTTTGCAATAATTTGTTAAATTCGTTTTGTGGTACCTAACGTAGTCGAACTAACTAACTATACACAAGTAGCAAGTAGGCCTCTATGAAAAATGTTTGAAGCGGCCTTCTTGACTGACAGTACAGTAGTAGTAGGTAGTAGCTGGCATAATGGTGGACAATAAAGAATATCTATCTATCTATGGTGTATAGTTAATTTTATTTATCCAGCGCTCGGAGCGAGTGCGGTGCTCCTGAACAATGCAGGCCCGAACAGCCCCACCCCTGGCGATGTAACGCGGCCCTCCGTGGGCCCATTTGAATTATTTGTCTTGTGAGAGGCTTCTCGTTGGTCAAGCTATGAGGTTGTCGTCTGCTTGACCGGACTAGACTGTGGCGACCTTAATAAATTAAAGCCGGGACTACACGCTAAGGGCATACCGTGTGGGCGTGGGGTACGGACCACGGCGTAAGGCATCGCTAGGGGGGATGACAGCAAAGGATGTGCTGGATCGAACATTTGTGCCCCCAAACGTTATAAATTATAATACAGATACGATAGTGTCAATACGAAAAAAAAGGAAGTACTTGAGGCCGTGAACGTTGGACAAACCGCTCCCGGTGAGAAGCCGTCTTATATGTGTATGATTGCTTTGCGTAAATGTTCCTAACCTCAGAACTTTTATATTGTACAACAAAAGTATAAGATTCTGTGCATATAATTATATGACAATATCTCAACACTTAACACGTAAAAAAGATTACTAGGGATTAGCGAGGTGCTCGAGACTCTATAGATGTTATTTATTTCATAAAGTCGTAATTTTCTTGTAACACATTGATTGGTTCCGCCAATCTCACTCATTGTTTACGAACAATGTGGCAAAAAGTCCGCGACGAGTCGACGAGCATGTCGTCGTGTTCCTGTTGAGCTGACTGCCGGTGAGGGTTCACAGCTGTCATGTTATATTACAACAGACTGGTACTGTACTGTAGGTACAAGTTTTCAATCATAATATTCAATTTTGAGCAGTGAAGTTGACTATCATTTCGTACGATAAAAGTACGTATTTAATTAAATTAAGAAATAGTTTACAGAAAAGATTTATATCACTGTATTTACTTACTACATACTAAAATTGTTTGTATATTTGTTTGAACGCACTAATCTAATGAATTAGTTTAGGTTAGAATCGAAAACATCACGCTACGACCAATAGGAGCGGAGCAGTAACCAAAGGCGCGGGGGACAGCAGCTAGTCTTCCATATTCATGTTACTGTATGTCTGAGATACACTTTTTGTTCGGTCGATCACCGGTGAATCTTATTGTACACCAAGACTTGGTGTACCTTCATTATGAGTGAAATTATGGTGGATCTTAAAATTCACTAATTTCGAGCAGTAACACACAAACAATCAGTTAAAATGTAGGTAATCGGAATCAGACATACAGATAACACGGAACATCAGAATCAGTCCCATCAATATTCCATCTCAGAGTCACAGAATACCAAAAGAACAAATGTAGTGTAAATGTGGTAAGTTCGCTGACGCTGACGCTATCGTCGCAGGTGATCCCGCTGACGGAGCGCGCGGAGGGTGGCGCGCGCAACATCTCGGTGGACGGCGCCGGCAACTGGTCGTACGTGCTGCGCGACCTGTCGCCCGGCGCCACCTACCAGCTGCACGCCTTCACGCTGCTGCACGACAAGGAGAGCGCCGCCTACGCCTCGCGCAACTTCACCACCAGTGAGTCAACCCTCCGCCCTCTACCAACACCCTGCTCTCTAACAATGTTCATGTATTAAGGGATGTTGCCTAAATACCTGTGTTTATCATCATTTTCTAACTAAAACCCTAACCTACAAAGTCTTTTACCGTTGAATTACCGACATATTAGAGATCAGCTCTTTATTCGTACCAGCATTTAGCAGCCCAGTTAATGAGATGTTTTGAATTTATTTGTAAAAATAGGATAGTTACAGATGAAACGTTGAGCGTGGCATAGTTCGTGATAGATGATGAGTCATGCATATATTAATAGTCGGACGGTGGAATCCGTCGCCCTGGGCTTATTGCGAATTGTAAACTAGACTATTGAGTAATACTGCCTTGACATTTACATGTGTGCCACTGTGTCACGTGACCGCGCCTCACCACTCTTTCGGCGTCAGACTGCAGGTATAATGCGACCTTAATGACATTGCAATAAAACGATTTACAATAGTCCATAAAAAAGGGTGACCTTCAGCTAGGTGTGATTGGTTCGAGCCGGTTGTAGCAGCGTACGACTCGTACCTCTGGCGAGCCTACCGCGCTCTCCGGCTGCCATGACGTACCAGGCCAGCTCGCGTCTCGTGGCAGCCGGTCCTAGTGGCATTCACCGCTAAAGCGGAAGCATATTTCTATTCGCTGAGGTCAGCGGCGACCATCACTCCGCAACCCCAATACTAGGAAATGCCAACCAAGGAGTTGCTCACTTACAATTAGAACTCGAAACTGATGAAGTCACTTATGTTAAGCTTAAAGACCTTGTTCATAGTCCGGAAAATAGATGAAAAACGTCTATAAAGTAATAATAACATCGTGTCAGATGACATGGCATGACGTAATACCCGATTTGATGAAAATAGCATTAAACGTCAGCTATTTAATAGCATATAAAGAAACAAGAGGCGATGCAAACAACAACGGTAGCGTAGCCTATTGGCCCATTGGGTACCCCCTAAAAACCCACGTTCCTGTATGAAGTTGTGCGAAACATATACTGAGTGACTTTATGTTGATTAATAAGAGATACCTACCCTAACTACCCCTACCAAGGGTTGTTATCATTAAGTATTGTATGCCTATGTTGTCCCACAGCAGGGCAAAGGGTTCACTTTCCACTTGTCCCGATGGTCCAAGCAATCCTGATGATGTAGAGCTGCCATATCCTCTATGCGTGTCGTGTTGGAATGGATATATAGTCTGCACACGCGACACATGTGGACAGCCGTGGGCCTTACCATCGGGTTTTAAAAAGTCACGCATGCTAGCGAGAAAGAGGAATGGAGCTGTACACCCTCTATACCTCCATCCCTTTAACAGTTCAGTTTAGGTCGTCAAATGGATCGCCTTAAGAGCTCTTGTTAGGGCTTCAGTTCTAATTAAGCTTAGCAACCATGTGAGTTATCTACGATTTGAGTTATGGAACGACTTTTATGCGATCAATGGTTTAAAATGTTGCGTTCCATTGCTCTCTGACAGACCCCGAAAGAGGGTTAGTTCATAAAAAGTAAACTGGTTGACGGAAATAAATGAAACGTAGCTAGTAGTAGGTGGCACGGTTCTGTTGTGCGTCCAGTCTCCAGCCGCGCAGAACATGCCGCGCGCGCCGGAGCGCCGCGGTAATCAAGCAGAACTGTAACATCACCGATATATAACATACGCTATTACACGTTTCTAAAAAGTTGTAGGTGCATCTGAATGATGGTTTCACGAGCTGTATGCTTTCACTCAGGATAGTTTTGGTGCGGCTAGTTCATGGACAGCGAGAAGCGCTTTGTTGTGAGTCTTGAGTATCGTGGGCCGCACACAGGCGAAATATTGCAAAATCCTAGCCAATATTTAAATTGGCGACTTTGCTCATATTTTACTTCTTAACTGTTTTAAATGTGACTTTTAAATAATTATGAATATGTTGACGGAAAATCTATACTAATATTATAAAGCTGAAGAGTTGTCGCTCATCTCGATTCTCGGGAACTACTGGGTCGCATTGAAATTTTTTTTTAGTGTTGCATAGCCCACTTATAGAAGGAGGATACGATAAGATATATTTATTTGCTCAAACATGTGTACACATACAATATTAAAAAAGTGCATGCAGGATGACATAATAAATAATAATCTGACATGTTTGCCACATACTATAGCGTACAAATGTGTTGAATAAGTACTCAATAAAATTTTTACTAGGTACAATAATTTCAAAAATAAATCAATGTCAACAATAAGAAAGTAAAACATTTAGTTCTAGGAAATTAACGAGTAATAAATGTCAAATAAGATCATGTCAAAAGAAAAGTAAAAATGATAATAAATCTATGTCTGTGAATTAAACAAATAGTAATAAATGTCAAAGTATACACAGTCATATCAAAGGTAATTATTAAAATCATAATTGAATCTAAGTAACTCTAAATGGTTCTGTCAGGAATTCATCATAGTATGCTTTCTCTGTTGAGAATGATTTTAGTTGTTTCTTCAATTGTACATTATTAGGCTCTTTCCAACTTTTAGGTAACTTATTATATATAATGGGAGTCATGTAGATTATAACCCACGGGACTAGAGCAGTATGCATAGAAACTGCGGGACACCGCTATTGTATGATTATAATGAAAAAACAAGTGCGATTTGACACAGTCAAGTTACAAAACTGCAAAATATTAGGTTTTTTAACGCACAAACACGAGTGTCACTCAATCTCTCAAGTTCAGATTGAGTTTCGACCAGTTTGTGGATCGGGAAAGGGATCTTTTCTATTGTTTTTAATAGACAAGATTGTTGTCTTTTTATTTCAGGTGTTTTTTTTCATGTTAGAGAACTTTCATTTTTTGATTTTTGCCCAAGAATTTTGTTATTTTCACCTGTGTGCGCCGGTAGCGCGTGATTCGCTCTGAAGGTCGAGAGGCTCGGCAGCGCGCGCCGACCACGCCGTGCACTAACCACACGCAGAAGGTCCACTGGAACCTCGGTACACTTGACAAACAGTCGCGCAACCTTGCTTCCCGCAAAACGGAAACATATTGTGTATTTGTTGTTTCCAATGAATACGGGGCTTCTTAACACTCAAGTTATATCTCGGCGCGCTGTGTGAGAGCGCGGCGGCGCGTGTCGCTGTCGAGTGGTGTTTCTGCGCGTGCGCGCGCGCTGGCCCTTGTGACGACAGTAAGCGCTGGTATTGTTTTATTCGCCTATTGTTCCTCTTTCGGCGCGTTTCGGGGAAGCGTTACTTTGTCACAAGATATACACAACTAAATACTCCTAAGAAAATGACCATTCCATTTACAAAAAAAAACCTACTTGCATAAACTTGAACGTATATGTTCAGGTAGCGTAATAAACCTACGTGCTGCTGCGAATGCTACGCCATGTAGCAGTACTACTCTAGAAACCCTACTTATAGTGTCTCGCTCCCTACGGCTTACATTCCGCAAACGCTGGACATAACTGACTTGTTTCCGGTGTTATTTGAAATTCAGTTACTTATAAGGAACAAATTCTTTAAGAGCTATTTAGTAAAGAAGGAAGTGAGTAGGACCCGAGCTCCGACCGCTAGCGATGAGATCACCGCTGTGATGTGACGGCAACTTCACCGTCGCACTCCTCGTCTCCAAGCGACTATTTTGTAAGATACAAAGTCGTGCAAGCGCTGCAGATGTTCCTGCATTCAGTCGCCACCACTCACACTTCACACCACAGCATCACAAAAATCATCATCTTCCTGCCCTTGTCCCGTGTTACTAGAGGTCGGCGCAACACGGTTTTTCTTCTCTTCTGTCCTATCACCCGTCACGCTATCACTGACTCACTTTTCTTTCATATCACTCATAAAGGCATAAAGTATAACAATAAT
The DNA here is from genome assembly GCA_949316375.1 of Mythimna vitellina. NCBI lineage: Eukaryota > Metazoa > Arthropoda > Insecta > Lepidoptera > Noctuidae > Mythimna > Mythimna vitellina. The sequence goes on along the minus strand of OX438689.1, from coordinate 467,548 downwards.
ATGTTTTAGTAAAAATATCGTTTATGAAGCAAAGATGCAACAAATCAACAATGTCAATAAAGAAACGCGTCACTACACGGAAAACCGTCAACTGAAGTGACGAAGTGGTAGGCGACACTTGCAATTACTATGTAGCGGAGGGTTCTAGCTCACCGGAGGAGAGTGGACCAGGCGTCTTAGTGGACCGTCCAAACGCGAAGTGTTTTAATACATAATTATACCATCAGGTTATTGATATTTCTCCTCTCATTGAACTCGCAAAGCGCACAAAGAGCTCAGCTAACATCGTGTGATTCATCCTAGTACAAGGAACGTAAAGCAATTAATTATTTACAATAGTCCCGAGAGGGGTAAATGCTAAGGCTTTATTATATTAAACTGCAGGTAGGTACATATGAACTAATGCCAATCCCTCAGCTATTTAGCTCTGAACTGCATGCTTTATGACCTACTGTTTACAACAATAAAGTGCTGACTACTGCGGTGCTGGTATCTGGCTATGTACCGTTGCTGGGCCTCTATCATAGAATTTTCTGATAAACACAGGAACATTCTTTAAAATATGTTAAAGAAACCCAAGCAGCGGTCATAGGGGCCGATGCTGTTGGAGTTTCATTTCAAAACTAATACTTATTCAAGGTAGCGATGCTTTCGGATCTCTGACCCTCTCATCGCGTCGAGTGAGGGGTTCGAAGCCCGCACACAGCACGCGGAATCTTGTACTAATATAATGTGGTTTTGTTTTCACCCTTGCGCAGGATTCCCAGGACACTGGTGAGCAGATGGCATGTTGTTTCTCGTCTGTCACCCTCATGTTACGCCTCTCATATGAGTCCTCGATCAAAATAAAGCAAGAAGCTTCTCTGAACACCAGTAGACAGCTGTTCCTTACATACTACGTAGTGTTATATAAACTAGTACGTATTTTATGTCGTAGCTAATCATAGAACAACATATTGAGTCACATCTATTTCTTAGAATCCAACAACAAGTTGTCCAGTGACAAGTTCAAAATTTACAGCAAACACATAATTTATTAGTGTTTTTCCTTGTTTGGATGAATAACCTTTCGAATACCGCAATTAAAGGGAAAAATAGAGATACAATGAGAAAGCGAGTTTGCTTGGGGTTTAATGAATTAAGAAAACTAATATCACAAATCTTAATCTTCTTCGAATCAAGTCGAATGTCACTTGTGGTTCCGGGATCGCTTCAATAATGTTCAAGATTGGTGCCACTCTTGTGCTGACGTCACGACGATGCGTCGACTCCTGCAGAACACATGTAGAGCACAGCTGGCATCCCTAACTGTTGACAGGCGCTCGCTGAGCTCATTCATGCGGCGACAGACATTGATGCAATTACAAACTTTCTTATTAAGTTTACAAAGCTTTAAATATTGAAATGAACAGCTTCTAGTGTTTAGGGAGGTAAATTAGAAGAAAATAAGTCGGGCGTAGCATGAGGGCCGCTTATGTTGTGCATGCTTTTGTCTATGCTTTCACGAGTACATGTCGCGAAGGGCTGCGGTCCAAGTGTCGGGCACCGAGCAGGCCGTGAGCGCGAGCACGGCGCGTGCCTGTGTGCTCACGTGGATGGCGGATTGTGTTGGTATCAAGGTCGATAAGTTTCTGTTGACAATGTTATTCTAAGCACTCCGTGTGTGAACAACAATGTGTTGTGAATATTTCCGCTTCGAATTCGTGTGCCATCAACATATTTACTCTTATTTTCATAAAAATGTATCGTGCTCGCCATGGGTTATCTGTGCCATGATGTCGAAACATTTAAATCTTACCTATTCAATAACAAAAAACTATGAATAATACAAAGTATGATACCTTTGTGTTATTCATAGTTTTTTGTTATTGATATATATAGGTACCTACCAAAAGGTTATAAATGGATGTCAATTATATAGTGTTTGATTCATCAGTTTTAATTTTTTTAAAGTTCAAATGGCTAATACAGTGTATTTATTATATGAGGAAGTATTATTATAATTCTTGATTCAACAAATGTGTAAAATTGTTATTTTTCTCACGAACAGTCACGCATTTATAAATATGTACATAAATAATTTCGATGTTCGCCAAACCGGTCTGGTACACCGACGAGCATAGCGTCCACAACGCGCCGCACTCTTGTATAAACGTGAGCTCGAATTTATTCGATGCGAACCAGTTTTCAGGATTAACCTTGAACTGATCATAATGCTCCATGTGACCGTAATGTTCATTTTCCTGCGCCCTTTGAGCCGGTAGCTAGCTATCGTATAGGCAAGTATTGTTGAGGTTCATAGGTGGCCACCAAAGAGAAACATCGTTTGTTTAAGGATTTCAATCATAACGATTATTATCCTTTACTTTATAATTACGTGAGACGTGTGCTCATAAACAAGGCTAAAAGAATACAGTGACTGTAACCATACCAGGGACTTCAGTCAAGTGCTGACCAGGGGCTCAGACCAATTAAATACAATATTTCTTGGTTAGAAAGAGAAAGACCATAGTATTGAAGTAGAATGAAGTTGTTTTTGTTATATTCCAACATAAATGTACTTCTATTGCTTTAGAAAACTGAATTACGGATGAAGAAAACACTGAAAAATGATTTAATCATCTTCATCTCCAGTTCTAAATCATTCACACAAACCTTCCTACTTATATATGTTCCGGTATATTTTTATATACTTACATAATTATTACTAGTGTTCAATAAAAAATTAAAAACTGGATTGTAGTTCTAAAAAGTTGAGTAATAACTTTCGTTGCTGGATGTACAGTTAATTCACAAAAGTTAAGCAGGTTTCCAACACATTCCTCTCCCACATCGCGGGCGCATGGCTCCGTCGAACTGTCATTTTCATTGAAAACGTGCAATGAAACATAATTAGGCTTAAAGTGCTCATCCTTTCTATTCGCCATATTGCAAAGACACGATGACATAAACACAACTCAACGCATGATTCAGCGATGTTAGGTTTATTTTCTTTGGCCGATAATACCATGGGTACACCGGGTACGAACGTACTGTTTGCGGGGATTCCCCCTAGCTTGCGTAGCCATTGAAATTCATCGGCCTGTATACAAAGTGCGCAGACGCACACAAGTTTCCGGAATGCGGCCCTACAGCATGCGTTACTGAAGTCTCCAGCACAATGCATGCAACAGTTTTCAGTTATAATTCAACAATATACTATGTATAAAATATTAAGAACAATATCATTTTACTATCATTGCACAATTCCCACTATTTAATTTCGTGCATACCAACAACAATTATTCATTTGTTATAATATGTTGCATGTCGTACAGTGATGTTTTCATTTTATTTTTTATTTCCATTTGTTTATGTGGTATCTTGTACCGTTCTGTGGGAATCCGAAGGAATACAACGATACGTGAACTGCTTAATGCAAAAAGTGTTGTATTCCGCTCGGAAGTCCACTGAGCTAGTAGTCAGGTACATGTCGGTGCCGCGTGTTGTGTCGTGTCGTGACGTGTGTGACGTGTCGCAGAGCCCAACACGCCCGGCAAGTTCATCGTGTGGTTCCGCAACGAGACCACGCTGCTGGTGCTATGGCAGCCGCCCTACCCGCCCGGCGCTTACACGCACTACAAGGTACGTGCTCGTCACTCTACCACACACATACATACTGCTCCCAGTCGCGTGCCAGATATCTTTATAGGGGCAAGCCAAGGAACCCAGTACTTACTCACTTACCTAATATTCCGAAAACAGAAAAAACTCGCTCTATAATCCGCAGTCACGTAGTATCAGTGCAAAATTTCTTGTTGTAATGCTGATTTTAATTTCTACATTTTCAATTGTTAATAATAAGATAGAATTATGTAAACATCATACCTGTATCATAAATGACGTAAACTATATAAAAGCCATCTATTGATAATTTTTTGGCAACTCTTGCTCGCTCACAACAAAATTCAAGCTGGCTATATCTGAATAATCCACTAGATGGCACACAAAAGATTTTAATAATAATGAAATCAATCATTTGTTTACGATATTGTTATGTAATGTAATTAGCAAATACTCACAATTTAAACAGCCATAGCTTTTCGTTCTTCGCTTCTTTATCACACAAGATTCTGATCAACTGAAGAATTGAATGTACCTACTTAGAAATTTCGTCACGAGAAGTTTCTTTCCCGGTTTACCAAAACTACAGAATGAAATAACAGCATTCAAGTTCTTTTGAGAATTCTGATGTCTTCATAGCACCAACGAAGGTAGCTAAGTCATTATAACCTGATGTATTCCAAGCATTCTTATCGTTTGTGGAAAATAAAAACTGCCTATTATGTGATTTATTTTTCTGAGAAATTTTCTAATCAATCAGGGATTGGTAAACCCCTGATTAGAATATTTGTGAAGTTACGAGATCATATTTAGCTCTAAAACTCAAACTCTTTACCTGGCCCATTATCCAGACATACACCACAACCACAAGTATCGCTTCCTAATTAATTGCAAAGTTAATAAACTTTAATTAATCACTTCAAAACCAATGAAGTTACAGCAATAGGTGGTGGCAAGCAACGATTGTTCAACACGGCCGTACATGTCAACGCCTATAAGCGTATTGCAATGTTTTTTTTTTCATTTTCCACACCTATCACACAACCATCTAGTTCCAAACTAAGCAGAGCTTGTGCTATGAGTGCTAGACAACTGATAAACGTACTTATATATTTCTAAATACATACATATTATAGATAAGTTACACCTAGGCACAGAAATATTAACGTGCTCATTACACAAACATTTATCTTGGGTGGGAACCAAACCCACGACCTCCGGCATAGCAGTCAGGGCCACTAACCACTAGATCAACAGGGCAGACATAGTCGTATGTTGGTGGTGTACAATATGAAGTGTGTGGCAGGTGTCGATTGTGCCACCGGACGCGCGCGACTCGGAGCTGTACGTGGAGAAGGAGGGCGAGCCGCCCGGGCCCGCGCAGGCCGCCTTCAAGGGGCTGGTGCCGGGCCGCGCCTACAACATCTCCGTGCAGACCGTTTCGGAGCCCGAGATCTCCGCGCCCACCACGGCGCAGTACCGCACCGTGCCGCTACGCCCCAGGAACGTGACCGCGCCGCTCGCCGACCTCAAGGAGACCTCCTTCAAGGTCACCTGGCTGCCGCCGCTCGAGGAGAGGTACACTCATCTACATCACTAACTGATTTCTATTATAACACTACACTTCAAGGCAAAGGAATATTTCCGTACAGAGATAGCACAATCATTTAACATCAGGTTTTCTAATTCGTCATCATCATTTTAACCGATAGACATCCACTGTTGGACATAGGTCTCCCCAAAGTATCGCCTCATTGAACAGTTCCGTCCGTCTCGCGTCCATCCGATTCCTATTTATAATTTAAATGTACTTATCCTTTTAACCACCTTCGTCTGATATATTCGGCAAACATTCTCGAGTTTATTCTGTCAGCGTCGCACATCGAGAACGAGAACTCAGTCGCAAACATACGACCTTGACGAATAGGACGCGATACATTCGTCGGATCAATCCGGCGCGGATGGCTACATGTCAAGTTAAGTGTTAAATTGGGAAGTTTGTGCCGGCAGCGAGTTCGAGAAGTACCAGGTGTCGGTGAGCGGGTCGGGCGGCGGCGCGCGGCGCCTGGCGCCCGTGCTGCGCGCGCGCGACGAGGAGCCCGCCTGCACCTTCGACGGGCTCGAGCCCGGCGCGCCCTACACCGTCACCGTCAAGACCATGTCCGGCAAGGTCACGTCGTGGCCCGCCACCGCCGACCTCACGCTCAGTAAGTGCTCCCGGCTCAGCGCGGCCAGCGTGCGCGTGCATGTGTGTAGCTCCAGCTTGTTGCAGAGCCGCTGGCGGTGCGCGAGCTGCACTGGGAGCTGGCGGCGGACGGCGGCGTGGAGCTGTGGTGGGCGCCGGCGCCGGCCAGCACGCAGGACGAGTACAAGGTAGGCTCTGTCTGTTCATGCTAATACTATAAAGCTGAAGACTTTGTTTGCTTGATTGAACGCGCTAATCTCGGCAATTACTAGTCCGATTAAAAAAAAAAAACAGTGTTAGATAGCTCATTTATCGAGGAAGCTATGTAACATAACACTAAGAGCCATAGTAGCGCAGTATCTACGAAACATGTTGCAAAAACGAGGGATTTTGTTTTGGGCGCTTCCTTTGCGTTCGCTATATAGACGATTAAAGTTACGTAAAAATTATAAACAACAAAATTGTTTTCCTTTTAAAGTTCTAAAGCACAAGTTGGCTACAATATTAATTTTATAATAACGTTGTTCCCAAAATATAATTTCATATTATATTTTTCTATAGGCAAAAACAATTAAATAAATATAAATTTAATTTCTTATTTTACGCAAAAAATATATTTTAGCAATTGTTGCGCTATACAATAACCTATTCAGTTTTAGTCAATTTGAAAGTATAATGTACGTTGTTTTACAGTAAACACATATTTTATACAAATTAGAAACCACTAGGGAAAACCTATTAAATGGTTACCTTGTTGACTTTGCGATATGTTTTGTTAAAATGTGTAAACCAAATGCTTTCTTTTCCCCCACGATCTCCAGCATAGCAGTCAGGGCCACTAACCACTAAACCAACAGGCCAGTCAAATGCAATTGATTGACATACATTTAGTTAAATTATGAAATTGTACATATTTTCTTTTACTGGTTTATTTGGCAAAATGTATATTATCAGAAAATATTCGACTTTGAACTTTCAATTTCATTTTATTCAGATCTTCGTCTTTGTGATTGGTTTTCGTAGAATAACGACGATATGTACCTATAATTATGGAAGACCCAGTATTTTCAACCAATGTTCTATAGTTGCACTCTTATTTATAATAGCGTGATGTATCTAAAACAGCTTCTTAATGTATTTAGACTTTACAAATATTTCCAACTAGTACGCGAACGAAGTCATGAACTAGAGTTATTTAATATATTATTAATTATATTAAAACAAAATCAAGAAAAAAATCTTTTAGAATCATTTTCGATTTCTACGCAGATGAAATAGTGGGTTTTGCTCACGACTTCGTCCGTGCTAGTTTTTGATATGTAACTTCGAGTTTTTGATCGATAAAAATGTGTATAATTGTAGTGAAGAGTTTTTAACAAGAGGGGGCGGGGCCCCCCTTTGCCGTAGGTGTCGTACCACGAGGCGGGCCCGTCGCGCGACGACAGCAACTCGCTGACGCTGAGCGACACGCGCGTGACGCTGCGCGCGCTGCTGCCGGGCCGCAACTACAGCGTGGGCGTGGCCGCCGTGTCGCGCGGCGTGGCGTCGGCGGCGCGCGCGGCGGCGCTGGCCACGCGGCCGCTGGCGCCCGTGCTGCTGCCCGCGCGCGCCGCCGCCGCCGCGCTGCGCCTGGCCTGGGCCTCCGACGTCACGTCGCGCCAGGACCGCTACGAGCTGCGCTACCGCCGCCACCGCGCCGCGCCCGACCTGCCCGACTACACCACGGTCGGTCGCCACCACACCGCACTGCTTACCCTAAATTAACGCAACACTTCAATTTGCCGCCATTTGTGCAGTAAAGTGTTGCCAACCCAAAACAAACTGTGTTTTCTATTTAATTCAAATCTTGCGTTAATTTTGGGACACCCTATATTTTATATACACATAAAAAATCCTTTTTAGCAAAGAGTACACCATTTTAATTGATATTTGCTGGATATCAAATTATCTTTATATAAAATCCTTAATACTGTTAAATGAAATCTTTCGGCAGTTTCACAGTTCATACATACCTCAAAAACACTGACGTGCGACCGTTCTCGACGAATAAGTTGCTAATGAAGCACAATGTTATAGTTGACGACGACTGAGACGAGCGCAGATCTGGAGGGCCTGTTCCCGGGCGCCGTGTACGAGATCCAGGTGGCGGCCGTCAGCTACGGCCTGTACAGCGAGTGGCACACGCTGCTGAAGCCAGTGCGTGAGTACCTTCCCGGCGCGCCCTCGCGGCGGCCGGGCAGCCGCTGACGGAGAGTGTGTGCAGGGCCGCTGCCGGCGCGCGCCATGAACGTGTCGCGCGCCACGTCCAACAGCGTGGTGGTGGCGTGGCAGGCGCCGGCGCGCGCGCTGGGCGCGCTGGGCGGCTTCGTGCTGCGCTACCGCACGTCCGACGAGCCCGAGCGCTGGCAGAGGCTGCCGCCGCTGCCGCCCACGGCCACCGACGCGGAGGTCAGCTTACCTTTCATATATATTCTTAGAACGCGAGCTGACAGGTGCGACTCTCCAGGCTTGGGGAAATAGACATTCCCCAAGTTCGGATGCCACACTCAGCTTAAAATGAGTACCTACCTATTTGTTCTATACGTTACTAACACTAGTTCTAAGTTTAAATTGTTACAACAAAATACAGAAAGCTCCGAAATAGACGTTTTATTATTGTTTTTTAACCGACTTCAAAAAAGAGGAGGTTCTATGTTCGGATGAATGTATGTTTTTTTATATATGTTTGATTCCCCGGTCAATTATGGAACGATTTTGAAAATATTTTTTTTTATTGAAAGTTTATACTTCCAAATTGGCCCCATAGAAATATTTTTATGATCTGATCATGAACTTCGAAGATGTGCATCAGAACTCCTCATAGGATCACAGCAGAACTGTCATAATAACTAAAATTGCTTTATTTATACTTATAGTCGATGACTGACTGAAAGAAGAGGGGTTATATATTGAACTGATCTGATGATGAACCTTGAAGCTAAGGAACTCTGTAATGAATTAATGTAATCTAATCGTGTTTGGGATTATTAGAATTGTCATAACATGCACACTGGATATAAGGTATTTAAGCATGACTGAGGGGTACTTTTTAGTGGTGGTCCCATACCTAAAAAGTGTAAAATTAAAAACTTAAAAAAAAAATACAATCGACTTCTATGTAAAAAAACACTGAAAAGTGCAAAATAACTTTAATTTCGGAAGTGGATATTAAATAACGAGACAAAACTATTATAGAAACACTGACTAGCGAAATTAAAGTTATTTTGCACTTTTCAGTGTTTTTTTTTACATAGAAGATGGTTGAATATTTTGTTTGAAAAAGTTTTTTTATACTTTTATATATCTCAGGGCCCTGAGGTCCTGGATCTTTGGAAGGCTTACGAGGGGCCGGAGCCAACTCGCAGAGGCAGTTTAGATAATTTTATTGGAACGTAATACTAACCGACGATTATCCCTGTACGCGCTATGCTAGTGCACCCGAGGACAACCTCCGGTTGGTAAAAAGCTATTGCAACATATAGACAACAAAGATAATAAGGCTATAGTTTTTGGAGTCTTAAGTGGACTGGTAACCTGGAACTATGTTAACACTATGGCCCCTGCCTGAACACTGTTATTAATATCCATCGATAAAAGGCAGGGGGTGACTTGCGCACTCAATAAATGGGCCCCCAAAAACGGTTGCTAGCACGAAGTGACGTAGCAACAAGAGGCAACATATCCCTCAGGGTATGTTATATATGTTGCCCTCTTGGGCTTGAGGAGTAGAGAGGTATACCACGGCTATCAGGACAATCTCAGAAGTAGGATCAAGATCTCTACCAGCATCTTACTGGATTATACATCCTTCTCCCGACCATGTTTGCTCTTGCGGACTCAAGTCAGCTATCATATTATTATTATTATTGTTGACTATGGCCGGCCAATAAAGGCAAGCCGTAGATGAAGAACAAGAATTCTCGCTCAAGATGTGTAGACCTGCCATGGGGTCGCTAATGCCTAACAGTTCGCCAAAGTACAAAAACACAAAACTGCTCTGCTGATTGTATTTTGAGGTTATTATTATTAAACTTTTGCCAATTCAGTTTATACAGGAAATGAGTGCTCATATTTTTAATACTGCTTTTGTCTATGGATAACTTTCTTCAAACAAGACAAATGTCAAATTCCTAATAAAAATGAAATAACCGAACTGTTATTATGAGTTGGTTACAAATTGGAGGAGAACGTCAGGGAGTATGGGAGGTCTAATTCATATTTTGTAATTGATTAGTAAAAGTTATTTTATTATATGGATACTATTTAAAACTAGATCTTCCATTTCCTTTACATCCTGTCCACGATATATTGAATTTTGAAATTTAATGTTTTTTTTTTTAATTTAGTATTCCTTCATAAAATATAGTGAAATTGGTGGAAAAGTATAATAAGTTGGTTCTGTGGGTCCCCTCCGCAGATCAGCAACATGACGCACGGCGCGCACTACGTCATCCAGCTGGACACGCTGAGCGAGGACCCCGGCGGCGACGCGGGCGCCGTGGAGAGCGGCGCGCCGCTCACGCAGGAGCATACCGTCCGTGAGTGTGGCTCTGCAGCTCGGCCGCGCGGGAGAGGCGCCCACTACATAGTGCTCTGCGGCAGGTCCCAACCCGGTGAGCAACGTGGAGCTGCTGGTGGACACGCGCAACCTGACGCTGGAGTGGCCGCGCCCGGGCGGCCGCGTGGACTGGTACTCGCTGCGCTGGTGGCCGCTGGAGGCGGGCGGCGCGGCCGGGGCCCGCAACCTGTCGGCGCCGGGGCCCGCGCCGGGGCCCGCGCCGGGCACCGTGCGCGCCGCGCTGGCCGGGCTGGAGCCGGGCACGGGCTACAAGCTGGACATCGCCGCGCACTCCTACAACCTGTCTAGCGACCTCTTCACCATGGAGACGCGCACGCGTACGTAGCCCACACTTTATATTATATTTCATTTTAAGGTGTTTTTTATAATGCCAATGAATGCAATGTTATTTATTTTACTTCGTTTTTGCTTTCGTCGCTACACTCACCGGCCTCGAGACGGGCCGCACTACTCACGACCACTTTACTTTAAACCATAGACACGGATATATTAATATTACCCTCACATAACAAGGAACTGCAGGAAGTGACAAAGCCTGCAGCGTGCCAGATACCTTTATAGGGTGCAAGCCAAGGAACCTTGACCTATCTACTTCTTTCCTAATATTCCGAATAAATACATAAGAGCCATCTGTGGACTTTTTTGCGACAACTCTTGCGTCGCTACAATCGCGATCACAACATTCTAGCCGGCCACTCCTGATTCCACTCGAATCGAATCTAAATTCAAGTAAGTTTGAACAGGTAAAATAACCTGTAAGGCCTACAAAATGGCCGTGCAATCAGTCGCGATAACATTCCTGCTATCTTCTTAAAGCGTTATAGAGAAACTATACTACTACCATTGACTCATATCTTTAATCTTTCCCTTACAATTGGTGTTTTCCCAAACAATCCATCCAATACATAAGGGGGGGGGGACAGCGGCTTTGTCGATACCAATATCCATTTTGCCAACGACCTCTAACATTCTGGAAAGATTAATAATAATAAACAAACGGTTCACTAAATACGTCGAGACCAATGAGCTATTATCGCATTCTCAATTTGGTTTCTGTTCCGGCAAGTCTATTTGTGACGCCGTCCACGAAGTTAATTTTATAACTATAAATCTTGATCGTAAACGTAAAGCGCTAGCAATCTTTCTGGACTTGGCAAACGCCTTTGGCACGATCTCTGCCTCACTTCTTTTAGAAAAACTGGAGAGACTTGGGAGTGAGAGGCACGCAGCTAAGGTATTCTCTGACGACCTCACAAATCGCTTGCAAAGATGATCTTGCCATCGCTTATGGGGTACCGCAGGGTCAGGGTATCCTAGTTCCAACATTATTTTTGACTTACATCAATAACCTCTGCAACCTCAAATTGCGTGGTGGTAGAATAGTCACCTTTGCGGATGACACGGCTCTGCTTTTTCATGTAGACTCATGGGAGAAAGTATATGCAAACGTTCAGTTGGGTTTCAGCAAGGTTGGTTAAAAGTTAGCCGTGAGCTTTCCTTTCTTTTTCCAACAAAGGAACTTTACCTGCAGTGCAAGGTTCTGACTGTTCGCCAATTGTTCAATTTAAACGCAATTATTCGTAAGCATACTCAAGTTCCAAACAATCCTGTCAACATAACAAGAGACGCAAACTCACCGTCTGTAAATCTGTACCCTTAAAAACCAAATTTAATTTTATTACCTTTATAATAAAATTAACAAAGCCATCTCCATCTATTCTTTAACAAAATTCCAGTGTAAAACGAAGGTCCAAAACTGGCTCCATTCTCTCGATTATGAGGCAACTGAGAAACTTTTGGAGGTGACCACATAGAAAGCGGCTCATTACGTCCCAAACCTACACCATAGATGTGTATACCTTTAACAATTACACACTATACACACACTTACACACATTTTCACACCCTTGTTTGTTTTTAATTAGTTAAGTCTTTGAACTGTTTTATTTATTTTTCATCAAGTCAAAATTATCGCTCTTTGTAAATATTTATATATAAAAGCTGGGCTTTTTATTATAATAAAAAAAAAATCGAATTCGTCTTTACACACAGTATTATTTTTTTCTCACACAGACCCACATTTTTATGTTTTTTTATGTAAAGTAGAGAAAGAAGATTAAGCCAGATACGAAAGCCCTTGACACAGAAAAAGACAGCAACACACTAGTGTTCATCTCTTTTTTTGTTAAGTGTTAGAGCGAGATCGGAGAGATTGCGCTCAGAGCGGCAACATTGCATAATGGATATCATAGGTATCGTATGTTATGAATGAATTTTAATTTCGCATTGGACACGAAATGGCAACTTAGCGTAACCGCGTAGGCGCACGAAGTTTAAAGTTTAGATTTTTATTTTATTAATTAATTTAATTGATTTGTTGTGTTCTATAATTTAGATGTCACATGAAATTCGGGCTTATTTATTTGTATTGCTCGCACGTCCCTGGACAAAGCGTCTGTGCAGGAAGAACTTGTCTTATGACCGTAACCCGTAGAGACGTGCAATATGACCCAATCAGAATACTAGAACTAGGAATAAACAAGTACAAAGAGTCCGCACGATCGCTTAATATCTCCCTAAATTTTCTGGCCGTCTTTAGTTTTACGCTGATGAGTGAGTCGACAGCATGTGTAAGTAGTGTCTTGTGTACCGCCGCTCACGCTCTGCACTCGCTTCAGGTCCTCTCATCCAGTCGGAGATGACGATAGTGAACGAGGTCGGCACCGAGGACGACAACGACACCGTGTCCACCACACTGGTGAGTCATTCAGCTTTTAGTGTACATTATGTTTATTTAATATTCATCTGCAGTAGAGCCACTAGTGTTTCATATTTTTGTGATAGTTGTGGAATATTATTTGTTTGTGCAGGACGATTAAAGAAGTCACGTTAGACAGTTAGCGAGCCGGTAGCAAGCCCTGCCGCGCTATGGGCAGAACTTTCACCTTGATTAAGTTACATAAATTAAATATTTTTGGCGTAGTGATTGTGCTTGAGGGGTATCCAGTAGAAATCACAGGAAATCTAGTTTACTAATATTGAAATAAAATACAAATGTTGATAAAAATTAAATTGTTTTCATTCATCATGACACGAAAAAACAAGGTAAGAACGCAGGGACAGGTAAATCGAACAAGTACAAAAATAAACTTACATAGAAAAACTATCTGAGTCTGTAAAACTACAAACTACACTCTTTTTAACCGACTTCAAAAAGAAGGAGATGCGGCTGAATGTATTTTTTTAAATTTATTTATTTAAACCCCTACACTATGTATGTATGTTTATCTATATATGTTTTTTTTTATGTTATGTTCACCGATTTCTCGGTCAATAGTGGACCGATTTTGAAAATTATTTTTTTGATTGAAAGGTTATGCTTTCAAGTTGGTCCCGTAGAAATATTGTTATGATCTGATGATGAACTTCGAAGATATGGAACAGAACTCCTCATAGGATCAGAGCAGAACTGTCATAACAAGTAAAATTGCTTTGTGTATACGTGTAGTCGACTTTTTAGTTGTGGTACCATAACTAAAAATTGTAAAAAAAACACTAAAAAGTGCAAAATAACTTTAATTTCGGAAGACGGTGTTAAATAACGAAGATACATAACTATTATAGAAACACCGAATTCCGAAATTAAAGTTATTTTGCACTTTTTAGTGTTATTTTTTTTTACATTGAAGTCCGTTTTTTTTTTGTAAAAAGTTTTTTTATTGTAACAGATTGTCTTGTTTATATTTGTAATGAAATAAACTATTTTTTTTTTCAAAATAATCAAACGACCCGTTATATTCTTCATTATATACCTATTTAATTAACATAGCGGCACCAATTCACTCAAAGTGTACCTCAGCAATATTCGAGGTCTGCACTCTTATTTTGAAGCACTCCATCATCAGAGATCTGGAGATCAGAGGTCTGTCAGATGTATTATATCTTTTTTAATTATTAAATAATGATAAATTCTTGATACTTAAATCTTGATTTCGTCACTCGAGTGTTGTTTGTGTGTGTGTGTGCGTGAATACCAATACCATTGCGTTATTTGCGTGTGCGTGGATTCTAATGTTATTTGTTTACAATTAGGATAACTAATTTCTTTGAAAAAAACGCTACCTAACTGCTGCAACTTTGAATAAAATTGCAGCGCTTGAATTATGATTGGATCTTAATTTTCTAATTGGAACGTAGATCGCGAAAATTGAAAGCGTGCATTATTCTATGTACATGTTGTATATAAGTTTCCATTATTATTGCGTTCATGGAAACAACTAAAAGACCTCGTCTGTTCCTCAAATATTTATTTTAGTTCGCATTTAGTGGTTTTGCAAGTGTTAAAGATAAAGCCCGTGATGTTTCCCCGGCGCGCAGAAAGTGATCTACACGCGCACGCCGGAGTCGGCGTCGCGCTTCGACTCGTACCGCTTCCGGCTGGACGGCGCGCGCTCCGAGCCGCGCAGCGTCACGCGCGCCGCCGACGCGCCCGGCCAGGCCGTGGAGTTCGGCGCGCTCGTGCCCGGCCGCCTCTACAACGTCACCATGTGGACCGTGTCGCGCAACGTCACGTCGCACCCCGTGCAGCGCCAGGCGCGCCTCTGTAACTATGCTCAGCTTGTGTACCCTGTCCAGTAGCAAGCTCGGCTCGCTAGTAACGTGCTCGCTCCCACAGTTCCGCGGCCCATCACGCAGCTCAACGCCACGGAGATAGGCGCGCGCGACATCACGCTGGCCTGGGACAAGCCCGCGGGGGACTACACGGACTTCCAGGTGCAGTACCTCACCGCCGCCGACCAGCTGCAGACGCACACCACGAACGAGCTCGGTATCAAGGTCAGTACGCTCTTTGTCTTACTTCATGTTCCCAGTGACATTTTAAACTCTCCACGGAAAATTTGGTTTGTTCATCCTTGAAAGCGGCGTAGCATTCAATGAAACGTCGGGATAGACAAGTAATAGTACATTATGATATAAGTGTGTAATGATTAAGAGAGCCAAGAACAGTAATCATTAAATACTCACGTGTATCATACGACGTTTTTCAATATACTTGTGAAGAAAACAATAGTAAAACTAGTAAAAATTTTTGCGACATGACGGTAAAAATCTGTTTTCATAAGCACACGCATCATTTTTTTTTTATTTACCCCTAGTTGAAGGCTAAGGTATTTTCATCATACTGTCTAGTCTTACGTGTTTTCTTGCGTGAAAAGTTTTAACGATAATGTCTTTCGTAGTGACAATAGAGTATGGATGTAACATTTTCTAATGATTTTGTAGTATTTAATTTTATTTAATTAATGCAGTCACTGAACTTCACTGGAATAAAAACAAAATCACGCCAAAAATCGCGCGCATCTTAAAATGGCGGCCATAGACAACAAAAAAAAAAAAAACAAATTTTATTTGAATCTACGATTGGTTTACTAAATGTTTTTTATTAAATAAATCGTTTGTACAAGTTAAATTTGTCCATTTTAACTTGTAAATTGGATAAAATAAGTAAGTAAGACACTAATTTATATACTATTGAACGCAATAACTTAATAGGAATTTTAATCGAATTCAACATTTGTTTTGCGAACAAAGAGGTTTAATAAAAAGGTTTTAACTACATTATAGCACTAGTGCGTAATGGTTATCAAAACGTCACAGTTTGGTAACGAGTGCCATTATATACCTAAGTGTAGTGCAAGTAGAATGCTATGCTATCCGTGCGCAGGTGTCGTCGCTGCGGCCGCACACGGCGTACACGTTCACGGTGGTGGTGTGGGCGGGCGCGGCGGGCGCGCTGCGGGCCGCGTCGCGCGCGCACTCGGCGGCGCTGGCCACGAGCGAGGCGCCGCCGCCCGCGCCCGCGCACTTCCGCGCCGCGCACGCCGCGCCGTCCGAGCTGGCCTTCAGCTGGGCGCTGGAGCCCGCCGACGCCAACGGCGAGCTGCGCCGCTTCCTGCTGGACTACGCGCCGCAGAACGACCCCGAGCGCATCACCACGCTTGAATTTAAACCTGACGGTAACCCTCATGCCTCTCGCTCTTATTATTAGCTTATTATTATTTAGTTTGCAATAATCTGTTATCCTGCGACGAATAGAACATTTTTTAGGATTCCGTGTCTCAAAAGGAAAAAACGGAAACCTTATAAGATCACTTTGTTATCCGTCCGTCTGTCTGTCTGTCAAGTCCCTTTATCTCGGGAACGCGTGGAAGTATTACGAGGGTGCATTTTTATATTCGCGGAATGGGTAGGTAATTAATAAATAAGGGTACTTTCCTTAGTCGTAACTGGTTAAGTAGCTCATTATTAGTATAAATAGAACGTTTTGTTTTAATCGGGCCATTAATATTTGAATTATCGTCGATCAAACAACTCAGTTGGGAAGAACATTGCGAAAAATGGAGAAAATCGAGCACCGCGCTGTCATAAAGTTCCTTACCAAGCAAGGTAAATCGGTTCAAACCATACTAGAAGAGATGTCATCCGTTTACGGGGAGTCTTGCCCCGGTAAAACCATGGTTTATAAATGGCATACCCTTTTTAAGCAAGGCAGGGCCTCACTTGAAGATGATCCTCGGCCAGGACGGCCGATCGAGGTGACCACTCCGGAAATAATTCAAAAAGTGGAAAAATTAATACTGGAAGATGCTAGACTAAAGAAGAAACAGCTCGCAGAAATGGTTGGAGTATCCGATACAACCATATTTAAAATTCTTCACGATCATCTCGGCATGACCAAAGTCAGTGCAAGGTGGGTGCCGAGAATGCTCACGCCGCCTCAAAAACAACAGCGCGTAGAGTGTTCTCGCGCGTTTTTGGACCTCTGTAATGACCAGGATGGAGTATTGACTCGAATTGTTACTGGGGATGAAACTTGGGTTCATCATTATGAACCTGAGTCCAAACAAGATTCTATGCAGTGGCACAAAAAAGGTACACCACCTCCAAAGAAATTTAAGGTGTCACAGTCGGCGGGAAAAATCATGGCGACAATCTTTTGGGACTCAGAAGGAATCTTGTTGATAGATTATAAAGATAAAGGTGTCTCCATAACCAGAGAATACTACGCTTCAATCTTAGAGCGATTAAAGGAAGCAATCAAGGCAAAAAGAAGGGGAAAATTAACCAAAGGTGTCCTCCTTCTGCACGACAACGCGCCTGTGCACAAGAGCCGTGTTGCGTTGGCTTCCCTGCATAAGGTGGGCTTCGATATTTTGGTTCATCCACCCTACAGTCCTGACCTGGCTCCCAGTGATTATTATCTCTTTCCAAAAATGAAAAAAGAACTTCGGGGGAAGAAGTTCTCAAGCGATGAAGAAGTGAAGGAAGCAGTTTCAGCTTATTTTTCAGACAAAGAAAAAACATTTTTTTTCGAGGGTATACATAAGCTAATTGAAAGATCTGAAAAATGTATTAGGGTTGCAGGAGAATATATTGAAAAGGAAAAATAAACTTTTATTTTTATTTCCACGTCTTACCCCCGATTCCGCGAACTTAAAAACGCCCCCTCGTAAGTTGAAATTAAAACCATGACTCTTAAAACTGTAAGTAAATCAAACTTGTAAGTTAACGAGAAAAAACTATACTTCTGTTTATGTGGCAAAAAACGTACATTTCAACACTCTTGAGGAAATCAAAATTCATAGGGTACTTCTCGTTGACCTAGAATCCTAAAATTTTGTTTGAGGCAAGAAGCACAAATATCGAAATAAATCTGAAAACTGTAATTTTGTTGTTACATAATTTTTTTTTTTTGTGAATCCGAAATGTCTTCCGAGAATCTATTCCGAAATTGAACTATTTACATTATTATGTGTGTATTTTATGTGTTTATGTCAAGTTTATAATAACAAGGAATAAGATTATTTTATAAAAACTGGACTTTCCCTAAATCGAGTTGTACTAAGTTGATTCGCGCGATGCGTCGCGACTCATGTCGCGCCCATTTTGTCTGGTGAGTCAATTCGAATTGAATGAAAAAGCAACTCGATTCGTTTGTTGCTTGATTCGAATACGCCAATCACTAGTAACGCAACATTACGAGAGTTGAATGTCGATGGTACTGTGAGAAAGCTCAGGCTCAGCAAGGATGAAAGAACGACGAAAGATGGTAAGTACGCGTCGTCGATTAAGAAATGACTTCATAGTTATAGCATGAGTTAACTTGATGCTCATGCTATGCGAAGTCATTTCTTGATCGACTTCCCAAAAATGAGGTTTTCAATTCGGTTGTGTTTAGGTTTTTTATTGTCATAAGTGCGTGACTTATTAACCGATTCGAAAACTAGCCTGTAAGGGGCGGCGCGTAGACGCGCAGTAAGCGGTGTGTGCCCGCAGCGCGCGGCGGCACGGTGCGCGGCCTGGTGCCGGGCGCGGCCTACGTGTTCTCGGTGCGCGCCGAGACGGGCGCGGGCGCGGGCCCGGCCGCGCGCCTGCGCACGCGCCTGGACATCGGCGCGCCGCCGCGCCCGCCCGCGCACGCCACGCCGCACGAGGTGCGCCGCTCCTCGTCCACCGTGGCCGTGCGCTTCCGCGCCGACTACTTCTCGCCCGCCAACGGCAACGTCACGGCCTACACGCTGGTGCTGGCCGAGACGCCGCGCAACGACACGCCGGCGCGCCTGCCGTCGTGGCGCGACGTGCACGCGCTGGACGCCTGGCCGCCCTACCAGGTCACGGAGCCCTACTACCCGTTCCACTCGTCGCCCGTCGAGGAGTTCACCATCGGCTCGGAGCGCTGCGACGCGGGCGGCCGCGCCTACTGCAACGGGCCGCTGAAGCCGGGCACCAAGTACTACGTCAAGCTGCGCGCCTTCACCGCGCCCGACAAGTTCACAGACACCGCCTACACCGTGGTCTACACCGGTACGTACCGCTATCTGCGCACTACACTTGATCGCCGCTCTGATTCATTGATTCGACTCTATACACCGATTATACGATACTTATGCATTGACTATGTGCTGATAACGTTATCGCGTGATATCCTCGCTGATAACGCGCATTTGTCTATACTTTACCGGCCCGGCTACCCGTGTCATCATAACTTTGATGGCAGTCGTACGTCGTTAGCGTACGGCGACCATCAGCGGATCGAACAGATACGTAACCATTTACGAAAAGTCAGTAGTATTACAGTTTTGCCTTTTTCTACATTTTGTTTGCAATAGAATGGTGTTTAAATAAATTTTGTTGATTTAGTTTATCTATAACTTGGAATAAAATATAAAAAAAAACTAACAGTAAACTCATAATAACTTTGAGTTAAGCTTGCCTATGTACATGAATACTGTCATTCGCTTATATTGTAGCTGTTATGGTGTATAGTAAAGAATTAAAGTTCAAATGAGTTATGAAGTCATCTCAACAGATTTTGGGCTAAAAAATTTCTGGTATGTGTCATAATTAAGTAATTATGACATATGTAAGGTTGTTTTTAGATATATAAAACTAAAATTAGTTTAAGTTTAAAAATAATTTCATAAAGTTCTTGAATTTGTTTTAAATATTCAAATAATATAATGAAAGTTGTTTGTAAATATCCTGGGAAGCAGTGATAAGATTACGCATGGAAAGTTGTGTTATTGTTGAATGCCATACGATTAAAATTTTATGGTAAAAAACATGCGGACATAGTCGCGAGCTAGAACTAGTTAATACAAAAGTTTACTGCTTACATAGTGTGAGAAAACTTTAGTGTGTACGCTCAAAGTAAGGATTATATTAATCGTTTAGCTACGTCGTGGTGTAAGGGCGTGGACCCATGTCTACGGTGCGGCGCCCTTTGCCGTGCAACGGTACGGCGTCGCCGCCGGCGGATGGCGCAGCGCCGTGCCGCACCACGGTAAAGCGAACGGTGCGCCGTCCATTGCCCCTTTCAGTCGATATTTCGCAGTTGATTCGATCGACTGAGGGGCAATGGACGGCGCACCGTTCGCTTTACCGTGGTGCGGCACGGCGCTGCGCCATCCGCCGGCGGCGATGCCGTACCCGTGCCGTATGGGTCCATGCCCTAATTAGATTTGAGTGGCAGCCAGTTGAGTATTCTATGTTCGTGCAGAGGTGGACAACACGGCGTGGATCGTGGGCGCGTGCGTGGGCATGGCGGCGGCGGCGGGCGGCGCGGCAGCACTCGCTGCAGCGCGCCGCCGCCGCCGCAGCGCCGCGCCCGCCGCGCCCAGCGCGCCGCCGCAGCGCACGCAGCGCCCCGTGCGAGTCGCTGACTTCATCGACCACTACCGCCTCATGTCTGCCGACTCCGACTTCAGGTACCACCACTATCTATACTCGTGGGCATGGCGGCGGCGGCGGGCGGCGCGGCAGCACTCGCTGCAGCGCGCCGCCGCCGCCGCAGCGCCGCGCCCGCCGCGCCCAGCGCGCCGCCGCAGCGCACGCAGCGCCCCGTGCGAGTCGCTGACTTCATCGACCACTACCGCCTCATGTCTGCCGACTCCGACTTCAGGTACCACCACTATCTATACTCGTGGGCATGGCGGCGGCGGCGGGCGGCGCGGCAGCACTCGCTGCAGCGCGCCGCCGCCGCCGCAGCGCCGCGCCCGCCGCGCCCAGCGCGCCGCCGCAGCGCACGCAGCGCCCCGTGCGAGTCGCTGACTTCATCGACCACTACCGCCTCATGTCTGCCGACTCCGACTTCAGGTACCACCACTATCTATACTCGTGGGCATGGCGGCGGCGGCGGGCGGCGCGGCAGCACTCGCTGCAGCGCGCCGCCGCCGCCGCAGCGCCGCGCCCGCCGCGCCCAGCGCGCCGCCGCAGCGCACGCAGCGCCCCGTGCGAGTCGCTGACTTCATCGACCACTACCGCCTCATGTCTGCCGACTCCGACTTCAGGTACCACCACTATCTATACTCGTGGGCATGGCGGCGGCGGCGGGCGGCGCGGCAGCACTCGCTGCAGCGCGCCGCCGCCGCCGCAGCGCCGCGCCCGCCGCGCCCAGCGCGCCGCCGCAGCGCACGCAGCGCCCCGTGCGAGTCGCTGACTTCATCGACCACTACCGCCTCATGTCTGCCGACTCCGACTTCAGGTACCACCACTATCTATACTCGTGGGCATGGCGGCGGCGGCGGGCGGCGCGGCAGCACTCGCTGCAGTTGCCACTGGTTGCTTTAAACCGACTCCGGTACGAATGTTGTATCCACTAATGGGCACTGCCGAGGCCGAATACTGTGCCAGACAAGGAATTTAACTAATTTTGCCATCGATACGCTAAGAAGAAGAAGTGCTAGTTACATTGAAATTTATTGAAATTTTGAAAATAAAAGCTGTGCTAAAGGAGCAACGCGTCCTAGACCACCGCACACACATCAACAATGCATTCTTTTTAATAAATAAATAACAGACTTTAACCTGAATCAAACTCCCCTATCCGCTTTAATACGCTATCGGACTAATAAAAAATTGCTTTTAACTACAGCGAAATTGACTTTTGTTCAGCGTAATGACTAATGAATATCATGCACAGGTTCAGCGAAGAGTTCGAGGAACTGAAGCACGTGGGGCGCGAGCAGCCGTGCTCGGCCGCCGACCTGCCCGTCAACCGGCCAAAGAACCGCTTCACCAACATCCTGCCGTACGATCACTCCCGCTACAAGCTGCAGCCCGTGGACGACGAGGAGGGCTCCGACTACATCAACGCCAACTACGTGCCCGGGCACAACTCGCCGCGCGAGTTCATCGTCACGCAGGGCCCGCTGCACTGCACGCGCGACGACTTCTGGCGCATGTGCTGGGAGTCGGGCAGCCGCGCCATCGTCATGCTGACGCGCTGCGTGGAGAAGGGCCGCGAGAAGTGCGACCGCTACTGGCCCTACGACACGCGGCCCGTGTACTACGGCGACATCGCCGTCACGGCGCTCAACGAGTCGCGCTACCCCGACTGGACCGTGACCGAGCTCATGCTGTGCCGCGGCGCCGAGCAGCGCGTGCTCAAGCACTTCCACTTCACCACGTGGCCGGACTTCGGCGTGCCCGACCCGCCCACCACGCTGGCGCGCTTCGTGCGCGCCTTCCGCGAGCGCTGCCCGCCCGACTCGCGGCCCGTCGTCGTGCACTGCAGCGCCGGCGTGGGCCGCTCCGGCACCTTCATCACGCTCGACACCGCGCTGCAGCAGGTCAGTACACACTAGTTCCGCGAGCGCTGCCCGCCCGACTCGCGGCCCGTCGTCGTGCACTGCAGCGCCGGCGTGGGCCGCTCCGGCACCTTCATCACGCTCGACACCGCGCTGCAGCAGGTCAGTACACACTAGTTCCGCGAGCGCTGCCCGCCCGACTCGCGGCCCGTCGTCGTGCACTGCAGCGCCGGCGTGGGCCGCTCCGGCACCTTCATCACGCTCGACACCGCGCTGCAGCAGGTCAGTACACACTAGTTCCGCGAGCGCTGCCCGCCCGACTCGCGGCCCGTCGTCGTGCACTGCAGCGCCGGCGTGGGCCGCTCCGGCACCTTCATCACGCTCGACACCGCGCTGCAGCAGGTCAGTACACACTAGTTCCGCGAGCGCTGCCCGCCCGACTCGCGGCCCGTCGTCGTGCACTGCAGCGCCGGCGTGGGCCGCTCCGGCACCTTCATCACGCTCGACACCGCGCTGCAGCAGGTCAGTACACACTAGTTCCGCGAGCGCTGCCCGCCCGACTCGCGGCCCGTCGTCGTGCACTGCAGCGCCGGCGTGGGCCGCTCCGGCACCTTCATCACGCTCGACACCGCGCTGCAGCAGGTCAGTACACACTAGTTCCGCGAGCGCTGCCCGCCCGACTCGCGGCCCGTCGTCGTGCACTGCAGCGCCGGCGTGGGCCGCTCCGGCACCTTCATCACGCTCGACACCGCGCTGCAGCAGGTCAGTACACACTAGTTCCGCGAGCGCTGCCCGCCCGACTCGCGGCCCGTCGTCGTGCACTGCAGCGCCGGCGTGGGCCGCTCCGGCACCTTCATCACGCTCGACACCGCGCTGCAGCAGGTCAGTACACACTAGTTCCGCGAGCGCTGCCCGCCCGACTCGCGGCCCGTCGTCGTGCACTGCAGCGCCGGCGTGGGCCGCTCCGGCACCTTCATCACGCTCGACACCGCGCTGCAGCAGGTCAGTACACACTAGTTCCGCGAGCGCTGCCCGCCCGACTCGCGGCCCGTCGTCGTGCACTGCAGCGCCGGCGTGGGCCGCTCCGGCACCTTCATCACGCTCGACACCGCGCTGCAGCAGGTCAGTACACACTAGTTCCGCGAGCGCTGCCCGCCCGACTCGCGGCCCGTCGTCGTGCACTGCAGCGCCGGCGTGGGCCGCTCCGGCACCTTCATCACGCTCGACACCGCGCTGCAGCAGGTCAGTACACACTAGTTCCGCGAGCGCTGCCCGCCCGACTCGCGGCCCGTCGTCGTGCACTGCAGCGCCGGCGTGGGCCGCTCCGGCACCTTCATCACGCTCGACACCGCGCTGCAGCAGGTCAGTACACACTAGTTCCGCGAGCGCTGCCCGCCCGACTCGCGGCCCGTCGTCGTGCACTGCAGCGCCGGCGTGGGCCGCTCCGGCACCTTCATCACGCTCGACACCGCGCTGCAGCAGGTCAGTACACACTAGTTCCGCGAGCGCTGCCCGCCCGACTCGCGGCCCGTCGTCGTGCACTGCAGCGCCGGCGTGGGCCGCTCCGGCACCTTCATCACGCTCGACACCGCGCTGCAGCAGGTCAGTACACACTAGTTCCGCGAGCGCTGCCCGCCAGACTCGCGGCCCGTCGTCGTGCACTGCAGCGCCGGCGTGGGCCGCTCCGGCACCTTCATCACGCTCGACACCGCGCTGCAGCAGGTCAGTACACACTAGTTCCGCGAGCGCTGCCCGCCAGACTCGCGGCCCGTCGTCGTGCACTGCAGCGCCGGCGTGGGCCGCTCCGGCACCTTCATCACGCTCGACACCGCGCTGCAGCAGGTCAGTACACACTAGTTCCGCGAGCGCTGCCCGCCCGACTCGCGGCCCGTCGTCGTGCACTGCAGCGCCGGCGTGGGCCGCTCCGGCACCTTCATCACGCTCGACACATATTAATAAATTAATTATAAAGGGGTCTATGACATAATTTAATGTAGTGTTGTACGCAGCTGGCGAACCACGCGGAGTTCATCGACATCTTCGGCATGGTGCACGCCATGCGGCGCGAGCGAGTGTGGATGGTGCAGACGGAGCAGCAGTACATCTGCATCCACCAGTGCCTGGTGGCCGTGCTGGAGGGGCAGGACATGGCCGCGCCGCCGCATAACAATCACAACCACCACCTTAACGCCGCCTTCGAAGGTACGCTCTCTACTTGTAACTTTACTCTAGCGGCCATATTATATACCACCTTGACTTTTGTGTACTATACTCTGTTTTTTTTAAGAAACGAGTATTGAAAATGTTGACTGCGTTTCTATTGGTCCGCGTAATCAACATAAAGTCCGTTCCACACAAACACAGTTTGTAGTTTGTGCGTGAGGCATGGCGGACATATCTCGTGTAGTTAAGCGTACTAAGCTCCCTTTGCAATCTACAGAAAAATAAAGTACTTTTATACAAGAATTGTATAATAATTATTTGATTTATGTGTTCTAGTGCATAATATATACATATACACGGTGTTTGGTGCATCGTGTGCCAAATTGATGATCAACGGGACGGGTCATCTGCTATCCTTTCAGACCCCTAAACACTTCTCATGTCCTGTGGATTTTTTTTCATCAACTTTTTATTGGTTCATGAAAATAAGACCCAAATTTTTCATTCAAATACAAATTTTAAAAAATATATAAGGCTTAGAATCTGAATTTTAATTTTATTTAGATGTGTATTGTAATAGAGTACTTTTAAATTTAAAATTAGTGAAATTCGCTATCTAGATTTTTTTTTAATTTACTCGCAAAGTTTTTGACTTAAATTAAAGCTGTCCATGTTACAGCTATTTACATGACTATAAAAAAATAACCAAAAGCGATCGGAATCTTCCATCTCCCTCAAAACTTCTCTAGTTTAACTTCTTGCTGGTGATGTGCCACATGCCATAAAAATCTTTTTATAACTTTGTGACTTCGCTAGGATTGTGAATCGAGTCGATACGGCGTACCTCAACTACCCGGGATACTCACTGGAGCATCATTTCCTGCAGCGTGCCGGGGTCTGTGTGTACGTCCGTAATGACATCTGCTGTCAGCGTCTCCGTCACCTTGAAGACCAAAATTTCTCCACGCTATAGCTGTTGGTGAACACTGGTATGGACAAAATTGTTTATGCCTGTGTCTACCGATCGCACAGCGGTGATCAGGAGACGACTCAGTTGTTCGACCACCTCAGTGAGGTCGCCGATAGGTCTCTGCATCGTCACCCTGATGCGCAGCTCGTCGCTCTGGGGGACTTTAACGCCTGCCACCAAGACTGGCTTTTCCCATACCAGAAGACCGACCACGCTAGGAGAGAAGCGCGAAACTTTGCGGTATCGATGGGCCTTTCCCAGCTGGTTAAGCAAGCGACTAGGGTGCCTGATGTAGTTGGTCTTACTGCCAATTGTTTGGACCTTCTACTGACCATCGATCCGGACAGATGAATTGTAACAGTTTCCTCACCACTTGGAACTTCAGATCACTGTCTGGTGAAGTCTGTTTTGTGCTTCTCCCCACCTGACTGCGACTCACGTGGTGAACGGAGAATATGGCGTTACAGGTCAGCAGATTGGGATGAAATGCGGCACTTCTTTGCGTCTTTTCCTTGGCAGCAGGTCTGCTTGTCTTGCGAAAGTCCGTCGAGCTGCGCAGATGCTATATCCGATGTGAAACGTCAAGCTATGGATTTTTTCATCCCATATAGAGACGTACCCATCGGAGGCTCAGCTCACCCATCGTTCAACGCCGATTGCGTTCAAGCTGAAGAGCGTAAGCATTCGGCGTTTCTCGCATGGGTTGACGCTCGTGACCGCAAAGCTCTGAGCGCAAAGAAGAGATTTTTCAACCATGCTGCCAATTCCTACAAAAATGCACTAAAGAAGGCTCGATTCGGCCGCATAACCCATATTGGCGTAAAACTCTGCACAGCCGTCCGGTAGCAGAGCATTCTGGTCCCTTGCCAAATCGGTCGAAGCGAACTTCTGTAGGCCCATAGTGCCTCCGCTGATTAAACCTGATGGAACACTGGCTCACACGGCGAGAGAGAAAGCAGATCTCTTTGCAGCTCTCTTCGCCCATTATTCTCGTCTTGACACTCCACCTACTCCACCAACCCACAGTGCTACTCCACCAACTCTACCTCACTGCTACACCTCAATGCCCGAGATTCGCATAAGGAACAGAGAAGTTTTGAGAGCACTGTGTCGTCTGGACGTGAATAAAGCTAGTGGACCAGATGGTATACCAGCAATAGTTCTCAAGGCGCCCGAGTTGTCCCCTGTATTGACGCGCTTGTATCGCCTCTCATCAGGACTGGTATAGCGCCCAAGTCCTAGAAGCTTGCCAACGTGCAACCCGTGCCCGAAAAGGGCAGTCGTACCGATCCTACCAACTATTGGCCGATTTCAATAACCTCCATACTCTACAAGATTATGGAGCGTGTGTTGAACTCGCGCCCCCTGCGCGCCTCCTGGCATACTTGGAAGGTAACGATCTCCTCGGTGACCGTCAATACGGGTTTCGCCACAATCGGTCTACTGGGGACCTACTAGTGTATACCACTCACATGTGGGGCGAGGCCCTCGAGAAGAATGGAGAAGCGATTGCTGTCTCCTCAGACATCTTGAAGGCCTTCGACAGGGTATGGCACGCCAGCCTTTTGAGTAAGGTTCCATTGTACGGCATTTCCCCTGGTCTGATTAACTGGGTAAAAGACTTCCTGAGTGAACGGTCTCTCCGAATTGTTGTCGATGGGTGCTCATCAGAGCCCATGACGACTAATGCTGGAGCTCCTCAGGGGTCAGTTCCCTCTGCAACTCTTTTCCTACTGCATATTAATGATCTGCTGATGCCCGGTAACTATGGGTATGCAGACGATAGCACAGTTGTAGAGAGATACCTGCCAGGTCCTCGGGCTAGTAAAGAGCTAATCCGGTCCGAACGAGAGGCTATGGTAGAGCGTACGAACGCCTCACTTCAGGCAGTCTCTAAGTGGGACGAAACTAATCTGGTAGGATTCAACTCCGCCAAAACACAAGCGTGTCTGTTCACCGACAAAATGAGCCCGTTCACCTTGGCTGCTTTTCAGAATGTATCCCTGATGATGATAGTTGGGAACTAGGGTGGTACTAGTTGAACGCATTGAAACGGCTTTCAATACAATTAAAGGAGAAAATACAACTTCGTACAACGTCTGTCCAAATACGAAACAGATGTCGGGCCTGCATTCTCAAGTTCACAACAGAGACCAACAATTTGAGCAGGATTTGTAAAAATTGAATGAAATAAATGTAAAAAATGCAATTTCATTCTTTTTTTTTTCAATTTCTAGTAAAACCCACGAAAAAAGAGATACGAGACAGATTTTACCACATAAGAGTGAGATAACATTTTTAATAGGTATTTCAGGTATAATTTAAGCAAAAGTAAATTTTAAATCATAATTTTGAATATCAGTCTTATGTGACTCGATTCACAATTGTAGCGAATTCACAAAGTTATAAAAAGATTTTTATGGCATCACTAGCAAGAAGATAAACTAGAGAAGTTTTGAGGGAGATGGAAGATTCTGGTCGCTTTTGGTTATTTTTTTATAGTCATGTAAATAGCTGTAACATGGACAGCTTTAATTTAAGTCCAAAACTTTGCGAGTAAATTAAAAAAAAATCTAGATAGCTAATGTCACTAATTTTAAATTTAAAAGTACTCTAATACAATACACATCTAAATAAAATTAAAATTCAGGGTATACGTATATATATTTTTTTTAATTTGTATTTGGATGAAAAATTTGGGTCTTATTTTCATAAAACAATAAAAAGTCGATGAAAAAAAATCCACAGGACATGAGAAGTGTTGAAATGACCCCTCCCGTCGACCATGTCAATTTAGCATAAGATGCACCAATCACCCTGTATATTATTACAATGATGTTTTATTATTATTTATTTATGAAAATATCATATAACGCGAACAGTAAATTTTAGAAGTATTCAATATGAACCGGCCTTAACAATTTAAAAACAAGAACAAAGACGTTGGCCCCGCTCCGACCGATGGCCCATCTCACTCTGTCAGTATCGGAAATGTGCGAGAGACATACATAGTACTCGTTTGTTACAAAAAACAGAGTATAGTACAAGCACTTATCATTGGCAAATATTTAGAATAATTATTAAAATGACAATAGAATTAGTAGACGTAGGACGTGTGCGCGTCGAATGCGTAGCTGTGGCTAACTTGTGAGTGTGCTAGGTGCGGGCTAGCGGCGGCGGCGGCGCGGTGAGTGCGTGTGGCATGCGAGTGTGGCGTGCCAGTGTAGCATGCGTGTGTGGCGTGCCAGTGTAGCTTGCGTGTGTGGCGTGCCAGTGTAGCTTGCGTGTGTGGTTTGCCAGTGTAGCATGCGTGTGTGGCGTGCCAGTGTAGCTTGCGTGTGTGGCGTGCCAGTGTAGCTTGCGTGTGTGGCGTGCCAGTGTAGCATGCGTGTGTGGCGTGCGAGTGTGGCATGCGTGTGTGGCGTGCGAGTGTGGCATGCGAGTATGGCCAGCTGCAGGCCGCACCACTCTCACCTTGTGTTCTGTTGCAGATGACGAGGGCATCGCGGAGTCGGGCATGTGACGCCACGCGCCAGAACACAACACTTCATTTATGTTTTCTCTTCCCGATGAGATCGCTTGTATACAGTAGTGTTAAGTTTTGTACTAAAATATTTTTATAAAAATGTAAATTAATAAAAAAGGACCAATCGTTAATTTTATAATAGACTAAGTTTAAATAAATAATTTGTTATTTTTTTACGTTGATAATGTATCGAAACGCAGCAGAAACGACACTGTTGAGACGCAGACCGCAGCGTGTCTCACACGCATCGTCTCGGCTGCGTTCAACACTCCATGTCTATACATTTATTTATTAATGTATTTTGATACAATTTTAAATTACTTTAAATAATAGTTTTATATTTACACAGTTAATTATGAGTTATATCTTGAATCTCAAAATTGTACTTAATTTTATAAACGTTACAGTCAAAACTGTCAATCGTTCAAAACCAAGCAATAATAAGTTAATACTTTCCTTAAATATCAAGCCTGACGGAACCACTGCGACTCTGAACATAAACATGGTTTTGACATCTGACTAGAGCACAAAAATAGAACTAAATCAATTTAAAAAAGTACACTCCACAACGTCGACCGGCGTTGGAACCGCAGCAGGAGATTTTGGTAATTTAACATGTTATTGACACAATTTCTTGAATTTGAATTTTATTATATTTGTGAAGATTTAATTGGTAGTGAAAGAAGGAACGTGCATATTATGCTGATTGTTTAAAGTGGTTTTGACGGATATCAATTCTGACTGTGATATATATACTTAAAGTAATATTTTTTTACTGCACTTTGCTCAATGAATCGACAAATACAAAGTAATATCTCTGTTGAAAATGTTTATTTCACGCAGACTAAATTTCTACACACAGCAACGAAAATGTATCGACGAGCTATAAATACGGTAGAATTGTTGCGTTAGTAATAGGTCTTTACCTATGAAATTGCCGTTTTTTAAAACGGGATGATTTGAAGTGTTATTGTATTGTCTCGGAATTATAAGTTTAAATAAACTTTATATCAGAGTTAAAAGAGAGAATTTATAATATACAGGGTTATTTGTAAAACAGTAACATCGTTGCAGAACTGTTACTAACATCGTAAAACAACAACTTTTGTTCTATGACTTTTTACAAAACATGATCCATTTACCAAAAACAAACCTTCAAGATTTCGTTGTTCTATCTACATTTCAACTCTGTATTTTTCTGTACCGACCTACGTCTGTATGACGCGACTGTAAGCGCACCCCCCCCCCCTCCGCTATTGTACTATCGCTTGCTTCATATAGACTTCGTAATGTTTAGAACTTTTTATTTAAATATTTTTATCTGATGAACTAAAATATGATACATTTTTAAAAGTCATAGAACAAAAGTTGTTGTTAATGATGTTATTAACATAGTCCTGAAAGGTTGCCAGTGTTTTACAAATTACCCTGTATATGTTCTGAGATATTTTTTAATCACATGTCCATCGATTCCGAAGATTATTTGTAAAGAGGATCCCAGATTCGACAACCGAATAAAATAATGCTGTAATATGAAATGCTGAATAACTGTGTGTCAAATATTTTTTATTATTTTCTAAATATTTAAAAAAGCTGAAGTGTAGATTGAATTTTGTTGCTGCCGCCTGCGCAGTGGTCATGAATGGCGAGCTCACGTCGCGGCGTCACGAGCACAGTTTCAGTACGCGTAGCATGGCTCCATCCCTCACATTGCGACATTTTGAAAAGTTAGAGCTCGTAATCTAAGTGAACAACATTCCCAAAAGCGAAATGTTAAAATGATACATATATTGTACATTCGAGTGCATTAAGAATGCACCGATTTCTTAATATTAAATGGTCTGAATATCTGATATGGTTGCAGTAAACTGAAACTTAATATCAATAAAATATTATATTTTTTGTAAAGTATATTTTTATTTCCTTGCACTTCTCCCACGGCACAGCAGCGCACAACTGAAATGATAGAATAGGTATTACTTCGATTATAAATTATAGGCGAGTTCAAAGATTTTTTAAATTTATAATGATCATCAATCACAACAACAGAGCAAGAAGATTCATGATATAATATAATATATATATTTGTTTTGTAAAACATCAATACAGTTTATAGGTCTTGTGAATAATACGAGGTGGCTACATGTTTTGCCATTTATAGCGTACAACATTTGTTGCACCAAAAAATATATAAAAAAAAAAAAAACAGAAAAGGCTACTTTTCATTATCCTGTATGAAATAATGTAAATATAATGGTTCTATTAACTGTTAGCCTCGTACCCTCTTCTATATACGAAGTACTTAGCTGGAACATAACTTGCCGGGCCTACAGCCAGCCTGCTCAGGGATTAGCTTAGGCTCAACCACTTCAGTCAAGCAATTCAATAGTACCTAATCTTTTGAAAAACTTATAGGTAAGTATAGTAAATAGCAGTGACATTGACCTGTATCAACCTGATCATTTGAAGGCTTCCTCGGTTTCGGCAACGCCACAATCTTAGTTCTCAAAAATTTGGGGATGTTCGTAGTAGTCGTTATAAGCGCGTATTAAAGAGTGCGAGGAGCCACGATATGGCTATTGGTCTTAGGTGTTTTAGTTGTTCCACCATCATCAAAAAAAAATTTAAGTTAAATCATCAATTCCAGCAGCCTTAGGTACCGTCTTTTAGTACCTTCATGGCCCGGATGTATCTGTAATTGTGAAAGGCTCTAATGTCAGTGCAGTCACAGCATTCTGAAGTGCTCTTAAGAAACCTATGCGGTGAGTTTGCGTTAATTAAGTTGATGGGCTATTTGATTCACTGTTACATGACCTTGGTTAATAGGTTCTGGAGGATCTTCGGTTAGTCTACGGAATTTTTGATGTTATGGGTCATGTTGGTGTGTAACTAACGGTCGTGATCCATTGGTGTTTTCGATTAACACCAACCATTGACAACAGCTCCTCTCCTACTAGTAGGTGTGGTATCCTCTGAGAAGGGATCGTTATTATACATGTCTTCGTACTTTTCTTAGAAGATTTGTAGACACCGGATCGATGCCAGGTATATATGAAATACGACATCCCCTAGGCATGCATTGCCGTGATGCGGACTGTACGATATTGACGATGTTTCGTACTTTGAAGGTGTTGGTTCTATATCGCTTATTTTTGCATCAACGCCTTCGAAGAAGTGGTCCCAATTTGCTTTTGAGAAATTAAACAGAGTCTAAATGGAACATGTGTGTTTGATTGCTGCAGGAACCTCGCGCGCTATGGGTCTATGTTGTGTGTTTGGAGTAGGTTGGCAAACAAGTTTTTTTTAGTATCTTCACAAACAACCAGCCTGTTTTCTTCAAAACAGGGAGTATTTTGAACGCTTTTTATACGCGTATGTCCCAGTTTTAGCAGTTCATTCAACTAATTACACGGAAGTTGAAAATATCTTAACAACGTGACTTGAGTGTCTCGGAAGGTACTACGATGGTAAGGCTTTGCGTCCAAATCCATCTAAAACCCAATCTTGCGCGTTTCTTAACATTTCGTGGCGAGGAACTAACGTCAAACATTGCAAGACCCCTAAATACCTCAGCGTTACATTGGACAGAGCTTTAACTTTCAATGTACACTGCCACAACATCAATCAGAAAGCCTGGACTCGATATGACCTGCTAAGGCGCCTCATTTCTAGCAACTGGGGAGCCGCACCCGATGTTCTTCGCACGACCGGCATGTCCCTATGCTTCTCTGCCGGAGAATTTACATGTCTAGTGTGGCACCGATCTGCTCGTGCAAAGCAAGTCGACATCGCCCTAAACGAGACGTGCCGAATAAAATCGGCTGCTTGAAACCAACCCCACTCAACAAGCCCTACCCGTTGGGTGGAATCGCACCACCTGTCGTCCGAAGGACTGTCGCATGTGAACTTGAAAAAAGTTGTAAAGAATCCGACTCCCGGCATACCCTTTATCAGCATACAGTAACTCCGGGTACGGGACTTAAAATTCGAAAGGGCTTTCTTCGCTGTACACAGGCCATTCAGAGATGTAAGTTGTGGGAAGAATACCACTCACGACCGCCCGACTTCATTCCTCCCCAAGAACATCTGACACTCGGACGAGATCTGCAGTGGCCTTTATGGAAAGCGATCAATAGCTAGGACTACATTTATTACATGGGAGACTACGCACCCAAGACAAGCCGCACATATATTGGCCGTTGCAAATACAACCGGGCAAACTGGGGGATTATAGACCCCTCCGACACCCAGTGTGATTGCGGTGCTCCTGACCAGACGATGACCCTTTATTAGAGTGCGCAAAGTGTACCTACAGCTGCACTTTGGAGTATCTAAAAAACGCCACAGACACCCCTATAAAAGTGGCAACCTACTGGGCCCAAAAACTTTGAGGGAAAAGAAAACTATCGATTCGAGAAGAAGAAGTTGTTCTAGTCCGCGAGGGCGCACATCCAAGACAACTCCTACGTAGACATGATTGAGAACAAGCTGTTGACTTGAGTACAGGTACATAATACGAAAAGCTTTATTCCGACAGTCACAAATACGAATTTCAAGAAACCGATTTTCATAATTCTGAATTGTTCAAATTCCTAAACTATTAAGTCGGATTTGTCATTCATCCTATTTTTAGAATTCCGAAATTTCAATACTACTCCTCACGTAGCATAGTACCAGATCCCTGCATGGGTCTTGAGCGCTGACTTTATTTATTTATTAAAACTTCGTGCAACACAATAGTACAAAGGCGGACTTAATGCCTTAGGCATTCTCTACCAGTCAACCACAGGTCAGTTTACTTGCGTAGAAGTAAAATATCAGGTCTCTTTGGTGGTATGAAGAGACGCGGGGGCGGGGAGGGTCAGAAATTGGCTCGCCGCGCATCGCA
Organism: Mythimna vitellina; assembly: GCA_949316375.1. Lineage (NCBI taxonomy): Eukaryota > Metazoa > Arthropoda > Insecta > Lepidoptera > Noctuidae > Mythimna > Mythimna vitellina. The sequence goes on along the minus strand of OX438689.1, from coordinate 433,506 downwards.
TCATAGACGACACTCGTGATTGATTCCCTGCGCTTGCTGCACGTACCTACCTCGACGACGAGTACACTTCCGTGCCATTAAATTGACTCGTGATTTTTGATCCATCGATTTTATTTTTATTAGTGATTATTATGTCACCAAAAATGGTTTAGCCGAGAATGCATAACAGGCAAACAGAGAAAGTTCCTTTCAAAAGTAGGCAAAATGTTAGATTGCATACCTTCCGGTAGAAATTCTCTAAAAGATAATGAAAATCTGTTGCATGATTAATAAGTAAACGGAAAAACAGACAGACGAACACAGCGACTTTGCTTTAAACTATTTGTTTTTTTTTTACTTTTGCCTTAAGAAGATAGCAAGTAAAAGAAAAAATATAATTAAATAGGTGTACATTTTTTTTTGCCATAAGTGTACGATGCGCTCAAGATCCGTGCCGATACCTGTACGTTTGACGACACGGTTGACACAGCGCTTGAGCGACCGGTTGCTGCGCTACGTGTTCAATTCCCGCACGGAACAAATATTTGTATGGCCTACAGATAGGTATACAGTGTCTGGTTGTCTTGTGTCTTCTTCTTTTTCCTGCCCTTATCCCATATTACTTGGGGTCGACGCAACACGTTTTTTTCTACCATTCTGTCCTGTCACCCATCACACTATTACTAACTCCCTTTTCTTACATATCACTCTTCACACAATCCATCCATCTTTTCTTTGGCCTCCCTCTCTCTCTCCATCCATCTACACGAAACTCTTATAGTAACATGCGTTTTATATTCTCTCCTCTTCACATGACCATACCAAGACAAACGATTCCCTTTCAACTTTTCAGTCACTGGCGCCACTTTCAAACTTCCTCTAATATAATCATTTCTCACTTTATCCTTTCTTAGTAATAATAATAATAATAATGCAGTTGCGTCGAGCTCGAGCGACGAATACTTCTCGCCGCCGTCGACGAGGAATAGGCCGAGCTCCAACTAGCTTGGGACCTCGAGGCTCGCCGGCCTCTGTTAGGGTCGTCGCTGCCAGTGGAAGTGCGCAACGCATGCAATGCACATAATCCATCAATGAAAATGTCATGCGCTCATACTTTGGGGCCATAGAGGAGGGAGTTAACCTGACTGCGTATCGTAGTCGGATGCTCTCTCTGTTTCAGGTGCTTGAGCCAGCTGTCAACGTTTCGGTCTAACGACTATCGGATCAGGTGCGGGTCATCCAGCGTAATCGTATGTTGGATGACGCCGTACTTGATAGACTGCGCCTGGAATCACAGAGTAGCACTGTTTCACCTGCTACACCACCGGCCGCGGTGCAATGTCAACCCACTTCTTCACCGCGACCCGACCACGTTGGTGATGCCGATGGTGACGCGGCTATATCTGTGAGTACCCAATGTAATGAACGATCGAGGAGCGCTTTGGAGGACGCATTTCGAAACCGCTCCACACCGCCGGGGCTTAGACCTCGTCTACCTCGTTACCCATGCACAAGAGAAATAGGGCGCTAGTGTGTGCTCTAGATTCGCATCTATCAAATTGTATTTTTGGGGATGGTAGTAAGAATCGTGAGACTCCAAAACTGAATGTGTATATTTTTAGTATGCTTCTCCTTATAAACTAAGTTATAACGTTACGGAATAAGAACTTAGTCGATCTTGTACTGGCATAGGTAGCGGCATGTCGTCTAGCTCATGTAAAATTTCCTAATTGTGACAGGGCTACACGACCAGCTGTGCCAGCTTGGCAGTACAGGCTAGAGCACTCATCGGTAAGCTTATCTGCTTCAGGGAAGGCAACACTCGCCCTAGGGTGATGCGCTTTATGAGACTAATATCAGTCCGCAGTCAAGAGACTGATATTAGTCCTCGAGATTATCTGCCCTGCGTCACAGAGCGTATCGACTTCCTGAAGCAGAAGATCTATGCATGGGCAAACCGTATTCGTCGGTACAAGCGGTGAATGGAGCGGTACACTCAGAATCGTACATTCCAAAGCAACGAAAGGTGGGTTTACAGGGCTTGGAAGCGACCAGACCAAGGTGTGACTGATACGCGCCTGCCAGATGATGACGCCATGGGTTCATTTTGACGCAGCATTTGGTCGGCGCCTGTTAGTTACGCCGAGGGTGACAGGATTCGAGAGGTTAAGCGCGCATGCGATCTTTTACTAGAAATGGGAGCAATTTATTACGTTTAGAAACAAAGTTCAGACTCAGAAAAATCATCAACAAAACGTTAATTAACTATGGCTAGTAAGACGCCAAGTGCAAGCCACCAAGCATCGGCCACCGAAGGTGCTTGGTGGCTTGCGGACGGCAACCAATGAGTAGCTCGCCGTCCTACAGTCCGAACTGAGCCTAAGTCATCGAAGGCGAGTACAGTTCTACGCGTAAAAAACTGTAAGGGCCCAGCAGGGTCGAAGCCTACTGGGGCCATGGGTGATGCGAAAGAGATCTCCGGGGCCCAGGAATAAAGGTAAATAAGGAACAGGAGTGGGTTTTCAGTAAAAGTCTAACAGGCCCTCTCGCCCCGCCCAAGAGCTGGAGGGGATGTCATTAGATGATTTTCCCACCAAAAAAAAGCCTAGGGTAGCTCAAAATCAAAATTTTCTTAATTTCTTTCGCAATTCGCAGGTCAGTGTCAGGTTTAAATCACATTTTTTTCATTAAATTATGTTTTGCGAATTTAACAAACATGGGTTCACGCCATTAATCATTAACCCACTCAGTTCCGTGTTGCTGATTTATTTGATTATAAAAGTAAATAAGTGTTACGGCAGCCCTGCAGCATTCGGACTGACTTTTAGAACTCTTATTTATTTGCCGATCACGAACGCAACGTGATCCTACTACTAACCATAGTTTGACAATAAACGAAACTAGCTTTTTGTTTTTAACTTGGCTGCATTAACGTTTACCATTCAACTTTCCTGAACTTTTATAGAAACCGTTCAAGGAAAAAAATAATAATAGCAGATTTGTAGAGTAGTGTACCTGCCAAGTGTTCGGGCTAGTAAAAAGCTAATCCAGTCCGAAAGAGAGGCTATGGTAAAACGAACCAATGTCTCACTTCAGACATAAATAGGACGAAGCCAATCTCGTGGGATTCAACGCCGCCAAAACACAAGGGTGTCCATTTACTGCCAAAAGGAGCCCGTTCATCATGGCTCCTGTTTTTTAGAATGTTTCCTTGGAGTGCACCGACCGTCTTCTGGGAGTTGAAATTTACTTAAAACTAAACTTTGGGCGATTCATTGAGTCCAAAGCTGCTAGGAAACTCGATATTCTTACAAAGGTTCGACGGCACTTCACACCAGGACAGCTTCGAATAATAACAAAGCGCACGTCCGATCGTGTGTGGAGTAGTGCAGCCACATACGGGCGGTAAAATAAAAAGTATTTTAATCAACACTTCCCTGGAATATTCAAATTTGAATAAAACAAATTGTGTGTGAGATATTATCGATTTTTTTTATTTATTTGAATGGCCGATTGATGCCATTATGTATGGAATTTAATATCATTCGAATGTCCGCCGCAGCTTCGCTTAATAGCGCGCATCCGAAATGGTCAATTTTCCATATCCTTTAATGATCTCACTATTAGGAGTTTCACTGTTCATTGTCGATATCACCTAAAAAGTATAATATATAGTGAGTAATATTGCAATTTGTTATAAATAATCGAAAAGTATCAAGCTGTTTTATTAGATATTCAAAACACTAACCTATAATGAACTTATTGTATCCAGCCATCGCATTTTCTATACAGATTTCTGATTAATTTCACTTTTTTGATCTTTAAATTTATCAATCATCTTGAAGAGAACCCTCCTCGTCGACATATTTATTGTTACCCATATTCCCGTAAACACAAGATGAAGGAAGTATTTATTACAATTACTGTTAATAACACAATTTTGACAGTCCTTACATGCTGCCATATATGAATTTTAATAAATAATTCGCTGTCATTTTTTGCTGGCCAGAGCAAGTTCTCTTTAGCTATGGACAACTGGGTGAATCCCCTGTCTACTGCAATCACATCTCGGTGCATACCCACATTGGTTTTACGAAAGTATTCTCTAGGGCTGCATACCTTACAGTATATTATTAGGAGCCGAAGTCAACTCGCAGAGGCACTTTTGACAATTTCATGGAACGTGATTAGTATCACTTTCCTTGAAAACCAACCAATGATTATCCCTGCACGTGCTATGCTAAAACACTCAATAACCCTTTTATATAATAATTTCCCACCTACCCTCAGTTGGTGGGAAACTATTCTATTGCGACATATAGAAAATAATTATCTATGGCTATTGTTTTGGGAGACATAAGTGGATTGATTGCCAAGAACTTTGTAAAGACTACGGCCCCTGCCTGAACAATGTTATTACATCGATATAAAAGGCAGGGGGTGACTTGCACACTCAATAAATGGGCCCCCAAAAACAGTCGCTAGCACAAAGTGACGTAGCAACAACAGGGCAACATATCCTGAGGTGCTTGAGGAGTGGAAAGGTATACCACAAAGTGCGGTTATCTGACATTTGACGGGCTTTTGTTTTTAGATGCTAAAAATTCTATATCGATATCTGTTGAGTTGAGTACCCAATAGTTGTACCGAGATAAATTAATTTTATACGTAATTCTTCGCTGTTTTTTTGTGCGTAACTAAAAACTATGATTATATCAGGTAACGGCAATATAAAAATAGCTTGAGGACAGCAGCACGGCTATCAGGACAATCCCAGAAGTACGGTCAAGATCCCTACCAGCACCTTACTGGATTATGTAACATCCTTCCGAATGCGTACTTTTGCGAATTTCCACTCAAGCCAGCCAATAAAGGATAGAAGAGATGGGAGCTCTGTTCCTCGTCAGAGTTCACTACGGGAGATCGGGCCCGTGGGGTTGCTAATGCCCATCAGTTCGCCACAAAACTGCCTTGCAACAGTGTTATAGGTCATATAGTATTTAAGAAGTATAGTATTGACTAAATACTACAATGTCACTCAGATCACAAGTCATGAACTGATGAGTTTACTTCTTTAAAATACTTTTAAAGACTTAATAATCAATCTGTGTGTACTTATTGCATAATATGGATCTATTTGTAATTTATTAGTGAAAAATGTCAAATGACGTATTGTCAAAGAGCCATGCACTTATGAACTTATATCTTAAAATGCTTAAAAACATTTTAACTGACTTGATAATTAATTTGTACGTATAAATCGTGTAATATAAATGTATTAGTAATTTATTACTTTGTCAAAGCATGTATTCAATGTATTATTTATCAGTTGCTCAATTGACTAACGCTACCTCATAGTGGGGACTATGAGGAGAGAGGTTACCAAAACTTAGCAGCCAGCCATAAGAGGCATTCGTTGTGTAGCATTGGGTGAAGTAGGAAGTCTAATTTATACTGTGTTATACTGTAAAACTGTAACCGTTTCATAATAATAAAAGTGAAATTTGTGTTACGTATTTTATTTCCTGACCAATAACAGCCAGATTGTATCTCTCCTAGCCTGGCCCCTCATCCTAGGCATCTTACGGCAAACAAACGCTACCGGTACCGACCTAGAGTGCGAGCGCGAAAGCCCTACCACGACTTATTATTAATGATGCATTCGTCGTTTAAAAGCTTGAAACGAGTGCAATTCCCTGTTGGTGTCTGGTTCCTGATGCTATGCAGGTCTTTAATTCAAGAGTAAATAGGGTACTTCTAAACTAGCGTGCGTAGCGTTGTAGCCCATCGCCTTGCCATCCACTTCATCATTCGCCTCGCTATTCACCTGGCCACTCGTGCGAATGTGTAAATTCATTACCAAGAGACAAAATGCGTAGTCCAAATCCGATGGTTCTTAATATTTTTTTGATAATTGTTTCTAAACTTTGAAATAATCGTTAGCTCAACAATGTAAAAAAAAACTTTTACAAAAAAAAAATAACGGGCTTCACTAAAAAAAAACTTTAAAACAATCAAAATAACTTTAATTTCGGAAATCAATGTTTCTCGGTTTCATTTACTTCTTATTTAACACTGACTTCCGAAATTAAAGATACGAGTAATTCGATCGTTTTAGTGTTTTTTCTTAGAATAGTCGGTTATTTTTTTGCAAAATCGTTTTTATTTCACACTTTTTAGTTGCGATACACTTATAACCAGAGTACCTATTTCTCATGACTATTCCAATTAAATCAGAAACTGCTAAGATACATTGTTTTACTACGAAGTTCCCATGTCTACCTTGCACCTTCCGGCTCCATCATCAGATCAGTTCAATAGTACCTTATAGCCAAAGTGCATCTCATGACAATTTTAACAAGCACTGACTCGGCTAGGATACATTGATTAATTAAGGAGTTCCAGTGCCTATCTTTTTGCTCCATCATCATCATCCATCAGGTCACTTCGATGATACCATTTCCAACATAAGTATTCGGAATCATTTATTTATTTGTATTGTCATAGTCGCTTAACTATCTTCATTTTTATATGGGGGAGATTCTTCATTGAGATACGGGGATGAACTGCTTGCGACCGTAGGATTTACTTAGTTCTAATCACCCGACGCGTGTCCCCTGGGTAGTGCTAAACGAGTAGTAAATGCGGTGGTAGGCCACAGCGTCGGCTGCCGGCTTAAAGGTACCCAACAGACAAAGCCATGCTGACAAGCGACCCGTAGTGTTCCGGCATGATGTCTGGTGAAGCCATATGGTGGAAGATGGGTCTGAGTAGTTGTGTTGCGATGTATACTGGGTATGATGCGCCAGCTGTTGTTGTGTCGGACTTTTGATCGTGGAAGGTAGCGGGATCCGAACACGGTGCTTCGCTGGCCGACCATAGGTAGTTGGGGGCCTAAGTAGTGAGGCAACCACACACGAAAGGCTGCTCCGCCAACTGCAAAAAATCCCAGGGGGGGGGCATCATGCCGGTTGGTGACCGGGTGACAGGACCCGATGGCGATCCCTGGGGGGATCGCCGTTTTTCACCTGGGTTGACCCTCGTGATCGCAAAGCTTCGGATCTGAGCTCAATGAAGAGAGCCTTAAACCGAGCTGCCAAGTCATACAAAATGGCACTAAAGAAGGCTCGGTCCGACCACATTACCCATATAAGCATAAAGCTCTCTGCACAGCCGTCCGGTAGCAGAGCATTGCCAAATCAGTCGAAGCGAACTTATGTAGGCCCACATTGCTTCTGCAGGTTAAACCTGATGGAACACTAGCTCATACGGCTAGAGGGAAAGCAGGTCTCTTTGCATGTTTCTTCGCCCTATTATTATTATTATATTATATAGTTCTCAAGGCATGGGCGCCGAAGTTGTCCCCTGTATTGACGCGCTTGTATCGCCTCTTATTTTGGTCTGGTATAGTGCCTAAGTACTTCCCTATTCTGCAAGATTATGGAGCGTGTATTAAACTCGCGCCTAATGGCGCATACCTGGAAGGTAACGATCCTCCTCCTCAGTGACCGACAGTACGGGTTTCGCCACAATCGGTCAACTGTTGACCTACTAGTGTGTACCACCCACATGTGGGGCGAGGCCTTCGAGAAGAATGGAGAAGCGATTTGCTATCTTTTTAGACGGCTCGAAGGAGGCCTTCGACAGAGTATGGTACGCCAGATTTTTGAGTAAGCTTCCAGCGTACGGCATTTCCTCTGGTCTGATTAACTGGGTAAAAGACTTCCTGAATAAACGGTCTTTCCAAGTTATTGTCGATGGATGCTAATCAGAGCCCATGACGACTAATGCCTAAATTTTTTTCCTGCTGCGTATTAACGATCTGCTGATGCCCGGTATCTATCTATATAGCACAGTTGTAGAAAGATACCTGCCAGGTGCTCGGACTAGTAAGGAGCTAATCCGGTCCGAACGAGAGGCTTTGGTAGAGCGTACGAATGTCTTACTTCAGGCAGTCTCCTAGTAGGGCGAAACTAATCTGGTAGTATTCAACTCCGCCAAAACACAAGCGTGTCTGTTCACCGTCAAAAGGAGCCCGTTTACCTTGGCTCCTGCTTTTCAGAATGTATCCATGGAGTCCGACCGTCTTCAGCTCTTGGGAGTTGACATTTCTTCAGACCTCAATTTTGGGCGGTTCATTGAATCCAAACTAAGCATTCTTGCAAAGGTCCGAAGGTACTTCACACCGGGACAGCTTCCAATGTTATACAAAGCACAGGTCCGATCGTGTGTGGTGTACTGCAGCCACATTGAGCTGGTGCTGCAAAATGCCATCTAGCGGCAATTCAGTGGAAAGACGTAGAAGCTAATTGGGGATCCAGATTTGGTTAAGTCCAATCTACACAGCCTCGAGCACAGGCGCAGGATAGCCAGCCTTTCGGTATTATACAGGTTGCATTTAGGAGAGTATGCGCGGGAATGGCATGACTTGATCCCGCCATCTCCTATCTAACTTCAACGGCCCGGAGTAACCGTTTCACTTCGTCGTGTATACCGCGAACATTTATTTATTTTTTTAAACTTCATGTACAGTGGTGGTACATAGGCGGACTTAATGCCACAAGGCATTCTCTACCAGTCAACCATTGGGTTAAAAAAGACAACACTGTGGTGTGCACAATAAATAAATAACAGATATTTGAAATAGAATTTTTTTTTTTTTTAGAATGTAGTATCGTTAAATTAAGTGGATTATAATAATAAAATACGTATATATGCTAATATAATAAACTAATAAATACTATGATAAATAAGAAATCATTGTAATTAAGAGAACTTAAAATATAACAATTATGACGAAGACCGAACTACCTAAGTTTGAGAGGACTTCAAGTAGTAGTACATCGAAGGACTGGAACAATTGCCTGCTATGGTCTTCCCATCCAATTATAATTTAGGTGTCTTCAAAGCTAGAGTGAATAGGTTTGTAGTGACATCTATGGCGTCACATAAGAACTAATCCTACATCGCGCAATCTCTAACTTTCATGAAAACGTGCCTTAGAAGATAATTATAGAAGATATCAATAGCCATTTCAAATACATACTGTATCAATATGTTAAAAACTTATCAATGTCCATTTTATTTATTATATAACATTTTTTATTACCTCCGAAACCAACAATAAATAAGTCACTAGTTTAATTATATATTTAAAACGGTTTTTCATATGAGATTTTTTTTCAGTGAACCATAATCATTTAGTTAATATGGCTTATAATTTACAATATACAGATAAAGAATAAGTACACGGAACGAAAAGTCATATAGGTGTTGTATTACGGTTAAATCTTAACCTTTAAGTCATATAAAAGTAATTTTTAACATTTTCGTTAAAATAAATTTTTAAATGTTACTTAATTTAAAGAATTTATAAGGCGCATTCATTATATTGAGTAAACTAGTGCATATTACTCAATAAAATTAATTTCCCAATTGATTAATGTACTTGAACACGACTTTCCACGATAATTTTTTTTATACCTAATGAATAAATAAAATGGCTGTACTCCTCATTCAATAATAAAAAATATATTATTCTTACACAATATAAGATTTATAGTCTGTTTTTTAAGTTCCAATTTACTACATTTATCTCATCACTTTACATCAAAATTCCTTATAAAAGTCCTGATGAACATATTTAGTTATTCGATAAAATTCCGCAAAGCAGCGCTAATAAACACAATAACTCGACGAAAAGAGGCCCTTATGACATCTATACGACCACTACATGATCAAAAAGTGATTAATACGACTGCTCTGTAACTCTATTACGACACTGATTCGTATAAAATGGCCCATCATATCAATGTGATAGCGACGTACTCGTAATTACGACCAGCGTATAGAACCAAAAGTTAAAATCAGCACGTCGTCGTGGCGACCGATCAAATGTTTTTGGATAGTCACTATTCCGCCTACCTCCAAACTGGTGACCCTCGACAATGAACGTCAGCGCAGCCTTCGTGCAGCCACTACTTCGTGACGTCATCATCACTTTCTCAAGCTTTCGAGCAGCGAGCCATATTGTCAGCACCCACTACTATAAAGGGTATCCTGACCACCAGCATGCCTACCTGATCATACATGGACATCACCCTCAGCCCCATCAGCGATCTTGGAGAAGCACACTGCACCTTCGGCCAGTCACATGAAGAGCCACGAAGAACCTCTCCTGGTCGGCGCAAGCAGTCAAGCCACTACGTCGCACAGCACCGCTCCGACTCACTGGAGCCTGCAGCATTATCCCGACTCACTGGGACATCATCACCCCGACTCACTGGGGCATCATCCCGACTCCCTGGGACAGCACCACACCGACTCACTGGGGCATCGCAGACAGTTCAGACTCACCGAGAACTATTCGGCATTCGGTTCCGACCCACTGGAACCAACCTACCACTGGCCAGGCACGCATCAAGAAGTATCAAGAACCATCGATCTCCGATCTCCGGAGGGGAGTGATGTAGCGACATCTATGGCGTCACATAAGAACTAATCCTGCATCGCGCAATCAAAGTTCTCCGCGCGATTAGAACGTATAGAACAGCCCGAAAATCATTTACCAGGCAGTTGCCCACCAGACATAACACCCGTCTGGCCGGAGGATCCTCCCTTATCAACGGAGGTTTGTGGGACTTTACTCTCTGTTCCACATACCTCCAAAGGCTCTTAATAAACTAATGCGCCTCACCATCAATAATTGCATCACTGCTTACCATCAGGTGGTATAGCAGTCAAGCTCTGGTTTATAACAACTAAAAAAAAAACAAATACTATGTAAGTATCAAGTTCCGTTGGTCATTTCCCGTCTTCTTCATCAGTTCCACTTCATCAAGTGTTACGTTTTGACGGTAAATGCTTAAGTTCTCGATGAAAATACCAAATCACTACATGGTTGTCTATAATATTTGAGAAGTTCCCTCGATTCCTCATGGATCCCATGATCAGAAATGGATTTTGAAAAAATTGGGACCATGCTGGAAGCATATCCTTTAAGGGAAAACCATTTTTTTTGCAAATCGGTCCATAAACGACGGAGTTCTGAGGTACCGTAAAATAAAATAATGTTAAAATAAAAGGCATTCATTGCGTCGTGTCGTTATTCTATAGTTATTTCTAGTTTAGTACTTCACGTTGGAACGAAGAACAGAACGCATCATAATCGAACGTATCCATACCAATTTAATGTAAAAATGTTGGTAGTGACGTCGTTTCCGTCATGATAGTTAAAAACTTTTTATTATTAAATGTTTATAGTTAAGTAAATTATATGATATAACAGCGTTAATACTTTTATATTATTAAATAAATGTTTAAACTATTTAGTCTAAGAACATATTTTTATATAATTACTTTATTTTCTAAAAAAAACTCTCAGTTGTTTAATAAAGTAGGCGGACATGGCATTAGCAAATAGCAAGTAACTGTCAATATGTCCGTGTGAGTTATTCAGTTGTATGTGTGCAAAAGAACACGCTTGTCGTGTTGCGGTACGTGTGCTTTCTACGAAATTGACTTTCATCGCCTCGTAAGTTTGTGAATTTCATTTATTATGGTGTATTTAGTGCATACATTTCCCACCAAAGTCGTGTACGTGCGAAAGTCTTATTGATCGAGCAGGAAATAACCCGAGATCAACTAAGATCATTCGATCGGATCGTGTCGATGCGTCACCTTTGTGAGCCATTTTATTCAACTTCCACATTATGGTAGCTGTAGAATGAGATACATCTCGCACGTTCTATCGTGACCTCACGCGAGGTCAGGAGTAATGTCAAAATGCAAGCGGTAATTGGTTGACGAGGTAAAGTGCATTCTAACCTAGCCACTAATATTTGGTATCGCTGGGCTGCGTTAGCGGGCCACGGCCGACCGCGGGCCGCGTCCGATCGCGTCCCCATGTTACCTGCGTGCGTACGTGCCTGCTCCTCGCATCTCCTCATAAGCATGATAGTTCATTTAATGATAGACAACTATCATTGCTGAATCAATTTTATCTGCGATGTCATCCCAAAAATCGTAATTGTATGCAATGCTTTATATTGATAAAGTGAGCATTATTGACCACGCTTTTTGTTTTGTGTTCATGAATCTTTTGTTTGATAAGGTTGCATACAAGTTTTATCACATTTGAAACATACCAATATTCGTAAGAATGCATGCAGGTAAATAAGTACAAGTATATTGCTTAAACTTATAATATCAGTTTTTTCTCCCCAATAATATTTTTTTTTTGTGGACACTAATTAGTTACTCCAAAAAATATTGTGGTTCTTGTCATTGCTGTTTGTGATAGACCTGTGAATTCATCATATTATTATCATGATTCATACATTCAACCTACATGTTTTTGTTTCAAGTGTATTTGTATACTTCTATGTATCAACAAAAATTTACCTATTGTAGCTTGGAATTTCTATCTGCTATCTTAACTGCTTATGTACATGGATCTTGTACACTGGACATACTGACTGACTACATAATATTGTTTATTTAGTTGACAAATTAAAATTATGTTAAATAAAACAATTAAGTTTTGCATCCCTTTTTGATGAAAGTGAATGCAGTCAAAGCAACATTATTACTTACTTTCTTCTCTAGAAGTGATGGTTCAGCTTTTTCCTTTTAAATTGCTATCAGATAGTTCTAGAGCAGACAATTAGACAACACTACCCAATAATTAACCTTTCGAATACTATATAAATAACTAGAAAGACAATGAGAGAGTGAACGCCGGTGTTCACTTGGGGCCTAATGAAATAATGAATATAATACATGTTTGAATATCTATTGAGGCAGGACTCAAAAAACATAAACAATACTAATATTTTTTGTATGGCTATAATTTGTCCTTATTATTATGCAACATTGCAGGGCCAAGACATATGCAGAAGGCACTTTGAGCAGTCTTCTAAATAAAAATTATATTATATATTAACTGACAGACTAAAATGTCTAAAATACTTGGTCTAGCTAGACGCATGAATAGCAGCTCTTAGAGTCCCCGATGTGTATCACATCAGTGGCCACTATGGAAGGATTTTTGAACATTCAGTCCTTAATAGAGTTGAGAGGCAGTTTATATTCTACAGGCCCAGGGCTTAACTTCTCAAATGTTACAAGATGTGTCATAGGTTGATAAGAGAAAACTCTCCAAATGTCTGACAGACACCATAGATTCATATGCAGTATGTTTAAAATACATTGACATTTAATTCATTAAACCCTGAGCGAACGCTGGCGTTCGCTGGGTCATTGTCTTTCTATTGTGTCTCTAATTATGCTACTCAAAAGGTTAATGCTTTTGGTATAAGGAGGAGGGAGGCACTAGATGGGTTAAAATCAAATTCTAACTTTATCAATATTTTCAAATTAACTATTGATAAAAAATTTTACTTTGTGTAAAAGTGTTTTTTCAAAACCTATTTTCAAAATAAATATCATTATCACTTATAAGCATAACTAGCCTTATATTGTCCCCACTGCTGGGACTCAGGCCTCCTCTCTAGGAGAGGGAATGGGCTGTAATCCACCACATGGCCACATCCATCCAGTGCTGGTTGGTAGATGACACATGTCTTAAAATTTTTGGTTCTAGAACATGCCGGTTTCCTCACTGTGTTTTCCTTCATTGTTTTGAGATCAGTGGTGATGAAATAAATTACACAAAGCAATTCGTCTGGCTGTGTTTGAACCCGCATACAACAACTTGTAAGTCAGGATCATTATCATTGCACCACCAGTGCTGTCATTATCATTTATTGACATTTATTTGCAGGATTTAATTTCTAAGCTTGTGTATTGTGAAAGGAAGGACTCTAAGTTTTATTCTGGTATGTAGAATTATAACCATTGGCCAATTAAGATATGATTTAAAAGTGCTATTATAAGCACAACACATGCAAGATGCTTCAATCTAGATTAACAAAGAAAATCAAACTAAATTATGTTCTGATTTTAAATGTTTTTCTATATTTATTATATTCTTTTTTGCACACCTCATAGTGTACACAGGATACAAATTTGCAAAAACTAAGTGTACAATTGGTGGCCTTATCGCACAGGACAATCTCTTACAGACAACCTTAGGATGGACTGAACACTGACAGTTAAATTAGTCAATTGTATAGAGAAAATGGTCTTTCAACCAGAAAAACCAGTTTAATAAATAAAATACTTCCCAGGATTTAGAATACATATCCATATTAAGATAACAGTCTCTAAATCCCACGAGTAGCACTAGCTACAGCATCCACTAATAATGGCATATCGCTTGCTCGCTACAATACTGTATCAACTCTTTTAACAACAAAAATAGTATATTTTCACTGGGTAACCAGCTGTTTATTTTTTATAATTTGGTATGGTTTAATTTAGTCTATATTCTATAATAAATTCAAAATGTTTATTTTACAGAACCAAATATTTTCTAAAAATAAATTGTAAGCAGAGCCTCCTTTAAGGCAAATAATGCCTGTTTAAGGAGACTCCGCTCTTCCATAACTTAGCAATAGGTATTTAAATAGTTTTTTGGTTTTTACAATTTATAGCTATAATTAGCTATATATTTATAAAGTTGTATGTGTGGGGTGCGCGCATATGCATGTGGGGTGCGCATATGCATGTGGGGTGCGCTTCTGTGTGTGTGCGGGAGTGTGTAAGAGATGGTTTATTTTATTTTACGTATTGCAGGAGTTTCCTTACTTTCATACGTTAAGAGTTTTATCCATTCTATTAGCAATTTCTTATATTCATGTAGTGGTTTATTAGTGTATATATATATTTCTTTGTTTACCTTATTATATATCAGTACTGAGTGTTTATAATTATCTCTTAACACATTCTATTTACTATTTTGTAGTTGAACTGTTTCATTAAGTCAAAGTTTTTGTTAAATACCTGGCTAACTCAATGAGCTTAAATAAGTGTTGTGATTCATCTTTCCAGTTGGAGTGAATTTTTATAGAACTATACCCTGTGACCATACCGTAGCGTAAACCTTGAAATATACGCTACAAGAATTAGTCGATTTCCAGAGGCATTCTCTACTGAAACATACAGACGGAGAGTCCAGTTGATACGAGTTAGCTATCGAGCGCGGCACATGTTATCGGGTGATTTGTTTACTTAACCATTAGAAAATACGCCCGTTGAAACTCTTTCAACTATTTCGTACAAGTATTTCTGGTCTGTACTAATTTCTTTAGTAGATAGATCCGGTAAGTTCGTCGGAACAGGTCGAAAGTGACGTTTTTCACAGTATTCAAGTTCTTTACCAATTCTCCCTGAAAATGTGTGGTCCAGACATGCTACCATCATTGAGTAGAAACAGATGTCTAACTGGCAGTTCAATACACAAACAATATAGGTACTGTAAAAGTCTTTTGGTCACTATAAACATTGTTTCACCGATGAATTACGCGTTACTTGTCTCGTCGAAAACCCCTCCCCTCAACACCCTCTCGACTTTTGTCCATGAATTTACCACATAATGGTCTTTGTCACCCTTTTATCAAAGAGCCTATTCAAAAAACGAAAATAATAATGTTCACCCACGCTAATGTCTAATCGTTATAAAATGACATGGCTTGTATATTAAGGTTTAAAAACAGTTTTCCTTCCAACAAGTTACATTTCGGGGAATAGTTAAGTTTGGGAGCTCCAAGTGTTTTCGACCACATCACTTCATAAGCCGTTGGCAAACTTTCGATGATCAAAAAAGATTCTAAACATTTTTGGGTACAACTATGACCTCTCACCACTCTCATCACTAACCACCTAGCACCTAGGTGCTGACCCTGCATCATCGAATGCAGGTAGGACATTGTAATCATGGGCGCTAACAGTGGGGTTTCTGCTCGCCCATCGGGTGGTTCCAGGAAAGCCGATGGCACAATAATTACGTGCTGCTGGGCACAATGAGGCTCAGAGGAGATTGTTGTACGGTTTCCTAAGGGATATGCCCTAACAGGCGCTGAAGGGGGGTTAAGAGGTAACTGGGCCCCTTCTATGTGCTGCTGATGATCACCACGGTGGTTTGAGTGACGCAAAAATCCCACCGGACTTATCCCTAAAGTTCGTGCTTCTTTTGAAGGTTTCCACTCGGGGAAAAAAAAAGGACAGCCTATTTCATAATTGATATGAGCTAAAAAACTGATGAAAAAAATATAAAATAGCTATTTAGCTAAGTAATATGCAGCCAGACAGAGGGAGAACGCTTGAGGCTGACATCATGCCATGCGAGAGTCGTTGTAATTGTACCTAACTCTTTCCAGATAGGTAGGTCAATGTTTCAAAGATTCAAAGTTTTAAAAATAATAATTGAAAAGTTGCTCCTTACCCCACCGGTTTTCGGTAGGTTTGCACCAGAGAAGCGCTATGCTACGTTGCTTTGGATGCATTTGATATCTACCAATCATATTTATTAGTCCACATTGCACTGGTGGAAACGAGTTTAACTAAGCTATGCTTTTTGTATGAATGGATGCGTGCTCTGATGTGTACTATATGGTCGTGAGTGGTGGCAACTGCACGTGCCTTCCAGACTGTCCATACGTCATAGTTTGAGCCGCGCATCTTCCTCGCACAGCTACCCCGCGGCAGCGCACCTTCATAGCACATTTTATTCACCCCGTTACATAGTTTATCATCAGTGAAAACGAGACAGTCTCTGATGGAAAACATCCTTAGGCACGCAATAAAGTGTAATACGCACTAGTGCTGAAAAATGCGCCGGCCAGCCCATACCTATTCAATGTAGATTGTCACACGGAAGTCGAGCGTGGCAAACGAAGAAATATCGCAACCTTCATAATAATTTGTTACTAAATGTGCTTAAATATTTATATTTTAGATATATTATTTCGAGTAATTGTGTTAAAAAACGAACTTAGTAAATTCATACACGTTGACGTTGAAAACATTTGTCATTGGAGTCTCTCGGTTCCACAACAGCCTCGCCTTCGACTCGGATGTCTATTCCGCCTGGGCTGTAATGATAGAGTAGTGCAGTAATACGTACAACCGTCTCGTCCTGTACAGTAATAGTACGCCTTCCTTACAGTCCCGGGTGCGTTGCGTGACGGACAGGTCGGAAGCGAAGCATCCGTAACTGGCAATTTTGGCACAGAACATAACGTCATATTAATGTTTTATGCCTGTACGCGTTTTTTATAATTTTTAAAACTTGTGAAATTCAAATTAAAGCCATCGTGTACTATATCGCAAGGCGACCTGTCACCTGTAAAATGCAAAAACTTACGATAATTCAAATTTGGCGGACTACTCTGTGGCGCTTTCAGTTTAAATTACTTGTAACAATCACAGTCTAAATCAGTTTCTGCTAATTCTGATTTTCCTCTATTTGATTATTAGCGTGTACCTGGCGTGTGCACGGCTACGCTAAAAAAAGAAACATATTTTGTTTATTTGTTAGAAAAACAAGAAATTTGCTTTATTTCTTGCTAATGCCGCTTTAATAGGCACATCGGTTGGAAGGTTTCAAATTCTATAACGGACTTAGGTAAAGACTATTTTTGTGTCTCAAATAACTAAAATAAAAATCAAAATACCAAACCATTGTAAATGTAGATAATATTGTTTTCAAATTAAAGATTTTTTTGTATCCGCGTAGTGAAATCTAAAATCTGCCGACCTATCATGACTTGATAAATGACCTCAATTTGTGAATCCATTCAACATTCTCTGTCAGTGTTGGAAAAAAAAGACCTTAAAAACCCTACGACGAAATTATGTTTATGAATTATTCTTACATCTATTGTGATTGGGGTTGTCGGAAATAACTATTAGCAGAATAAATTGAATACGTTGTTTATAAGAAAAGAGGCGAAGACGGTCGTGGTCGACGAACGGTAAAGTTAAGAAACAAGTCAATGTAGTGTTTTAATAAAAAGCATTTGGTGCACCAATCAATGGAGTTAGCACTAAGGCAACGTGACGTTATTGGGCAGACAGGAAGGTTTAGTAGGTCAGGTAGGCGGCACCGGGTCAGGCCAGGGCCTTCGCGTGGTAGTTTTTGTGGCACGGCGCGGTGCGCGGGCGCGGGGCCGCTCGGCAAATCTGGGTCAATGGTAGCGGAGTGGCACACGGGCGCCGGCCGCCTGCCACCGCTAGGGACACGGCGCTCCATCGAACCGCCGCCGATGCTAACTGGGTCGCGCTCCCGTCCGCTCCCCTCGCACCCTCTACTCTATTGCGCTTTTACTGCTCTATAATTATCATACTTGCAGTTAACATGACATTCAATTATTATCTGAGTTCGAATCGAAGCGGATTCTTACAAATGCACTTTTTCGCTTAAACTTGTGAGACTTTAGGTTTACGCGAGATAAAATGGTGTTGCAACCATCCGTGAATCGAATACTTAACAACGCTACAAATGGAGCATTGAGCCCGCTCAGATTGTCGATCTGACGCGACGTCGACAGGCCAGGCATACCTACACATGTCGTGTAAATGAATCAGTCGTGGACCTTTAATTGGCACATAAATTGCTTTTCCTAATTCCCAATCGAACTTGCGATACTATTCATTCATGAAAAGTAAATCATACAGCAGGATGGAGTTTTGAGATGGGGCAGCATGGGCCAACCTTGTCCGTTGTAGCTAATGGTAAACGATTCTTGAGGATAGTCTAATACATTTGTAAAAAATATTGATCTGCGTTCACAGATTTTAAAACAACCTACATTGTTTCTGATAAGGATCTAAAGTCTTTCGGACCAACTTTGCATTAGACAGAAAAACGCCAAAAACTTTTCCCATACACTTATAAAAAATAAAATAAATTTATTTCAGACTAATTTCAATGTCCATGTTATGTTAGTGATTGGAACTACATTAGTATACTATTCAAATTCATTAAATTAGTCAATTATTTCACAAGAAGTTAAATTATATTAAATCATTTCAAAAACATAATAATCATAATATTTGTCAAACATAATACATAAAAACAAAAAAAATAATTATAAAACATGCAGTTTTATAAACCTATCGCACACTGGTGTCTGGGCTTTCAGCCATCATCTTTAGGATTCTTTTACTACTGCCCCTAATCGACGCATGAGTGAGGCTGACTTTTTACGCATTATTGCATAAAAGTCATCCACACCCGCGTCCGCAAACATGCCTGAGGCACTGCAGCATCGAGGAAGTCGCACCAGAACCCTGAAGGCGTTGTTGAACTGAACTCTAAGAGCACTATAGGCCCGCTGCGTGTAATTCACACACACCACAGTCCACAGAGCGCTGATGTAAAAGCTTTAACAGTAGGCTCTGAATAAAGTTATCTTTCCTTGTACTGTACACCTAGCAAACCTATGCACCAACATGTTCGCGCGCACCGACAGCGCCCTCCGCTCCCGCTCAATATCTGCGTCATCATTTAAGGTCTCGTTTATAACGTGTCCTAGATACTTAAACTGAGAGACCCGACTCAAAGAAAGGTTCTTTGTTCTTACCTTTGATTACCATATACTCACTCTTTTTATCGTTGTACTTTAAGCCGTGGTCCCTCGCGTATGACTCGCAGATACCGAGCAGCTTTCTCAGCTCTTACGCTTGCGGTGACGTAGTCGGCGCAAGCGTAAGAGCTGAGAATTGGAAAAGAAATTGGAGCGACCTGGAAGCCACCATGTAGATAGGCTCCTCAACAACTGCATCCGGTTCATATTTAACTTAAGAAAATATGACCATGTGTCGAGCTACAGATCAGAGGGCTTAGCCAAGTTTATAATCTACAATCGTTAACGCTAGTAGAAAACTTCAAATGTATGGGAATTACATCATCTCAACGTTAAGTCACGTGGTCAGAACAAAGGAATCGGAGGCATTACTGACTGTAAAAAGAGATCCGAAACGAAATGGCCGTAACTTGGCTAGGCCTGCTTAGCTCAAATAAATGCCTAGAAGAAGTTTGCGCGCTCTAACTACAGTTTTATGTGTACTCACCTCCTTTGGAGGAGTTGACCCGAGAAGGGTTATCTTTTAAAATAGTTTCAATAGCTTCATACGCTAGGAATCAGAATTCTTGTAATCTTTGTCAGAATTGTTGTCTCCTACTCCTTTGTCCGTCTCATATTTCTGATTTTGTTAATTCTTCATTTCATATGCACGATTCTCCATCCTTCTACGGATGCGCGTCCTCTCGACATCAATGCGGCCATTCAAGCGACAGTTGCTTAAGTATGTTGTACACAAATAGCAGACTCGTCTCAAAAACCTCTTCATTACTTTATATTTATAAATGTACATAATATGTTTATAAGTATGTAGGTATTTATTATATTTAATCTTTATATATATATAATTCTTGTATGCGTGTGTCACTTAACTCCTCCTAAAGGGTTTGACCGATTTGGATGTAATGTAGGTATCTGTATATTTGAGTGAGTCCCTGGACTCGGGTCGTTAGCATATAATAAATACCTACATACCTATTATATTCTACTTTGGGCAAAGGCCTCTCCTTTCGCCACACATAGTGTCTTTTAAGTACAGGCTAGACCGTTCGGCGGGAGGCGAACTCGTCCCGCCATCTTTGTCTTGCACCGTATTCAATCATTATTTTGGTCGCCACGTATTTCACAAGTAATTTATGAATCATAATACAAAAATTTCAATTCCCTTCTCAATTATCATGCTATTTATGGCTTTTTCCCTATTTCTCATTAAGGCATTTGAAGTTAAGTATTTTTCAAACTCTTTAGAGATGTGTTACTCAATTAAGAAAACCGCTCTTTAAAAATCTTTGTTCAAATTTATAAAGTGGATACTAGGTTTTGTCCGCGATTTCGTCCGGGTGAATGTCGGTTAATGCGAACACGAAGTCGAAGCCAGATAAAAAGTAGCCTATATCCTTGGGCTTCAAACTTATTCCGGTCCAAATTTCATCAAAATTGGTTTATTATTAGCGTGAAAGCGTAACATGTGAGACGGACAGATTAACTTTCACATTTATAATATTATAAATTCATATTTGTATAACCTTATTTTGAATAGAAGCCATGTTTGGTGTAGGTAGCCGAATATGAATTGTAGTTTTAATATTTACATTTGGGAGAATGGATTTATAAAATTCGCTTACATCGATAAATAAGGGCGAAAAGGGGTAGTAGAGGTGAAAGACAGGGCGCGAGGGCTGCAGTGCGGTCAGTGACCCGGCCGGGGCCGGCGCGCGGCTCGTCGCCGGGGATGCCCGCTTGCCATTGCCTGGCGCTCCACGCGTGTCATCATCTACTGCTCACAATGTTACCCGAGGGTGCTTCGCGATATAATATACCTACTATGTATGTACATTCTACTAGTTGATCGCTTTTGTTGTAACTTGAATTGCTATTAAGCGATGAATTTTGCCGTATTCCACTGCGGAGCGAATGTACGAATTCCAGAGGTGAATAAACTCGTGCTGTTTACTACATTGTGAATCTTTAATAATGTAAACTAAAATTACATGTTTAAAATGTTCTCATGAATGTTTCTTCAAATGTTTCTTCTAAGATAGTGTTGATATCGGAAGCTACCCTAGTTGGGTATTTAAAAACGATATAAATATTGTACAGTCATGTACTAAAAGGGGAGACCGCGGAGGCGCGTCTCG
This sequence comes from Mythimna vitellina, assembly GCA_949316375.1. Classification (NCBI taxonomy): domain Eukaryota; kingdom Metazoa; phylum Arthropoda; class Insecta; order Lepidoptera; family Noctuidae; genus Mythimna; species Mythimna vitellina. The sequence goes on along the minus strand of OX438689.1, from coordinate 411,902 downwards.
CCGGTGGGCGACAGCTGGCGGGCGGCGCGCGTCGGGCCGACCTTGCAGCGGCAGCACCAAGGTTCCGGCGGCCGTTGACCTCGCTCCGCGACGTTATCGACCGCCATCGCCACGTTGTCGCCAAAACCTCGCCGCACGTCGCTCACTAACTATCGCATCATAATTTTTCTGTCGACGCGCTGGCTTCGTAAATTTATTCGAACATTTTTGATAGCGTAAACGATCGCTACATGACCGGTCGGGCCGGTCAGGACGCAGGGACACGGCTAGAGGTGCGCAGGACGCGCGGCTCGGGCGGCGGCGGCGGGGTCTACGGCCGGCGCGGGCGCGGTTGTCGACCGCCGCCTCACCTGCCCGCGCCGCGCCCGCCTCCAGCGCAGCGAGCCGAATAACCACGCAATCTCTCTCAATAAACTATAACAATACCAGTACTAATCACTTTTATAGCCTCATTGTAAACTCGGAATCTGCTCAACATACTTTCGTGTCCGAATTGTCGAGTTCCGGGTGACCAACGCACCACCACACTATTGCTAGTGCTACTACGTCACATAACTTATGTCCAACATTAGCTTACCACATTTGTTTTTGTCTTTGTCGAAATAGATAACTAGGTACAGAAATGTTTAAGAAACCAAACTTGAATATATAGTAATAACCGACTGAAGGTTCGGTTTCTGCAGAACATCTGCCGAACCTTCGTTAGCTCGGCTGACTTCAGGTGAGTTCGTGTCTTATGTGTCACCTTGTATAAGTCAAAGTCAAAGCATTTTATTTCAAATAAACCATTCACAGGCACTTTTGAAATGTCAAGAAGTCAGTCATAAAAAAATGATACTCATTCCAAAACGTAGAGCTATGGAGAAGAATGTGCAAGAAACTCCATGGACACTCTTTTCAATCATGTTTTGTAATTACAAATATCTCTGTTACATGTTTCTTGTCGCTATCGTGTGAGAACAATGTAAATTAAGTAAAAAATAAAAACTAAATATAGATAATACAATAGCAACTGGCAGCTAAGAGATGACCAGTCTCAACTTCGTCGCTTCTTCGTCGTCGCTTTCCATCAGGTGAGATAGCGGTCAAGCGCGAACCTATCAAAAATAAAAACTGACGGCGCCCGTTCACGGACATGACGCGAATATTAGCACCACTCAGCTCAACCATTTTGAAGGGAACCGAATGATCCAACACACGCGCCACCATCAGTGAGACATTTGAGTGAGCATGACAAACTCAACTGCTATGCTCATTTATGTCAAATAAGTCCAATAGTAACCTAAAAACTATGAAATAGCTCCATGGTACTCATATTTACAAACTATGAAAAAAAATGATTCTACATTATACAAAACTAACTACAATATTTTACAATTTAAAAAAAAAGACAAAAATAAAATTTAACTTATCAATTTGTACACCCCGGCGATGGAGCTGGACTAGCATTGAGCCAAGCATTTTTATCTTAAATATAATTCTCCAACTTTAATATGCTTGCCTGCATAGTGTTTTAATACAAGATTTAAATTTCGTTTCATTGAATTTTAATATTTATATAAATATGTTACGGCTAATAGCCGAAGTGCGGCTACACCTAGTTTTAGCCAGCTACAACCAGGTGCAGCCGGCCACGTGCGGTTAAACATATATGTATCCTACTATCTTCGGTTAGAACTAGGTGTAGCCTTCATCATAGCGGCTAGAACTAGTTACAGCCGCACAACCGGTGGTTAAACTTAGGTGTATCCTATTTACCATCGGCTAGAACTAGGTTTTTAGAGCTGTTAAGTATTACGGTTTTGTTTTAAGATTCTTATCTTTATTTACCCAATTGATTCTATTATATTAAAAAAATAAAAGACGGGAATGTTTAATTGACATTTATAATTATATAATTGCGGGCAAGTGCGAGTCGGACTCGCGCACTGAGAATTCCGTACAAACTTACCTATTTAAATAGTTCTATTCGCGAAATGAGCTTCGAAGATTTTTCTGAATGTTTTTTTTTGTGCATTTTGGAGAGTGCGCGCGAGAATTGCATGACTTGATTCCGTCATCTCATTTTTACCATCGGACACCCCGACGTATGGCGAGTATCCACTCTTACGTTGTTGAATCCTCTACGGTCCGTACTAAGCGTTTCGCTTCGTCTCTTCGATGTGCGCGGTATAAACCGCGCACATCGAAGGACTGGAAAAATTGGCCTGCTCCGGTCTTCCCATCCGATTATAATTAGGGTGTCTTCAAGGCTAGAGTGAATAAGCTCTAGTGCGCCTCACCATTAACGATTGCATCACTGTTTACCATCAGGGTGCACTAGTTTATGTCAAAATATTAAAAAAATAACAGTGTCAAAATAACCGTATTTTGCTATATTAATGGCCCTCTTTTTTCTTCGTTAACCCAGAAGTTTGATTTTTTCAGTTTCCAGGGACCTGAGTATATATATGGTTTTAATATCAACTCTATACCTAAACGCGTTCCCAAGATATAGGGTCTTGACAGACAGACAGACAGACGGACAACAAAGTGATATGAATTCCGTTTTTTTTCCTTTTGAGGTATGGGACCCTTAAAAAAATACAACAATCTTTTCATGTTATAGTATATTGCAAGAATGTCTATCACTTATATGAACAAGATAAACTTGAATGACACATCGTACTGTAGCGTGCATTTAGCTTTTACCACAGACGGACACCACATAAAAATACGAGGGTGGTCTGAAAAGTTTTAGACTTCAATGTGAAGATAGCAGTACTCGGCAATAGTGAATTTAGTTGTGCATCTTTTGACTTACTTACCAAAGTTACAGCTATTTTGAACGTGCAATTACACTTTTTTACATTTGACATTCATTTCATTGAGTCAATGTGAGATGCAGAAAAAGAAAATCCTTTTTCACTAAGACAACGCGCCCTCTCACACCTCAGCGGTTGCCATGCCGAAAATCTACTAATTACGGTTTGAACTGCTTGATCATCCTCCTTACTCACCAGATCTAGCCCCGAGTAACTTTTTTTTTGTTTCTTCATCTAATAATTGCTCTCGGAGGAACGTCGTCTAATGCGTAGGCAAACTTCGTGAACAATTATTTTGCAGAGAAAAATGTCAAATACTATTTGAACGGATTAGATGGCGTTATCTACTACTATTTGAACGGGTTAGAGACATGGGTCTATCGCTGGGAGAAGTGTGTAAAGTTACTAGGAGACAATGTAAAAAAATAATTTTAAGAAAAGATATATTGTATCTTTGTTAAGTCAGAAACTTTTCAGACCACCTATGTATATTTTAAATATAAACCTTGTTTTGACTGACTTGTCTGGGGTAAAATGTCTAGTCTACGAGTGTAATACGAAATCGAATCAATTGGGAAACGCAAGATGGGAATCTCAAATAAAACTAAAATGTTTACTGCATTGAAAACCTAGTTCTAGCCGATGATAAATAGGATACACCTAAGTTTATCCACCGGTGTGCGGCTGTAACTAGTTCTAGCTGCTATGATGAAGGCTACACCTAGTTCTAATCGAAGATAAGTAGGATACAAATACATATGTTTAACCGCACGTGGCCGGCTGCACCTAGTTGTAGCCGCACTTCGGGTATTAGCCGTAACATATATAAAAATCCGGTAAGAGTTTTTAAATGTATATCTGAAAATTTAAAATAATGTCCTGTGACTAAACTATGAATTTATCGAATAATTTTTGGTGGGCAGACTGGGAACACAGTTTTTGAAAATGTACCAAGCTGTAATACCCGGCCGAATTGACTAGACGGCACCTAGCTCGGTAAGACGGGAAAGGGTGCCAGTAGACTACTTAATTCACACACGCTATACATGTTTTCTCACAGTTAAAATCAAGTACCTATATGAAAGTCACACACGGTGAAATCTGGCGGAAGACACACAAACCATGAACTCACCCACAGTCTGCTGAACGACGAGCGATAATCCACAAACGTAGGGTTTCGGTTCGGACGAAGGTGAAAGAAAGAAAGAAAACTATTTTATTTGGTGCACATACAAACAACATGTTCAAACTTAGAAAATAAAAAAACTAACATCATGTGTCTCACGCTAGCGCCAAAGAGGTCCAGTTTAGCGAAAATGCCAGACAACTACCAAGGTGCTGCAGATTTAATGCCGAAACTAGATTTTTTGGCCAAAACTGAAACCGAAAACCGAATTTTCGGTGGCTCACTAAAAATTATCTTCCTTGGATTAGGAGGATGCATGGAAAAAATAGTCTATCCGTGTGACAAAATTCATCCTAATCCGTTCAGCCATTGATTGAGTTACATCCTAACATTACACACACAGACACATAACATTAGGGAGATAAGGCTAAAAAAATCCTAATAACAACTAACCTCACATTATCACAATAATATGTACCTATCTGTCGTGTGATAGCTGATAAGACGAGTTTTTACGTTACCGTTACGTCATAATACGTGTCGCTGTTCACGCGCGTAGTGTGCACGTTTCGCGCGCGCAGAGCGCCCAAACGAATTCTGTTTATTCTTTCATTGCGTGTTACATTGCATGTTACGTTACTGTAGTCTGTACTCGGCTTTATGATTCATTCGGGATCGGAACCATTTGCGGTCAAATGCGACTCGCACTTGTTTTCTTTGAATTTACCCTAAAGACCTGCGCAGGCGTCGGATTTTTGTCCGCGCACTTTTTTGTCTGCTAAAACAGATCGCTTACAATTTTATTGAGTAACGCAAACGAGGGATTAAAAGTACCGCGTACAAAAAGTCCCCCGAATAACCGAGGACATGCAGCAGCAGCACCGGACAAAAGTACAGTTGTCGGTACGGATTTTGAGCGCTCGGCGAAAGAGTGGGGATCGCTTGCGCATCGTACACTTATGGCAAAGAAAATGTACACCTATTTTATTTTTTCTTTACCCGCTATCTTCTTAATTCTGGTTGATGGTACAATTAAAAAAAAAAACATAAATAGTTTAAATCAAAGTCGCTGTTTCTCTGTCTGTTTTTCCGTTTACTTATTAAACATGCAACAGATTTTCATACGGTTTTCATTATCTTTTAGAAATTTTCTTCCGGAAGGTATGCATATTGTAGCAAAGACAAAAATTTCAAAGATTTGTAACACCCCTACGAAGAAATTCCTAACATTTTACCTACTTTTGAAAGGAACTTTCTTTGTGTGCATGTTATGCATTCTCGGCTAAACCATTTTTGGTGACATAATAACCACTAATAAAATAACCAATAATAATAATAAAATCGATGGATTAAAAATCACGAGTCAATTTATTGGCACGGAAGTGTACTCGTTGTCGTTAGATACATGCAGCAGCGCAGGGAACTAATCACGAGTGACGTCTATGATGCAATGCGCGGCGAGCCAATCACTGAAACTCCCCGCCTCCGCATCTCACTTCATACCACCAAAGAGACCTGATATTTTACTTCTGCGCAATTAACAGTCAGCGCTCAAGATCCGTGCCGATACCTGTACGGGGGGGTTCCCGAAAAATATAGAACTCGTGTGACTAGGTGTAACAAAGCACATGGCGTAATTTAGTCCGCGTTGTGCGCTCGAGAGTGACGTACGTATGCACGACGATAAACACGCAATCCGTGTGCGTTCAGTTCGCGGTAAATCCGCGGCGGAGTTTTTATTCGCGGAGCGTACTATTTTCTCCGCCGCGGAGAAAAGTCCGTCGTCTGCGCAGGCCTTTATTCGGACTATTACAAACATTTTAAAACAAAAATTAACCAAATCAGCCACCAGTCTCAACTGATACACATAATAACGAACAGCAAATTATTTTATTCATATTGATTAGTTAGCCAATATTTATTAGTCTTGTAAACTATCTGAATAAATAATACAAATATATGTATATTTACATCTTTATTTATTTATTACAGCTTGGAGGACTTGCAGCTTAAACAAACTAAAAATAAATATTTATAAAATAAAACTTTATTTAAAGTTTTATTTGGGTTGACGTAAATCGATGAAAGCCTAAATAGAGCGTATATTGTGCAGGGCCGGTCGCGGAGGCTAGGCACGCACGCACAGCGCTGCAGCGAGCGGACAGCGCGGGCGAGCAGCGCGGCAGCAGAGCGAGGCAGTGCGCGGGAGACAGCACCGGCGGCAAGACGGACAGCGCGCGGCAGCCGGGGCCCGCGCCGCGCGCCTCGGGGCGGACGCCCGTCCCCCCGCCGAGGCGCCGCTGGGTCCCGCCCTCCACCCTGCGCCACCACGAGGTGCCCGACGGAGATGCCAAGCACGACATCATATTCCGCAAGGTAACGCCGCCCACCCGGCCGTGTCAGCTGCCCCCGAACCGCGCCTCTCGCCCGCAGCCCTCTCACCCGCCATCCTCTGTCCGCAGGTTCGAGGTATCCTGAACAAGCTCACGCCGGAGAAGTTCCAGAAACTGAGCGATGATCTGCTCGGTTTGGAGCTCGACTCCGACAAGGTGCTTAAGGGAGTGATCCTTCTCATTTTCGAGAAGGCCCTCGATGAGCCTAAGTACTCGTCGATGTATGCACAGCTGTGCAAAAGGCTGAGCGAGGAGGCGCCTAACTTTGAGCCGCCCGGGCAGCCCTGCACATTCAAGCTGTTGCTACTGAACAAATGCCGCACCGAGTTCGAGAACCGTGCCCAGGTACCGCTCGTCACTCATGTCTTTAGCTAGTACACTCTCTATAAGTATAACGGTTTTTAGAAATTCTACTTGTTTCTGTCAGGCATTCGCCGCGTTCGAGGACAAGGCGTTGCTGCCTGAAGAGGAGGAAAAAAGACATCTTGCAAAATGCAAGATGCTCGGCAATATCAAGTTTATCGGAGAACTCGGCAAACTGGAGATCCTGGCCGAGTCCATCCTGCATCGATGCATTCAGAACCTGCTGGCGCGGCGCGCGGCCGCCGAGCACCACGAGGACCTGGAGTGCCTGGCGCAGCTGGTGCGCACTTGCGGCCGCGTGCTGGACTCGGAGCGCGGCCGCGGCCTCATGGACCAGTACTTCGCGCGCATCGAGACGCTGTCGGCGTCGCGCGAGCTGGCGCCGCGCATCCGCTTCATGCTGCGCGACACGGTGGAGCTGCGGCGCGGCGGCTGGGTGCCGCGCGCCGCCGTCACGGCCGAGGGGCCCGTGCCCATCCACCAGCTGCGCCACGACGACGAGCACGTGCCGCGCCGCGACCGCGAGCGCGAGCGCGACCGCGAGCGTGACCGCGACTCGCTGTTCCGCGGCGGGCTGCGCTCGCGGCCGCTGGACGACGTGCTGGCGGGCCTGAGCCTGCAGCCCGCCGCGGCGCTGGTGCCGCCGCCCGACAAGCTGTTCGGCAACGGCTTCGGCGCGCCGCGCGACGCCTTCCGCCAGCGCTCGGCGCCGGGCTACTACCCGCGCCAGGGCAACAACATGCACTACAACAAGCACTCGCAGACCAACCAGCAGGGCAACGGCTCCAAGGTAAGCACGCCACGCACTCTACCTTGCATTACCTGCTGATACTTCGACCCTTGGAATTATTTGAAATCGGTAATGCGAAACCGTAATGATGTATAGGCGACCAAACAAACACCTTAATTATGTACTTTTCTATATTGTTACGAATGACCCGTGTGTGTATGAAAAATCTGACAAATGTGTTACTTTTATCAGGTTCGACTTGAATTTATAGAATTACCTCGATTGGAAACTATTCTTTTTGTGATTCATTACGAATATTTATTTTAGTATTGCTCAAGATTCTTAACATTGCTCAAAATTAAAAAAATATTGCTAAATCGCAACGAGAACAATATTTATTTTATCTTGTCTGTGTAAGTTGTTTTATCAGCGCACTCTGTGTTTTATTTATGAATTGTAAAAAAATATAAAGTTGATAATAAAGATTACTATATAATAGACAAAAAATAAATAACAATGTACTCTATGTATCTATTTCTCATGTGTTCGCGGAATTTTCGCTAGAAGCTACGTAGTGTGAAAGCAGTGCAGCCATAAGTCGCAGAGAGTAGATGATGATTTGTCAAATTGTTGCAAGTGCAATAAAGCTGTTTATTAATGACGATTTGAATTAGGATGTTACATCTGCCTACTCTTGGGACACATTGTTCGTGAGTTTGGTTCTAACGTCGGCGTCGAAATAATAAAAAATGTTTTCGGAAGCATTGGTCATTGTCTTTTTTTTTTTCATTAAAAATTGTCGTGTCTATACCAGTGTGATGATCTTGGACACACAATCCAGTTGGGTAGATCTAATTTCAAGAAAGAGGTCAGCCGTCGAATCCGACTCGGCTGGGCAGCGTTCGGGAAGCTGCGCGGTGTCTTCTCGTCCAACATACCAGTGTCTCAAGACGAAAGTCCAGTGCGTGTTGCCAGTGATGACATATGGTTCCGAACCGTGGTCGCTCACAATGGGCCTCATCAGAAGGCTTAAAGTCACTGAAAGGGCAATGGAAATGGCTATGCTCGGAGTTTCTTTGCGTGATCGAATCACAAATGAAGATATCCGCAGGAGAACCAAGGTTGCCGACATAGCACGAAGAATCGCCAGACTTAAGTGGCAATGAGCAGGGCACATTGCTCGAGGAACAGATGGCCGTTGAGGCCGAAAAGGTCTGGAGTGGCGGTGACCGCGTGCCGAAAGACGCAATGTCGGAAGGCCTATTATAAAGTGGACTGATGATCTGGTAAGGGTTGCGGGCATCTGATAACAGGCACCGACATACAGACGGACGGATAACAAAGTGATCCTATAAGGGTTCCGTTTTTTCCTTTTGACGTACCTACCTACCCTAAAAAAGTAAACATTTCTTTCCAAACTTTGGATAGTATATTTTAAGTTGTAATTATACGATAAAAGTAATGCGATCTATAAATTGATGAATTATGTAAATAAAGTAAGTTATGTGTCAGGACGGGTCGTCGCGCTCTAACAAGGCGCGCGTGTACACGGCCGGCGCGCTGCAGGACGTGCAGATGCGACCCGCCGCCAACTCGCTCATGTTCACTGCCAACAAGCTCTCCAAGCCGCAGCCGCAGCTGCCGCTGGCGCCCGTGCAGCAGAGTGAGTACCGCAGCGCCCTCCAGCGCCCTACCTCACCCGCCCGTGTGCGCCCTACCTCACCCGCCCCTCTGCCCGCAGACGTGCTGACGCCTTCGTTCGCCAGTGCGCCGCCGCTGCTGAAGGAGCCCGCCATCACTATCAAACCTGCCCCCGACAAGAAGGACAAGCCGAAGAAGGATAAGGTAAGCGATCTCAGGCCGCTCCCTCGCGCCGCTCCCCCGACTGGCCCCGCTGACCGTCCCCGTGCGCAGGGCCCCAACAAGGAGGAGGCGTGCCGCCTGGCCGTGGAGGCGGCGGACGCGGCGGCGGCGGCGGGCGCGGGCGCCGAGCCCAGCGCGGCGCTGCGGCGCCTGCGCGAGCTGGCGCCGCCCGACAAGGTGCTGCGGCGCGCCACGGCCGCCGTGCTGGAGCACGCGCTGCACGGGCCGCGCGGCGACGCGGCGCAGCTGGGCGCCTGCGTGCGCGTCGTGCGCGCCATCAAGCGCTCGCCCGCCGGCGACGCCCTGCGCGCGCTCGTGCACGCCGCGCACCCGCACGCGCGCCTGCCGCGCCTGCTGGCGGCCGCCGTGGAGCACAAGCTGGTGGCGCTGGCCGACGTGGGCGCCTGGTGCGACGCGGGCGCGCACCACCCGCTGCTGCTCGAGGTGCTGCAGGCGCTGGCCGAGGCGCTGGGCGTGGAGCGCCTGCAGCAGCTGTGCGACGAGGGCAAGCTCAACGTGTGCGCGCACGTGCTGCCCGAGGGCGAGGCCACGGCGCCCGCCGCGCTGGAGGCGCTGGAGGCGCGCGGGCTGGCGGCGCTGGTGCCGCAGCTGCGCGTGCAGGCGCAGCTGCAGCGGCAGCTCGCTGCCGAGCCCGCGCCGCACGCGCTCTACCGCTGGATCAAGGTCGCTTATTTGTTCCATATTATTAATAGTCATCTTAAATGTTAACGTTGTGTGGTGTTATATTTGAATTTCCGTCTAAACTTCAAACTTGGTTAAAGTCACATAATACTAAATTAGTGCCTAAATTTAATAAAAATAACTAACGTTAACTACGTTTAGTGGTTGACAGTCTACGTTGAAAATAGTTTTTTACAGAACAAAAAATAATAGTTAACAAACATAATAGCGTAGTCAGTGTAGGACATGTCATAACAATCGCTGTACGCTATGGAAGTTCTGGCAAATAATGTGGGAGCGGTGGGTTGCAGGCGAACGTGGAGCCGGCGGTGCGGCAGAACAGCGCCTTCGTGTCGACGCTGGTGGCGCTGGTGGCCGAGCACGTCACGGCCGCCGCCGCCTCGGGCGCCGCCGCGCCCGACAAGGCGGCGCTGGAGCACGAGAAGCAGCTGCTGGAGGCCTACGCGCCGCTGCTCACGGCGCTGCTGGAGGGGCAGCCCGAGCTGCAGCTGGCAGCCGTGTACGCCGTGCAGGTGCACGCGCACCAGCACCGCTACCCCAAGGGTGAGCCGCCTACACTTGACTCATGTTTTGTAGAACTGCATCAGTTAATGAAATTGCTAAAAATCCAGGTTTGGACTCGTAACAAACTACAGTTTGTACCTTTATGCATTTGATTGTAAAGGGCATACCTCACAAAAAAAAGAACGATTCAAAACACTACACAGTTGGGACATACTTGCTAGTAGGCTTAAAATGCGATTCAATAATAATAAGAATATTAATGTCAATGACCTCTATCTGTCACTGTGTTTTTTTACCTTGTTTAGCCGACTCTTAGTTAAATCTAATTAAAACCATTATTATTTCATATTATTTAGCTTTCTTATTTTCATTGCCGGCAACACTTTTCGCCACTACTCGGACACTTCACACATTGATGCAGAGATGAGCGAAATTGAAAAACGAGAGTGATTAAACTTTTTCGTTCATAATTCATAAATAAATGTAACATACAACTAAATCGATCCTATTCTTATTTGAATCAAATAGTCACTGTCTATTACTTTTTCTTTTTACTTGTATTTGCCACACTGTGGACCTCAACTATTGCAACAGCAGGAAAATAGGATTATCCATTCCATACGTTCACGAGTAGATGCTAATTGCATTTACATATTTTGTAAAAATCAACAGAACAACCTATACCATGATTTTTAATTAGATGGACTATAATGACAGCTATAACAATGGTCTAATGAGTGCGGGGCATTGTTTATCGACAGGTTGTCATTGGCCACTGCTGTCACTTCAGCTAATTAAAAAGCATGGCATAGTTTTGTTGGACGGGGTCGTCTGTAGCTACTCTTGCGTTCTGAGGGTGTTTTCCTGTAGCTACAATGGTTAAGGTCGTTGTCCTCACTGGTGTGTCGGCGCAGGCATGCTGCTGCGCTGGTTCATGTACCTGTACAACCTGGAGGTGTGCGAGGAGGACGCCTTCCTGCGCTGGCGCGAGGACGTCACGGACGCCTACCCCGGCAAGGGCGAGGCGCTGTTCCAGGTACACCCGCACTCTGCACACAACTCACTACATCATAACATTTAATACATTAACAAGGAATATCGATCCGAACTAGCCAGACGATTTGTAGTCGGCCTTATTCACTATGTTGCCAATTCAGAGAAAACTCGAGTTCAAGGCAGCGTCGAGTTTAGCCATGTCACTATTTTTAAAATATCTACCATTTTAAAAAACAAAAGAATTGTAAAGATAAACTTTTATTTAAAAAAAAAAACATTGAAATGGTTAATTTAAGTGTCCACTTAGACATTTACACATGACTCCTCCAACCATAACAAAAATTAATCAGTTTACTATTTTAAAATGAAGGTATTATTCCATAATAACACCTTCATTTTCGGGTACACGGGTACATTTTCAATGTCGAACATTAAAATACATATGGGTAAAATGTCAAAATTTATAACACATTTAAATATGGAATGATCATATAACCAATAATTAAAATAACGTAAGTTAAAACAAGTTAACGTAATGTCAAATGGTTAGGTAACCTACGTGCCTATATCTAAAATCTAATTATCTACAAAGTGACAGCGAAATACCTAAATAACAAAAGTGCAGAGTATTGAATGTCCTCTCTATCAAATCAATATCGAATATTTATTATGTATGTCACAGAGTAACTTGATTATTCGGATAAAATCTGCGAGCAACTTGGACTTAGCGTTCGCCGGCCGCTGCCGCGACTCAATCGCGTTTGGTCACAATGTTCAAAATGATGAGTCATACATTCTGCCTCCAACTAGATAATTAGACAATTGTGAAAACATTTCTGCAAGACATTGTAAGTATGATTCGCCATTTTGAACTAGGTGAAATAGGTTAGGTTAGAACTGTGACCAAAGGCGCGCGAGCCGAGCGAGCGGAGCCGCGGGAGCGCGAGAGAGGCTTTAACGAGTAGGTATTTTTAACGTAAACATCATGAACTTGGGTGTATTAAATGTTGACATTTTGAACTTAGATACAATGACTATAGATATTTTTATCACCCGGCATTTTAATGTTAGACATTTTAAGCATAGGTATAAAAATTTTTGATATTATGAGACAATCGGTATTTAAAGGACAATGCAAACTATTGGCATGATTTACTTTTTTGTTTTCGCCAGAATTTAAACCTAGGTTATATGTTAGAGGCCAATACGAGGAATCAAAAAGAACCAGGTCTTCAAACCGTAACTGAACAAAGATACGTATATAATAGAAGCATTGCTAGTATATTTTAGTTATATTATAATGAAATGGAAATACATAAACGAATCGGCGTCTCAATAAACGGATCTCGTGAGTCTTTCAAACGCGATCTCCGTCACTTTAATACCGGAAAAATTTAAGACGCGATTGAGCAAAATAAGGGCTCAAAGGTGTTTGCAAGAAATATGTCTCTCTATATTGGGCAGAGCCAGCTCACGAAACTGAAGACCGAAGATGGCAGAGTCATATCCGACAAATCGGAGCTTCTGGAAGCGATCGAGGCTATTTATGGTCAGTTTTACACATCAATCACAAAAGTCACTGCGAATCTAGCAAACGACCCATGAGCTAGATTGACTCGACACTATACCGAAGATATCGCGGACGGCAGCCTGTAGGAGATTAGGATGGGTCTGAAGCAGCTTAATAACAACAAGGCACCGGGTGATGACGGAATTGCAGCCGAACTCCTGAAGGCGGGTGGGAAACCGATCCTTAAGACCCTTCAGAGGCTGTTTGATTCCGTCATATTTGAGGGAAAACACCACAGGCATGGAGCAGAGGTGTGGTGGTACTCTTCTTGAAGAAGGGCGACAAGACCTTGCTCAAGAATTATAGGCCGATCTCACTTCTGAGCCATGTCTACAAGCTGTTTTCCAGAGTCATCACGAACCGTCTCGCGCGCTGGTACGATGACTTCCAGCCTCCCGAACAAGCCGGATTCAGAAAAGGTTTCAGCACGAAAAACCAAATACATACGCTACGGCAGGTTATACAGAAGACAGAGGAGTATAATCTGCCTCTCTTGCCTAACGTTTATGGACTACGAGAAAGCAAGACTTGGGCTGTGCTGTAGTCTCACCAACAGTGCCAGATTGACTATCGGTACATCGAGGTGGTGAAGTGTTTGTACCAAAACGCCACCATGTCAGTCAGACTGCAGGACCAGACCTCGAAACCTATCCTCCTGCAGCGGGGAGTAAGGCAGGAAGACGTCATTTCTCCGAAACTGTTCACAGTCGCAATGGAGGATTTTTTCAAGGTTCCGGACTGAAGTGGATTAGGCATTAATGTCAATGGCGAGTACATAACTCATCTCCGTTTTCCCGACAACATAGTAGTCATGGCTGAGACTACGAAAGACCTCAGCATAATGCCCAGTGACCTCAGTAGAGCTTCCGAAAGAGTGGGTCATAAAATGAACATGGACAAAACTAAAGTCATGATAAACAACCATGTAGCACCCACTCTTACCAAGATTGGAGACTCTATACTCGTAGTTGTGGACGATTACGTCTACCTTGGACACACAGTCCAGTTGGGTAGATCAAATTGCGAGAAAGAGGTCAACCGTCGAATCCGACTCGGCTGGGTTGCGTTCGGGAAGCTGCGCTTTATCTTCTCGTCCAATATACCGCAGTGATTCTAAATGAAAGTCCAGACCAGTGTGTGTTGCCAATGATGACATATGGTTCCAAAACGTGGTCGCTCACAATGGGCTACATCGGAAGGCTTAAAGTCACCCAAAGGGCAATGGAAAGGACTATGCTCGGAGTTTCCTTGCGTTATCGATTCAGAAATAAAGATATCCGCAGGAGAACCAAGTTTGCTGACATATCACGAAGAATCGCTAAACTTAATTGGCAATGGGCAGAGTACATTGCTCGCAGAAAAGATGGCCGTTGGGGCCGAAAGGTTCTGGAGTGGTGGAGACCGCGTACCGGAAGACTCAGTGTCGGAAGGCCTCCTACAAGGTGGATTGATGACCTGGTAAGGGTTGCGGGCATCCGAATGATGCGAGACGCACGGGACCGTTCATTGTGGCGGCACTTAGGGGAGGCTTATGTCCAACAGTGGATGTCTATCGGCTGAAATGATGATGATGAAATGGAAATATAATAGGTAATATTTTGACACTAGCATTTTTTCATCACTATAATTAGAAAAAAAATATAAGTGATGAACGAATCGAAAAGATACGCGTTAGTGTTATTATAGTGATTGACACTATTTAATGCTTACTCACTATGAAAACCGAAACTAAAACTATATTTAACAACTAGCTTTTGCCCGCGACTTCGTCCGCGTAGAAGTCGAAAATGGTTTTGTTAGGTTTTTTGAGATACGAAAATATATGATGAATAATATTATTTATTATCTTCGTCGTGTGTGATAGTCCATTGAATTGTATGGCGAGCGATATTTTATCTTAACATAAAATATTATAGTATCTTAGCCATGTGCAGCGCCCCTTAGTGAACTTAGTTGAACATTTATTATAAGTATAGACGGGAAACTTAAAATATCAGACATACAGTATTTTTATTTAAAAACAAACTATAGCAATACACTAAATTGTCTCCTAACTTCGTTTGGTTACGACTGGTAGACATAATTCTTTTTGCTATTTATTTATCATACAGTCCTTTAAGATATGGCCTAGGTTTCACTTTTGGCGAAACGAAAAAAATTTATATGCCAGCTATGTAATGTATGGGAAAAGTTTCATTCCCTTTTTCGACGTTTACAACACGTTACGAACGTTAACATTTAACCCCGAGGTGGAGGAGGAGGAAGAGGTATTTTTAATGTTCGACATTCAAATATGTACCTCTGATACTGAGCTGCATTGCTATTTAAAAACATTTTCAAACAACTTTAAATTCGAAACTTTGTGACTGCAAGCCTATTTTTGTTAGTAAACTATTCTTGCTGTTTACTTAATAATAAAAAGATGTTTAAACAATTCAATATAAGAAGATAAATATCTGTAGCGGTAAAGAGATAACCAGTTATATACTGTCGGCGCCCGTTCACGAACGTGAAGCTTGGAATTGGTCAACCATTTTGAAGGAACATGATGGCATGGTTGTCACTGTGGTTGGCTGAGTATCGCGGGTTCGGTTCCCGCACGGAACATATATTTGTGTGGCCTACAGGTAGTTGCTCCGGGTCTGGGTGTCTCGTGTATGTGAGTTTACAAGTTGGTGGACGCACCCACGATACTGGAGTTACTCCTAGTGTGGTGACGATTTTTAAAAAGATAAGAAAGGTAGGAAGGAACTTCTTGTTACTGGTCGATTGATCTCATGTCCAACTCGATAACTGTGTCGTTGGGAAGGGAACTGAATGATCCACTACCTGCGCCACTTCCAGCGCTCGTCATCTCTCAAACGCCACGTTCACTCGTGGCCAAGTAGCTCTGTGGCGTGACAACATTAGCGTGACTCGCTTGTGCCCGCAGGTGAACACGTGGCTGACGTGGCTGCAGCAGCAGGAGTCGGAGGACGAGGAGACGGAGGACTAGTGGCGCCGCCCGTCGCCGCCCGCGCAAGCCGGTTCAAGAGCCGCACCGCTTTTATTTCGCGCTCATCTCATTATATAAATATAATTAAGCCAAATAGTTGAAATACCTACGTTTGTTACCTTTAACGCTAGACACGCCGCGCGCCACTGCCGTCGTCGGCGACTCCAGTGTTAAATTGGACAATTTTTAGGTTACTACGTAAACGAATATTAGTATCTCGAGATAATTTTTTGTAGGCCTTTTACTCGATTTTGATACTTTTTACAAATGTATACAATGTATAGTGTTCGTTTGGACGTATGATTGCACCCCGATCTGCCCCTCCCTGCAGTGAGCGTGTTTTAGTTGAAATTGTAAAAAAATATATATATATGAAAAACTTAAATCAATTTTTATTATTAATATCATGATGATCATTTATTTTCAATGCTAAATGGACTTAGTGATAACTGTAAGAATGCTTAAATTTCATTGTATTATCAAATTTTAGAATTTTGTAACTAGATAAATAAAAACAAAAAAAAACTGCCCTAAGGCATGAGATGTATGTTGAGTGAGTTGTAATAAAGTTGTGAAGTGATGATGCGAGTGCAACATTACATAAGTAACATTGGTCAATATGTATTCAGGATGAAAAATAAACTTCAGTGTAATTTATTACAAAAACAGTTGCGACTTTCATTTTTCTGACTTGACCAAATCTCACGAGATTATAAACTCTTCCAGCTTAGTCCACAATACTGTAATCTATCGCATTTGGATGGGAAAGTATCGTTAATTACCATTTGTTAGCACCGACTGAAACTACGACGACTGCGACGTAATTATGACACAAATATATTCCCACAATTTCTCTATGGTATACTATAATAATACGTATTTTACGTAATTTAAGAACTTAAAGTCTGGTAACCCTCTGGACCGGGCCCAAGTCGTCGACGGCGCGTACTCAAGGAGATGTCAGCAACCGTAAGGGCCTAGCAGGGTCGAAGCCTACTGGGGCCATGGGTGATGCGAAAGAGATCTCCGGGGCCCTGGAAAAATCCCAAAGAAGGAACAGGAGTGGGTTTTTAGTTATATAAAAGTCCAAACCCTTGGAATTAGAACACAGAAGACATAACACAGAGCTTCCTTTTATCAGGTATGTATACAACGAATAAGATAGGATATCCTAAAATTCAATTCAAAGGGTATAAAACGGGAGACCAAAGTTTGTATGGAAGACAAGTTGTAGGGAAGAGGTAAGTTCATGCAGGCGAAGCCGCTGACAGAAGCTAAACCGTGTGTTCATAAATTGATGCTTCTGGTGTTAAAACGTAACAAAGTGGGCTAGATACAGCTAACTGGTACCAAAGTGGGCTAGATACAGCTAACTGGTACCAAAAGGCTGAGACGAAAGAACCTAAGCACAGAAGACGTAGGTAGACTACTATAAACCACGATCATACATGTTAGGTATTTTTAATTATTGGTAGGCTCGCGCTTGACAACTTTCTCACCTTATGGTGAAGCAAGCGTATTCATCGATCACATCATTAGGCGATGTTGCTCGATGAACTCGCTTGCTGCGTTACAACACCCAATCGAGATTGTTGCTATCAGGAAACAGACTCCGGCAGGGAACTCCACTCCTATACGCACAATGGATGTGTTCGTCAGTTCGCTCGTGTCTGGCTATGGGGCTAATTATAGGTATGTACCTATAATTATAAGAAATAAAGTTTAGGGTTTCAAAAAAAAATTGAATTTAACAAAAGTAAGCGTAAAAGACGAGAGCAGGAAAACAGGAAAAAAACGACACACAAACTCATAATTCTCACGGACAGAAGGATACTGATTTCACAACAAACAAACACGATAATATTCTTATTCTTTATTTTACACACCATTTTATATAATCAATAAAAATAGGACAGTTGATGTACATAGGCGAGCTTAGCCCACAACTAGGTTTTCTTACAGCAAACCATATAAGTTAGAAATAAATTTTAAATATTTTGAGGAACTTTAAATGTACAACAATTAAACACAAATTAAATCTAACTTAAAACTAAAAATATACTAAACAGATATGTGTACAGCACACTACATAAACATTACATATACAATAAATAAATACCTATAAACATAAATATATTGTTGATAAAAAAATGTTCCCTAATTCTTCCCCTAAAAACCTCAAATGAAGGGCTAGCTCTTTTGGGGATAGTAGTAAGAACCGTGTGACTCCAAAACTGAATGTGTATATTTTTTAGCATGCATCTCCTTATAAACTAAGTTACAACGTTACGGACTAAGAACTTAACCAATAGTAACTTAATATCTACAAAACTCTTAACCAATAATGCTGTACAGAATGTCCCGCTTCTTCTTCTTTTCGTGTCGATGTACTCTAACAAAATTTTTTCTGACCAGTATTTGGCAACCTCTACGGCTCTGTTATTGGCCTCGTATAGATCCTGAAAACTGCAGGTGGTTGTGCAGGATGGACAGCATAGCAAATGGCGCATGTCCTGTGCAGCGGCTCCACACTGGCACTGTGTTAGAGATGGGTCGAGGAAGCCCCATTTGGCCAAATTGTTTTTACAACGGCCAACCTGGGTCCGCAGTCGGTTAAGAGATTTCCAGATTGGCCACTGCAATTCGTATCCAGGGGGGAGATGTTCTGACGGGGTGATGAAATGTGTAGGAGTTGGATGCTTCTGCTTCCATAGCGCGCTTCTCTCGTCCTCTGCACTGTCTTTTGAAGATGTGAATGTCCCGCTAAAACTAATTAACCACTAAAATCACTTTTCACTTGGTTCGTATGCGTTACGCTATTGTCAAATCACTGTACATTGTGCTGTTACTTTCTCTTGCACCCAAAACTGTTGTCCAATCTCGGCGCCGGACACTGGTTCTGTATACGCCCACAAGCGAGGAGCGTGGGAATGCTTTTAGCAGGTAGCAAAGTCGCACGTGGCGCACAGCACGAACGGTGAAAGACCCACTGTAGCGAAGAGTGGAGAAAACGAAGGAGAAAAGAGGATGATGAGCGACAAGGTTTTCCTCTCGGAACAAGATACTCAAAGCGTTTCCGAAGATACAAGGGGGAGTTGCTATAATAGATAACATTCAAAAAGGAGGTGGAGCATCTACTTGTAACTACGGGGTGAGAATAAACATACATAATGCAAAATATACAATTAGTGATGTTAAGTAGTAATCATGGAAAAAAATATCGTTGAAATTCAAAGTTGCAATTGTTCTATCTCAAAATTGTTTTTTTTTTTTTTCAAAAACATAATATTTACGACTGTGAAAAAAAAAAAACTATAATTTTTTTGTTAAGAGAAGTTTAACAGGAAAGTAACTCTATATGAGCGAAGTTTGATCTAAATTTATAATCATAAATTGGAATATCAAAGTTAGTTCGATTTTGTAGACACGATCCAGAGACTATTCATAGTTCTAGTAAACAGTAGCAGTTAACTTTTAATATAATAAAATCTGTGTACTTCAAAACTATATTCTTTTATAGAAATCTAACAAACCACGAATATTATTTATGGACTGATTTTTTTTAAATTTGTATAAAATTTTTATTTAGTTAATATCAAATTATTGACTAACTTCATTTATATGTAGCACGCTTGGAAGGAAATGCTCTTTAGTGGCCAGTTAATCGTAACTTAAGATGCTGGTTAATCTAAACTACTACTATAAGGAGATCACCTTCTTGAATTTAGGAAAACAAGTAAAACTTCAGGGTTTTAACAATTTACTGACCAGTTAAATGCAAATATTTATTTAAAATTAATTTGTCAAAATCATCCGCAACGTCAATGTTGGAACCCCATTCTAAGAGCCGTCGAATCTTCTTCTTATCTTGGAAGCAATTGGATTTAAAGTGAGAAGAGCGTTTTGTACTGTTTTTTTGTAGGAAACCAGTTTGGACCCCTTCCTGTCTCATTCATTCACTTTTATTTTATTTTTTGATCCTTCGGATAGCTAAGAATCTAAAATAAAAGACAGATGATATGATTGGTAGTTATGAAATGAATGATGCAGGATTATCATAAGAGAATATATATAAACCAATAGTTTCCAGCAACATTTAAACGTTTTATCAGTTATTTAATGCCCGGTACCTGAAGTTTCCAAATGGGTGTTTCAATAATACTTATTAGTTTACAAGATTTTTGTTAGAAACATAAGTTTATTATTTTAAGCCAATTGTCATTGGGAAAAATATTATAAAAAACCCAGGACGTCGAATATTTGGAATATTTACTAAGATAAAATACCTACTTACATGAAATAATGTAGAGGAAGAACAAACAAAAAGAATAATTTTAGCTCTTTTTTTTTAATATTATTTTTCCTCAAAGAAATTAATCCCAACCATATGAAAATCCGTTTAGTGGTTTTTGAGTTTATCGCGAATAGACAGAAATACAGACGCGTAGGGGAACTGTTCTATAATAATATATCTGTAAGAATCATTCATAAATATTATCTTTTATATTGTACTAGGTAGGATCGTGCAAAATATCGATAATCACAAACATCTCTAACAAACAAAAGCCGGCAGCGGCCATACCAAGTAACTATGGTATGAGTGAGAGTATCTGTTAAATATTCATCCATTTCGCAACTAGTTCAGCTGATTAATTGCTTGATCTGTAATAAGCTAGCAATGATATTTGTTCCAATTCAAATAATTGATTTGACACATAATCGCATTTTTTGGTATCAGGAATTATTTTTTTAATGAATTTACTAACAAAAACCTTAATATATTAGTACTTACGTGTAAAATGAGATACCATCTGCAAACAACCACTGAACAACGCGGCATTTTATAAAAAATCATAAGCAAAGAAGACGTCGCTAGTTGACATTGACTAATGGCCGAAAATTATATCAAGCACATAGAAGCACATATCCGGCTTGTTGCGTTCGCAAGAACCACGCCACCTTACCATATCTCTACTGTTTGACATATCGGTGGTACATTCACACTTTTTTTTTTAAATAAAGGCTGACCGGACGACTGAGGGATCCTTCTTTATTAAAAGTCAATTAAAAAAATAGTAGCTCACTGGTATCGGGAACAGGGTCCAAGCTACGCTTGGCCAGGGCTCCAAGAGAAAGTAACCTCCTAACTGTACGAACCGTGTCCCTCAGTAGGTACCGCTTTCAGAACCAAGCCTTTGGTCCAGTCGGCTAACTAATGTTCCTAAGGTGTTGATTGATAGTCACGCCATAATTATGGCGGTAAGTCCTCTCCTTACATGCATGACACATTCCACAATCTCCCCTCTCTTTACATGCATGACTCCACATTTATCCACACCAAACTTCATCCTGATGGCACTACTGAAGGTTTCAGTTACCTTCAGTAGCTCCATCAGTTACAGATTGTTGGGGCAAAAAGTTTTTAGGTCATCCATGTAAAGTAGGTGAGATATTACCTGACCACCTCTCTTCAACCGATAGCCTAGACCTGAATTCTCCAGCGCGTGCTTAGAGGACTCAAGGCTAGGCAAAACCAAAGTGGACTCAAACTATCACCCTAGAATATACCTCGCTCGATCCTTACGGGTTCGCTATTCCTCTGGATATGTCAACATCCTGGATAGCGGAAGACCGTACTCCATTGCTTCATACACGACATCGGTAAGGTGCATAGTGTTGCATCAATTTTATACAATTCCTCATGAGCCATGTATGAGGAACAGAGTCATAGGCCTTCTTATAATCTATCCAACATGTCGACAGATCCTTTCGGAAACGTAGTACCTGTTGGCTAATGGTCATATCAATGAGGAGCAGCTCATTAGTACCGCGGGACCCATTCCTACATCCATTCTGAGAAGGTGACATGATCGGTCTATAATTTTTATAATTATATTATTATAATTCATCGCTAAATGTGTTCTTATATAACTTACCAGCATACTTAGTTAGGCTAGTTCGATTGAAAATGTAACAACTTTGGAGAAGGCCTTAAGAATTGTGTTAAAAGAGCAAAACTACGGATTATGATCAGAAAAGTAGTAAAATCAAGCCGACAAGGAAATTTACGGAAAACAATAATCACATAAGCCCACAAAGATCACATAATTCTCAAAATAGGGAGGCAAACCCGAATGCATATAATAGTTCACAAACTAATTTAAACCAGCCAAGCTCAGCAAACGCGTCATTTCAATCAAGGAATCCACATTTTGCACAAAATCGAGTTCCGCATCCGACCAGGGAGAGACATCAGGGACGCCGAATCAGCATGACCGGCGATTGACGTCGACACATACTGCACCGGTTGCAAATACAGGTGCAACCGCCGATGTTACTATGCGAACTGCGAGCTCTAGACGTGTTCATTACACAAACAATAACTCATTCAATAACGATAATTATTATGAGTTTGAAAGGGAACTGCAACCACTGTACCATGACGTTTAAAGTAATATTGTTTCATTCTTATTTCCAATGTGGGTAAGAGATGGCGCTAGACAACCTGTATAGCTCTGTCTCTTACCCACACTGAAACAAGAATAATAATATTCCACAACTTTCACACAACGTCGTCTAGTCCCAAGCTAAGCAGAGCTTGTGTTATGAGTACTAGACAACTGATAAACATACTTATATATTTCTAAATACACACATATTATAGACAAATTACACCCAGACACAGAACAAATGATCGTGCTCATCACACAAACATTTGTCCTGGGTGGGAATCGAACCCACAACCTCCGGCATAGCAGTCAGGGCCACTGACCACTAGCCCAACAGGCCAGTCAGAATGAAACAATCTTACTTTGAACGTCATGGTAACCCCGCAAGTACTTGAAAGAAAAGATTTAAACTCTCTATCTCGCTCTTAGAAAATAATAAACAAGAATATAATAAGTTACAAAATATTTGTAATAGTAATAGCGAGATGTATAGGGAACTTATAGGATTAACCGTACAGATAGATTCTCTGATAGAACTAACTGAGGATAGGTTACAGCAGATATTACCGTCAAAAGAATAAAAAGAGGCATTTTAAAATCCGTTGGGCTCTCTCGTTATAGTAACAGGAAATTTAGCGAACGAGGATGCTAGAAAGTATGATTTAGAGATAAGTAATTTAGGAAAACGGGAACATTCCGTCGAAAGAGAAGTATCATTAATGCAAAGGGCGTTTGACAAATTGATTAATGTTTCAGACGATATAACTTTCAAAATTAGACATTTAAATTTAAATATTAAACAATAAATGTATATAATAAATGTATATTATTTGCAGATGATATATTCATTATTGTTTCTTCCGATAGAAAAAATAACACAGTAAATGATCATGAATCTGAAATAAATAACACAATCGAAAAACTAATAGAATGGTTAAACATAAATAATTTGTCAATAAATTTAAATAAGTCCGTATACATACAATTTAATAAATCAAATAATCCTAAACATAACATAAAACTAAACATATCCAAAATTGAAGAAGTGATACAAACAAAATTTCTAGGTGTAACTATAGACCAAGATATTAGTTGGAAAACCCATGTAGATACTGTGTCTAAAAAAAATAATAAGTTCGTGTGGCTCAAACAGGTTAGAAATATAACTAACACAAAAACGGCGATAATATCATATCTCGCATATGTTGAATCTTTGTTACGATATGGTCTTATAATGTGGGGTAACAGTAATGATCACAACAGAGCATTCGTTACGCTAAAAAAGTGCATTAGGGCAATTTACGGCCTGCAACCTGATGAATCATGTAGACCTGTATTCAGAAAACTTAATTTATTACCGCTACCGGCTCTTTACATCTACGAAATAATAATAAGCTGCCAAAGGTGGTGACTAAACTTAGCGAGGGAAAGTCCAAACCCATATTAAGCGTGTCCTAACTAAAAAAGCGTATTACAAGGTTAAAGACTATGTCAAAGACACGCTTGTTTGGCAATGACTGCTTCTGCACATGTGGCTCCCTGGTAGCTCATAATATTTTGTAAATGTATCTATTGACTGCTCCACATTTGTTGTAATATATACTTTTTTTCTTTCTAACACATTGCTTTTGCAATATTTTATTTTATTTACTAGCTGTTGCCCGCGACTTCGTCCGCGTTAACTTCGTAAAACTGTACAATCATTCTGTGCTTGCAATTCCTTCCGAAAGCATCGCAATTATTGATTGTACTTTAACATAAAACGGTTAAAGGTAAAAACGCAAATTACCTTCAGGAAACATGTTATGTACTCGTCCAGATCCAGATGTATGAACGTCAATGAATAGAAAGAGTATGTATGGGTCATTGCAGTTGGCATTTCTGCCTACCCCAAGGAACAAACAAACATAAACTAATGCCTTTCGCATTAGTTTACACACTACAGAGGCGTCACGGCATCCTTTCTTTATGCAGGAATCACCTGATGTGTTTGTTCCAGAAGGTATCTGTATTGAATTTTGCGGGAAGAAACACTCGGGTCTCACCATTGTGCGGATCGCCCGGAGAATACGATACGGTGGAAGTCAGTCCCGCTTGGTCGGAACGCCAGCGCCGCCATGTCCTCGTGGGGGCGATTGGTAGAGAAAATGACAGCCAGTAGCCTCCTTCAGTGAAGCCCTACGATCAAAGAAGGTGGGTTCCCAGCCATCGCAAACACGGTATTGCGGTGGTGCCGTCCGGCCGTCTGGTCAAATCAATCCTGAATTGACGGCGCGTAGTGTCCTACGCGCGACTCAGAGAGATGTCAGTAAATGGATAGGGCCCTCTAGGGCTGATGTCAGCTAGGACTGTGAGATATTTCGAAAGAGTTACCTCTCATAACAATTTTCGCCTCAATAATGTGTCACTGAAGAGTTTAAGCAGTTAGACAGCTTTCAGTCAGCTCGAGCATAATCGGGACACCAACCTTCAGCTGGATAATGTGCACTGATAGTGCAAAGCCTTAAGTGAATCCAAAAACTACCATCATAATCAACTATCTTTCTCCACAACAGTACTTATGAAGAATTTAGGAGAGAATGCTTGCATTGATTGTTGCAGTTTGGTCATTTTGGGAGTTACTTGTTCATTTACCTATGTTTTTTTTGGCGTGTATTTAACTGATGTCCCCGTATATCACACAAATGTTTTTTCGATAGTGAGAACTACCCTATGAAGAGTCTCCAAATTTTGAATGAATTTCGGCGACATCTTGTGCGTGTGTATCCCCGTCCAATCGAACTCGCATATTGATGGCTCAGTGAGGACACGGCGGTTCACCCAAGCTGGATAGACCTCCACCGCATACTACACCGGGTCCTCCGGGCGATTCGCGAAATTGTAATATCAGGGTACTTCCAACCGAATCCGGAAAAGCAACCGTTTGAAACACCCACAACAGTCCTGAGCTTGTGCATCCATAAAACAATGAAATTACGGTAAACAAATGTAGCAGCCGATTAGTATTAATCCCTGAAATTGACCTCCCTCAGGGGGTTGTTCCAGTGTTGGTCACTATTCACTGCAAGAAGGTAACGTCCAGATGTCGACGTAAGGCTGCAAGGAATTGAAATACATCATACGTTGTCGAACTATGATCAGAAAAACACATTCGATCCCGTTTTATATGAAGCAGTGACTGCAAATAATAAAACACGCCATTATTAGGCCGCAAGGTTCCATCATCCCGGAGGACACAGTGGAGCATACAGTGGAGGTGTGCCCCGCAAGGGCGGAGCACCACTTTGTCCTCGTGGAGGCAATCGGCGTCAGTGACCTCTCGCGCCGTGCTCTGGTTTGGGCGAGATCCAGAGCGAAGAGTAATGGCAGGCGGTCGCCTCCTTCTGCAAAGCCGTAATGCTAGGATGAAAGGAATAAGGAGGCCGCAAGCGTAAGGGAACGAACGTCCTCACGCCAATCCGAGATTCCGACCCCGACTACCAACCACGGTAGACGCGGGCTTGCGGACGTCGAGTGATGGGTAGCTAGCCGTCAGGCCGTCCTGTAGTTGACCGGACTGAGCTCAGTCGTCAACAGCGCGTAGAGATCCACGTGCGAGGAGCACGTACGAAAGAGATGTTGCAAAGAGCAACTGAAGGACACAGGTGTGGTTTCAGTCAGTAAAAGATTGACGCGCCCTCGCGCTCCTACCAGAGCGGGAAAAGTCATTGGATGATTTCCAACCTTAAAAAAAAAGAAAAAGGTGCCATCATCATCATTATTATTTCAGCCGAAAGACGTCCACTGTTGGGCATAGGTCACCCCAAGTGTCGCCATAATGACCGGTCCATCCATCGGATTACGCGACCCTCACCAGGTTATCGGTCCACCTGGGGGCCTTCCAATGCAAGGTACCATGTAACCCCTTCCGAAAATTTGGCCGTGTTATTTTAAATTCAATAATTAAATACACATAGGTATTTACTTTTATCGCGTTTGGTTACAGTAAAAGTTGTTAAAAATGCCTCCGTCTAACACCAGTAGTTTTAAAATACACAATGCCATCTATCAAATTTAATAGGAAGTTCAACTTTCATTGTCATCATTTTTTCTACTTTGAGTCTTTAGATGGCGTTGCGAGTTGGGCTTTGTTTCATTGCGATGAAACAAAGCCTAAGTAGGTAATATATCAAGTTACATAGAATTTTAATGTATAAAAGCTATCTACATCGATTTCTTACATTTTGCGTGATACGCACACAACTAAAAACTTCTACAGATATGTGTAGAAATATAAAAAAAAAATGTAAGCATGCAAAAATATATAAAAAAAAACTTATTTACGGTGAAAAAATAAAATCAAAAATTTCGCAAGAGAGCCACACGGGATTCGAACAACCTATAAATTATACGCAAGTCTAGATACGAAACCACTGCGCTACGGTCTTCGATGACGAATATTTAAAATAGACGTTCTTATATAAACGTCATAAATGACTGGTTGGCTCCTTATCCATGATAGCGTGATGATTTTTGTTTCAGAAGTATTATTTGCAGCTAAATGGAATAATGTAATATTATAGTACGTGATTTTACTCGCCGCTTTGATTTTATTATGTGTTTTGATTAGTTTTTACAAAATATTAAGAAGATATCGAATAGAAATGCCAATTTTGTTCCGAAGAAATGGTAAAAGTTAGTTTTATTACAAAAAAAGGATAAAACAATGACAATTTTTTTACCTGTAACTGGGGATCGAACTCGCGGCAAATGTGGTTCAATACCTACTTTTTCGATTATTGCTCACCCCCCATAGCAAATAGCGTGATAATTTATAGCCTATAAGTTGCCCTGACCTATAAGGATTATGTATGCAAAATTTGAATAGGATCGGTTCAGTAGTTTTTGCGCCAATTAATACCACCGCAAAATAATTTTACTGTTTTATTATATGTATAGATTATTATTTATTTTGTTAACGTATCATTTATTAATAATTGTAATTATTTATTTTACTTGCTTTTATTTATATATCCTCTTTTTTATAATGTGAATGTGAGAACACTGTAGACTCCGCGAATTCTTAGGTTCCTTTTTATTATGATTATTTTTATTGTACTTTTTAGTACAATATTTACCAGTCTACACTGTCCTTACTTAATATCTACATAAGCTGTAATATGGAAATATTGTAACAACAAATTCTTTTTTAAAAGAGAAACCATGGAGTTTCTTGCCGGTTCTTCTCCATAGGAAGCGACCAATTTGGAACCGTGCACTAGCTTCTGACGTTTTATAAGTGCCCATGTAGGCCTATGTGAATTAAAAAACTTTGACTTTGACTTTGAAACATGCATGTTTGTCAGGAAAAATCTGAATTTATTTTTTAAAGCAGACGACATTAATGTTCGTAACCGACGAGACCCCAACAGGCTCGTTCTAAGCAATATTTCTAGGTTTATTTATTTATTTACATAGGCATACCAACGACTTATTAATTTAGGTTGATCAAATAAAATAAAAGCTGAGTTACAATGTGCGTGCGCTTATATAATAAGTTACCAAGTGATATAAAAACTCTAGGCACTAGAATATAAAAAAAAAAATTGTGTCAATGGTTATTGATTAATAATTTTTATTGTGTAAAAGATTACCTTGAAAAAAGAAATTAATGTAGATACTTACAAAATTTGCATGCTAGTTCTTAGCGAAACATGTTTGCTCAAATTTGTACCTTTTTACCACCTTTTATACCATGTTTTTTAGCAAATAAATATATTAAGTATTATTATTAATTCCAGTCTCTTATTCAAAATCAAACAAAATACTCCAATTTGATAACAGTCATGAATAGTATGAATAAAATATTAAATATTTGTCGTTCTATTTATACCATTATGTATGAGCTAGAAACAACCATTGCCTTTAGCAAGATACCTACACATATTACTTCAATCTATAATTAATTCTACAGAACTACTTATATAATATTTTGAAGGTAATCAATACGTACCATAGTTTAGTTTATCCATAAGATGTTCATAACTTAGTTAAATTAGAGGGAAGTATAAAAATTAAGGGGTATATAGATAGTAGTAAAATAGTTTTTATTTTGGAAGTCCCGCTAGTAGACACATATATCTATTATAAACTTATCCCTGTTACAATATTCAATCCCATCACAAAAAAACCCTTAGTCATTATTCCGAAGTCAAAATACAGACCCGTAGTCGACAGCTGCGAGGAAATAGATGACCTCACATACCTTTGCTCCGAAGACAACATGCTTCAGTACCCAGAACCAACATGCATCGAGCAACTTATGTTACTAAAACATAATTTCACGGATTGCCAGCAACACCAGGTGAAAAAAGAAGAAACCAAGATACAACCCATATCCGAAACTCACTGGTTAGTGTATGCAGAAAACAACGGAACATTACGAAGACGAAACCAGGAAATACACCTTATAAGTTACATACATCTTAGTGCCAAGTCAGCACTGCGCGCTGCAAATTGCTGACATCTCCATTACAACGCCGATGAACAGTAGCACAGTGGTGGCCGCCCCTCCCAGGAGGAAACCAATGTTTGGGGCGACCATTCACTCGGTGGTGGTTAGCTCCAAGGACGAGATAGAGACAGGAGAGCAAGTGCTCGAAAAGATTAGAACGGCGGTGAATGCTAGAGAGGAGGGGATACAAATAGAAAATATTAGAAAGGCAAAGGATAGGGAAGTAATTATAGGATGCGGGACAAAGGAGGAAATAGGAAGGGTTAGGGACAAATTAGAAAAGGCGGGAAAAAATCTTAATGTAGAGGATGTCGTAAACAAGGATCCACTCCTGATTTTAAAAGAGGTCCTAAAAATCAATACAAATGAGGACGTAATAAGAGGGATAAGGAAGCAGAATGGGTACCTACTTAGAGGATTGAAGGAAGATGAAGACAGGCTGGAAGTAAAATTTAGGAAAAGAGCCAGAAATTTACTCACCGAACACGTGATTGTAAAGACATCACCTGAGATATGGAAGCGCTTCATAGAAGCCGGAGGAATCCACCTTGACATGCAAAAGATAAAAGTGTTCGATCAGTCACCTCTGATCCAGTGTGCAAGTTGCCTCGGGTATGGCCACAGCAAGCGTTTTTGTCGCGATCCTGTGGACCTGTGCAGTCACTGCGGAGACCCGCACCTAGGAACAGAGTGTACAGAAAGGCAGAGTGGACACCCGCCAAGCTGCATAAACTGCAAGAACGCAAAACTAGAGCTAGTGAATCACAACGCCTTCAGCGAGGAGTGTCCTGTCAAAAGGCTTTGGGATGCACTAGCGAGAGCAACGGTACAGTAT
Source organism: Mythimna vitellina (assembly GCA_949316375.1). Classification (NCBI taxonomy): domain Eukaryota; kingdom Metazoa; phylum Arthropoda; class Insecta; order Lepidoptera; family Noctuidae; genus Mythimna; species Mythimna vitellina. Next base: position 382,079 of record OX438689.1, on the reverse strand, counting down.
TGCTAAGGGCACCCAGGTGGAAATTATCAGTAACTATACGGAACTAACCGAGGGATATCGAGTCCTGCAGTCGAACCTGCAACGAAGTAAGTTGGCAACCGCAGAAATGATAAAGGAAGCGATGAACAGCAAAAGGAGATCTCCTTTGCACTCGTACAAGAGCCTTACATCGGTGCAGTGGGGGAGATGAGGAGTTACCCCGGTGTAAGAGTGGTGCAGTGCAATACGAGGACAGGGGACTCTGTCAACAAAGCAGCTGTACCAGTCTTTGACGAGACCATCGACGTCGCCCAATGTCCCACACTGACAACGGAGAACATCGCCGTTGCTAAGCTGATTACTAGCGCGTGGGAACTTGTGGTGATTTCGATTTACCTCGAGGGAGACAGACCATTGGACCCCTATGTAGAGCGGATCACAAAGATCGTACAAGAGATCGGTGCGGGAAACGTTATCATAGGAGGTGACGTGAATGCATGGAACACATGGTGGGGAAGCAGAGAGGTGAAACATAGGGGAGAAGAGATAGCGGGCATGCTTGACGATCTTCAGTTGCACCTACTGAATCAAGGACTCGAGCCCACGTTCGATACTTATAGAGGTGGAGTCAGGTATTCGAGTAACATAGATATAACAGCATCCTCAGCAGGCGTTCTGGGACTCGTCAACAACTGGAGAATAGCCACCGATATCACTGTCTCCGACCATGCGACAATTCTATTCGAGCTAAAGTTAAAAAAGTCAAAAGGAATAAGTATAAAGAGTAGTACAAGAAAATTTAACACGAAGAAGGCAAATTGGGGTCAGTTTCGTGAGAAACTGACCCAAATTTGGGATGCAGAGAAACTAAATAAAGAGGAAATAGAAAAAATCTGTGACATTTCAGAACTAGAAATTAAAATAAATAAATACATAGATATAATAGACTCGGTTAGCTCAGAAACAATACCGAAGATAAAGAATAAGAGACGAATGGGATTGCCATGGTGGACGGAGGAACTGGAAAAGAGGAAGAAGGAGGTAGCAAGGAAAAAGCGCAGAATATTCTGCGCATCAGAGACGCGTCGACGATGGGTAGTGGAGCAGTACCTCAAAGAGAAGGAAGAATATCTGGCGGAAGCACAGAAAGCTCAGACCGCCAGTTGGAAAACTTTCTGCGAGAAGCAAGAGAGGGAAACGATGTGGGCGTCATCAACAACACCGCTACCCGTCATGAAGATATACCGCTTGTCCTGGAAGGTAGGGTTCTTGAAGGCGCCGGGTCCGCAAGCCTTCTAACTAAACCTTCTACCCGAAAGACAAACTTGAAGAAGACAACGCAGACCACAGACTCACTAGAGACAAAGCAGCCAGCATTAATGTGGGCGAACATGATGACCCATGTGATCCCCCATTTACAGCAGAAGAACTGAGGTGGTCTGCATCCAGTTTCAATCCAAAGAAGGCCCCTGGATCCGACGGCTTCACAGCGGACATCTGCAGGACAGCAATATCAGTAAATGCAGAACTGTTTCTTGCCTTACTAAATAGGTGTCTCGCCCTGCACCACTTCCCGGCCGCGTGGAAGGAGGCTGCTGTAGTCATCCTTAGGAAGAGTGGTAAATCTGACTACACCGTTCCCAAGTCATACCGGCCGATTGGTCTTTTGTCGGTACTTGGTAAAATATTTGAAAAAATGGTTATAAGACGTATAAGATGGCACACCCTTGCCAAAACAAATGACCAGCAGTAGGGATTCACACCGCAGCGTAGTACGGAAGACTCCCTCTATGTCATGATGAAATATATAAGAGAGCAACTAGAACAAAAGAAAATAATACTAGTGGTATCAGTTGACATAGAGGGATCCTTTGATAGTGCGTGGTGGCCAGCCATCAAATGTAGGCTTGCGAAGGTTGGTTGTCCAATTAACCTGAGGAGACTGATAGATAGCTACTTGAATGGGAGGAAAGTAAGAGTTAGGTATGGAGGAGCGGAAAGTTTGAGGGACACGGAGAAGGGGTGTGTTCAGGGGTCAATAGGGGGACCAACTTTTTGGAATCTCATATTGGATCCTCTGTTGAACGAACTTCAACAGACGGGAGAATATTTGCAGGCCTTCGCGGACGACGTTGTGCTGATTATTTCGGGGGACAGTGGGTCAGAAGTCCAGAGACGTGCTAATGTGGCCCTTGAGCATGTTCGGAGCTGGGGTGTCAAAAATAAGCTCAAATTTGCGCCTAGCAAGACGCAAGCAATGGTTGTGACGCGAAAGCGTAAATATGACACCCCAGCTCTGACCATGGGCGGGGTACGCGTTGGCATATCAAAGAAAATCAAAATTCTCGGCCTAACAATTGACGACGGACTGACATTTAACAAACGTGTCAAATGTGTGCCGAAAGGTACTGGGTCTCTACCATCAGTTGTCAAGAGCCGCGAAGGTTTACTGGGGACTGAATCCCGAGGTAATTAGGATCCTGTACGTGGCGGTGGTAGAACCCGTCGTAATGTACGCCTCCAGCGCTTGGGCGCCGGCAGTGGAGAAGTTAGGCGTGAGAAAGCAGCTCGATGCAGTGCAGCGTGGTTTTGTCCGTAAAATCACCAAGGCATACCGAACGGTCTCACTGCACTCGGCCCTGGCCCTCTCTGGATTGCTTCCCCTAGATCTAAGGATCCGGAAGGCAGGACTTCTCTACGAAGTAAAGAAGCGGTACTCCCAAAGAGTTATAGGCGATCGAGAGGTTGAGAGACCGGTGGCATTTGCGGACATGCCGCACCCAGCAAAACAAATAAGCCTGATTTTCGGGAAGCTGGAAGACGATGCAGAAGGACCCCAGAACGTGGAGGACATTTACACAGATGGCTCAAAAATTGAAGGAAAGGTGGGAGCAGCCCTGTCGCTATGGAGAGAAGGACGAGAGATCTGCAGACATAAAGCCAAACTGGAGTCCTACTGCACCGTCTACCAGGCGGAGATGTGGGCCTTGTTCAAGGCCACCGAACTGGTACTTAAAAGAGCCGTACCACATGTCCGTATTTTCTGCGACTCGAAGTCAGCACTCGAGACAGTCGTCGATGGAGCTTCCCTCCATCCCCTAGCAGTGCAAATCAGGAACGTGATCAAAAGAGCTCAGTCACGCGCCCAGAATATTGAGCTATTCTGGGTGAAAGCACACGTGGGATTAGAGGGAAATGAGAGGGCCGACATTCTTGCGAAGGACGCGGCTCTTAAGATCAAAAAGCGGGCTGACTATGACCAGTGTCCGATCTCATTCGTCAAGCGACAGATCCGTCTGGAGACGCTTGACGAATGGAATCGTCGCTATAGGGATGGCCATACTGCGGGAGTTACAAAACTCTTCTTCCCGGATGCGGTGGAGGCGTACCACATTGTCAGGAAAATAGAAATGGACCCAATTCTAGTGCAGGTTTTAACAGGGCACGGTGGATTTTCTCAGTACTTACACCGCTTTAAGTGCAAGGACAGTCCGAAGTGCATCTGCGATGACGACAAAGTAGAAGATGTGGAGCATTTATTAATCGAGTGCCCTGTACATGGCATCGATAGGCTACAGGTAGAGGCAGAAATGGAAACCGTGGTCAGGGCAGACAACTTCAGCCACAGATAATGAGCGATAAGAAATTAAGAGAAATATTTATAAAATACTGCAAAGCGATTGCCAAAAGATGCATTGCCAGAAATAAGGAGCCAAGACAACTACGTGTATGGAGAGTAGCTGCATAGCTATAGATACACGCCCAGTGAGGGCTGCTTTATTTTGAAAATATATTTGTTTTGTATGTATTTATAATGTTAATTAAATTGTATATTGCGTTAAAGAAATTATTTACCCTGTGTCCTACGAAAAATAAAGATAGAATAAGTTAGAGGCTAGATGGTCTATCCCGACCTCGAGTAAGAAAAAAAAAAGAAAAAAAAACAGTAGCACAGTCTCCTTTAGCCTGCCAACAGCACAGATGCCCGAGCTTCATCGTGAAGAGGGGTGGACTTAGGTGACATCAAGGACTTACTGAACCGAGCTAAATATAGTGAAAGTGTCAGTGATTTCGGGACATTTACACGTGTAACAAGTTACAACATCAAAGTCAAAGTTTTTTATTTCACATAGGCCTACATGGGCACTTATAAAACGTCAGAAGCTAGTGCACGGTTCCAAATTGGTCGTTTCCTATGGAGAAGAACCGGCAAGAAACTCCATGGTTACTCTTTTAAATGTTTGGACCTTATGCATTTACGTCATAATCTTAGTTTCTGTTATTGGTTTCATTATCTATAAATGGGGCTTATTTAAAGTTTTTAAAAGAAATTCTCCAAAGACAACAGAGTTGCCTTTAGATAATTTCTCTCTTAGGGAGGGAGGAGTTAAGTGTAGCACGTTAGCTTCGTTAGCAGCGTAGCTGCTCCCAAATCTAGCGAATAAGTAATTATTATGTTGGATTTTGTCGTCATGCTACAAATATCATCTTAGCATTAATTGGCTGTAAGTACCTTGTATCTTTAGAATTAAGATATTATTATCTTCACTGTTACTCTGTCAGTTAAATAAAGTTATTTTTATAGACTCTTCAATTGTAGTTAACTTAATTCGCGCTTGAAAGAGATGTCAGCAAAACGTTATAAGGGTCCAGTAGGATCGGAGACTATTGAAGCCATGGGTTGAAAAGAGAACTTCAAGTTCAAAGAGAACCCCTGAGCCTTGGAACATAGGCAAAGTGAGTTGAATAACATGCCCTAACGCTCCACCCAAGGGCGGGAGAAGTCATTTGTCTTTTCTCACCTAATAAAAAAGTGGTGGGTCGAAGCTCGTGGCTAGCTGACATGACCATCTGTAGGTACAACAATTGCTGAGTCCACATCCCACATGTCGATAATCTCACGGACCTCGACAGTTAATCTTTCGACTTTCACGTGTTTCTCGTCATGAGGGACGGTTATATCAACTATCATTGCATGCCTCTCGTATCGGTTTACCACCACTACGTCAAGCTTATCAGCTACAATAGTCTTGAGACGGGCTTATTCCAGTACAAAGTGATATGAACATTATCGAAAACTATCTGGAGTGCAGCACTGTCGATTGTACAAGAGTATTTAAGAGTAAGTTGTTGACGGATAAGCCTGTCGGTTTTCTACCGGATTCATTTCGGGGAGAGTGCATCGGAATCGCATAGGTAACGGCGGAATTCAGCCGCCAAGCCCATTCCATTATCGGACTACCAGACGTACGGTGATGCACCACCGGTACACAGTGGACATCCCAGACCCACCAATACCAGAAAACGTTTTGGGAACACGTGCATTGTGAATACAGCTAAAGAATGGATATCCCTGTCAGAGTCTATTTTTCCAGATAGCTACAACCTGGGGATCTTTAAGTTAAGAATGAATAGCTTACTTGTAGGCAAGCGTTCTGCATCGTCGACCACGTTGTCGGTTTCTATCTGATAAGTTATGTCTGACATAAGTCCGCGCTTGACCATAGGGGTTATTATAAAAAAAAAAATGTTGGAGTATGGTTTCTGAATTTACTCCTTTGCGGACCGTTGTACGTGGGCCATGGCGGCAATAACGTTAGGTGGACTTAATTCAACCAGCCCGCCTCTCTCCAAAAACAGTTTAGGCCTCTCAGGTTTTCCAGGGCATCACTACGTGAATTCGGGGATCCTAAGGTTTGTATGCGTATTTCATTGACACCTGTACAGTCTAGGAGCACATGTGCAATTGTCTCCTCACCCTCCAAGCATGCTCTGCACAGGGGACTGTCTGTGATGCCTATTGTGTAGAGGTGTTTAATCAGTGTGCTGTGTCCGGTGATTGTTCCCGCTACCAGGCGCAGGCTACCTCTATCCAGTCTCATGAGTATTTTGGTGAGGGTTTTATTGAGGTGTGGCATGGCCTCCTTGGCCTGCCTGCATCCTGGTGTCGGAGACCACCAGCGCTCTGCTTGTAAATGTATGTATTCACGTAGCCAACTACGCAGCTGACAAAAGGGGACCGGCACAATGGGTTCGGGCCCGAAGCCCGCCGCTCCAGATCCTCTTCAGGCCAGTCGCCCAACGTCGTCCGCCACGTCGTTGCCTAGTGAGCCGCTATGGCCTTTAATCCACTGTAGTGTCAATGTTGCGTTTCACTGTGACTCTCCAGTGCAGTGTGCATTCTTGCATAATTCTCGAGGCGGTAGAGTTTTTGCCTATGGATTGTAGGACTGAGGCAATATCGGAGATTCGGATATTCTCTGATATCGCCTCATTCCGAATGTGTCCGTTACATTCTTAGTTTCTATGGCGTGGGCTGCTAGGATTATACCAACACATTCCGCCTGATAGACAGACGGTGTTGAATTTTCCTATTGTTCTGGATATTCTGAAATTGAAGACATTGGAGAAGACTCCAACTCCCGTACCAGAATCCGTCTTCGATCCATCCGTGTAGACCCTCAGTTCTGCTGGACCTGAGTAGTAAGTAAGTACACTTTCTCTGTTGGAATTGAATGTTGAAATGCTTTTGAAATGATACGCCTTTGAAGCTTTGTCGCTAGGTGCTGCCATCATGGGCTGTCGTTTGATAGCGTCTTCCATTATGCGTATGTGTTTGATTCTGGAATCTTTACTCAGGGTGCCCGATATGCTGAGCCTGAAAGCTGTTGAGGCCGCCTCCTCCTGCACTATTAGATGCAGTGGAAGCAGTTCAACATCACTTGCAGGGCAGCCGTGGGCGTGGTCCTCATGCGACTCGCCTGCGTGACGATACGCAGGCGAGTCGTTGCAATTTTTCAAGGTCTTTTTGGGCTGTGCTCAGTTCGGTTCTGGGTCACCAAACTAGAGAGCCATATGTGATTATTGTTCGGATAACAATGGTATATAGCCTGTGGGTGATTTTTGGCGCTATGCCCCAGCTAGACGGACTTATCCAACAGTAAAAAAAATCCTCGAAGAAATTGGGAGTGGCCTTTACCCAGCTGTGGAAAAGTATACACAAAAAAATTAAAAATCTATTTTTTTTATTTTTGTAGCAGAATAGAATATACACTTCTGGACACATTTATTGGCCCACCTTAGAGTTTAGGTTTCGATGGCCCCTACCGAAATATGATTGCTAGATTGAACAAAAACTGTTGATGCAGTTTTAAACCTGATACATTTTACCATCTTTTTCGATCGTATTGTTTTAAATTTGAATTCAGAATACCATACGACATGGAGCTACGCCTAACAAGTCGGATATGCACCTTGTTAAAGGTAATTGATTTTTGAATAAAAAACATGTTTTATCAAATAAAGGTTTAATTTAATAACGCGTGTTGCCTCCATGGGCATCTACCACAGCTCTCATACGATTAGGCATAGAGTTTATCAACCGCTCTATGAAATTTTGAGGGATCATCTCCCATTCCTCTTCTATGGCAGTTTTCAACTCCTGCATCGTCTGGGCATCTGGCTGACGAGCCCTAACACGTCTTTTTAGCTCGTCCCACATGTGCTCAATGGGGTTCATGTCTGGGCTTCTGGCTGGCCAGTCCATAACTGTGATGTTCACATCCCGAAGATATTCCCTGACGATGCCGGCCGCATGGGCTCTTGCATTATCATGCATAAAAAGGAAATTTGGGCCCACATAGTCCGCGTATGGTATCACGTGAGGTTCTAAGCACTCACGAATGTACCTTTCAGCATTTAATGTTGGCAGCCGTGGTCCTGTGACAACCTCAAGTTGAGTTTTGCCGCTCGCGGATATACCGCCCCAGACAGTCCATGAGCCACCGCCATAAGCAACCCTCTCTTCAAAGCAGCATTGTGCGAAACGCTCTCCCTTACGTCGGTAGACCTTCTTCCTTCCATCATTGCCATGTAACACAATTTTAGACTCATCAAAAAAGAGTACACGGCTCCAATCTTGCTGTGTCCAATTTAAATGACTGCGTGCGAAATGAAGGCGCGCTGTTCGGTGGGCTCGCGTTAGTTTGGGCTCATTAGCTGGCTTGTGTGGTACCATATCGCGTTCTTTTAACCTTCTCCGAACAGTTCGAGCGCTCACAGATACTCCGTGGAAGTCGCGAAGTTGGTTTTGTATCTCAATGGAGGTAAGGTGACGATTTCTCAAGCTGGTCGTCACGATGAATCGATCCTGCCTTTCAGTTGTGACCCGAGATCGTGGCTTTCCTTGGCGACGAACAAAGCCGCCAGTCTCTAGGTACCTCCGATAAACATTTCGGGCCGCAGATCGACTTAAATTAAGTTTGAGCACTCACGTTTCTTTGGCTGTGTCCGGCCTGAATAAGTGCCATAGCTTGGGCGGCGACTTCAGGTGAAGTATCCATAGATTATTGATAGAACCTCACCTTAATGTTAAGAATAAGTAATGTTTGTTGCAAAACCAAAGATATCAATCACTTTTTCAAGAATTAAATCCAAGTAAACCAATAAAACCAAGTTTTCTTAGTATTCGATTGTTTGATATCAACAAACAGGCTCCAAATTGTCTTTTGTTTCTTTAAATTCTGTGTTCGAAATTCAAAAAAAGACTATTGAATGAAATTGTGAATGTGCCAGGTTCAAAACTGCATAAAAACTTTTTGCTCGACCTAATATAAAATTTTAGCTAGGACCAAACGAAACTGAAAATACAAGGTGGGCCAATAGATGTGTCCAGAAGTGTATATCTACCTATTGGAAATTGGTTACCGCATTTAATGCTTTTTGGACCATTGTGCAGCGCGGTTGTTAAGGCGGCCATAATTTGGCAGGTTTGGCATCCAGCCTACCTCTCCAAAAGCAGATTAGATCTCCCAGGTTTTACAAGGCGTCTGTGAGGGAATTCGGTTATTGACACCAGTGCAGTCAAGGAGTACATGTGCAATTGTCCACGCACAGTCTGTGCAAAAGGGACTATCTGTGATGTGTTGGTATTGTATGGAGATATTTGTTCAGTGAGCAGTGTCCGGTGATGGTCCCCACCACCAGGTACACACTGCCTCTGTCCAGTTGCAAAAGGCTTTTGGTAAGGTCTTATTTAGTTATAGCATGCCTCCTCTGTGTCAAAGACCACCACCACTCCGCTGGCATATATTCATGTAGTGAACCATGCATCTGACCAAAGGGGACAGATACATTGGGTTCATTCGTGAACACCACCATACTGGATCCCCTCCAAGCTAGTTCATCTGCTGCACTGTTGCCAAAGAGTAGAATATTTTAGAAGAATGATAGGCAAGCTGATTTTTAATTTCAAGACTTACATGCCTGGCAAACTTGATCAATTGCAGTAAAGAGGAGTCTTAAATTGTAGTCTCAGCTTTTGTTCGAGGGTGGGAAAGGGAAATTATCAAACGTGTTCTCCTGCTCTGGTTGAGTCAAGAGAGTGTTAGACTTACTAACTAAACCCACCAGAGTTCCTTCAGCATTTTGAATTTTGTAAATTACGACATTAACAGCACTGTTTCTAGCTGCTAATCATAATCATGTATTCTGCAAACCTGGGTATAGCTAGTACATAGGTGTTTTTTTTTTATAACAGAGTCCTCCATATTTTACCATCACATTGGCATGCAAATTTTTAATTTTTTTTGAATTCTGTGTCAATTTAAAAAGAATATATTTGTTAAAAATGTCAGCTTATTAAAGGTCATAGTAATAAAAATTAAAATAATATTATATAATGTCAAATGGAAATAAAAAGTAAGTCAACCAGGATCAAAATAATAATGTCAAATGGAAATAAAAAGTAAGTCAAATATGATCAAAATAATAATGTCAGAGTAGCAGTATGTCAATCAATTGGTTCACTAATTTGATCATTAAGAAAATCGTGTAATAAGTTTTCATAGTTAACAACTCATTTAGCACCCTTTTAATTTCTATTGTTGTTATATTTTTTATAAAGTTAGGAACTTTATTATATCAGCATGGGGCAATACCAAAAAAACTTTTTTGCATTAGTGCAGTTTTACATTTAACTTGACATAATTGATAAATGTATTGCTAATAAAATTATCACATCTACTGAGCCATGGATGACTTTTGAAATTCTGTGTTATATTTTGGGAAAAAGCTGAATCTATTTGTCAGTGCTTACTGTAATTTAACAAAAAAAATTGTTGATTTTAGCAAAGATTGCTACGTGGATTATTGATTGCCATTTTCAATTTCTACCAATTTTTTTGCCAAACTTACAGCAATGTATCATGTTGTAATTGTATATGCTTATTGGTTTATCATTTAGACATGCACTTTACAAATTCCTGTTGTCCAGCCAATCAAAAGAATTTCCCAGCTACCAACCCTGTAGGACTACATGATAACAATCACCTGACTAATCTAAAACTAAAACTTATTTTAATGAAAAACCAAATGATCATAATTAGAGTACAGAAACACAATTTATTACTTATGGATTTATTTAAAACAAAAGAAATATTTTCTAATAGACCTGATGATCAGGCCGCATGAGCGGCTGACTATATCACCCAGCATGTTTTGGTAATCTTTGCTAGTTGCATCTGGTACTATATGGATGTTGTCATTGAAGACCGCTGTGTTCCAGAATTATGGGAGCTGTAAACAAAAATAATCTAACATACATACACTTGCATAACCAACATTATTGTCTCGTTTATGTCACACACACACAAAGACTATTATTGTGAACCAACCTTGTATTGAAATCATGTTTATGAATAATCGTTGAAGTTAGGAGCCCTGGCAGTTAAAGTTTTTCACCAAATCAAAACCGAATGCAACTGAAGGTAAAGTTTCTATTAAATTGACTAATATATTTATGTACTAATTACTGATACCTTTTATTGCATGTGAAAGATTTACGTTCTTGCAGAATTCACTCATTCATACAAATCTGTCATTAGAAATACAATGACTACATGTACGTAAGTGTCCGTACATGGAGTCGTTATTTATCTAAATTACAATACTACTACCTATTCTTATTTTAGTTGGATTAGTTACGAATACTAAGCTTAGTAATCAAAACCCATAAATTGTTTTTCTTGTAACTTACCCACTCTGATGGCTGCACAAAGTATGGCAAAGGTAATCACGCTGCTAATGGTATTCTCACGCGCCTGGCGCTTCTCTTCCATGGGGTCAACTCTTTCCCCGTATGGTAGACGGAACATGATTGTGGAAATATATTCAAAGAGATTTTCAAAATAATTTAACGCTAGTTAGGTTAGTAGGTTAGGATTCCACTTTTTTACCCCTGATGGAAGGCTATAGTATTCCACCTTATTGCCTCCACCTAGTAGAGTTGTGACTGATATATTTATTAGTATTCGCTAAAGCACCTATTACACTATTCGATATTCAGACAGTATTAGTCTATGTAGCGTCACACAAAAAAAAGAGCAACTTATAATACGGTCGTTCTAACTTGGCGCCCGTGAACATAGGCTCTGCGAACTTTAGCGCATGTACAGTCGTAAAAAAAACTGTTATTGACGTTATTTTTTTAAAACCTAAACACGAATAAAATTTTATTAATACAGGGACCAAGTACAAATAAAATAAATATTAAAACACTTTGAGACAGAAAGCTACAAAAATAACTTATGAATTAAAGAAACAAACCTAACACTACACAAAAAACTTAACAATGTATTAATAAAAACCAACGAAAACTTTTGTCACCGCCTGTGCTCAAGACAGAGACAGCGACACGAACACGACACCAATGCTAACGTGTGAGTGAGACACATTACCGCGTCCCGAGCATTGCCGATTATGCACGAAGTTTTACGGAGTAAAGAAAAAGGGATGTCCAATATGCGTGACTGAGGGTGTTGTTTAATCGATTATTTTTCAAATCGATTGAAATCTAATTATAAAAATATATTTTATTAAATTTTAAAAGGTTTAAAATATTCTCAAACAGTTATTGTAGTAGTCGTTTATAATTAACTGATATTTAACTAAATCATATCTTTCAACCAAGAAAATATAATGTTATTAGTTTTTTTTTATTATTAAAGTCGAAGTCTCTTTTACTAACGACAACATTTACTATGTTTGTAAATCTATTTCGTTCAATATGTCATATAAACAAAAATCAATAAATTCCAAATCGATAAAAATCGATTGCGATATTTGATTGAATAAAGGGTCGATTGTGTTTACATAGAGTCAATCTCTAGCTTACACCTCCGCCCCGCGCACGTCGCCTCATGCCACCATTTTGTTCCTAAAAAACGTTCGTGCGCAGCCTTCTGCGCAAACTTCAGGAACGCCAAATTAAAACGGCCGTATTATACGCCAATGTTGTGTAAAGGAATGAAACATAACAATGAGATACATAGGGAAAAAGCGAGAAAACATGTAAGAGGAAAGGCGCGCTTTTTGAAACAAAAATATTTATTGTTTCAATTTGTAAATTTTTTTATGTAAATATTCATTAATAGTTACAAATTTATCCTTATTATAAATATATTTATATATATATTTTAAATGGTGAAAAAGAGAAAGGAAGGGGAGCCACCTCCGGGTCCTTTGGTATCAACTGATTCCGACTTGGCAGAGTCAGTAATAAGATAGATAGATAGATATTCTTTATTGTACACCAAAAATACAAATAGCATTAGGAACTTAAAATTAAAAGGGTGTCATAATGGGCGGTATAACGGGCGGTAATAACGAATATAAGCTCAAGACCCGAAGGAGAAATATGCCATTTATAAAGTTAAAGGCAACACCCGCAATGACCCAGAGAATACCAACAAAAAAGAGCTGGTTGTATTTTTGAACCACACCGAAGGAAACCTGCCCTTCACCGACAGGGATCGAATGACCCTGTCGAAAGGCATACGCGAGCATGGCGTTTCAGGCGTCATGCTTAAGCGATCAATTAATAAGTACAAGGTTGGCGTTACTTTCGACTTGCCTAACAACGCAAACATGTTCTTGAAGAATAAAAAAATACTGGACCAGTTGAGCCTTAAAGCATCCATCCCTGCTGCAGACACATGGGTTACCGGTGTCCTCACTTCAGTCCCTGTAGACATGTCAAATGCAGAGATATTCTCACTGATTGGCAGCTCCAAAAATGTTGCTCAAGTCAGGCGCTTCAAGCGCAGGGTAAAGGGTTTCGGCGGTGGCGGCGGCGGTGTAGAATTTGTACCTACACAAGCAGTGGCTGTTACCTTTACATCCACAATTCTGCCTGCATATATATATTTGGACTGATGGCGTCACGAGGTCAACAATTACATACCACCAGTCAAACAATGTCTTAAATGTCTACGCTACGGTCATATTACTAAATACTGTAGAGGTATGCTCAATTTGTTCTTTAAATAATTATTTTAAGAATTGTCAGGTCGACTCTGAGAACGCTAAGTGTGCAAACAGCAAGGGCGATCATATAGCTATCTCCTCATATTGTAAATTAAAAAATAATTTAAAAAATAATAATTAAAGAGCGCCACATATTTTGATATTTTCAATGTTAGTGCATTTCCAGCTCTATCTGCGAAAAATTTAGATGTACAAATTAGTAATTTAATGATACCTGATACATTTATAAATATTATAGTAGAAACTATTACAAAAATTGTTAGTAATATGTAATATAAAGATGTCCCTATAAACTCATCGTCAATTAAAGAGGTTTTAAAAACAACTTTAAGAAATAAAATTCCTCCACCTCCAAAGTTGGGGGAAGGTAACATCAGCAGAGCAGCCAGGATTCTTTTTAAGAGTGATGTGGTGGCTCCTTGTTCTCCGGATACTCTCGCAGATCTGGAGAGAAAACACCCTGCCCCAGCGGATGGCCTTTCTTTTCCCGACCCCCCTGATCCGGACATTCACACCATCACCATTACAGGTCGGGTGATCACAGCTGTTTGCTCTTTTCGGAGCGGCTCTGCTGGCGACCTCGATGGCCTAAGTCCTCAGCACCTAAAATACCGTATCTGTAGTACAGGCGCCGGGGAAGCTGGTGAGTTGCTCTTGAAGGAGCTTACGGCTCTGATTAACCTAATGCTCTCTGGCAAGGTGAACGAAACCGTCATTGACGTCTTGTACGGGGCTAATTTATGTGCCCTGCGCAAGAGGGATGGCGATATTCATCCCATTGCCGTGGGAACTACCTGCCGTCGTATGGCAGCCAAGATTAGTTGCAAATTTTATGGCGAGGTCGTTTCAAAAAAAAATTAGCCCCTACAGCTGGGTTACGGCTCCAAAGGGGGCTGTGAGGCTGCCGTACACGCGTTGTCGACCTACCTAAATTCTGGCAAAGGAGAGGCTATCCTTAAGGTTGACATAAAAAATGCATTTAATTCGGTTAATAGGGACACCTTGCTGGCAGAAACTAAAAAAGAAATACCTCAAATCTATAGTTTTCTTTTGCAAGTTTACAGACAACCATCAAAATTACTCTTTTGGGACAACCTTTTGGAATCCGCTGTTGGCTGTCAACAAGGTGACCCCCTCGGGCCAGTGAACTTTAGCTTAGCTATACTAACTAAATTCCAAATTTAATGTATGGTATCTCGATGATGGACACCGTTTTAAATGATTTACAATTTTTTTAAAACCAACTCTTTTCTATGGGACTAGATCTCAACTTCTCTAAATGTGAATTATTCCTCTCTGACACTCTGACAGTACTGACAGACTTCTGACTCTTCCAAATTCAGTGCATTAGCCCCTGCAATCAAAATTATCGATAAAAGTTCTCTTCGTCTCCTTGGTCCCCAATCTTTGAGGATTCCTTTCCCAGTTTTGTGGAGGAAAAAATACAAAATTTCAATGACCTTTCGGAAAGTTTTTTTTTTTTAATTTTTTTTTTATATTAGGGACAAAAAACAGTTACATGCTAGAGAAAATACAAGAAAATCCTTAAAACTAGATGCACAAACATGTAACCCACTCCAATGTCCACATGTTAACATAAAAATAAGAGAAGTGAAGGAGTGTGGTAAGAGTTAACAGAATACATTGCCTTCTGCGAAAGCTTTTTGTATTACAAAATAATTTGTTTCCATAATCATAATTAATGTTATATATAATATAATTCAATTCAATTATTCTTAATCCATTTAATTTAAATCAATACTTTTTATTAATTCTGTACTATTATTTTCTAATTCAATTCAATTCCAAATAATTCAATTTAATTTAATTCAATTCAATAAAATTCATTTAATTTGTTTATTTTTATGATTGAAATTACTCAATTCAGTTTAAATATAATCTACGAGTATTTGCTTAATTTACATTTAATTAATATAACTTTCTCAATATTATTGTTTTTTCGACAAAATATCTATAGCCTTTTTTTTAAATAACTGGTTAGAGAGAGTAAATATGTCAAGCTCCATAAAATGAGTGTTGTATGTTTCAACAAGGCGACGAAGAGGTGCGCGCACGCCAGCGTTATTTTTGCACATACCAGTATGAAATAGTCGAGGTACGCGTAGGTACCCCTCGTTGTATAACAGTTCTGGGCACTCTATAACATATCTGATTAGTAAGTTCAATACAATCGAATTTATTGTTACATAACCCATGTAGTGTCATTACACTCAGAAGCTGTCTCCTGGACTCCAAACTTAGAACTCCGTATCGCTTCAGTAACTGCACGTATGGAACCTTTGAATTAAAGCATTTATAGTTCATAGACCGCATAAACTGTTTTTGTACCATTTCCAACCTTAAGCAATATTTTTCGTAGAAAGGGTTCCAGATTTGGATGGCATATTCTAACTGGGATCGTACCAAAGTTTTTTATAACAATAAGAACGTAGAGGGCCGCACAAAGTCACTAGATGATCTCATGATGAACCCATACATCCGATACGCCTTATTCACTATGTTGTCAACATAGATGTCAAAATGCAAACGTGTGTCTAATGTGACACCCAAGTCTCGGATGGCTGCAACACTGCCCAAGCGTGTACTATTAATAACATAATTGTAATGTATTATTTTCTTATTTTTAGTAAACGAAATTGTGTGACATTTTGGAAAACTAAGAAAAAGCTTATTTTTAGTGCAATAATCATAAAACCTATCCAAATCATCTTGCAAGAGCGCGCAGTCTTGTATATTTTTACATGACCTGTAAACTTTTATGTCATCTACGTACATTAGAAAATTTGAGTTTATAAAGCAGTTTTTAATATCATTAATATATATAATAAAAAGAAGGGGACCTAAAATGGAACCTTGTGGAACCCCAGACTTAACAACCACTGGTTCTGACTCATAACCATTAACTACAGTTCTTTGAGTCCTATTAAAAATATATGAAGCGAACCATCTTAGCAAATTACCTCGAATACCATTGAAGGCTATTTTTTCTAAAAGCAGGGAATGATCCACCTTGTCAAATGCCTTCTGAAAGTCCGTATATACAGCGTCTACTTGAACTCTATGATCCATTTTTTCAAAAATATAATTTGTAAATGCCAACAGATTTGTTGTGGTTGAACGACTTTTGACAAATCCTTGTTGTTCGGGTGTAATAAGTTGATGAATATATGGTTTTTTTTTTTTTTTTTTTTTTTTATTCTCAATAGGTTCGCGCTTGACCGCCATCTCACCTGATGAAAAGCGATGATGCGGTCGACGATGGAACGCGCTTACCTAGAAGTAACCTATTCACTCTTGACTTAAAGATTACCGGGTTGTAGCTATCAGGAAACACACATTCCGGCAAGGAATTCCATTCCTTAGCTGTACGCACAATGAATGTGTTCCCAAAACGTTTTGTGCGTATAGGTGGAATGTCCACCATGTACCGGTGACGCGTTGCCGTACGTCTGGTGGTCCGATGATGGAACGGGCTAGGCGGAATTAGGTTATGCAATTCCGACGCACACTCCCCGAAATGCAACCGGTAGAAAACCGACAGGCTAGCAACTCGGCGCCGATGCTCAAGACTTTGGAGCCTCGACTCAACGAGTGCATCATTGCCAATGATCCTCCTGGCACGCCTCTCAATTGCCTCAAGTGCATCAAGCTGGTAACGGGCAGATCCGTCCCAAAGATGAGAGCAGTACTCCATACACGATCGAACTTGTGCTTGATATAGTTTGAGCAGCTGTTCCGGCGTGAAGTACTGTCTGACCTTAGCGAGGATACCCAGCTTTTTTGCTGCCAGTTGAGCCTTTGCTTCAATGTATGGCCCAAAGTTGAGTGTTGACGTCAGTGTAACACCAAGAAGATCAAGATGGTCGGTTATCGGCACGGTTACGCCCCGGAAAGTTGGAGCAGGGCTGAATTGGCTCCTTTTAGCGGAAAAGAGACACGCCTGGGTTTTAGCAGCATTGAACTTGACCAAATTGGCATCGCCCCATTCAGAGACTGCCTCCAAGGACAAGTTCAAGCGCCCGACCATAGCCTCTCGAAGAGACTGGATCAGTGACCCCCTAGCTTGCGCGCTGGATGTGTAACTCTCAGCAACAGTGCTGTCGTCTGCATACCCAAAGGTACCGGGCTTAAGCAGATCATTAATGTGCAGCAAGAATAACGTTGCCGAGAGCACTGACCCCTGAGGGACCCCGGCATTAATGGCCATTTGACCGGACGAGCAACCATCGATGACCACTCGGATGGACCGGTCACTCAGGAAGTCTGCGATCCAAGCACACAAACCAGCAGGTAAACCGAAAGAAGGAAGCTTACTAATAAGGCTTTCGTGCCAGACCCTATCGAAAGCCTTCGAGATATCGAGGGAGACGGCAAGCGCTTCTCCGTGTTTCTCGATGGCCTCACTCCAGATGTGGATGGCATACGCTAGAAGATCACCAGTTGACCGATTCCGGCGAAAGCCGTATTGTCGGTCACTTAGGATGACATTAGCTTCTAGGTATGCCAGGAGTTTAGTGTTGAGTACACGTTCCATAGTCTTACAGAGAATGGACGTTACTGAGATTGGTCTGTAGTTAGCTGGGTCAGCCCGACTACCTTTCTTGGGCACGGGCTGTACGTTAGCTTGCTTCCAAGCAATCGGCACTTTTCCAGCCTCAAATGAAAGCCTAAATAGGCGTGTCAAGATCGGAGACAGTTCAGGCGCACACGTTCTCAGAACAATTGCTGGTATCCCGTCTGGACCACTAGCCTTGTTCACGTCAAGGTTACGCAGCACCCTGCGGACGTCCTTCTGATGGATGCGAATATCCGACATACTCGTCTCGCAACCAACAGGATTAACAGGGGGCCGCGCGTCACCAGGATCTAGACGCGAAGATTCCGCGAAGAGTGATGCAAACAGATTTGCTTTCTCCTCAGCGGTGTGGGCCAGCGATCCGTCGGGTTTCAGCAGTGGCGGCAGTGAGGGACGGCAGAAGTTCAATTCAACCGACTTAGCCAGGGACCAAAACGCCTTACTACCAGCAGGGTATGAAGCGAGTTTGTTCCCGATGCGGCTAATGTGGTTGTACCGAGACCTCCGCATCACCTTCTTGCAAGACTTGGCAGCTCTGTTGAAGGCTTTCTTCTTCTGACCCACGTCATTTGCCTTGCGCATACGAGCGTTGGCCCATGCCTGGTAAGCCGTGTGCTTAAGCTTGTTAGCGCGATCACACTCCGCACCAAACCAAGGGCGAGCCTGGCCAGACATTGTTACGTCAGAGAATGGAATGTAGTACTCCATCCCCCGCCGCAACACATCTGTCACAGCATCCGCGCACGACGATGGATCACCCGAAGAAAAGCAAGTAGGCTGCCAAGGATAACATGCGAAGAAAGATCGCATGCCATCCCAGTCTGCTGACCTATATCGCCAAACCCGCCTGGTGCCTCTAGGGCAGGGATCGGGCGGAGAATAGACTGATACAGATTTCACCAGACAGTGGTCGGAACTACCTAACGGTGATGATATCGACACTAAATAGCGGTCTGGATCCGTTGTCAGCAGAAGGTCCAAGCAGTTGGCCGTGTGCGAGTCAACATCCGGCACCCTCGTAGCTCCCCGGACCAGCTGGGTGAGATTTAACGCTAGCGCAAGCTTACGCGTCTCTCGACCAGCATGGTCTGTGTACTGGTATGGGAAAAGCCACTCCTGATGGTGGGCATTAAAATCCCCCAGTAACACCAGTTGCGCGGAAGGGTACCTCTGTTGAGCCGCATCCGCCGCCTCACTGAGGTACTGTGTGAGCCTGGTCGTCTCCTGATCACCACTGTGCGAACGGTAGACACAAGCATAGATAATTTTATCCATGCCTGTGTCCACCAGTGCCCAAAGCGTTGAGAACCTGGAATCTTCAAGGTTGCGGAGACGCCGATAGCATATGTCGTCCCTGGCGTACAAACACACACCAGCGTGTGGTATAAAATTGTGCTCCAGGGTAAACCCTGGGTAAGACAGGTACGACACGTCTGACGGACTTCTTATCTGCGTCTCCGAAAGAAAAAAGAGAGAAGGTTTTTCAGTCTCCAGGTGATGATGGACTGCTGCGAGATTGGAGTGCAGACCTCATTAATCAATTACGTCAACGGCTTGCTCAGACCCGAGGTGGGTGAGTTTTATACCCCAATCAATTTCACCTAGTTTATAATTTACAGCATCGTAATCAGCTTTATGAAAGTTATGTCGATGAACTGTGCGGCATCTCAAGGGAGTGTATTGCGTAGTCAAGAAAATCAAAGTAGAAAATGCTGGGTGGTGAGTATCAAGGTCAAGCAAAGCATTGCACGATACGGCTCGACAATCTACATTAGATATAAGTAAATCTAGTATATGATCTAATTTATTTTTTGTTATATTGTATTGATTACTCCAAATTAACGTGCATTCGGCCATTACAATAATTCTTTATTGATTTTTTGGTCCTAAATTAATATATTTCCTTCGAGCTTCCCACTTAAGGAAGCACCTTCACCTTTTGGAAAAAATAGAGAAATTTATCCGGCATACACTTACTTTAATTTTAAATATGACCTTGGACGATCGAGCTTGGGATCAAGTTACTCTTCCCATCCGTATGGGAGGCTTCGGCGTCCGCCAAAGATACAATAGAGCGGCTATCAGGTGTAATGTCTAAAGAAAAACTGTCATCCTTTGCTTCAGTGACGCCATCTAGCTTTGGATAGCAAACACGCGAATTTTTGTCAAAATAAATTATGTAAATTTAACTATCACCCGGTAGGTGGCCAGGGGCCTTACCATGATATGTTAAAATTTCAATCATACGAGCGAAAAAGATTGATGGAGCTATAAACTCTATTTATCTTCGCCCCTTTAAAAGTTCGGTTTAGGTCGTAAAATGGATCACGTTAAGAGTTCGTGGTAGAGCCTCTCTTTGTGCCGTTATCACAAAATCAGCAAATGTTCTAAAATTATTTATGAAAATTATTAAATTTAAATTCATTACTGCGTTAATACCTAGAATATTTACGAAGTTAGGTCCAGTCATTTTACCATAACAAGATTTGCAATAGCGTAGCGCACTGTGGCGAAATTGTCAACAGCCTTGGTCACCACGGCCTGTCATGCTCAATTCTGATTCTTTGATGAAATCTATTCCTGAACCTTTTATATTTGCTGGGGACTTTAATGCTCATCACGCATCCTGGGGTTGTGGTTCTGACCCTTCACGCGGTCGAAATATATTAGAGGTCATATGACGAAAATAATTTAATTTTGCTTATTAACGGTCAACCAACAACAGTTGGCTCTTTAATATGGCGTGCTAATGCACTGGATTTGTCTTTGGTTTCTTCATCATTGGCACTTAATTGCGAATGGCATATACATGATAGTCCTGGTAGTAGTTATCACATTCCTGCTATTATGAAAGTAGTGATAATCACTTAATGATCGAAATAAAGATTCTTTTGGAAATTGCCCTAATGCTGAACATTTTCCCTTCTATCCAAATTACAAAATGGTAGATTGGAAAATGTATAGTAATAATGTGGATGAATTATGAGTTGATTTCAAAACACTTAATGTATGTCCACTTGATTCATATTTTGGAGGTAGGCGGAATAGAGAGCAAAGTTCCGCAAACCCCCGCTGAAAAGGGAGGATCCTCCGGCCAGATGGGTGTTATATCTAGTGGGCAACTGCCCGATAGATGATTTCGGGCTGTTCTATATGTTCTAATCGCGCGGAGAACCCTGATTGCGCGATGTAAGATTAGTTCTTATGTGACGCCATAGATGTCGCTACAATATCATAATTTTTGAACAATTTTACGTACGGCTGCTGCTAATTCTATTTGTAATCGTAATGACAACATAAACACACTAATCGCTCATGTCCCACAAATAGGATTAGAAGACCTTCCCTTCCTTGGTGGAACCAAAAGTGTACAGACGCTGTATCACACTTCAAAACAGCTTGCATCAATTTTAAAAATAATCCATCAGAAAAGAATTATTAAAATTTTAAAAGACTTCGTGCAAAAAGTTGGTTGTCCCTATGTAAAACTTTCAACAGATACACACCAATATCTATCTATCATATGGAAATTTTTGCGCAAATGTAACAAAACATTTCATTCTAGTAATTTTGGAAATGACGCATGGATTTTGGATTTTTTGAAGAAATACACTCCAAATTTTGTACCTCATGCCCCAACTTCATTATTGAGCAATAATAACAGCTCTAATCCTTTGATCCCTAGCCATAGTTTTCTATTTAATACTTTCACCATCAGTGAGTTAATAACTGCCTATCTCTTCCCGAAGAGACACTACTTTTGGTCTTGATGGAATGCAATGCATATTTTTTTTAAAACTTAACATTTCTGGTTTAAAAACATTCGCAAACGTCCTAAATCAGCTATGGAAAAATAATATTATACCTAAAGAATGGAAAGTGGACTGCCTTGTACCAATTCTAAAACCAGAATCATGTCCCGATTCTTATCGTCCCATAGCACTTACTTCTTGTGTTGGTAAACTATTTGAGCAATTATTAAAGCAGCGATTAGAGTTTTATGTTGAAAAGAATTATATTTTACCTTCTTATCAATTTGGTTTTCGTAGGAATCGGTCTGCTAGAGAAAGTGTCTGTCAATTACAGCTTGATATACATAATGCTTTATTGGCCAACCAAAATTTGGTTGGAGTTTTCAATGATGTCGCTGGGGCTTTTGATAGTGTAAATATAGATATTTTATTTCATGAACTATTACAAATAGGGATTAGTGGAAAAATTATACTTCGGGTTAGTTTCTGAACAATAGAGAAGTATTTGTTAAATTTAATAGACATCTTTATGATCCTAGGCTCGCATCAAAAGGTGTTTGTCAAGGAGGCATATTGTCACCTTTGTTATTTATATTGTATATACGTAGATTAAACTTAATTTTAGGGTCCCAAGTTAAAAATTTACAATTTGCGGATGATTTAGTTGTTTATGCTTGTGGAACTAACTTATCACAGGTTGTCCAAGTAGTCAATAATGTCCTGTCAAAACTGTACAAGTATTTCTCTATCTCGATCTCAATGTCAATTCATCTAAGTCTAAAGTGGTAGTGATTGGTAAAAAGAGTTATAATATGCCCCCTGTTCTATATAATAGATGTGCATTGCCCATTTCTCCAGAAATCAAATTTTTAGGGGTTCTATTATCACACAATTTATCCTGGAACAATTATACTAAACATATAATTAATAAGTAAAGCAAATAAAGCTTATAATATATTGAAATCTTTGGCTGGTTCATACTGGAGTGCAGACTCAAAAATTTTACTGTTGTTGTACATATCTTTAGTTCGTAGTCACTTTGAATATGGTTTTTATTGTTTTGCTGCAGATACTAAAATTGTAAGTAGTTTAGAAGTTCAGCAAAACAAAGGTTTGCATGTTATTACTGGCGCATTCAGAAGCACTTGTTACATACGGATCCATAATGGAAATCACCGACTCAGCAACTCATTCGATTGACGCCGGATACATGAAAACTGAACTGTCGACACTTTGGGTCAGCTACGAGCCGCCGACTCAGCAAAACTACATAATAGCAATAAGTTATTTTTAGTTTTTGGTCACTCCATATTCTAGCATCGAATAGATTTCACTAAAATTAATTGTAATTTCTTTATTTAAAATAAATTTGTTTAGAAGTAGGTACCATGAAACGGGGTAAATAGGAACGCAGGGGTACAAAACTTTACCTAGGTTTTTCACATTGGTATATGTTTATATTATTGATTTCTATCAAAGCATCCATTTTTATTACAATTAATGAATAAATAGGAGTACTTAAATTCTGGAAAAAATTGTTAATTAACCCTTTAAACTTTTGTTTCTATTTACCCCTGCGTTCCTATTTACCCCATTTGACTGACGGAACTTCCGCCTGCAGCCTACGTAATTGGCGCAGTCGGTTCGGTAGGATACTCACAGGCTAGTTCGCGTTTCGCATTAGAGTTTCGATATTTGCAATCAAGGGCCTGGGTGGCTTTCAAGTCACGTCACGATTATCCTGAACCTACGTTGGAGCTGCAGAGCCGGGTGGTGAATCCAGACATCGATTCACGAAGAAGAACCAGAGATGAAACACATGCACTAAAATCTTTCTCGTGTTGCTTCCTTCTACTTCTAAGTTACTTTTAAGTCCAAGATTTTTCATCGCGACAGATCTTACCCCCGGGAACCTGCACCACGATAGGCGCGCCGGCATATAGTAAATATTAGTAGAGATATAGATAGCGAATTAGATTTTAATTTGAATAGCTTATTTGAACCCAATATGTCTTTTAATCCCGATATTATTGTTACGAACGTGAGTAATTAAATGCCGGTTTACTAGCAGAGAACTTTATTCACAGCAAACAATAACAAATTGGTCCAGTCAACGAATAACCAAATCAAAATGTGCACTAGAGTTCTGTTTAGTATCGCTCAGGTCGTTAGAATATAGATACCGAACTCCTTTTAGAGATTATTGTGGCCAAGAAAAAGGTTATACTGGAGCTCTGCCACAAAGATGTTATTCCAAAAAAACATCATGCGTGATCTGACAGTTTAAATACAAATATCGGCACGAAACATTGGCTACCTGATGTATATCAGATGATGATCTTGTAAGGTCTTCAGAGGAAGATACATTTAAAATCTTATATTATTATTATTATTCAATAATAAAATACCTACCTATAACTTGTTCCCAAAAGATAAATTCATGCCATTTTTCTACAGGTAAACCAATTAAATAAATACAAATATTTTTAATATTTGCGCAAGATATAACCTATTTTGTTTTATTCAATTTGAGTGTGTTACGTACGTTGTTTTACAGTAAACACATGTTTTATACAAATTAAACACCACCAGGGAAAACCAATGAAATAGGTTGCCCTTTTGACTTTGCCTAAAACAAAGACATTCAATATAATTATACTACCAATAGACCGGACATAGAGAACAAAATCGTGATCCGATACTTATTCCACGTTGGTCATAAGTCACTCAGTCTAGTATGACACACCTACACGTCAAGTCGTGTTTGTATCCGTTCTATGCACTAAAAGGAAATCAGTTTCTGAGAAAATATGCCGAACTACGCATTACGCTATTGGAAATCTTGCTATGGTAAAATGACTGGACCTAACTTCGGTTTATTTTCGTAAATATTTTTGGTATTTACGAAATATTTAATTAGAATTCAATAATTTTTATAAATAGTTCCAGAACATTTTCGGATTTTGTGTTAACGGCATCTATTGCTGAAAAGCTTAACCTTCCCATTATCACACACCGAGGCTTTACCACGAGCTTATAACGTGATAAATTTTTCGACCTCAATCGGTTTGTTAAAAGGATGGAGCTATATAGGGTGTATAGCTCTATCACTCTCTTTCGCTCGTACGACTAACATTTTAACATTATCATGGTAAGGCCCCTGGCCACCTACCGAGCGATAGTTAAATCATTATAAATTTTGACAAATTTAATTCGCTTGTTTGCTATTCCAAGCCAGATGGCGTCACTGAGCCATAGGATGACAGTTTTTCTAAGACATTTTTTCTGATAGCCGCTCTATTGTATCTCTTTAAATCTCTTTGGCCTAAAATGTGTAAACAAAATGCAATTAATTAAAATTATACATCTTTTTTATTTTGCAAAATGTATATTATCAGAAGATATTTTAGACTTTGAATTTTCAATTTGATTTTTTTTAACTCAGATCTTCATTTTTGTGATTTAATTGTTTTTCGAAGTATAACGGCGATATTACATTTAAAATTATTCAATTCTAACATTAGTACATTTTTCATAATTTTAAAAATAGTATTGAAGATGGATGAATAGAATTCGAAAGTACATGCACAGCGTGCGGCACAAAATACAATGACATTTATACCCACAGATATCACAGAGATTTTAAGCTTTATTCTTTAAAAAGTGTGAAACAGCATGTAGTACAACTGCAAACTACGTATAGTACAGAATGTGGAGAGCGTAATATTGCCAATCTGCAAGTGAGGAATAGCACTTGCGATAATCCTTCGATATCGCAGTAGTATTATGAACGTTAGAGATATACCTAGCAGCAGAATTAAATTCGCATGTTTACCACCACAGAGTGAAAGTACTTGTACTATTATTTATTTTGCGGCCTGGTCAGATATACGTAAAAATTAAACGAGTGATTCTCATAAAGCTTTCAATTTATTAGTTAAACAAATATCACTTTTATTTACAACCAAAGCGATCACAAATTATAAGTAAAAACTAATTGTAATCACCTAAAACTACTTAACAGATCGAAATATTTACAATAGAATTAACAATTCTTCAACTCGCGTAACGGCTGCGTCGGGGCTCGCGGCGCGCCCTGGAGCGTGCGGGCGCGCGCGGGAGGAGTCAGGCGGCGCGCGGCGCTTCCTAGCGCGTGCGGCCGGTCGCGAGCGGAGTCATGCAGCGCGCGGCGCGTCCTAGCGCGTGCGGCCGGTCGCGAGCGGAGTCAGGCGGCGCGCGGCGCGTTCTAGCGCGTGCGGCCGGCCGCGGGCGTAGTCAAGCGGCGCGTGGCGCGTCCTAGCGCGTGCGACCGGCCGCGGGCGGAGTCAGGAGGCGCGCGGCGGCACAGCGCGCGGCGGCACAGCGCGGGCGGCCGGGCCTCACGCCGTGGCCAGCGGCTGCGTGACGACGGGCGAGCGGCGCCGCGGCGACTGCTCGTCGTCGGGCGCAGCGCTGCCCCCGCCGGGCGCCGCCTCCGTGAGCCGCAGCGCCACTTCCAGGTCGCGCAGAACCTGCCGAAGAGACACACATTACGTTCTGTTCGTACATCCACGACGATTACGACAATCAATCCAATTTTTGACAGTTTTGAACAATCGAGTTCAAAAGCCAGTTAACAAAATTTGTGCCTTAAGAACGCGACGACGCACTGTGGGCTGGATTTTGAGTTTTATAGAACTTGGTTTGCTTTTATTGAAAATCGGGTTTTTTGGACTGGAAATGGATTCCTTGACCATTATTATACTTCATTATGAAATATGGGGTCATAAGAGTCAGTGTATCTATTTTTAAAACACAAAAGTAAAAAAAAAAATGTATGGAGCTTTTTTTTTAATTGATATAAACCAGTGCTTGACTGCGATCCCACCTAATGATAAGCAGAGATGCAATCATTGACGTGAGGCGCACTAGTTTATTAAGAGCCTATTCACTCTAGCCTTGATGACACCTAAATTATAGTTGGACGGGAAGACTGCATCAGGCAAATTGTTCCATCATGTACGCCGATGTAGCTAGAGTAAAAATATCAAATATCTCTCATAACTTAATGACACAAATTAGCATTATCGCACAGTAGTATGTTTTTAATATTAACATGTACTTATTGGTTTGGTTGGTACAAGGAGTACATGAGTTAACCAATAAGTACATGAATTAACTAAATAGTACATAAATTAAATAATGCGAGCATACAACCTGGTATCTACATATATCCGTTCATGTCAGATTTCAGCCCATTACCAATTCAACGTTATTTTAATTTTAACCATTTTTGAGTCCATATTCCTAGACAATTGTTGTTGTTGGGAGCATACTAATTAAAAGTATATTTTATTTAGTATTTCAATTATTAAGACCAGCACTACCTACGTATTTCTAAAATCCAATTGGAAAATACAACATAAAAAATTAAAATAATTCCGATTAAAAAAAAACCGCACCTATGCCCGATATATGAAGTACACCAAAACTTCCCAAATAACTAGAGTATTACCGTGTGTCAGGATATTACGGCCAAACGTGCGGCTCCGGAGATATGTGATATTTTTACTCTAGCTTTTTTACATTTCTTTTTTACTTTTGTGTTTTAAAAATAGATACACTGGCTCTTATGACCCCATATTTCATAATGAAGTATAATAATGGTCAAGGAATCCATTTCCAGTTAAAAAAAAACCGACTTTCAAAAAAAGCAAACGAAGTTCTATGTTCTATGAAACTCAAAATCCAGCCCACGGTGCATCATCTTCCTGCCTTTGTCCCGTGTTATTTGGGGTCGGCACAACACGTTTTTTTCTTCCACTCTACCCTGTCACTTGTCATGCTATCACTAACTTCCTTTTCTTTCATATCACTCTTCACACAATCCATCCATCTTTTCTTTGGTCTCCCCCTCCCTCTCCATCCATCCACATGTAAACTCATAACTCTTTTAGTAACATGCGTCTCATCCCTCCTCTTCACATGACTATACCAAGACAAACGATTCCCTTTCAACTTTTCAGTCACTGGCGCCACTTTCAAACTTCCTCTAATATATTCATTTCTCACTTTATCCATTCTCGTCACATCACACATCCATCTTAACATTCTCATCTCCGCTACGTGCAATCTTTTTTCATCCGTCTTTTTCACAGCCCAACATTCTGATCCATACAGTATGATAGGCCTTATCACGGACTTGTAGATTTTACCCTTCAACTTGAGGGGCATCCGTGGGTCACAAGTTGTTCCCGTGACCTGTCGCCATTTCATCCATCCTGCGTTGATCCGATGTGTTACGTCCCGGTCTACCTCACCATCCCCTTGGATGAGTGACCCGAGGTACCGAAAATCAGAGCAGATCGGTATGGGCGTTCCAGCGAGAGCTAAAGGCACTGGATTGGAGAGACCGCCGAAATCGCAGAACAAGTATTCCGTTTTGGTTCTACTCAATTTCAGGCCAACACTCTCCAGTCTGTGCCACCACACCTCCAATCTGTTCTGGACCTCTAGGCCACTCTCGGCAACCAACGCAATATCATCGGCAAACAACATACACCAGGGAGCCTCTTCCTGAATGTCCGACGTCAGAGCGTCCATTATCATCAGGAAGAGGTAAGGGCTGAGAGCCGACACTTGATGAAGGGCGACAGCTACATTGAAGCTGCCAGTGGTGCCCACTGTAGACTTATTTTTTTTTCAATTTTGACCGTGAATTACGGGAATTTCACCCATGTGCGGTGCACGGTGGTCCGTCCATAAATCAAAATCCCCTATAACTCATGGCTGAATATTGAGAACTTATATAGCTCGATGTCATCAGTACGACCGTATCTACCTAGAGGTATATTTTTATTTCATGTACTAAAATCAAATGTTCCTTTTCAAAGAGGCATTTGTTTGAACTGTGGTGTTTGCAAAAACTGTCAGATTGTAAAAAAATATATAATAAGATAGAGATGTTGAACCTTTATTACATCGAATTGTTAATATATGTACAAGTCTATGTCAGCACGTACTAGTTATATTATTTTAAATAATTATTTCAATTTGTTAGACCAAATTGAATGTGTATAACTGACAAAAAGTGTCGAAAAGTGCCATCTAGAGCGGGAGCAATCGGAACCGTCCCTCGCTGCAAGCGGGCGGCCCAGGAAAAAATTCTTAAATATTAGTATGCGGTCGAAACATAGATGTAAATAATACTTCATCGCTGTGGCATTTTACAGGTTTCTTTTTAATCTAGATCTAATATTCATTGTTATAAGTTTAAAGAATATTTTTTGGTTATGGCGGGTCAATTAGTTGAAGAATAACCGTGATACAATCTCCCTGTTTCCGTCCACAAAGTTCTCGTACATGGTGCTATATTTCAGGATATGCTTTTTTATCCATCGAGGAACGTTCCGAGGAAGCAGTTGCATCTAATAACAACCATTTAAAACAGCACAAACAAGATTTTACCTGAAAAATGTCACATGAAGTTACAAATACAGACTTAATTAAACGACTTTTACTGAGTTCAGACCCCTTGATGCCCGGTCTTCGGGAACTTTTTCGAAATAAGAAGAGCCTGAGACTAAGGAAGTTAAAGAACTATTAAAGTTCTAAACATAATGGTCATTTTCGATCTTTTATTGTGTAAATATAATTTCCTTTGTTTAGTGTTGTCAAATTATAGCACCATTTCATAATTAATTCTTAGTTAATAATAATATAATAATATTCCACAACTATCACACAACGCCGTCTAGTCCCAAGCTAAGCAGAGTTTGTGTTATGGGTACTAGACAACTGATTAACATACTTCTATATTTCTAAATACATACATATTATAGATAAATTACACCCAGACACAGAACAAATGATCGTGCTCATCACACAAACATTTGTCCTGGGTGGGAATCGAACCCACGACCTCCGGCATTGCAGTCAGGGCCACTAACCACTAGACCAACAGGCCGGTCGAATTAGAGTCATTATACTTATACTTCTACATATATTAACAATAGTCGAGTAGTAATGCCTGAAAACTCTCTCTCTCCTTTTTTGCGTTGCATTTTTGTCAAACATCACGTTGGATTGCGATAGATGAAGTAACAAGCTTTTAAACCATGCTCTATGTTGACGACAGGCGAGCAGAAAAGGACCCTACACACCTAGTTCAATATGACGTCAAGGGAAAAATATTTAAAATGTCCATATTGATTAGTTCGCCTGACTTGTGGTACAAGCAACCGAATCACTCAAGTCAGATGAGCAGCTGCTCTTCAACGTGTACGTGTAACTGTGTACAAACGAACTTATTAAACACGTCCTGACGGATACATAAATATGTCGCAGCGAATGGGTTTGTAGCGACATCTATCGCGTCACATAAGAACTAATCCTGAATCGCGCAATCAAAGTTCTCCGCGCGATTAGAACATATAGAACAGCCCGAAATCATCTATCGGGCAGTTGCAGCCCACCAGACATAACATCCCGTCTGGCCGGAGGATCCTCCCTTTTCAATGGAGGTTTGCGGGACTTTACTCTCTGTTCCGCATACATTCAGGTTCAATCAGCCCAGCTAGTTGGACGCCGAGAACATTGCTCACTAACTACGAAACTTCTGCTACTACGCATGCTCTTCTTTCTTTTTTCTACTTTCCCGTTCCATTTTAAATATTTGAAGCGAATTGTGACTGAAGATCAAAATGATGGTGTCAACATGAAAAATAAAGGAAGCTCACAGTCACAGGTCATTTGAAAATCTCCAATGACCAGAGCGTTATTGTTTGCATTTTGTATCCGATACTCTCACTAAGTAAATGAGAACAGTGGTTGACCAACATTGAAAAATAAATCTGGTGACGTCATGACAATGGTATTTGCCCTGATGCCACCTTAACAAATATGTTTCCATATTGATTTGACCACCAAACAAAGTCAGATAGAACGATGAGTTGTTTGGTGAGAACAGTGTGAAATGCATTTCAGCCTGTACCTATATAAAAATATAAACCAGCTGCTAGTCGAACCACTCATGATAGCTGTTCTACTGATGATCTGTGTGTCAATAGTAGCGGATGACATGGTGCTGCTGAGTCCGCTCGTGAAAGGTTGCTTGATTTTAAATACCTATAACATATCGTCACTGAGGACGATACTCTTATGGAAGGAAAACGAAGGGTGTTGGCTATCCGATTCAATATGAAAGCCCATGGGTTTGTACGTTGTACAACAGATGTGTTTCTATCCAGCAGGGCCACTAGAGCTATACCGAAAAAACTAGTGGCATTGCTATGTTTGTTCAATGTTCCTCACAAATCTAATGTACCTCCACTATTTTGATAGAAATTACAACGTCCATCCAGCGGGGCGAGGCGTGTGCCACTTGATTGACAACGTCCCATTCTTTCTCGCTCCGGACCATGGCCAGAACCAGGGCCCAGCGCCGATCGCCTCCACGAGGACATGGCGCTGCTCTGCCCAAGTGAGGTCCAGCGGCGTCATGCGGACGCATGAACACACAAGTAAAAAAAGATATCATTCATTACTCCTCGGAACGTCTTTGAGCTTGACCTAAGCATTCCAATTAGGATAGAAATTCCTCAGTAAATACTATACTCAAGATCTATTTACCATGATCATAAATATATCGGATCTGCTCGTTAGTATGGATATTTAAACAAAACGCAAGCGCCCCCCCTGGTGATCACCGAACACAATCTTTTTAATAAACGTAGTGTATTGAACCATTTGTTAATTCGTTTCACGATTATACCCACTATCTATGCCCACATCATGTCCAATTTTAAGGGAAGAAACACTGTCTTCCCAGCAAATATTAAATATTTTGTTAATAGTAGAACAAGGCATCAATTTTGGTTATTGACTTTTGTGTGCTGTCTGTTGATACATGACTCATTTTCGTCTCACCCTGATTGTCACAATGCAAGTTCACCGTTGGACTAGTGCCAAAACATACCAAGTGTCTGTAACTCGTATGAAGCTATTCTTTTTTACATTACACAGAATTTCTTGTCGTCAAACCAAGCCGAGGCGACAAGTCTTCAGCATCGAGCAATACGTGACTCAATATTCAGTCATTGTGCGAAGAGAAGAGCGGAGTAGCGCGATAGTGGGGAACTAACCTCGGTCTCCTTGTGGTCGAGCAGCGCGAACCGGCGGTCGAGCGCGGTGAGGTGCGCGAAGGTGAGGTGCAGGTGCGCGTGCAGGCGCAGCAGCGCCAGCTGGCGGAAGTGCGCGGCGTACATGTGCGCCACCACGTGGAACAGCAGCCGCACCACGCGCCGCACCACGCCCTCGAACTGCGCCGGGAACTCGTTCGCTGCAACACACCGCGCCGCACGCTCACTCTCCACTGCACTACTCTCCGCACAAACGTGCTGCCGAAGCTGCTTTATTCATTTGCGGAACAGACATCCATTGCTTCGAGTTTTTCTACTAAAAACTTGTGATACTTGACTAAATCGTAACTAAAGCACCACAAGAGAGCGGAAGGCTTTTCTTATCCTTCCATAGGAAGTCGCTGTATGTTATAGTGTGATAGTACTTCTTTGCGCTAACTACCAATCTAGTGGTTTCTAGATCTCTCTACTGTGGTATAAGATCATTTAAACTAAACCTTTCAATGTGGAAGTTAACTGAAATTTCCAAAAGAGCGGAAGTTATCTAATCTTGAGTTAGTTATTTAATTCCACTCTTTGAAAGTTTCTTTTGGTTACGACAAACGACTCAACTGATCCACATGGAAGCAAAACTCTGAAGCTGATAGTTGCTTCTTCATTTCGTGTCATTTGATGATTTCCACAAAAAATCCGGGCAAGTGCGAGTCGGACTCGCGCACCGAGGGTTCCGTACAAACTTACCTATGAAAACAGTTCAATTCCAAATTGAGTTGGAAGATTTTTCCAAATCGCAAAAAGTTTTTTTATGTGACGTAACTACAAATTTACAGTTTTCAGATTTTTTCCTATACTTGTGCTATGGTACCTTGCTGCATGCCAAATTTCAGGATTCTAAGTCAACGGGAAGTACCCGTTGTATAAATTTTGATTTCCTTGAGAGTGTCAAAATACACGTTTTTGCGCCATAAACGGCCGCATCTTTTGTTCTGATAACTCAGAAGTTTGATATCTCCACGCGTTCAAGGGTCTTGACAGACAGACGGAGGGACAACAAAGTGATCCTATAAGGGTTCCGTTTTTTCCTTTTGAGGTACGGAACCCTAAAAAATTAAGGCCGACCCATTTCAATTCCGATTTGCATGTTACAATGTAGACAGCTCGGTACCCACAGCAGCACAGTACGAGACTGGTTAGCGCGTATAACGTAGTCGGGCCACAGCTGCTTCAACAGGGCCAGGTCGAACAACTCACCATATTTAGTAGGAAAGACAGTCTCGTCGTTGACGGTTTTCTGCGTGAAGGTCATAACGTAGTCGACGTACTGCGGCGCCGCGACGCGCGACTTCTTGCCGCGCTCGTCGTACCAGGCGTAGGAGCGGCCGCCCGGGCCCGTCATGTCGGGGCAGCTGGCGGCCGAGCAGAATTCCGACACGGTGCCGTACAGCAGGTTTACGTGGTCGAACAGCGCCAATGCTACAAAGTACACACTCACATTACAAAACAAATACGACCACTTCAACGGGCCACTTTATCTTTGACACTTAACTGCCTTTTTAGTTAGCAGTGTTCAGTTTCAGGCTAATCTCAACGGAAAATAGCCTATAACACATTAGATGTAATGCATGTGCGTGCAAGTGTGTGTCTGAACACATGTGCACTCTCTTAGCAGATGCATTCCCAACTCATTACAGCACGGTGTTATGGTAGGCGGCCCGCGCCAGATACATTGCAATTGCGGTTATTCACTCACCTACATGTATTTATTGACAGATTTAAAAACGGAAATAAAGATTTAACCGACAACTATCGTGATTAGGGCTTGCTAAATTGAAGCCAGCAGACGTGCGAATCCGAGGGATTTGGATTTTTATGATGTTTTGTTCATGGGTAAAAATAATCAGCTTCTTTTAGAAACGATGTAATAATTTTTTTAACGTATCATATTTTAAATGTAGGATAGTAAATTCACGTGCTGTGGAGAAATCCCTAGTCATAGGGTACGTAGGGTGTTTTTCCACCAGAGACGTGCTATGCTGCGAGGATGGGAGGGTTATGACGAAACGATGTGACCGTTTCTACTGACGCTAAGCTATGTAGCAGGGCCAGTAAGACATGCTATGAAGATGCGCCGCCGCGAGATACTTAAGATTATGTATAAGAAACTATTTGGATACTATACATTTTTATATCCCATAAAATTTCTGCTCGGAATGCTTATTTAACTCTTTGAGAGAGTAAGACGTAATTACTTTTTGCTCATCTTCGCTTGTTCAATTCTTCGGGTGAATCTGATTGCCCAAAATAAGTAGCTTAGCCGGTGAGGTTGTTCGTTTCTCTCGTACCTAAACAACACCTTAGGCCGCGAACACACCCGATTGTTAGCTGTCATTTATCGCAGACAGTGTCACGAGCTAACTCGACGACGCTCGTTCATGCGTTTTCTGTGCTTAACCTTTTGAGTAGCGTAATTAGAGACACAATAGAAAGTCAATGACCGAGCGAACACTGGCGTTCGCTCGGGGTTTAATGAACTAATGCTCTTCTGACTCTAACACCAGACTGTCACTTGTTTGCTTGGAGATGGATAGATAGAGAGATATATTCTTTATAGTACACCATAATAATAAAAATTATATTAGGAACTTAATATGTATAGATGTGTGTCGTAAATGTCTAAGATTTTGTGAGAAGATGGATAAGTAAAAAACACTGTTTTATTGTTTTGTGTGATGTATTGTTTTATTAAAAATGTATTTTATTTTTAATTCGTAAATTCTGTTTTTCTTTTTATTTCTTCAATGATATTTGTTTTATTAAATATATTTTTAGTTTGTAAGTTTCCATAGTACAATGCCTTGGATCTCCTCCGTAATGTTGTACAAGTACTTGTAAATAAATAAATAAATAGTTACACCACTTGCGAAGAACGTACCCATCTGTATTAATGACACAGTTATGTTGAACCCGTTTCCACCAATGCTAAGCGGTGGACAAGGATTACTATTGGTGGACATCAAACGCATCCATAGCAACGTAGCGCAGCACATCTCTAGTAGAAAAGTACCCTTAAACTTCCACTGCAAAATAATTTAGTTGCAAAAATTGGAAACAAATTTATTGTCCCTTCAAATTCTAAACATCTCATAAATGAGGTTATGCTGGTTATAATATAAACAAAACGTGTCGTTTTAACGCAAGTTTCTAATTTAGAAAAAAAAATATTTTTTTTAAACCTTTTTTAATCCTGTAAACGTGTGTTATCCCGCTTGAGTAATTCCGCATTTCTGATCCCGCAAAACAGGCGCAGGAATGGATTCCCTGATCGTGATCCTTTACGCTTTCTAGTACCTACCTAATGAAAAATAATGCACTATTATTGATCAAGTACCTACAAAGAGATATTAGAGAAAGGTCAATGTACCATATTGCTTTATCTGGCGCCTACCTTAAATTTATTTGACAAACCGGAAGCAGTACCTACACAAAGGTTAGCTCTTTCTAGTAAAAAAAAGGCTCAAAAGTTAGCTCTTTCACTAGAAAGAGTATAACACCCGGTATATGCTCAGTAAGGAGTTTTTTTTTTAAATATAAGCTGCGAGCTACAAGGACATGTGGACATTGTGCGCCCGAAATGGAAACATGAAAAGATGAGTCTACTACCCTAGAGAAGCCAAGCACGAGCCGAGCTCAAATTCGTGTAGTGTCGCTCGTGCTGGGCTCGTGCTCGGCTCCTCCAGCGTAGACCCACCTGAAGGTCAGCGTTCGATCGCATGGGCCGCACCGCGCGCTGTGCGTGACGTGACGTCACTCAGCGGCTGCGCGACACAATCGATATTTTTAATAGATTCCGAATCAAACACAAGGAAATAACAGCATTGTCCTTGTGCCACGAACCACCACCAACGTTTTTTACATATACATAGGTACTTTATCAAATTAATTTGAACATTTTATAGTATAGGTACCTATAGCTCGGCGTGCCTAGTTGGAAACGAGCAAGGACGTAGTTTTAGGAGGTGGCGTGCCGCATGCAGCATGGCTCGTGGTCGGCCAGGAGCCCTATGTCTGTCAAGACCTGGAGGTAGTGTATATCTTTTGTTTTACTTGAACGACCGGATTTTCCTTTTAAAATAAAAAACATTTTTTTTTTCGATTGATTATGACGCAATTTAAAGATTGTGTAAAATGTAAACGTACCTCAAAATATATTTAGAAAATACAAGTTTGTTGTATTTCGACGGCTGTTATAGTGTTGTAAGTGTACCTACAGCAGTACAGTAAGCGACACATCGTACTACGTAATTTTAATCGAATGTGAAGTCGGTTAGTACTGCTTTTATTACCACTGCCATTGAGTAGAATATTTTTCAAGAAACCAACTTCCAAAAATATATTTCTTTATTCATTAGTTATTATTAAAAACCTGAACTTGTGTAGAAATCGTCTGTCATATTATAGTTGTTGGGCATATGATGTGAAGGAGTGAGGAACACGTCGTCAGGATAATGTGGTGTGTAGGTCATACGGACTATGCGGGTAGAGGATGACCAGGTAGACGATGGATGGATTGTGTGATGGATGACATGACTAAAAAGGAGCTGCCTATTGCGATGCCGGTGATCAGAGATGATGAATTGTAATGAGGGCAGGAGGATTGCGTTTTACTAGGCTTGTAACGTGAGTGGAGTGCCTGAGCAGGCGTGATAGCAGATAGTGAGATACTGACTGTGTGAGGCGAGCCACTCGTTGTAGTCGAGGCCGAGCGGCAGGTCCACGAGCTGGCGCATGTCGAGCTCGGGCAGCTTGCGCTCCAGTAGCGCCTCTTGCAAGTACAGCTTGGGGTCGCCGGCAGGCTCGCCCTCTCGCTCCTTGCGCCGCGCCTTCCTGGAACACGATGTACACGACAATGAGCCTACACACTACACAACCCACATATATAAAGATATACAAAGGTTAATTAAATTTAGTTAATCACCAAACATCGGTATAGGTAAATAAGAAATTGTAAACCTTTTTAGATAAAATTTTTAGACAACTTTTAGATAAAAGACATGTCAAGATTGTTTACATTTAGTTAATTACCAAAATTACAAATAGTATAAGTGACTATGGTGAAATAAATTTAAACATGCTTCGGATGAAAATGGTCCCATCGAACTGGTACCTACTGATGATGAAGCCGGAAGTTAGGCACAAAGCCTAAATAATGGTCCCATCGAACTGGTACCTACTGATGATGAAGCCGGAAGTTAGGCACAAAGCCTAAATAATGGCCCCATCGAACTGGTACCTACTGATGATGAAGCCGGAAGTTAGGCACAAAGCATAAATAATAGGTAGCATAATTACCCTTACAATGTTCTCAAATTCCCAGTGCTGGGACCAGGCCTCTTCTCTAAGAGAGGGAATGGGTCATAATCTTTAATGCGAACTTCAAACCCGGTGCGGGTTGGTGAAAGTGGGCACAGGAACTCGTAATAAAAAAAAAACTTTCACAAAAAAAAATAACCGACTTCACTAAAAAACACAAAAAGGATCAAAATAACTTAAATTCGGAAGTCTGTGTTAAATAAGAAACAAACAATACTGAGAAACACCGACTTCCGAAATTAAAGTTATTTTGATCCTTTTTGTGTTTTTTAGTGAAGTCGGTTATTTTTTTTTTAAGTTTTTTATTTCCCACTTTTTAGTTACCATACATTTATAATCAGAATGCCAGAATATTAATTTGTATTGTCATAGTATTTTTTTTTTATTGGGTGGGAAAATCATCTTATGACAAAACCCGCTCTTGGGCGGATAGCTGGAGATAATGTCAGACTTTTACTGACTAAAAACCCACTCCTGTTCCTTCGTTGCCTTCGACCCTGCTGGGCCCCTACGATTTGCTGACATCTGTTTGAGGCGCGCGTGAAACAGTACGCGCCGTCGACGAGTTGGGCTCGGTCCGATTACCGGACGGTCGGACGGCGAGCCACCCATTGCTCGCCGTCCGCAAGCCCGCGCCTACGGTGGCCGGAAATCGGGATCGGAATCCCGGCGGCGGCAGTTGGAGCGTAAGGCCGTTGCCTCACGCGATCGGCCGCCTCCTTCGCTAGCATTACGGCTTCGCAGAAGGATTGTCATAGTATTGTGATATCTAAGTGAGTATGAAGTTCCGTTGGCCATTTCGTATCTTCTTCATCAGTTCCACTTCCATTAAATGTTACTTTTTGACTGTAAGTAAATGCTTAAGTTCTCGATGAAAATACCAAAATCACTAAGTATATAGTTGCCTATAATATTTGAAGAGTTCCCTCGATTCCTCATGGATCCCATGATCAGAACTGGTATATGAAAAAAATTTGACCAATCTGAAAGCATATCCTTTAGGGGAAAAAAATAATTGAAAATCGGTCCATAAACGACGGAGTTCTGAGATATCAACCATAAAAAAAAAATTAAAGACAAAAATACAACCGAATTGAGAATATCCTACTTTTTTTTGACGTTGGTTAATAATCCATCCTAGTCGCGCATCGGTTTATTGGTATTGTCATGAGATGTATTCAGGCTATGCCAAAATTTTGATTGTTATATTCTGTAAGTACTTACTCTCAATATAGAACTTACACACTTTTTAGTTCTTACTACAACAAAGTGAAAAATAAAAAAAATGTTTCGAATACAGATTACTTTTTGAAATATTCACCTAGTATATTTATGTTACCAGCAATATGTATAATATCTAAAACTTTCAGACCTGTATTATTTAATATATTATATGTGTGTTAACAATATAATATTTTAATGTATGTATTTAATTATATTACGTACAATGTCGAATGTCACCGTCAATATACTAACTCGCGGGGCTTCTGTTCCTGTCTGTAGGGTTAGGGAACTTAACACGATTGGGATGAGTGTGTGTGGCTCGATTTAGTAAGCAAACGAAGTTATGCACCTTCGAATCTAAACTGTCGGGGTGTCCGAAGCTCGCTCGTAGACTTTTTTCAGGAGTTGTCGGGGTCGAGTGGTCAGTGGCTCGAGAGATTTGACTTTTTTCTTTTCGTACAGGACAAGATTTGTACGACAGAAGATTAGAAATTAAAAAATGCAGCCGTGTGAAGCCGAGGCGAGTTGTTAGTTGATAAATAAATGCTTTATTCAAGGAAAGAAGCTATTTCAATAGTTTACAGTGACACCGAGTTTTAAAATGACCAATAGTCGTTGACAAAGCGGTTGTAAGAGCTGCAGTACTACGAGAGTGGGCCTGCTAACATGTGCGGCTGTACTATAACTGGGTTACAGTTGAGGTCGCTATGCCGAGAGGTCAGCGGAAGTGTTCCGCGCTACGCGTGAGCCATTGTGTCGGCGACCAGAGACCAGTGGCAATCAGATCACGTCGACCATTGTTCAAGTGGCCATCACTTTTCTAGTAACTATGTATTGTGTATATTGAACATCACTGAACGAAGAACCACCGAACTTAAGTGGCAATGGGCAGAGCAAATTGCTCGCACAACAGATGTTCGATGGGGCCGTAAGGTTCTCGAGTGGTAACCGCGTACCGCAAGACGCAGCGTTAGAAGGCCTCCCACAACGTGAACTAATGACCAGGTGAGTCACGGGAATGCGATGACACTTGGGGCTTGACTCCATTTCATTCCCTGATCTTTGGTTGACAGGCACATTCTCTTACTCTAGATCCAATAGGTATATTATCGCGTTCCTTACTTCTTCAAGAAGGGATATGACTTTCAACATAAATAGTTATTAATTTTATACGTCTAAGTTTGTGATATTTTGTTCTGTTATCTGTATTATGTTCACTCGGATAATCAGTTAAATCGCAGTGTCGAACCACCCGCTGATAGCTTTATCAGTAAGTACAAAAAGCAGATAGGACAGGTTGGTCTGCTGCCGATGGAAGTTACTTTTGTGGAACACTCATTGGTACTTGCCTAGAATAAAAGAACAGACGTATCTGGGAGCAGAACGCGGAGTAATAGGACCAGCACAGAAGTGGACTGCTAACCATGTAACGATGATGTCGGGGGTCGAGCAGAGTCGTCGCGATACTAACTTGCCGAGGACAGTGTCGGTGAGCACGGAGAGCCAGAGCAGCAGGAGCTCCAGGCATGAGTCCATAGCGCGGCTGTCGGCCTGGGGTTACGTAACGCGCAGCCGCTGCAGGGCGGCAGGCTCCGAGTTGGGGCCCGCAGCCGTGGCCATCGCTCGTGACCGCAATACTTAATGCGTCAATTCGTATGCGTTCCGTGCACACTGCTTCATTATAAAATCATTAACCTGACGCGAAAGTGCTACTTCACAATGAGTCAACTGTAAAGTCCTGACGAATACTGTGACTGTTGATGCACATTTGTTAAAGACTAGTGACAAAATTTGTAATCATTTAAATTTATACCATTTTAAGACTGTGAGCGTTTATCGTTAAAAATATCCAAGATTACACAGACATATACATAAATCACAAAACAGTTGGTGCACAGTGGCATAGTGAAACGCGGGACGGCTACATTCCGACAAACGTGAGAACGCGCGGACTAACTGACGAGGGCGACAAGTGAGAAGCTCACCTGAACGGCACGGCCGAGTACAGGTAGGACGGCAGCGAGAACAACACTCCGAGCACTACTGCGTGGCACATCACGGCGATGACTGAGCGCGCGCCTGCCTGCAATCCCGCCGCACGCCGCGCCCGCGCATGCCCCTCGCTACACACGCTCGCACACACGCGCACTTGCCAGAACGAGACAAGATGACATTGAAACTGTCTCTGTTACGCATCAACAACAAGGTTATCTCGTGCGTTAGGCGTCCATTACACGATAGGTTTTGTTGTCGGTTTTGCCACAGTCAAATATTTTGGCTGACGAAAAACTACCGTGTAATGCGATGATTGACGTTTGCATGACGGAAAACGTATGGCGATAAAATTCCGTCATTCAAACATCATTCATGATAGATGGGTTTTGATTGAAGCTTGCATGACCGTGTAATGGACGCCATACGCACAGCGTTTTGCCACGGATTGAGGTGACCGGCAAAACTAAAGCTTTCATCTTCTATGCCAATCGAGCCACAACCACCGAAACGTCGCATCTCAAGTGAAAATTGCGCGGCGGTAACGGCGGTCATCCGTCCGATCATGATTATTGCTTGCGCTGTCTTCGCTCACGCAAAGTCCTGTCACCTCTAGAATACAGACATTCCGAAACCGATTCCTCCGAAAAATCCTCGGAGATACCACCCTTTTGTCCTTATATTCGAAATGAGAATCTACATCTATCTCAAAAAAAACCCCACTATACAGCAGTTTATGAAACGCCTTTGCAATGCTTTGCAAGCGTTTCATCGACACTGCTGTCATATACCACAATTCCAGCCACCCGATACGAAACGTCAATGCTTACCCCGTCCCTCGCTCAAGCCAGCCCGCGACGCTGAGCCTGTAGTCTTAAATTCCCAAAATAAAAACAATTCTTGTTTAATTCAATCCATCCCTTGATGTCCTACCCAGCGACGCTCTAAGCCGAGGTCCGACCCCCTCAGTGCGTAGTCGCTTAGTTTTTAAGTATTTGTAAGGCCTGGCTGGAAGCTTTAATTTTATTAAGACCACTACGAGCTAGTCCGGTTAAGCAGACGACAACCTCTTAGGTTAACCAACGAGAGGTCACTCACAAAAAAAATCGACACGCAAGCCTAAGTCTTTCGGATCAAGGACCACGCGATTAGCATTCATAATCTATTGCACAACCAAAAACAAAAAAGGCAAAAACTGTAATTATTATTTTTAAGTCGAATTAAAGACTTAAAAATATTTTTAATGGTTATAACATAACAGAAAAATAAGATAAGAAGAAATAGAGAAGAATAAGTGAAAATAATTTTAATATGCTGTGCAGCAGCTGGGAGGTCCCCAGCAGTCACATTGTGATCACGTACTGATGAGTTCAAGGTCACGCAAATAATAACGTTCCAAATATGAACCATATATGACACAATTACAGTTGTCAAAAAAATCACCAATCAATCACATTCTTAGGATACGCTCTAATGTCCCAATGATAGCGTTTTGAAAGTTAGTGACGTATTAAAAAATAAGTTCTGTAACAGTTTACAATGCTTGTTTAAAAATAAAAAAAACAGAAATCTATTTATTTTCTACATTTGGCCAATGCTAATGAGGCTGAGATTTAAATGGGTTAATTAAAAGAAAATGTTGGTACATATTTTATTCGTGGAACGCTCAAGTCCAGAAACGGGTTTCTCCTTTATTATATTAGGATGTCTCAAAATCGCAATTTAAAATAAGGTCAGAAAGCGACTGTGGTACTCCGCTGCCACTTGTTGAAGTGACACCAAGTGACACGTGGAACGTGAAACTGGAGTAAGTACTTTATTGATTACTAGCTTTTGCCCGCAGCTTCGACCACCTACTAATAAAATATATCCTACGTCACTCAGGAATAAAGCACCTTTCTACCAGTGAAAAAATTTTAGCAATCAGACCAGTGCTTTCAGAGATTACCACCTACAAACAAAAAACAAACTTTACCTCTTTTTATTATTAGTGTAGATTAATAACAGTAGATTGAAGTAAGTTTAGTCGTTCCGATTGACGTTAGATCTAACTAGACGTTAGTCGAAACAAAGCACGCGTTAGGGCTATATTTAAAAAAAAATGTGACATCAGATGAAAGATGGCGGTGGCGCGGAAAAGTTCATATTTTAGAAACGTTCGTTCCCGATTATTGCGTTTGCCAACATACAAAGTGTTATATTAAATTAAATATTGAAGGTAATTAATTACATTAATCAAGGAGCAGTGGTGGCCGAGCGGTAACGGCTCCGACCTACGAGTTGTAGGCTGCGGGTTCAAACACAGGCGCATTATTTTCTGTAATTTATTTCATCACCACTATAATATCACCCAAATAATACGGGATAAGGGCAGGAAGATGATATTTCATCACCACTGCTCTCAAAACGGTGAAGGAAAACGTCGTGAGGAAACCGGCATGTCCTAGAAACAAAATTCAAAGACATGTGACATTCACCAATCCGCACTGGGCCCGCGTGGTGGATTACGGCCCATTCCCTCTCCTAGAGAGAGGAGGCCTGAGTCCCAGCAGTGGGAACATTAAAAGGCTGATTATGCTTATGCTATGCTAATTTCATTAAATCTTTATTGTGAAGAAAAATACATAATTTTCATTATGTTTAACAATTTTAATCAGTTGTTTTCCTAGGTCCTGGACTCAACCCAGAGGGGGTCATGACCCCCATGACCCCCCTGGATCGGCCCTTGAACAGTTTGATATTGACACACAACAACTTATAGATCTTTAACTTGTCATTACTGCGCAACTTTTTACAAGTTTTTGCGGGAACGTAGGCGAGCCGCGGTTGGACTAAGACGTTTCGTGCGCGCTCTACGGAGTGGACGCTCGATACTCGCAGCAGGTGGCGCGCGGGCAGACCTAGGCTCATGAGCGGTGGTTTTCGGTTGTTTGCCACGCATTTTTGGTTTGAACCATACCGCATTTCAACCCGAAAATGTGTTTGATAGGTAACTATAATTAAAAAACCATTACATAAAATTACTTTATTCCTCATAAATTACAAATCTGAAAAATACTTTCGTCTGTTACAACACGTTCAGAATTCTTTATTATTTAATTTTATAGTGTAAAAGCAAACTATTGGGAAACAAGGACAGGGTAATCTAAAACTGTGTAATTCTTTGTAAATTAATTCAGCTACCTTGCAGTTTGTGTTCTCTTTTAAAGCAAATATGAAAAATTTCATCAATTTAATTATTAAGAGTAGCATTTTTATAAAGATCGCGAAAGTAAACTTAAACGTCTTGACGCGGCGCTCGCTACTGACAGCACCGCGAGAAACGCTTAGGAGTCTCGTCGATGTCAATGTTTGTGTGAGTGTGCCGTTGCGAACATTTGTAGGTAGTTTCCGTACTGTTCCATATCTATACTGTGGTACCGGCGCGGCCGTGATGCTGTTATGTCATGGTATCAACAATACTCAGGTATGCAATTGCAGCTCCCGGAAGATTTGCTATCATTTATTGTAGAATTCCATAGCCATGGTCATCTTCAAAGTCCTTCGTCATCTTTACCAAATTGAAATGGGACCATCTGGGAAAAAACACTCTTCCAAAAAAAGGATAAACAAGAGTTTAGCAAAAATATAAAAAAAGCAGCCGGCAAATTGAGAACCTTTTTTTGAAGTCGGTTAAAAGACGAAATTCTAAAAAAAGTGCATAGACCAAAAACTAATATTACGAACAAGTGCACGGATTGAGGACGAGCGAGTAGCGACCCACATGCTGTACTCGTAGAGAATTGGCACGGGAAAGAGTAAAAGTGTCGCGGTGGGAGCGTTAACCCGGCGCACGCGCACGCGCCCGTGCTTTGCGGTCGTGTGCCGCACTAATTCTAACAACCACGCCCAGAAAGCTTCTTATCATGTATCCTCATACCTAATTATTGTCTAATTAGTTGAACTTTGATTTGCAGGTTTTTCCCTCAAATACCAGTTTGGATACCAAACTGCACGGTTGTCATTCATATAACGTATTATGATAGTGAGGCATACGGCTATGGCTAGATTTCATGGCTTTTGGACAGTTTCAGTACCAGCATACTTTACCTTGTAAGTTCGGCTCGAGCTGCACGATAACGGACTGGACCAGTGTTTGCACTGTTTGAACAGCTTTACTCAATTCTTTTCGCAAAATATCACCTCAAAAATTCACCTTCATGGTTCTTATTTTCAATGATTTGTCAATTTTAGATTGCACGCATTGTTTCTTACTTAAGATTTTGACCTCATTGTTTCTTTTTAGAGTAGTCAGCTCGGAAACACCCAGTCTCATATTAATCCGGTCAATTTAGATATCCAAGGTTACAATAATAATAATAATTGCACCCAGCCAAAAATTGATAAGATTGTTTAAAACACCATCATAAATGAAATCGAATTTCTTTGGCCTCTCTTTCCCTCTCCACCCATCCACATGTATACTCATAACTCTTTTAGTAACATGCGTTTCATCTCTCCTCATTGCATGACCATACCAAGACAAACGATTCCCTTTCAACTTTTCAGTCACTGGCGCCACTTTCAAACTTCCTCTAATATACTAATTTCAAGTGCAAGTGCACATGGTTTTGGTTATTATTATTTTGG
This sequence comes from Mythimna vitellina, assembly GCA_949316375.1. NCBI lineage: Eukaryota > Metazoa > Arthropoda > Insecta > Lepidoptera > Noctuidae > Mythimna > Mythimna vitellina. The sequence continues at coordinate 337,095 of OX438689.1, read as the reverse complement.
TTATTTCTCGCACAGCTGGCGTATAGCAAAAATGGCATCCGTTGTACTCCGACCGACCGCATAAAACCGAATTGGTTCTGTGAAATTTCACTCTCTTCTCTCAGCCTCCTTTCAATAACTTTCTCCCAGGCTTTCATAGTATGTGACATTAGCTTTATTCCTCTATAATTGTTGCATTCAATCACATCACCTTGTTTTTAAAGATGGGCACCAGGGAACTGTTGCACCACTCATCAGGTATGGCTTCTTCCCGCAACAACTTATTGAAGAACAAAGCTAACCACATCCATCCATGCACTCGCAGCAACTTCCATACTTCACTGGTTTGCTCTCCAAAATCCCATTCCAGTAGTTTTCCTCATTCATCAGTCTTTCAAAATAATCCTTCCACCTCTCTTTGATTTTTTTATCTTCTGATAGAATCATTCCAGTTTCATCCCGTATACATTTTATCTGACAAACATCTCTCGGATTTCTCTCTCTTGCTCTAGCAAGCCGGTATAGATCTTTCTGGCCTGCCGGACTATCTAGTGTGTCGTATAGTTTGTCCTGTGCTTTTGCTTTCGCTATTGCCACGGCTTTCTTGGCTTTTTTCTTTAAAGTATCATATTCACTTTTTTTCGCAGACTTAAAACTAGTGTTTTCCGGATCTATACGCTGCCATTCCTTAAATCTCCTCTTTTTCTCCTTCAACACATTTTGTATATCTACCGACCACCACCATGTATCCCTATCTATTGTATCCTTTCCTCTCGTCTCTCCCAAAATATCTTTCGCTACATGTCTAATACACTCGGCAATCTCATTCCAACTTTCATTTATACTTCGACCATTCATGTCTCCCATTTCTATCATTTTGTCCACCACTCGCTCTCTCAATTTCATCGCACAGTCACTCTTCTCTAGCATATGCCATTTTATTTTAGGAGGAGGACGCTCTTTGATTTTTTTGTTATGTCTCTGACTACTGACACCATAACCAGGAGCCTGTGCTAGACTAGATCTTCTCCTGGCAGCACTTTGCAGTCTTTGACGTGCTTTAGCTGGTTACGCCTAACCAGGAAGTAATCGATTAGCGTCTTGTGGTTACCGCTTTTGTACGTGACCAGGTGTTCGTCTCCTTTCTGAAACCAAGTATTGGCTACTGCCAGGTCATATGCAGTAGCGGATTGCAGCAGCGTCTCCCCTTCACTGTTCGGACTTCCAAAACCCCATCCCCCATGTACTCTTTCGTAAACACCTCTCATTCTTATTCTGATCGATCGGAATATGTCGGATCCTCATCGATCCGACACCTGAAAAAAAATATACTCGGGGTCAAAAGGTCACAAAAACGCATTTTTCGCGATTTTCAGCAAAGCGGTAACTTTTATCATAAAATTAGCTCTGACAAAAATTGTAGATCAAATAATTATCTACGAAAATGTCTACAACCTTTTTTCCTAAGAGCCACCGTTTTTGAGATATAATGATTCAAAAGTTGAAAGAAATAATCGTCATAATATGCACACGTTTTCACGCCACCTTTGAGGTAGTGTACTTAGCACGTTTTTAGGGTTCCGTACCTCAAAAGGAAAAACGAAACCCTTATAAGATCACTTTGTTGTCCGTCTATCTGTTTGTCTGTCAGTCTGTCTGACAAGACCCTTTATCTCGGTAACGCGTGGAGGTATCGAGTTAAAATTAGAATTACGGCCGTTATTGCAAAAAACCATAACGACACACATACAACGATAGTCACGCGATCCCTAAAGTCAAGACGAATCACGAGCCCTTGTGGTGGTCCTCAGCTGATTTGTCAAATACTTACCATACTTGAGAATTATAAGTGGAGAGTAAGCACACAAATAAAACTTAAAAAAAAAAGACAGAGACAAGTGCCGCGGCCGCGCTCGCATTTAAACACAAACAATACGCTTTCCACACGGAACTCGCGCGCACATTCAGGCCGCACGTTGCACGCCGCCGTTATATTTTATACTATGTGAAAATTTAATAGTGGCACGAAAAAAAAACAAAGCGTTTGTGTCGACGATCACCACCGCTATCGGCGTCATCGAGCAGGCCAAATCGTAACTCTAGCAAGCGAGCCCAGTTATGTAAACACGCGTGTTGTATCGATCTGGTGCGCACCTAATGTCTGCAGCGTGACGCCGCGAGCGTCAAGGTCTGCGACTGTTTGTACACCTTGCAGCCCACGCCGCGCGGCGCGTTCGAGCCCCGGAGCCCCTCGAGGCTACACATTGCTCGCCACTCGTGAGAAAGTGATAAACTTGTTTTGTTCACTTGGTATATATATTTCCTGAATTAATCGGCTATCGCTTGAAACCATAGTTTACTCCCAACAAGTCTCATATCCGCGATACATACTAAGCCACTGGGGAGCTCCTGTACTTCTTAGCGGAGTTAGACTAGCTATGTTAATCACACATAACGAGCCGAATGGTATTTGAAATTCGGATAATGAAGCCCGCAATACAATGCCTATTTCTATCTAGTGATATCTTCTGCGTTTCGAGAAACACAAAAGTTGCCATTCGTTGGAGCATCAATAATGATTTATGCTGGTAGGATACATAAAACATGCACGATGATGAGCGACACGGACTCTTCGACGAATAACAGAGTATTAAAACGACGAAAGATTTTGTTTTTAAACTGCAATGTGTATTTTTAACTAAATAATGGTTAGAAATTGATTTTAAATATTAAAAAGTAGATAAAATATTTTACGTATTTTCTTTATTGTATTAATAATTAGTCATCTATGACATATTAGTCTCACGAATTCTTCTTAATTTATGTATATATTCGTGACACTATTTACGAACGATCTATTTATCAATGGTGGTAAATAATTATTAAAATCACTGCAAACTAAGCCAAAGCTATGTACCTACATGTGTTGTGTAGTACTACTCGCGGTAGTGGGTAGAGTCGTGGAAGTTTTGTAAGAGGTGAGGATATTATGAATAACAAAAATATTGATATTGCTATTGGAGCGGGAAACTTATGTAAGTACCTACATATAGTGACAGTTCAAAGTATAGCGGCGCATGATGTCATCGTGTAGGAGCGCCAGGGATGGACAGGGTGGCCACGGCCGTGGAGCGTTGCCCGTCGGACCAAGATGATACACCAGACTGTCACCTACACGGATAATTAGAACTAGTGATGGGATTTTACCTGGCAAAAACCCAAGCGTAGAAAAATACATGACTGGGAAAAGATTAGTTTTTTTCAAATTCATATATAATAAGTTGTATATTGAAACAAAAACCAAGTTGTTGTTATGTAAAGAGAAACAACATTAACCTTTTGAGTAGCGTAATTAGAGACACAATAGAAAGACAATGACCATGCGAACGCCGGCGCCCCCTCGGGGTTTAATGATTTGAGCTATTGCTTCAAATCTCTTCAAATAATATTAATGTTTTCACAAGTTTCAATCTGAAATATTTTAAGACGTTTTACAATTCCAGAGAGAATTTTTATGTACAAAACGAGCATAGTGCCAGCCTACTGGTGCTGCCACCAATAAGTCAAAGTTAAAGCGCAGACAATTCAAATTTAATGAAGGGCGACAGTGCTTCATTTACATCTCCCCCTCCCCCATAAAACAGTGAAAATATTTTAAGGTACTGATATGAGTTTTGTAGTGGGGAACAAGTTTGATTTTTTTTTTTTGTAGACCGTATTTATCTTAGAAAATGAGTTAGATAATTTTTCTAAAATTTTATAAGGTCCAATTTTTATTACATCTATTTTTTTCTGTTACCACTTTCCACATATTATTCAGTCTCCTACTTTTAACTGGCAAGTTTTTGTCGAATTGTTGTTTATTATAATTGTATGATTTTATAGTTCTTTCTAAAGCTATTTTTCTGTCGTGTAATTAATAATTTTGTGTTTTTTGTTCTCTCAATTCATCTGGCAGGATACTAATATTTCCTTCTATTTAATAAATTGGGGAAAACCCTGTCACAGTGTGTTCAGTTTCATTATAAATATTTCTGGGTACATTCATGAGCGATAGTTGTCCACGCTGATTTTATTTTTTTTCTTTAATTTTACACATTATCTCTTTAACTAATGTTTGGTTTAACCGTTCATTTAACCATTTGAAAAAGGTGCATTCACAGCGGTAAAGATAATAGGTATGTTCTCTCTTTTTAAAAACCTTTAAATTCTTTTAAATTCATGCCCGTGTGTTGACCTGATAAAATCATTCCAATTTTATTTTCTGGAACAACTTTTTTTAAAAGCTTTATAAAATCGTCTGCATTCTGGGTTTTAGATGTCATATCTGGTGAAATGGTCTGCCAAAAGATGTAAGTATGTTTTTGTAAAGCGGGAGCCACCAAAATTACCAATGGTATCAATGGAGACGTATTTGAAAAGGGTACTTAGCGGGACCTAGATGAGACATCAATCCGTATTTAAATTTTGTTCTAGATTTATTTTTTATGCATATTTCACAGTTGTCACATATTTTTTTTATATCATGCATTAAATTTCTTGCCCTCAATATCATTTTTGAAGACCTATTCATAGATACACAGACACGTATAGGTTTGATGAAGAAAAAATATTTTGTGTTTCAGTTCTAAGTATGGGGAACCCCCAAAATTTATTGTTTTTTTTTCTATTTTTGTGTGAAAATCTTAATGCGGTTCACAGAATACATCTACTTACCAAGTTTCAACAGTATAGTTCTTATTGTTTCGGAAAAAAGTGGCTGTGACATACGGACGGACACTCAGACAGACATGTAGAATCCATAAGGGTTTTTTTTTTATTGGGTGGGAAAATCATCTTATGACATCCCCCGCTCTTGGGCGGAACGGGAGATAGTGTCAGACTTTTACTGACTAAAAACCCACTCCTGTACCTTCGTTGCCTTCGTCCCAGGGCCCCGGGTTCCGCGTAGTGTGAAAACACTACCCGTGGCCCCAGTAGGCTTCGACCCTGCTGGGTCCCTACGATTTTCTGACATCTCCTTGAGGCGCGCGTGGAACAGTACGCGCCGTCGACGACTTGGGCTCGGTCCGGACGGTTACGGGACGGTCAGACGGCGAGCCACCCATTGCTTGCCGTCTGCAAGCCCGCCGGAAATCGGGATCGGCCGGAAATCGGGATCGGAACCCCGGCGGCGCTTGGGGCGTAAGGACCGTTGCCTCACGCGATCGGCCGCCTCCTTTGCTAGCATTACTGCTTCGCAGAAGGAGGCGACCGCCTGCCACTCCTCCTCGCTCCGGACCATGGCCTGAACAAAGGCCCGGCGCGAGAGATCGCCGCCGCCGATTGCCCCCACGAGGACACGGCGTTGCTCTGCCCAAGCGGGGCACACCTCCACAGTGTGCTTTACCGTGTCCTCCGGGCGGTCCATACAGGGGCGACACCCGGGCGTCGTTTCTGCACGAATCCGTCGTTTCTGCAGGAACCTTCCGAACTTACCGTGTCCGGTGAGAACCTGCGTCATGCGGAAGGTGAGGACGCCTTGAGGTCTTTCCAACCACGCCTCAAAGAGGGGACTTACCGCCATAATTGTGGCGTGTCCAGAATCCATAAAGGTTCCGTTTTTTGCCATTTGACTACGGAACCCTAAAAAAAACACTAAAAGGATTAAAATAACTTTAATTTCGGAAGTCGGTGTTAAATAAGAAACAAACAATACCGAGAAAAACACCGACGTCCAAAATTTTCTTTTTTTTCGTAATAAGTTTTTATTACTGGAGCGGCAAAAGTATTATAAGATTCTTCAATTAGTTTTTTTTAAAGAGATACTAGTTGACTCTAATGATTTAGCAATGACGAGAGTTATAATCTTTATTGTTTATCTACATTATATTTATTCAGTTCTAATAATGAGATCCTATAGGTGATCCAATGCAATTGTGGCTCTGTCTTCTGGCCCTATAAGCGTCTGTTGGAACTAGAGTCATGACGGTATTGAGTCTTAGAGTGTAATCCCGGTCTGAGTGGTTGTCACTTTGGCATCCTAGGTTAGCAGGGCGGTGCGCTGTGGCTTTTAGCTTGGTTTTGCTGCAGTGGGGTTTAAGTCAAACCAACTTTAATTAATGCGTGTGGATTGACATACAGTAATCATGTAAGAATTTCATAATAATTATTTATCGTTGACTCTGACTTAAGCTCGCTTTAGAAAGAAGTACGCCGTTATTAATATTTTTCCAAGCGCAGGTAGGGACATCTGTGTTAGGTTTTAGGTAGGTCATACTTAATCCTTTGAAAATATTTTTTAGAACATAAATGTTTGTTGCCTCCACATTTCTATTCATTGGGGCGTAGCTCATGTGATATCGAAAGGAGATCGCATGAGTTAGATAAACGAACTGGCGTCTAAAATATACTTTTTTTTAAATTTGATTTTGTTGTTCTAGAATAGGTTAGAAAATTGAGCAGAAAAAAAAAATGTCTAGTTTTTTTGGAGTTCGGACATAACCATTGTAGCAAGATGTGCTAATATTGAATTCTTGAAAAAATACCAAAATTTTATACAATATCAAGCATTTCATTGAAGTAAAAGTCCGATCCCATACACGTTCGAACTTGTGCTTGATAAAGTTTGAGCAGCTGTTCCGTCAACAAAAGCCCATAAACGCGCAATACCTAAAAAAATAGCCTTTCATATTCCTCCAACAAACTTAGTCTCACTCTCATCCATGTCGTAGGAGGAACTGACTTCATATTTGTCGGCGTATCTAATGGAAATGTTATTCAAAAATCAGATTTCATAATGGCAACAGGATAATCGAAAGTTTTGAAGAAGAATAAATAACACGAAAGTAAGTGAATACGACTACTCTATGAGAGAAATAAACTGGCGTCGTCGTAACCACGGTTCAGGTTTCTTTCTGCTGTAGGTACAGAAGCGTCAGCATCAATCATCAACATCAGACTGCTGCCTGTGATTCGACACTCAACAATTAAATTGATTAAGAATAAGAAGGTCATGGAGAGCACCATTGCACACACAACTGACGACGAAAACGCAGATGTCAATGGGTGAGTCAGCGAGTGAAGCCTTGTGGGAAAATTGCCTTTTGGTTGACGAAACCCAGATCTGCTCTCATCCAGATATTAATAGATGTAAGCCGATACACACATAGTCCTCCCTTGCTACACGTAGTCTGTAAAAAAAACATGCAAAAGAATACGAATGAGTGCCCAAACGGCCAAACGTAGAGAAGAGTTGAAAGAATGGCGGGTGCCCAAGAGTTCAGGCTACATCATACCTACTAATATTGTAATTGCAAACTGATATACTTTTTTTTATATAAGTAGGTGGGAAAATCTTCCAATGACATCCCCCGCTCTTGGGCGGAGCGTGAGGCTTTTACTGACCTTAACTAAAAACCCACTCCTTTTACTTCGTTGCCTTTAGTACCCGGGCCGAGTCTTCCTTTCAGAATCAAATTCTTGGCCCCAGTAGGCTTCGACCCTGCTGGGCTCCTACGGTTTTCTAACATCTCTATACAAACTATAAACCAGAAGATATGGGATTCTGGGAATTTCATGAACAGCAGGTTTGAGGAGATGAGGCAGCCGATGGACAATTTAAAGAAGGGAAACCATGCCCACAAAAATTGCATAACCAATCTCGAGAGCAAGATTGCAGACCTACAGTTGGCGTCTCGTTCATTAGATAACGACATGAATGGCAAACTATCCGAAGTGGAACTAAAAGTTGTTTCGCTGGAACAGCAAGCTCGACTCAAATAACATTGAGATCTGCAACCTGCCTGAGAAACGTGATGAAGACCTTCTTGGATTTTTGGAAAAGATCAGTGCTGCCGTCAATTGTTCAATACCCCGTCAAGATGTTACTGGCTGTTCCCCGTGTTCCCCTGCGTGGGGACACAAGAAAGTAGCATACCTAAGAACATAATCGTGAAATTAGCTTCACGTATTCTTTGTGATAATGTGTCAAGTGCCTATCGTTTACCCAAAAATGTTACGTCGGACCTAATTGGTATATCAGGTACACCACATAAAATGTAGATTAATGAGCATCTCACTCTTTATAACAAAAACTTATTTCGTGCAGTTCGTGAGATGGCTAGGAACCATAATGTTAAGTATGTTTGGATTAGAAATGCTACTGTGCTTGTTAAAGCCACCGATACCTCCAAAACATTCGCTGTTTGTAATATATACATAAAGATGTCAGCAAAATTGCACAGTGTAACCATAAGCGTGAATGGCCTTATTTTTTGTCACGTATACATAGGTTTCGACCAAAAACAAATAATTGCACAGTTTAAGTGTACAAAAATCTGATCTCTTTGTATTATAATGTCTCTCGCCTTTGTTGTTATTATAGTGTTGCCACTAAATACGTTAGCGGTACTACTTTAGATTATATAATTTTGCCATATTTATCATTAATTTGTCTACAAAACTCGTTATTTGAAACTCGCTCATTATCTGTTGTTGTCAATCATAGCCATGTATGTAACTCAACTTTATACCGCTACCTACTAAGATCTGAATCCAAGTTTATAAATATACCTGTAATCAAAATATTTTCCACACGTTATTTACTTCTATTTATTACTTATTTAGACACAATGCATCGTAACAATAATTTATCTATTAACAAAACTGTAGAGGGATCCGTACTAAATTGCTTACACTTCATACCAACATTATTTCCATGTCGTTTGACGTGATTATACTATCTGAGACATGGCTAATACCTAATATAATGGACAAAGAATTCATTGATGACCGCTACTTAGTTTTTAGAGATGATCGCGACTGCGTGCTACAAACAAGCGCGAGGGTGGGGGTGTTCTCACAGCCGTGTTGCTCGGGCTTCGGCCAGTGAGGATATTAACGCGTCACTCTCCCACTGGCATCGAGAATGTTATGATCCAAGTGCCCGCGTCGCGTTCCAACACTCACCATTTTACACTTCTGGACACATCTATTGGCCCACCTTAGAGTTTAGGTTTCGATGGCCCCTACCGAAATATGATTGCTAGATTGAACAAAAACTGTTGATGCAGTTTTAAACCTGATACATTTTACCATCTTTTTCGATCGTATTGTTTTAAATTTGAATTCAGAATACCATACGACATGGAGCTACGCCTAACAAGTCGGATTTGCGCCTGGTTAAAGGCAATTGATTTTTGAATAAAAAACATGTTTTATCAAATAAAGGTTTTTTTTTTTTATTAGGCATAGAGTTTATCAACCACTCTATGAAATTTTGAGGGATCATCTCCCATTCCTCTTCTATGGCAGTTTTCAACTCCTGCATTGTCTGGGCAACTGGCTGACGAGCCCTAACACGTCTTTTTAGCTCGTCCCACATGTGCTCAATGGGGTTCATGTCTGGGGTTCTGGCTGGCCAGTCCATAACTGTGATGTTCACATCCCGAAGATATTCCCTGACGATGCCGGCCGCATGGGCTCTTCCATTATCATGCATAAAAAGGAAATTTGGGCCCACATAGTCCGCGTATGGTATCACGTGAGGTTCTAAGCACTCACGAATGTACCTTTCAGCATTTAATGTTGGCAGCCGTGGTCCTGTAACAACCTCAAGTTGAGTTTTGCCGCTCGCGGATATACCGCCCCAGACAGTCCATGAGCCACCGCCATAAGCAACCCTCTCTTCAAAGCAGCATTGTGCGAAACGCTCTCCCTTACGTCGGTAGACCTTCTTCCTTCCATCATTGCCATGTAACACAATTTTAGACTCATCAGAAAAGAGTACACGGCTCCAATCTTGCTGTGTCCAATTTAAATGACTGCATGCGAAATGAAGGCGCGCTGTTCGGTGGGCTCGCGTTAGTTTGGGCCCATTAGCTGGCTTGTGTGGTACCATATCGCGTTCTTTTAACCTTCTCCGAACAGTTCGCGCGCTCACAGATACTCCGTGGAAGTCGCGAAGTTGGTTTTGTATCTCAATGGAGGTAAGGTGACGATTTCTCAAGCTGGTCGTCACGATGAAACGATCCTGCCTTTCAGTTGTGACCCGAGATCGTGGCCTTCCTTGGCGACGAACAAAGCCGCCAGTCTCTAGGTACCTCCGATAAACATTTCGGACCGCAGATCGACTTAAATTAAGTTGAGCACTCACGTTTCTTTGGCTGTGTCCGGCCTGAATAAGTGCCACAGCTTGGGCGGCGACTTCAGGTGAAGTATCCATAGATTATTGATAGAACCCCACCTTAATGTTAAGAATAAGTAATGTTTGTTGCAAAACCAAAGATATCAATCACTTTTTCAAGAATTAAATCCAAGTAAACCAATAAAACCAAGTTTTCTTAGTATTCGATTGTTTGATATCAACAAACAGGCTCCAAATTGTTTTTTGTTTCTTTAAATTCTGTGTTCGAAATTCAAAAAAAGACTATTGAATGAAATTGTGAATGTGCCAGGTTCAAAACTGCATAAAAACTTTTTGCTCGACCTAATATAAAATTTTAGCTAGGACCAAACGAAACTGAAAATACAAGGTGGGCCAATAGATGTGTCCAGAAGTGTATTAGCACTGCCTACATGCCACCTCGCACACTGGATGATGTTTGCTTGTCACATTTTTCTGCATTAGAAACCATTCTCACCAAGCCACCCGTCGAATCATTTTATATAGCCGGCGATTATAATCTGCCTGGTATTGAATGTTCAGGTTGTGATGCTCATGCATCTAGTTTGCCCCAAAGCAGTGTGTCGCTCTTTGCTTGGTTTGATAGCCATTACAAATGCTTCGCAAATAACACGATTAAAAACAATTTAGGTCGTGTTTTAGGTTTATTTTAGCCAGACGGTCACCATCCCCTATTTTCTGTTCTAACCTCACTGGAAACACAACACAAACCTACGAAACGTCAAAATACAATAAAATTTAATTATCTACTTATTAAGCGAATTACAAAAAATTTAACGTAGAATTAAAAAAGACGAACTGGGATGAGTTGTTTCTTAAACTTTCGAGTGAACAGGCCGTAGACATTTTTTATGATTATTTATATGGCTTTATCCGTTCTCGAGCTTATGAAGAACAGGCGTCAGATGATTTTGCAGTCTTCAGATGATGCGTGCACATACCGGCAGCTCAATAAACGGATCTCAAAGTCTCTGAAACGCGACCTGCGCCGATTTAACACCGAGAGGATTAGGGATGCGATTGAGCGGAATAAGGGCTCTAAAGTATTTGCACGAGATCTGTCTATTGGGCAGAGCCAGCTCACGAAACTGAAGACCGACGATGGCAGAGTCATATCCGCCAAATCGGAGCTTCTGGGAGAGATCGAGGCTTTTTATGGACAGTTGTACACGTGAATCTCCAAACCCACTGCAAATCTAGCAAACGACCCAAGAGCTAGATTGACTCGACACTATATCAAAGATATCCTGAATGTCAGCCTGTACGAGATTAGGATGGGTTCAGAAGTTGTTTGATTCCGTCATACTCGAGGGAAAACGCCACAGGCATAAAGCAGAGGTGTGGTAGTACTCTTCTTTAAGAGGCGTGACAATACCCTGCTTAAGAATTACAGGCCCATCTCACTTCTGAGCCACGTCTATAAGCTGTTTTCCAGAGTCATCACGAACCGTCTCGCGCGCAGGTTCGACGACTTCTAGCCTCCCGAACAAGGCGGATTTCGAAAAGACTTCAGCACCACATACATACGCTGCGGCAGGTTATACAGAAGACCGAGGAGTATAATCAGCCTATCTGTTTAGCGTTTGTGGACTACAAGAGAGCCTTTGATTCGATCGAGATTTGGGCTTTACTGCAGTCTCTCCAACGGTGCCAGATTGACTATCGGTACATCGAAGTACTGAAGTGTTTATACAAAAACGCCACCATGTCAGTCCGACTTCAGGACCGATTTCGAAACCTATCCTCTTGCAGCGGGGTGTGAGGCAAGGAGACGTCATATCTCCGAAACTGTTCACGGCCGCAAAGGAGTCTTCAAGGTTCTGTAGTGGAGAGGGCTAGGCATTAAATGTAAATGGCGAGTACATCACTCACCTTCGATTTGCCGACGACATAGTAGTCAAGGCTGAGACTACGGAGGAGCTTAGTACAATGCTCGGCGACCTCAGTAATGCTTCCGAAAGAATGGGACTTAAAATGAACATGGACAAAACCAAAGTCAAGGTAAACATCCATGTAGCACCCACTCCTATCAAGATCGGAGACTCTAGACTCGAATTTGTGGACGACCACGTTTACCTAAGACAGACGGTCCAGTTGAGTAGGTCTAACTTCGAGAAAGAGGTCAATCGTCGAATCCGACTCGGCTGGGCAGCGTTCCACTATATAAAAGTCTATGACCAGTACGTGTTGCCAGTGATGACATACGGCTCCGAAACGAGGTCGCTTACAATGGGCCTCATCAGAAGGCTTAAAGTTACTCAAAAAGCAATGGAAAGGGCTGTGCACGGAGTTTCCTTGCCTGATCGCGTCCGAAATGAGGATATCCGCAGAAGAACCAAGGTTACGGACATAGCTCGAAGAATCGCCAAACTTAAGTGGCAGTGGGCAGGGCACATTGCTCGCAGAACAGATGGTCGATGGGGACGAAAGGTTCTGGAATGGCAACCACGTACTAGAAGACGCAGCGTTGGAAGGCCTCCCACAAGGTGGACCGATGACCTCACCAGGTCGCGGGAATCCGATGGATGGGAGACGCACAGTCATTGTGGCGACATTTGGGGGAAGCCTATGTCCAACAGTGGACGTCTTTCGACTGAATTGATGATGATGATGATTATTCGTCTCAATGCAACGCTTTCACGTCAAAAAATTAATGGTTTTCCTGTTTGGTTTAGTGCTGCGTTAATTAAAATATTCAAAAATAAAGAACGCGCGTGGGTAAGGTGGAAAAAACTACGCAGCCTATCTGATTATGAAAAGTTCTTTAGTCATCTTAAGCAATTCAAACTAGTCTGTGCACAGTGTTATAGTAAATATATAAAATCGGTAGAAGATAGCTTTCCTCTTAATGTCAAGCACTTCTGGTCGTACATTTCTATCCGTAAGAAAGGTTCGGGACTCCCAGAAAAAATGCAGTACAAAAATGAGTCATCTAATTGCCCCAATGAGATATGTTCACTGTTTTCTGCTTTCTTTAACTCCGTGTACGAACTCTTAACATTTGACCCTGATTTGTGAATACCGCCTGATACGCATGACAATTCTGCACGTATTCCGTTTATTTATCTCGAAAAGAGTGTCATACTGAAAGCTCTTTTCACATTAAATTTAACTAAAGGATCTGGACTGGATTGTCTGCCTCCTTCTTTCTTTAAGAACACGGCACCAAACATATGTGTTCCACTACACATTTTATTTAATAGATGTCTCAGGGAAGGGGATTTCCCATGTTTTTGGAAGAGGGCCTTCATAACTCCCATTTACAAATGTGGAGATAAAAGTAACGTCGAAAACTATCAACCCATATCTATCTTGTCCACCTTGTCTAAGCTTTTTGTGAGTTTAGTGCACAGCCACTTATTTCCACAGATGAGGAGGCTTCATCAAATCCAGGTCAACTACCACAACTTAAATGACCTTTTCGCAATTTCGGTTTGAAAACATGGACATACGCACGCAAGTTGTTGCTGTGTATACTGATTTTCAGAAGGCTTTTGACAATTTGTGGTCCAAATTGTTCCTGGATAAAATTGCCTATAATGGCATAAGAGGCAATTTACTTAGATGATTTACATCATAAATTTTTCGTAGGACTAAGAAAGTGGTCGTGGGTTGTTGGTGTGGGTGTGTTGGGTTCGAGTCTGATTATGTAGTTGTTGAGTCAGGTGTGCCTCAGGGATCTGTCTTAGGCCCATTACTTTTTATATTATTTATAAACGACATAAAATCAATCAATCAATCTATAATGTTTATTTGTCAGAATATGGTACAATAGATATTGCAATCCTGCATAGTCAATTCTAAATTCTTGATGTACGCCGATAATATTAAAATCTATAAAGCCTGTATAACTTTTCAAGATTGCTTGCTACTGCAAGAGGACTTATGCTGGCTTTCGCATCTATTGTCTTGATAATAAACTTCATCTCAGTCTTCTTAAATGTTTTTTTTTTTATATCCTTTACTAAAAAGAAAAATTATTAATTCAATAAAAATGAATGCACGCGTGATCTTGCCGCATTAATAGACTGCAAATTACATTTGGATACCCATGTCGACAACAGAATTAACAAAGCCTTACAGATGTATGGTTTTGTTATGCGGTCATGCAGGGAATTCAAGAAAACTTCTACTTTTCTCTTCCTATACAAAACTCTAATTCGTTCCCAGTTGGAATATGCGGTGCCTATATGGTGTCCCTTTTATGAGAAATATAAGAATGCAATAGAAATGGTACAGAAAAGGTTTCTTCGTGCCATCCACTACAAGTGTTTCCGTACAAAAATAACAAAATATTGAGCTTGGATTCTGGACGTTCATTGATCATGGTTATGATGCTATATGGTATATGCAACAACAAGTTCAACTGTATTGAACACTCCAACGAGCTATATTATGTAGTACCTAGAACTATTGTCCGGCAGGAGGTGCGCGTACCTCGATTGTTCTATACTGCACGTTGTAGGACGAATGCTGGGGTGCAGGCACCTCTCCGCCAACTAGTGGCAACCTAGACCTTTTCGCGGTTGCTCAATTCAAATTTAGAAAAATGGCTTGTCATTTGCTGGCTCACCGCCCTTAAAATAGACTCATATATATTTACTTCTCTTATAATAATTGTAAGAGTATTTATACCTATATATTACCCTTATTTGACGCGTGTCCGTTATCCTATTATACTTTATATATATGGGTTATACTTTTTTACTTTTCTGATAAAAGTACTGCATATTGATTTTGTATTGTATAACTGTTTTTTGACCCACAAAAATAAAATTAAAATCTCCTTGAGGTGCGCGTGGAACAGTACACGCCGTCGACGACTTGGTCTCGGCCTGGACGGTTACCGTACGGGATCCGAGCGGCTGGGGCGTGAGGGCCGCCTCCTTTGCTAGCATTAGGTACTGCTTGGCAGATGGAGGCGATCGCCTACCACTACTCCTCGCTTCGGACCATGGCCTGTACGAAGGCCCGGCGCGAGAGATCGTTGCCGCCGATCTCCCCCACGAGGACACGGCGGTGGTCTGCCCAAGCGGGGCACACCTCTGCCGTGTGCTCCGGGCGGTGCACACAGTAGTGGCACCCGGGCGTCACTCCCGCACGAATCCGGTGCAGGAACCTCGCGAACTGACCATGTCCGATGAGGACCTGCATCATGCGGAAGGTGAGGGCGCCGTGAAGTCTTTCCAGCCACGCCTCAGAGAAGGGACTTGCCGAAACTGATATGCATGGGAAACATACCATTACTTACCAGCTGCTACAAGCGGCTTTGGGCAAACCATAATCGCGGCGGTAAGCTCCCTCTTTGAGGAGTGGCTAGAGCGGCAACACGGCGTCCTCCTCCTTCTGCAAGGCAGTAATGTTAGCGGAGGAGGAGGCCGCACACTTGAGGAAATGAAGGTTCTCACGCCCCAGCCACCGAAATTCCCACCTCGACTACCAGCCACGGTAGACGCGGGCTTGTGGACGTCGAGCAATGGTTAGTTCGCCGTCCGGCCGTCCGGTAATGAACCGAGCCCAGTCTTCAACGGCGCGTAGTGCGCTGACGCGCTCCTAAAAGAGATGTCAGCAAAAAGTAAAGGCCTAGCAGGGCCAATGCCCGCTAGCTAGAATCGCGGAGAATTTCTGAAAAGGAAACGCGTAGTCCTAGAACGCAAAGGGCAACTGAAGGACACAAGTGTGGTTTAGGTTAGTAAAAATGTGACACGCCCTCTTGCTCCACCCAGAGCGGAATAAGTCATTGGATGATTTCCACACTTTAAAAAAACAAGCTGCTACGAGCTTTTTCGCCTGCTTGATAGGAAAAATTATTAATATTAAGGGAACATACTTCCGGATAGGAAATCCAATCCCGCATTTGCAGGATCCCGCACATCTGCGGGATTGATTTTTTTTTGAAGAAAATTGGGTTTAGACGACGCTAGGCGCGGTTCTAATCATTGATAAGACCCAGCACAGCATCATTAACAAGTGATGTAAGAACTCTACATGGAACTCGTGACTTTTAGATAGAATCATTATGGAATATGGTACCTGCTTAGGTCTACTACCCCTAGGAGTAATGACAAAGTCAAACTTTTTTAACAAAGTCAATGCAATCTAAAGATAAGGTCGTTTAGGCCTATAGGGTACTTCCCGTTAACCTAGATCCTGAAATTTGGCAAGAAGCAAGGTCTTATAGCACAAGTACAGGAAAAAGTCTGAAAACCGTTTTGTTACATTACAAAATAATTACTTTTCTGCAATGCGAATCTTCGAGACTTGAATCGGAAATAGAACTATTTATATAAGCGAAATCCTCGGTGTACGAGTCCGACTCGCACTTGACTGTTTTTTTTTGTACATTACTACTTAAAACAAAAAAGTATTAAAAAACCCAATCCTGCAAACCTCGCGGGATCCGAGGGATTGTTAACCTCAATCCCGCAGGAACGCGGGATCGTGATTTTGATGCGGATTGGATTTCGTACTCCCGGGACAAAAGTATTCGATGTGCAATTCCAGAACATGGTCTACCCATACACCAAGTTTCGTCAAAATCCGTCCAACTGTGAACAAGTAACAAATCGTCGAGTCCCAAGAACAAAATCGTATATGAAAAATTATCGACTTACGGCATGAGGGTTTGAAGTTCTGTGTAAATAGTAATAAGTGCAGGTATGCTGGAAGAGAATTCTTTAGAAATAACCATTACCTTTGTACCATTCTTCTGTTTCCTTCTTCTTTTCTTTTATTATTGTGTGTACATAATTAAATAAAATAGTGTTCGATTGGTTATTTCAATAAGTAAAAGCATATTTAACAAAAAAAAAGTACTGCCATATAGTTTTTAGTATGTAAAATACGAATACGTAATTAAATACATTTCGTCTTATTTTTTCATAAGATTTTGTTCTTGGGACCCGTAACATGCACAGACACACTCACAAACTTTCACTTATATATGGACACAATTATAATAATATAAATGTAACTTGTCGCTCCGTCTGCTTGTTTGTCAGTTCGGTACTAGGCGGCTGAACGGATTCGTATAAAGCTTGGCACACGGCGGACATTTTCTGGATTAAAATAAATGATTCTTTATAAATATTCATTATGTATGTATATACTATCGCGACGAATTTGATCTTGGCCATAGAATGAAATGAAGTAAAGAACTTTCATATGACATAAAAGTAAATGTTTTATCTATCTATCTTATCTACATGGGTTTCTTCCCATGAAGACTGTGTGACATGTCTTCTACATAGTTTGCATCGAGTTGATGAATGCTGGTCTTTTGTCGTAAACAGCAGGAAGCTTGAATAAATCCGATTACCACGCAGATCTACGAAGCGACCAGGCAATCTGATAAACTGAAAAGCATCAACCAGTTTGTTGCATAGTCACCAGAATGTCTTATCTTGATTAAGGACGCCACGGCTAAAGTACACACAACCAACATCACTTATTCTTTGCTTATAGTATATATTTTGTATGTAATAATAAAAAATGATTTTTTATTAGCATTCATGGTTATAAGAACTGCGATATTACAGAAAATACAAAACACAAAGAAACCAATAAATACCTAATTTCGAAAAAAGAATAACGTACGTTTAATATAAAGTTTATTTGAACTTATAATTCCAAGTCAATCCAAAGATATAACACTTCAAAACAACCCGTTTTTAATAACTTTGCCACACGCTACATACATGGACATACTATGTCTATCTACAACTATCCCTACCTATTACATATCCTCCAGCAGGCACAAGTTAAAAATTTGCAATCGTCCGTATGCTGTGACACTAGGTGTCTGGTGAGTGGTGGGCATAAGTCCGTTACTTACGTGGCGTTGGTATGCCTAAGTAAACCCTAGGTACATTACCAATTAGGTAGAAACAAGTTAGGACTCGCTTCGTTTTAATCTAAAATAGATGATTATTCGGTCGTGACTTACAAAATCGTTGCACACGACAATCGCTCTTGAGAAATGTGCGGTTGTGTTGTGTGCAGCACTGTCGCAGGATTGGGTCAGCAACTTACCTGCAAAGACAAGGAAAAACACAGTTGAATATCTAACTGAATTAAAAACAGTATAGGTAACCAAGGTACTAAAAGGCAAATACAAATAATAAGTCAGTAGACGGACTTGGCTCGGCCATGCCTGAAGGCCATGTCCGCCGGAGCTCGCTACTACAAGTGTGGCCGTGTGTCGGCACACAGCAATAAGCAGACGCAGCACAAGCTAAGCACCGTGTGATTACAATAGAAATAATGGAACAGAAACTAAGCCTAATTGATAAAGTTAAACCTACGCTCCATTGAAGCATAATTATAGAATAGGGTCGTCACTTTTAATGTTTTTGTTATGGTTTGTTTTATGAAAAAAAAAAAATCTGTATTGATCAATCAATCGAATTGAAATAACTAGCTTACAAATAAAATTTAGATAGGTAAGCTAATGGCGTCGTGTCGACTAACCTCAGCAAAAGACTATAGTTTAAAATACAGGAAACAATTTAATATTGACATACAACAACTTGTAGATCTTTAATTTGTCATCACCTTTTACAAGTTTTGGCGGGCACGTAGGCGAGCCGCGGTTGGACGAAGACGTTTCGTGCGCTCTACGGAGTGGGCGCGCTGTACTCGCACTAGGTGGCGCGCGAGCAGACCTAGGCTCATGAGATGTGGTTTTCGAGTGTTTGCCACGCATTTTCGGTTTGACCAATACCGCTTTTCAACTCAAAAATGTGTTCGATAGGTACCCATAATTAAAAAAAAAACCATTAAATAAAAAAATACTTTTATTCCTCATAAATTACAAGTATTTACTGGAAAATTTACTCTCCCAGAGAGGAGGCCTGAGTCCCAGCAGTGGGAAAATTATAAGGCCGACTATACTGGAAAATACTTTAATCTGCTACGACACGAACGGAATTCTTTATTATTTAATTTTATGGTGTAAAAATTTCTCATTCCTATGAACAGCTTTTTTAAATAAACTATTGGAAAATAAGGACAGGATACTATAGTACTGATTTTGTCTAATTCTTTATAAATTAATTCAGATACTTTGCTTTGTTTATGTGTTCTCTCAGCAACTACGAAAAACATCAATTTATTAAGAGTTGTATTTTTATAAAGATCGCGGAAGTAAACTTAAACGTGACTACTTGTCTTAACGCAGCACTTGCTACTGACAGCACCACGAGTGAGTTGTGTGAGTGTGCCGTTTCTAACATTTGTAGGTAGTTTCCTTACTGTTCCATATCTATATTGTGGTGTGGTCGTCGTCCACATCGGGAAACGCGGCGGCCGGTGTTGTTCTAGCGAGCACGTGACGCGCATCACCCGATGTGTCGCTGCGCGCGATCGATCGCGAAGGCCACGCACTAATCATCAGCGCACACGTCACACGCGCACACTAGCATACCGACGCTTATCACAATAATACACGCCGCATGCCATACCATGCCTGGCGCACTTCATACTGTAGGCATAAATCTGAACCTACGCTGCGCGACCCCTTTCTCGTGGTTAGTTTAGTTGAGTCTGACTCTCTACCAGGGACCATTTTGGTTACCCATTGAAAGGGTTTTTGATAGGGTTTTGACAAAGTGTTGTTTTAAAACCCATTTCATATTTGTTACACTTATTTACGAAAACCCTCATCAATAGATAACCTCTTCCAAACCCTTTCGATTTGTTTACCTGTTTATTCAAAAACCTATTCTTGGTGGTTTATACTTTTTAGCGGTAAGACGTTTTGAACGGGTTACCCCTTCAACGACTGTAACAGAGTTACCCATTTGGACTACAAATATTGTAATTTTATCTCTCGTGCCTTACTTTAAAGTACTAAATTGCATGCATGCGGCAGGTACGCGTCAAGTCGCAACACGTAATCTAGGACCTAGCGACTCCACAGTCCATACACATACGATTATTTTATGGTTATTATTGCAGTGATTTTAAAGTTAAATGTATTTTTTTTTTCTGGAATAGTCGGGATTCTTTCATGTATAATCTTGTCTTTTTTACGGAATCATAAATGTCATTGGATCGTCTCACTCATCATTTAGTGCCCGAAGGGAAGGTCAAAATCTATTCTTCCACTCCAACGTAATTTAAAATGATTTTATTTAAAACTCTTTGATTACCCCGACAAACCCTTTCAAAGGGTTATCTGCTTCAATTGGAACCGGTAACATCTTGAACTATTTAACTTATTGATAGGGTTACCCTAACGTTAGTGTTATGAAAGGGCTAACACTACGAAGAGGTAACATTTTCCGTTACGTAAGCATACAATCTGTAACCCTTTTGAAAGAATTAACTTATATTCGGGGTTGTACGGTCCCTGCTCTCTACACGCGTTTTCGACCTGCCGCTTAACGCGCGCTAACAAAAAACTATTTTTAAAAATATTTGCGACATTTTTCACGTAAAAAGTCAATGGCCTTAAAGATCATTAAATATAAGTAGACCTCCCAGTACTAGTGTCTACCTTACTAATGCAAGTTCAACAAATACTGGAATTACTTACATCTTACAAAATGTTTATTATTATTTAGGTATAATAACGTCATAAATGGCCTACCGCAAAGCTAACGCACACACAAAACCAACAAAGTTATATCCACTTAATTTTATATTTCGTTTGTTTAGATACGAGGTGCATTCAATAAGTACCTAGCTTCATCGCCAGAGGGCGCTGTAGTTTCAAAAGAGTTTTACCACAGTGTAGCACATTCTTTTTTAATTCTTTTTTCAAATTTTCATTCCAATCCCTTCATTTGTTTTAATTTGACAACTTATGGAAGCGAACGTGTCGATCGGTTTTACAAAAATGGAAAAAGAGCAATTCGATTCCTATTTTTGGAAGGGAGAACGCGCATCGAAATCAAAGAGCGCTTGGATGCTGTGTACGGTGACTCTTCTCCATCGATGGCCACCGTCAAGAATTGGTTCAACGAGTTTGTACGTGGCCGTACGCCGGTTTTTGATGAACCACGTCCAGGTGCACCGAAAACAGCTGCTACGGAGGAAAACATTTAAAAAATCCATGATTTCGTATTGGCAGATCGCCGATTGAAGGTTCGGGAGCAAGCTGAGACTGTAGGCATTTCAGAAAGAACAGTGCATCATATTCTTCACGAGGAACTCGGCATGAGAAAGCTGTCGGCGCGATGGGTGCCCCGTTTACTCACACCAGAAAACAAGCGCAACCGTGAGACCACATCGGGGACGTGTTTGGCGCTGTTTAAGCGGAATCCAACGGAGTTTTGTGACCGTCGATGAAACCTGGATCCACTGGTACACACCAGAGACCAAGGAGCAATCAAAACAATGGATCCAGACCGGGGAACGTGCTCCAAAGAAGGCGAAAACTGTAAAATCGGCCGGAAAAGTTTTCGCCACCGTTTTCTGGGATTCACAAGGTGTGATCTACATCGATTACCTCGAGAAGGGTAAAACAATTACAGGGCTTTATACGCCGATTTCTATGCCGATTTATTGGGCCGATTCGACACCGAATTAAAGAAAAAACGACCCCACCTGGCGAAGAAAAAAGTGCTGTTTCACCACGACAACGCACCGGTTCACACGTCTGCCGCTGCCATGGCCAAATTGGTCGAATTACGCTACGAATTGCTGCCCCATCCACCGTATTCTCCAGATTTGGCTCCTTGTGACTTCTTTCTGTTTCCTAATCTGAAAAAATCACTCGCCGGGAATAGATAAGTATGGATCGAATGAGGAGGTCATCGCCGCCACGGAGGTCTATTTTGCAGAGTTTGACAAAAATTATTTTTCCGACGGGTTAAAAAAGTTGGAGCATCGCTGGGCTAAGTGTATCGAACTAAAAGGAGACTATGTTGAAAAATAAATTGCCACTTTTCCAAAATTTTCGTTTACTTTTTGTAGGCTAAGTATTTATTGAATGACCCTCGTACATACCTAAATGTAAACAAACTCAGTAATACAACAGGTTAATGTACTCATTTATTTTTTAAGAAACAACGAATTGAATATTATTTCTATTGAATTGATTTTAATTGATTATTTAGACTTGCAACGAATATTCGGTTACTATTCGATATTCGGCCTATTCGGCTGCTTTTATTATATTCGGCCGAATACCGAATATCTACATATTATTCGGCCGAATACCGAATACTTAAATAATATATTTTGTCATAGAGAAATAATTGGTAAATAGAAAAATTAAAATCGATTGATTACGTATATATTCATATTTTCATTTCTGTTATAATCATTTAAGTAGTCATTGGTGCATAACACAGGTACATGATCATCTTCTGAATTGGAAAAATGGAGGATTCTATGTATTTGAATTATTGTGGTAATCAAAATTTAGAAGGGTAAGGTTCTCATTTCTTTTATAATCATTTATTAAGTAGTCATTGGTACATAAAACAGGTACATAATTTAATCATTTTCTGTATTAAACAAGTTAAGAATTTTTCTATGCATTTGAATTATTTTCATAATCAAAATTTAGAAGGGGAAGGTTATGGTGCAGAAAGACTAACTTTTCTGCATTTTTAGGAAGTAGTTTACTTCTTTTTTTCTCGTAGACCATCCCAACTTCAGAGAAAAGGCGCTCTGAATAAACACTACTTCCTGGCGCCGACAAATATTTTGCTGCAATCTTAATCAAACACGGAAATTAAAATTTCCTTGCTTGCCACCATGTATACGGGTTGTCATGACGTGATATATTACTAATATTTAAGAAAAGATCTATTTCTGTTGAAACTGCATTTTTTTCTGTTGATGTGTTTCCAGAAGCTGTGCTTTTTTCTGCTATCAGCTCTTCGAAACAATCCATAGTTGAGTGAATAGTCTGATTTAGACTTTGCTCTTCAGTTCTCATCCTCTTGGCCAAAGTAGGGGACGAACTCGCGCTATCGTCGCTTGTTTCTTCACAGCTCATTTTTATGCTATCGATTAATACATACTGCTTCACTTTTTCTTTTTGCAGTTGATTGGTGAAAACATTCATTTTAAATCTTGGATCGAGAAAGGTAGCAACCAAATGATTTTTACTCGTTGTAATGTCTTCAAATCGTTCTTGTAACCCTTGTTGTATGACGAGTATTGCCTGGCTTAATTTGGGTGTTAGCTCTTTTGACGTGCTCATTTTATTGTAATATCGCATTAAGGTAGCAACATACGGAATAATTTCAGAAATGCAAGCGTAGCCGGACCTTGTAAGTTTTGTTATCTCCTCAAATGGTTGCAATAATTTTAAAAGATGCTCCAAAAGCTCCCATTGTGCAGCAGTCAAATTGGCAATATGACAGTCCGTCAGATAGACAGAAATGGCTCGTTTTTGTTGCATTAGCCTTTCGAGCATATAATATGTAGAGTTCCAACGCGTGCTAACATCTTGGACTAATTCATGTTGAGGGAGACCCAAATCTTTTTGGACAGAATGCAGTTTTTCTTGTGCAGTACCAGAATGATTAAAATGAGTTACGATTTTTCTACCTGTAGCTATCATTTGAGTCACATCTAACTGAACCTTTAGACAATCATTGACAATCAATTGAATAGTATGAATGAAACAACGTGCTGAGGCCAACTCTGCATCACTAACAGCTTTTACTATGTTTCTTCCATTATCATGAATAACAATATGAATTTTTTCACGGATGTCCCACAAATTTGCAATTTCTTGTAAACTCATAGCTATATTCGTTGCTGTGTGTTGTCCCTCAAAATGCTTGATGCTCAATACTACATGTTTGAGGTTGAATTGGCGGTCAATAAAATGTGCAGTAAAACTTAAAAAACTGTAATGATTATGCAAGCACGTCCACATGTCGGTTGTT
Source organism: Mythimna vitellina (assembly GCA_949316375.1). Classification (NCBI taxonomy): domain Eukaryota; kingdom Metazoa; phylum Arthropoda; class Insecta; order Lepidoptera; family Noctuidae; genus Mythimna; species Mythimna vitellina. Next base: position 313,098 of record OX438689.1, on the reverse strand, counting down.
ACGGAAATATAATCTGTCTCTGAAAGTAAACTTTTAATTTTCTCAACCACTTTACGATAAATTTCTGGAATCACATTGTCTGAAAAGTAAGGACGACTTGGTATATTGTACCGCGGCAAAGCGCTATTAATCAGTCTTCTAAAACCAGCCCTTTCTACTATATTTACTGCCTCATTATCAAGTGCGATCATTTCAGCAATTAACACATGGTACTTTTTTGCCTTGGGGTCATTAATATCCCATAGTTTATTAATTTCTGCACATTTTTCAAGAGTTAATTGTTTTTTTGACGTTGAAGGTTTATTATTTACATTCGTATCTTGATTTTTAGTTTCTTGCCCCTTAGGGAACGTGGGTACCAACTTATGATATTCTTCATTTTGTTTATTTTTTAAATGATTTAACATTCCCGATGTTGTCGCCTTTCTTCCAACGCCACCACGAGAAATTTTTATTTCGCACAGTTTACACACGGCACTTTTTGGGTCATTTACATCATCCTCGAAGTATGCCCATATAGGCGATTTTTTTTTAAAGGCCATAATCGATTTTTTTATTATTAAAGTACGTTCGTAATTATTTAATTGTTTATTTGTTAAATTTCACACTATCACACTTACAAACAGATCAAAACTAAGAGAGCACAAGAAACTGTACTTAACGTAATACGATATCCACGAAATGAACTTGTCGAAACATGCAGTGCGTTAGCAATATACCGCGCAAAGCAACAGCGGGCGCGCGGGCGATGAGTACATTAGAACAAAACAAAGGAGCGCGAAACAATCACGTCTGTACAAGTTTTTGGCGCTAAAATCCAGCCGAATACTTTTGCCTAATATTCGGCTATTCGGTCAGGGGCCTCGCCGAATATTCGGTATTCGGTATACTGCCGAATATACTATTCGTTGCAAGTCTAATTATTATCTAATTTTATTTTATGTACTAATTTCTGTGTGGAATAAATAAAGCTTTATTATTATTTGACATGCATTTATTTATCTCAGCACTCTGGAGTCCTGGATCTCTCGAAGGCGTACGAGGGGTCGAACCGTCGAAGCCAACTTGCAGAGGCCCCTTAGATGATTTTTGTGGAACTTGATATCAACCGACGATTATCCCAGTACGCGCTATGCTAGTGCACCCAACGACAAACTTCGGTTGGTGGAACTATCACGACATATGGAAAACAAAGATATAGTAGGGCTATGGTTATGGATGGCTTAAGTGGACTGGTTACCAAGAACTATGTTAAGATTGGCCCCTTCTTAAACAATCCTATTTATATACATCGATAAAAAAGGCAGGGGGCGTCTTGCACACTCGATAAATGCGCCCCCAAAAACGGTTGCTAGCACAAAGTGACGTAGCAACAAGAGGGCAACATATCCTGAGGTGCTTGAGAAGTGGAGAAGTTTACTATGGCTATCAGGACAATCCCGGAAGTACTTTGAAGATCGCTAAAAGCACATAACTGGATTATACATCCTTCACCCGAACATCTTTGCTTTTGCGAATCTCCACTAAAACCAGCCAATAAAGGCAAGAGAGAGGTGGAAGCTCCGTCCTTCGTCAGTGCTCACAACGGCCGGCCAGTAAAGGCAAGCCAGAGAAGAGGAACAAGATTTCTCCAGGGAGAGCGAGTCCGTGGGGTCGCTAATGCCTATCATTTGGCCACAAGACTGCCCTGCGGATTGTATCTCTCTCAGTCTGGCCCCTCACCCTAGGTATGTTACGGCAAAGCGCACTCCACCGTTACAGACCTTTTTTTTTTCGGTAGGTTAATCATCTTATGACATCCCACGCTCTTGGGCGGAGCGAAAGATAGTGTCAGACTTTTACTGACTAAAAACCCACTTCTGCTCCTTCGTTATTTTTCGTACCAGGGCCTTCCTTTCAGAATCAGATCCTTGGCCCCAGTAGGCTTCAACCCTGTTGGGCCTGTACAGTTGCTGACATCTCCTTGAGGCGCGCGTGGATCAGTACGTGCCATTAACGAGGCTCGGTCCGGACGGTTACCGGATGGTCGGACTGCAAGCTACCCATTGCTGGCAGTCCGCAAGTCTGCGCTTACGGTGGCCGGAAATCAGAAACCCGGCGGCGGCTGGGGCGTGAGGAACGTTGCCTAACGCGTGCGGCCTCCTCCTTTGCCAGCATTACTGCTTCGCAGATGGAGGCGACCGCCTGCTCCTCCTCGCTCCGGCACATGGCCTGTACCAAGGCCAAAGTTAGCGAGCTAATTCGTAAAAAGTTGGCAGTAGTATCATCACAGCGTTAATGTTTTCCTATTTGTCGATTTGAACCAATTGTTTAAGTATTTTAGTGTATATGAGTAGTGTATCAACTTGAGTATATATTGTATAATTGTATTATATTTATTCTATGGTTTATTATTATATCTATTTTATGGTCGATAAGTAAATCTATTCCTGTATTCGCCTTTTTCTCTCTCTTTTATTGCACCTACCACTACTTTTCTCTAGATCACCCAAAGGTTAACTGGTAGAAAATGCCTAAGGCATTAAATCCGCCTTTGTACTTTTGTGTGCATAAAGCAATAAATAAATAAATAAATAAGGCCCGGCACGTAAGATCGCCGCCGCCGATCGCCCCCACGAGGACATGGCGTTGCTCTGCCCAGGCGGGGCACACCTCCACCGTGTGCTCCACCGTTTCCTCCGAGCGGACCGTTACAGACCTAGGATTTATTAATAATGCCAATATCATCATCATCATCTTCATGCCCTTGTCCCATCTTATTTGGGGTCGGCGCAACACGTTTTTTTCTTCCATTCTATCCTGTCAACCGTCATACTATCACTAACTTCCTTTTCTTTCATATCACTGTTCACACAATCCATCCATCTTTTCTTTGGCCTCCCTCTCCCTCTCCACCCATCCACATGTATACTCATAACTCTTTTAGTAACATGTGTTTCATCTCTCCTTTTTACATGACCATACCAAGACAAACGATTCCCCTTCAACTTTTCAGTCACTGGCGCCACTTTCAAACTTCCTCTAATATATTCATTATAATGAGATAATGTCAATAATGAGATTATTTTATAATTTTGTAAGTCACTTATGTTCCAATTTAATAAATTTATTTTATTATCCAAAAAACAATTCTTAAAACATAGTTTAAAAAACTGTAATCTAGGTTAGTATTACAATTTCTTAAAGATTAGCAACGTATGCCCCCATAAGACTAATAACTACACAAATATCGATAAGATTTATTCATTTGTGATTTTGATTGTAGTCTACAAGAATGTAAATTAAGGTTATGGTATGTGACGACTTTTTCCTGTATAATTTTTTTTTTCAGTACAGTCATAATTTCTGGTCATGCACTACCCACCGGACACGCTGTACCTATATAAAGATATGATGACAGACGTAGGTATCGACCACCAACATGACGTGCACGTAAGTACTAAAACTTCGTATAGCTAAATCCTAGTTTTAAATGTTGTAAAATCTCTATAAAATACACTAGTAGACTACGTAATAAAAACACAAGCAGCGAGGTATTTGTCAAGGCAATTAACGCTCGAAAGTGATCGCGACGCAAAGGAATATAACCGCGAACTTATTTAGTTTTACGATTGACGTCTGCATCGTACAAACATGATGCCATACATTAAGCAAATTAACCTTAATTGTATTTTTTCACATTATAGCGTTGTACAAGAAGTGACGACATAGTGTTACACCATAACAAAAGATACAAGAGCAAGTGAAACGAGCACAGGAAGCTCTGGCGGCGGTGGCGGTGCTGCCTTAGTGTATGTAGAGCGAGTCGGCGCGCGCTGGAGCGCCCGGCAGTCGCGGCTACTGACTTACTTGCTGGCGTTGCGACATAACGCAGCGCACATTGCATACACGCATAGCAACGGTTGCAAAACCGAAACTCTCGTCTTCTTCACTAGTTTTATTGAAGGTTAAACATCCCAAATATTTATTTTCTTTTTCATAATACCTAACCAGTTTAGTTAAATGCTTCAAATCAACAAACTAGTGCGCCTTACCATCAACGATTGCATCAATGCTTACCATCAGGTGGGATCTAGGGGTTTTAAATACCAGATTATTTCAATACCGATATTAGTGTGATCAATTAATACCGTGATCACGTAATTATGGTATTGAACACAAGTTCAATTACGACTAGGGATTGCAAAAACCGGAACTTTAAAAAATCCGAATACTACTACTACTACTACTACTACTACTACTACTACTACTACTGTACTCTCGTCCGATGAAAATCCGGATTTTCGAACTTTTGAAGTTGATTTGATATAACTTAAATAAATAGCTTTAATAATTTAAAATATGTATTTATTCGCTCAATTTACAGGACGACAGCATAAAATCCACTAAAATAATCCACAAAACTTTTAGGCATCAGTCAATTTTTCCGTTACAAATTCACGTAAACATTTTGAATATAACATTAACATAAACTTTAGATAATTAAGATAACAACATAAACACCGACAACAGCATAGAGCCGTCTCTCTTTAATTTTCCTTTTCAATGAATTTGCCAGTTGCTTTGCAGGTAAAGAAGTATCTTGGCTGTCTAATGATATTATCAAAAATTGAAAAGCTATATCGGCGGTTAGAATAGTGGCATCTCTGTGGCGAGCCAAATTCGCGCAAATACACTACACTACACCTAATCCTACCAATTCAAATATCTTTTGGACTACTTTTGATGGGTATTTGTGGATAACTGCAAATATTATTCGTTAAACTCAGTTTTGAAAAAATTCCAAAAAAAAAGGGATTTGAGTAAAAACAACCGGATTTCAAAACGATTTTTCAATTATTTCCGAATTTCGGTGAATCCGGATTGCAATCCCTAATTACGACATTAATAAAACCATTAAAATACGTGTTTCGAGTCAGTCTTTATTATAATTACTTTCTGAAAATAACCGACTTCTTTCCAAAAAAGTAGGAGGTTCTCTGGTCATCCGAATGATTTTTTGTTTGGAAGAGTTTTGCTCTTAGGTGGTCCCATTTAACATTGGTGAAAATTTAGTGTAGAACTTCGGAGATAAACCATGGAACAGTTAAGAGTCTGTTTATTGTTAAAACCATTTTATAATATGGCATAATGTATAGCTAATTCCACCCAGTGTCTCTGGATGGGGCAATCCGGCCTGTCAGCAATCATTTTTAGGATGCTGTTACGAGTGTTACGCAAGCGTTGCAGTAAGGAAGCCGCTTTCTTACGTATGATGGCGTGATAGCCATACATGTGAGCCGCGGCAAACATTCCCGACGCACTACAACCGCAACAGCATCCTGCAAGCGTTGTTATATTGTACGCGCAGGACGTTGTAAGCCCGGTTTGTATATGACACCCGCAGGCCACTCGAGTAGAAAGACTGACAGAACGCCTTATATAAACTAATTTTAACGTCTGCCGTACAACAAGCGAACCTAGAGGCGAGTATATTACCCCGCTCTGGCTTGCGCTCTATGTCGCAATCATCACGTAGGTCACAACATGACAACATGACCCCGATACTTAAAACTATCAACCACATCGAATATCACACTGTTAAGATATACTAGAGGCCACGGCGAGGCTGTTGTTTAGGTACTTTGAAAACTAAGAGCCCACTCTTTTTTGAGTTGTATTTAAGGCCCTGTACCTCCGCATACGTCTCGCAGATCGATAGTAGCTCTCTCAGTCCGCTTATCGACGGACTGAGCAGCACCATGTCGTCCGCATATTTTAAAATTATTTTTAATTTATTTTTAGTAAGTGATCTTAACTCTATAGTAGTATCTAATTGTAATTTTTTTATTAACTCAAATGATACGAGTTTACCAGTATGGTCAGACCTGACGCCGCGCCGATAAGGGATGAGTCTTTTATAATACAATTTGTAAATATGTATTATCTATGCGTGAAGCTGAAGGGAGTTAGTTATTCTTGTTGCTTCATTAAATATACGTTTTAAATTAATAGAACTGCACGATCAGACAAGTTTACATTTTTCAGGTGAATTTACTAATAGATCAATATTTAAGTTCCCACAAACGAAAACAAATTTATTATCTCTAGTAAAGTTGCTCAGTATTTCTTCCATTATAATTAAAAAGATGTTAAGTTTGATGCGAGTGGTCTATAGATACATAAGAAAATTCGGCCTTCAACCTCTGCACATGCTACCTCATATAAGCGATCAACAGAGCAAGCAGTGATATCTTTCCTTTTCTTATATCTGAATGAACGGCTACATAATATTAAGGTAAGTACCACCCCCCATTAATGTTTTATTATACGTACTGGCGACTGAAACCTTATTTAAAGTAAACCTATAAATTATTTGCATCCTATCTGGTTTCAACTAGGTTTCACAAAAACATAAAATATTCAAATTATATTTATTTATTAACATTTTCCACATCTAGAGTTTTGCCAGAAAAGCGATTAATATTCTGGTGATATAATAAAATGTTATTATTAGGCTTCCCTTTCGTCGCACCTAAGAGTTTAAAGAATCTATTTTAGTATTATTAGGCATACTAGATAATACGATAGTAGATTTGTCACTTAACCTAGTTTTAGATTATCAATAACCGAGTGTATAAGCTAACAAAGTAGCTAATAAATGTCGTTTTTGGAAGAAGGAAGAAACATATTTTCCCGAATCAAAACAAAATCTTTAATAAAATTGTTAGTATCAAAATACAATAAACGGTCACTATGACGGCATGACAAAATATGCATCAAGTTGTTTAAGCTAAGGACATACATATTCATTTTCCTGATCAGATAAACTGTTAGAATAAAGCGATCTACATAATATTAATTTACTTACCATTAACTATGTCCTTTTTGGTAACATTTAAACTATTTCCAATCAATAGTACTACTGTGGTCTGCTCATTAATTTGTGTTTTTTTTTTTTTATGAACAAGCTCATTAAAATGCAGGTTATGATAACAATGACTCACAATGGTTTGATTGCAACGGTTATTTAAAAAAGATCCAAAACCTGTTCCTTATCTATCCAAATACACTAAAATGTTACTCTGACAAGGGTTTATACATTCTGTAGTATGATTTTCACATTTAGATGATTCTGAAATTTCATACTGACATAACATGGGAGGTGGTGGTGTGGAAGCATAATTAAGGGTGAGTTGGTTGGTCACTGACTCATACCTCTCTGCATTGAACTTCACCAAGTCCACCAACTCACAAGCCTCCTGCATGCGCTCACTAAACATTAATTGACTCATACTTACAAAAGATTTCTTTTATTGTATTTTCACTACACATTAGTTCCTTTTGAAGGTTCTGTATAAGAAAATTATACATTATTTTGCTAGCTATAGCAATAAAAGGAATGAAGAATGGTAAAGCCATTGGTCCAGATGGAATACCAGTTGAAGTGTTTAAGTTATTGCAAGTGGATGGATGGACGTGGTTAGCTTTGTTCTTCAATAAGTTGTTGCTGGAAGAAGCCATACCTGATGAGGGGTGCAATAGCTCTTTGGTGCCGATTTTTTAAAACAAAGGTGATGTGCTTAAGTGCAACACTATTGGAATATATTGGATATTGGATTTTCTAAGGTTTCTGCGCGGTGAGTACCCAGATTGCTTTCAGTCAAACAAAAACGAATACGCCTCACGATTTCTCGCGACTGTTTGGAAATGTGTCACAAGATTTTTTGGCCAGATTTGTAACAATGGATGTAACTTGGGTACACCATTACACCCCAGAATCAAAACAGCAATCCAAGCAGTAGAAAAAACCTGATGAACCGACCCCAAAAATAGCCAAAACAATTTTGTCAGCTGGCAAGGTGATGGCGTCAGTTTTTTGGGATGCTAAGGGTGTCATCATGGTGGACTACCTTGCAAAAGGTGAAACTATAAACTCGGCTTATTACTGCACCCTCTTACGTCGCTTGCGTGAAACAATCAAAGAGAAAAGGCCAGGATTACTCAGCAAGAAAGTGTTGTTCCATCAGGATAATGCACGCGTTCACGCGTCTGTTGAATCTATGGCTCAAATTCGTGATTGTGGCTTTGAATTACTGCCCCATCCCGTCTGTTTCCCTGATTTGGCACCTTCAGACTTTCATTTATTCCCAAACCTAAAAAAACACCTTGGAGGTCAAAAATTTTCATCAAATGAGGAGGTCGAAGCTGCGGTGGGTGACTTTTTTGAAGGCCTTGACACAGTCTGAAGTTTTAGAAAAGCTAAGTGCAGATAAGGGATAATTAAGTAAATGTGTGCAGTGAGTGTTTTGTCTGGGCGAATGTTTTCGTCGTCCATTTCGCTTCCACAGTTTGTCAAGCAAAAGGAGACAAACGGTCCCGGTGTGTGCTGCACGTAGCTCAGAAACCTGACAAGTGTTTATAAGCGTGAATATTGTAAAACAATTACTATACTAAGCAATAAAATAAAACACTCCTCGGGTTTGATGAATTCAAATCAGCAATTCAAACAGTCCAAACTTCGACAGCCGGTCGAAGATGGTATCGAATTATCGATTTTTGGTGTATTATCACGGCACAAACACTGAATGAGTCGCTTTATACTTAGATTCTAAAGAAAAGAATAGATTTATACAAAATATACACAATTAATTAATATTTAAAAATATTTTATCTAAGACATCGTTTTTTCAAGACCTGTCACCTGTGTTGTCAGTAAAAAACGGCAAAAAAATCACTTTAATTGTTATGGGAGCCCCACTTATATGTTTGTTTTATTATTTTTTTAGTATTTTTTGTTATAGCGGCAACAGAAATACATCAGCTGTGAAAATTTCAACTGTCTAGCTATCATGGTTTATGAGATACAGCCTGGTGACAGATGGACAGACAGGTGGACGGACGGACTATTACTAAATAGGGTCCCGTTTTACCCTTTGGGTACGGAACCCTAAAAAAGTGTCAGTACTCTATAGTCCGAGGAATTCGATAATCCGAGCTCGCCTTGCAAAACGTTTGTCGGGTGAGTTGCTGATTGTAGCTGTGCACCGCGAGCACCGATGCACCAGAGGTATGCGCTCTCGCTGCGATGCGATGCGCGTGCGCGGCCGTTCCACAGCTTGAGCAAAACGCAAGCACTGCCACGTCGGAGTCGACCGTAATGTACGTTCTTCATAAAATTGATTAAAACTATTATAAATCGGTTGATTAAGGGTTAGGATAAATCAAATAGAAATCATATCTTACTGAATAATGTACTTTTCGGTTCAAACGCCTCGCAACGCAAATGCCTCGCCGAACCGGGGCATGCGCTTCGTAAAGATAGCATGGAACCCTATTGCTAAGTCCCCGCTCTCCGTCCCTCTGTTAGCGGGCTGTGTCTCATAGACATTAGTAGACACTTGAAAAGAGAAGGGGCGTTTCGTAAGACATCAACATAAACAACTACAAAAAAAAATAATAAAAAAAATAGAGATGCAGGGAAAGAATTATGAGTAATTTAAAATTAGAAGGATATGACGATGCCATTAGGTACATTCTAAGCTAATCTAAATTAGTTTTTTTGTCGTCATAGGCAAAAAATTCTGTGGCGAACGGATCTCTTGCTTCATCATTTATATATACAATTAGAGTAATTCCGTGATTCACTCTAATCTTTCACAACTCTTAAAAGTTTTTGAAAAAAATTTTCGTTATTCAGAATCTTGATTAAATTTGCAAGTCTTCTACCTATTGTTATACTTTTTTAACTTTTTTTTAATTTTTAAGTAAATTATGAAGTAAATTATGAAGTGTCAAAGTTCATGCAAAATAGCAGATTTTCAGATGTTTTTACTGGAATATTTTTACACAATTTTATAAATTGATTTCAATAGAAGCCTAGATAATATCCACAAGATACTGTGTTTCCAAAATATCTAACGAAAAATGTGTAATAACGTCATAATCGCGGTTGTATGAAAAACAGTGAAAATGTATATCGAGTTGCATCAGTTTCACTTCACCTAACGCTTGATTAACTAACGATAGTACCGAAATTGGTATGTCTTTGTCTATAATATTTGAGGTGTTTCTTAATGGAATCAGTTAAAAATGAGCTCTTTTTTTGTTTGTCATAATACTCTTTATAATTTCATCCTTTTCAGCTACACCATCGAATGTCGTAATAATAATAATAATTTTATTTCGGGTACAAGAATCCATGGTGTTAGTAACATACGAAGAAAATACTTATTGCCAAGTGTTTTTGTTTTCTAATCAACGGGCTGACTAGGAATTGATTTTTTTTTAATTCGTTGATGCAGTTTTAATTTTCATAAAATTCGGTTACAGGCCGGGTACCAACTCATCATCTGGAGACGTTCACGGAGAAATTTCAGCCAACGGGCGTCGCTTTTGCAGAAGGCTGCATGACACCACGACTCGGCGCAATACGTCGCCGGCCCAACGCACAACCTTGTTATTATAATAATAAATAGATCTGTTGTTATGTTATTAATATGAATTAGTTTACTATTTTTAAGATTGTTCTATGTATAGTATCTATGGGCCTTAGTAGCCTGAAAATTTATTATTATTATTTGTATTCCTCATAGTTTTCGACTAGAGTAGAAAAAAATCAGCCTGTATAATCAGGGCGCCGTTACATCTGCAATGCTTCGAAATTGTGTTATTTTGCAAACAAATTGAGAACTATTCAAGAAATCCATTATAATAGACGAAAATATGACATCCGCGAACCCCGTGCTGCATTGTTCGCGGCATCGTGGTGAGGTGGCGTGCGGCGCGTATCGAGGCCGCGTCGGTCCCGTTACAACTGTAACGCCGCCGCGCGCCGCCTGCGCCGTTGCACGCCGACTGCCAAACTAAACTTAGCGACTTGTAAAATAGTCAATAAACGACCAGCAAACATAAGTCGGATAACGAAAATTCACAAACCCATAAATAAAATCATTTTATTTATATGATTGACAGCAGACAGCATAAATGAAAACTTACATTACCTAAGCTGACTTAACGCAAGTCAGTCCCGAAACCGGGAAACCTCAGGGAAAGACCTTTAATATTCTCCACACACTGTGTTGTGGATGTTTTAATGTATTAGCAAAGTGTTTTATTTATCTATAAAGTAAAATATTTTTTAGGTGTAATTTGCTTTCTGACAAGTGAACGAAACTGACCCATTATACGTCACGCTCGAGCGCTCGGCGCTCGGCGCTTGGCTCGATGACGCTGATTCGCGTTTACTTGGCTCTATTGTCACCAACGACGTTTACTGTCTTTCAAAAATTTAATGGACAGAAAAGATTGACGAGTAAGAGTACAGGTGTTATTTTTAATGCATTTACAAAATAAATCAATGTTTGACTGCGATCCCACCTGATGGTTAGCAGTGATATAATCATTGATAGCGAGGAGCAATAATTTAATAACACGTGTCGCAGCACTAAAACAAAAAAAAAACTAAAACAGTTCAATTCCCGAATTGATTTGAGAATTGCAAAAAAAAAAGTAACGTAAATACAAATTTACAATTTTTAGATTTTTTCCTATACTTGTGCTATGAGACCTTGTTTGATTTCGTTGAGTGTGTCGAAATATACGTTTTTTTGCGACATGAACGGCCGTGTCTTTATATTTTCGTTAACTCTTCTGAGTTAACGAAAATATAAAGACACACGTTTGATTTTTCCACGGCTTCAAGGGACTGCAGACCTGAGTAAATGGTTTTAGTAACTCTAACCTAACCTAACCTAACTCAAAAGGAAAAACTGAACCCTTATATCCTATAAAGGTTCAGTTTTTCTTTTTGAGGTACGGAACCCTAAAAATTTACAATCGGAGGCTTTATCGCACTCGGCGATTTCTTCCAGGCGACCTGGAATCGACAGAGATTGTCCGGACACAAAATGGGGTTGCACTTGGTGCAAATATACAAAGATAGATACATAAAAAAAGATAGATACATAAAGGCACTTAATACAAAGATAGATACATAAAAAATATTTAGTATAAATATAATAGTAAATTAAAAAAAAATATACAGGTATAGGCAAGATAATAAGTGGTAAAACGAAAAAAGTTCACAGCGAAAAGTGATCTTCCTTCAGCCTTTTAACCACATGCAGCATTTGCGCTTTTATTGTCACAGCGTTACGGGCAATGCATTCCACAGATGAGAGGCCTGGACAGTACATGCCTTGTCCAGGAAAGTAGTTGGATGCTTTGGCATTTTAAGTCTCAAGTTATCTGATGACCTAAGAACTTTCATGTGGTCCAACAAATTGGAACCTTTGAGGTAAGAAGGAGTACAAGGGGAAAAGAGATTCTTTTAGAAATAAGCAGTACCTTTGTGCATTTTGTTTTTATTACTGTATCTTCTTCCAATATAATGTGTATACAAAAATTATAAAATAAATAAAGAATAAAAAAAATAAAAAAGAAATACGGCGAAGGCGAATTGGCAACCACTTGAGTTTAACACGAAATTCAGAAACATAGTCATATTGGCGCAAACCGGAACCATAAACAAAAGTTTTGATGTCGCTCAAGTTTATCCAGTTGTACTTCAGTGAAGTCAATATAGCTGGCATCAGCATAATCAACGATCATTTGAATAAGAGATTGTGCAAGCGTGATCTTGGTGGCAGTCACCAGAAAATTTCGTAGTCTTCTCAAAGATCCAGCAGATGCGAATAACTTGTGACTGATTTCCTGTAGCTGGGCACTCCAAGAGAAATTCGTGTCGATGAATATCCGCAAGTTCTTAACTTTCTCACTAAAACGAATTAGTGCTTAAAAAAAAACTATAAACATTTATATTTCGTAAAAAAAACGTGTATCGATATTCCCGTCATTGGTAGTAGCATGTCTTTATTTAACAAACTCGATTAAAAGTCCGATCTCAATTTTATAGGCTTCTTGAATACTTTTTTCTGCTTCCCATAATAACCTTGCTTTTCTCTTTAACTACCCACGCATTTAAATTTAATCTGTAACCTATATAAAATTCACTAATCGAATTTAAATGTATAAAGATGTAATTCTATATTCATACTCGTATGTATAAAATTTGTTATAAGTGTTTTTAGATATTGACGAAAAATCAAAAGGAGGGAAGTGCGATTGTTTGTGTGTGTGTGTTGATGAATGTAATCAGTGGCGTGTCTGGTGCCTTTAAAGGGGTCAAGCCAAGGAACCTACCTAATATTCTGAATTTAAAAAAAATCTCGCGCTAATCAGTCACGTATCATCAGTGCAAATTTTAGTACTGTAATGCTGATTTTAGTTGTTACATTTATATTTTTTAATAATAAGTAAGAAATAATGTAAAAAAGCTTCACCACATAATTTTATTATCATACCTTTAATCTGCATCATAAATGCCGTAAACGATATAAGAGCCATCTATGGACATTTTTATAGCAACTCTTGCTCGTCACGTCGCTGCAATTGTTACAACACTAGCTGGCCACTTCTGAATCCACTAGATGGCGCACAAACGATTGTAATAATCAATCGTTTGTGTGCCGTCTAGTGGTCCAGTAGAGTCTAACTATAAATTGTTTATGATATTGATAATATTATATTTTATTACTTAGCTAGTACTCACAAAGTCACAGTCTAAACAGCCATAGCACTTCGTTCTTCGCTTCTATACCACAAAGTGATGACAAATAACAAAGCACACAGAAGGCATATTATTACTCGATAGATTTACAAGTACGTATCAGCAATGACATACATACCTCCAGTGGCTTTGATAAAAGCCGTTTGTTGTCAATTTGTTTGAGCAAACAACCGTGAAGCTTGATTTACTTTGTGTACATGAAAAGAAAAAAAATACTTTTTGTTTCTAATTCAAATTGTCTTTCTTTAAGAATGATTTTATTACATCAGCGTAAAAAGTTGGTGAACATTTTAATTCTACCAACAGCTGTTTTTCAATTGCAATCAAACATAATTCGGAAAGCCGCTCTTGTCCTTGTGTATTTCTTAAATATGTGTGAATACGTTTTAAACTTGAAAAAGCCCGTTCTGCGGAACAACTTGTTGCAGGAATAGTGACAATTAAATAAGCTAACTTCAAAAGTTATGAAACCTATTATATCGTAAATGTTGCGCTCCTTAAGTTCAGGTGATGAATACAAACTTATCAACTGACTTTATAGTTTCCCTGTCAAAATGGTTCCCATTATTGCTTATTAACGAATCTATTTCCGCTGTCGGAAAAACGACATTATAATTATCAAAATGTTTGTTATTTAGCAATTGGGAAAACTGTAATTTGAAAATTTCAGAATATCTAGAATTATTTTTGGAAGATATGTTATCAATAACTTGGACGTACAGTCGTTTGTACTCTGTACGAGCGCAAGTAACATTGCGTCTTAATCTAGGAGGTGAATTATTAGACAATGTGTCTCCATAAATTTGGTGGAACTGTGGACGAAATTTGCTATTCAACCATAAATTAAACTCTTTTATTTTGTTGCAACAAAAACCAACATCGACTTGTGATTTTTGAATTACATTGTACAAGCCGTTGGTTGTTTCAAATATTGTGTGGAAAACGAAAAGAACAAAAATAAAATTGAAAGATGTGAGTAAATTGGATGGAATGTAAGAATTTGAAATAGAAAAAAGGGGGGTAGTCTGCGGTGTACTGCAAATTAATAATGTAAATATTAGATTAAAATTATATACTAGACTATACTTAGATGTAATATTTACAGGACAATATATAAATCATAATGCTAATGAATGTCATTACCATAATATATATCTAAAAATTACGCACAATTGCTCTCTGTTACTAATATCGGGAGTTTCGTCAACAATAACAGAAACAAATTTTATGTTCTTAATGTCGAACTCAACGCAAGTTCCCATAACTTCATAAATAGAATGAATAATATCATTTTGAATTCTATTCGACAAGTAACTAGGCCCTGGTTAATTATATTCTTATTGCTGCGTAAGACAAGATCGTATTTAGAGAGCAAAGATACCAGCTCTAAGAAATAAACTTTATTTAATGAGGTTTTAGACTCATCGTGACCTTAAAAAGGAAATTCCTGTTGCGCTAAGAAGCACACAACATCAACTAATCTTTGAAAAACGGCGCGATTGTGATCTACACGAATATTGTACTCAAAAATTTCGTCACTTAATTGTCGAGAAAGTGAAGCTTCTATTCGTGTTTTACCAAAACTACAGAATGAAATAACAGCATTCAAGTGCTTTTGAGAATTCTGATGTTTTTTCATAGTACCAGCGAAATTATTTAAGTCATAACCTGGTGTATTCCAAGCATTCTTATCGTTTGAGAAAAATATGCAACACCAGCAGAACAATTTGTTTAATTAAATGCGAGCAGCCTATAATCCAGTGAGTTTTGTAAACTGAGCGATGAAACTGCTAACACTGTAATTATGTGATTTAGTTTTCTCAGAAATATTCAAATCAGGGGTAGGTTTAGGTGAAGTTAAGAGATCATATTAATCTCTAAAAGTCTTTACCTGGCCAAGTATTTTTTCCACACATTTTAATCCGTCACAAGGAACAATTGCATGTAAAATTTTACTTTTACTCACACAGATTCACATTTTTATGTTTTTATAGGGAAAAGTGAGATGGCAGATCAAATACAAAGCCTCTGCGACAGAAAGAGGCAGCAACAACTAGTGTTCATCTCTTCTTTTGTTATGTGTTAGAGTGAGATCGGAGAGATTGCGTTCAGAGCGGCAAAATTGCATGTCTACGTATCGTGTCTTATCAATGAATTTTAGTTTCGCATTGAAAACGAAATGGCAACTTAGCGTAACCGCGTAGGGAAATTCAAAAATTAGAGTTTTATTTAATTCATTTGTTGTGTTATGATATATTATGATAAAGATAGACGAGTGTGGTGTGGTGAGGTATTATTTGCACATCAAGCCGGGCTTATGCACTTGTATTGCTCGCACGTCCCTGGATGTACATACATACTGAGGTGGTGTTCCAACGTCACTTGTATTTGCATTTATGACATTTAGAAATTATGTCATCTGATGTTGCACTTCTAACAAGTCTTATTATATAAATGGGATATAAATAAGTGACGCCTCAAAAATTAAGTAGAATAGCGTTTTAAGATTTTATTTTAAATAACAAATAAATATCCAAAAAAATCAAACAAACTTTAAACGGCATCTCTACTCCTAAAACTCCTTTGGGAATATGAAACAGATACCTTCTTTAACATAAAATCATTGTGATGCAGATGGTACATAGAGTTCAAATACACTGAACGGAAAATTAACCGGGCCATGTTACAAATATCTATGTTATACCTATGCTACTTTCTTTTATTAAAATGAGTGCGCGTTTTATGAAGATTAAGGGCTGTATCAATAAACGTTCCTCAGCCCAAGATCTCGTACTTGATGTCAAGCTTGAGGTCCTGATCGTATTAATAACCGAGATTCACATGCTCAAGCTTGAGCTCAAGTTTCGGCTTAGGTTTACGTCATCAGCGTGTAGAGTGTTGACTGATTAATGAACGAAACTTGACACTTAAGTTTACAACAATCTGCGTAGTCGAGATGCCAGATCGTGAGTGCAGACTGACCGGGACTTGAGGTCGTGATTAGCGTAGCACGAAATATGGAATTTGTAAATATTTTAAGTCACATTAATTATTACGATAAAATAGAGTACTATGATGCTATTTTATGGCTTTTGCGATATTGTTTATCAAAAATGTGCTTAAATGGAATGCCTCAAATCCTTTTGAATTGCCAAGTGAAAATTAAAAAAAAGAACGGATTTGTTCGAGATTCAGTGTTTTTACATTATTAGTCTCATGTTTAGTGAAATACAATAAGTTTCTTTCTTTTCTTTTTTCTTTCAGTAACCTAATGTGACGAATTTTGTTTTAAACTTCGGTCAATATAATGATCGTACACGTAAGCAGAGCTCGACTACAGCGCATTGAGCTGATCTTGGTAACTGAGATTCTGTACCTACTCTTGTATTTATTAATTAGCAATGATCTTGAGCTTCTAGTACGAGGGCGGCTCTGAAAATTTCGGGAATCAAGGAAGTGACACAACATTACTATTTAAAAATGTATTTATTACTTTTAGAAGTATTCAGTCAGGTGTTGACAACATATCGGATGCAATCGAGAAGCTAAACCAGGATTTAAAAACTATAAAAAGCTGGTCTGACCGTTTTGGGGTGGCAGTTAATCCTTTAAAATGCCAGGCTATCATTGTAGGGAGCCCCCATAGTTTGAGAAAGCTTGATGGCCTAACTGTTCCACCCGTAATATTTGATAACGCTGTGATTCCGTTTAGCTCCGACGTTAAGGATCTGGGTCTGCATGTTGACACCTGTCTCAATTGGCGGAAGCAGGTCGGTAGTGTCAGTCAGAAAGTAACCGGAACGTTACGGTCTCTCTATCGACTAAAAAATCTTCTTCCAGCTCACATAAAGGCATTGCTTGTACAGGCCCTAATTTTTCCTATTATCGACTATGGTGATGTGTGCTACTATGACCTGAATGCAGATCTCCTCAACAAACTTGACCGCCTTCTGAATAACTGCATTCGATTTGTGTTCAACCTTCGTAAGTATGATCATGTATCTGAGCAACGATCACTTTTAAAATGGTTACCCATCCGTCAGCGTAGAGCGCTAAGAGCCTTAACAACGCTGTATTCTTTTCTGGATAAACCTTCTTCTCCTTCCTATTTGACTTCTCAAGTTCAATATCTTTGCTCTGGTCATAATAAAAATCTCCGATCTACCAATAATCGCCTACTACGATGTCCCACACATCGCTCTGGGTTTATCCAGTCCTCTTTCTTTGTCCAGGCGATCTCTCTTTGGAATGCGCTCCCTCTGAACATCAGGACGGCTTCCAGTCGGTTCACTTTTAAGGTGATGGCTCGTGAATACATTCGTAAGAAGTTGGTGTAATCATCACAGCGATGATTTGTTGGATACGTTTTTCATGATAACTTTGTTAATTTGTATGTATGTATCTAAGTATATATTTATTATTGTTTTCTTAATCTAGTTTGTCATTATGTTGCACCTACCATGTTACATTTCTGCACCACCCTAAGGTCGACTGGTAGAAAATGCCTACGGCATTAAGTCCGCCTTTGTACAGTGTTTCTTACTAGTGCATAAAGTTTTAATAAATAAATAAATAAATAAAGTATTCTCCGCGAAATTTGACACATTTTTCCATACGATGGAATCAATCATTGAAGCAATCATTCCATTCGGAAGTTGGGGTCTCCAAAATGACCGTTTTGTAGGCGTCCACAGCTTCTTCAGGTGATGAAAATCTCTGTCCATGCAATTTATTCTTTATTTTAGGGAAAGTATAGAAATCATTAGGGCTTAGGTCGGGGCTGTACGGCGGATAGTCTAATAACTCTATGTTTTCTTGTTCTAAAAACTCTTTTGTTCTGTGCGCGGTGTGAGAACTCGCATTGTCGCGATGGAGGATGATGCGGCGGTTGCAGTTCTCTTTACGGAGTTCAGAAACGACCTGTGGCAAACAAATGCTAGCATACCATTCTGCATTAACCGTTCTTTGTCCCTCAAGAGGAATAGTCGTAACATGGCTGCTTTTGGAGACAAACGTGGGCACAATTTTTTTTGCAGCACTCCGTGAACGAACAATTTTTGTTGACTTTAACTCATTTTCGAACACCCAAACTCGTGACTGGTTTTTTGTTTCGGGTTCGTACGCGTGTGTCCAGGATTCGTCACCTGATACGATGTTGTATACAGCATTTGAGGATCCTGCGTGGAATCTTTCGAGAGTTCTGACGCACCAAGTAACGCGAGCCGCTTTTTGCTCTTCACAGAGCGAATGCGGTATCCATCGAGAAAACAACTTTTTTACACCTAATTGTTCATGCAAGATTATTTGTATTTGACACATGCCAATGTCTAAAGTTTCCTGAATTTCGCGGTATGTCACATGTCGATCTTCTTCAGTCAGGTTACGCATCAACGATTTCTTGGGTGACTGCAGTTTTGGACGACCTTGACGGGCGTCATCACTGAGCTTAACACGTCCACGTTGAAATTCAGCAAAGCAGCGATAAATTGTGGTTTTTGATGAAGCTTTATCACCAAATGCAGAAATCATCCGGTCAACACACTGTTTTTGTGTTAAACCACTTCGAAAGTCATAATAAATCATCGCTCTTGAATTTTCTCGAGTCAATTCCATTTTCTCAACGACTAAACAAGTTTGACAAAACCTTGTGACAAGACCGAGAATCTATTTTAAATAAATAAATGGTATTCGATTTTTAAAACCAAGGAGTTTTCAATTAAAAAGCTTTTAATATGACAGGAACAGTGGAAATATTCCATTCCCGATACTTTTTTTTTTTTTTTTTAATTGATATAAACCAGTGCTTGACTGCGATCCCACCTGATGGTAAGTGGAGATGCAATCATTGATGGTCAGGCGCACTAGTTTATTAAGAGCCTATTCACTCTAGCCTTGAAGACACCTATATTATAGTTAGACGGAAAGACCGCAGCAGGCAGATTGTTCCAGTCCTTCGATGTACGCGGTATAAACGACGAAGCGAAACGCTTAGTCCGGACCGTTGAAGTTTCAACAACGTAAGGGTGGATACTCGCCGTTCGTCGGCTTGTCCGATGGTAGAAAGGAGATGGCGGAATCAAGTCATGCAGTTCCCGCGCACACTCTCCAAAATGTAACCTGTAAAATACCGATAGGCTGGCTACTCTGCGCCTGTGCTCGAGGCTTTGTAGATTGGACTTAACCAAATCTGGATCCCCAATTAGCCTCTTCGCACGCCTTTCCACTGAGTCCAAAGCTGCTAGATGGCATTTTGCAGCACCAGCCCATATGTGACTGCAGTACTCCACACACGATCGGACCTGTGCTTTGTATAACATTAGAAGCTGTCCCGGTGTGAAGTACCGTCGGACCTTTGCAAGAACGCCTAGTTTTCTAGCAGCTACCTTGGCTTTGGACTCAATGAACCGCCCGAAATTGAGATCTGAGGAAATTTCAACTCCTAAGAGTTGAAGGCGGTCGGTGCACTCCAGGGATACACTACATACATACATACAACACACACTACATACATAGGATGTACTTTTAGTACAGCCTATGTATTATCGAGGATCAAATGATATCGGACTTGAGGACGGAGTTAAGCACCGTTTATTACTACGGGCCTAAAAGGAATGTTAAGTTAATAGGATTCACGTGCGAAGGAACGGCCCTCACGCCCCAGTCGTCCGATCCCGATCCCGATTTCTAGCCACCGTAGGCGCAGACTTACAAACGGCGAGCAATGGGTAGCACGCCGTCGGGTCATCCGATAACCGTCCGGACTAAGCCCAAGTCGTCGACGGCGCGTAGTGTTCTACGCGCGCCTCAAGGAAATGTCAGCAAATTGTAGGGGCCCAGCAGGATCGAAGCCTACTGGGGCCATGGGTTAAGTGAAAATGATCCCGGGGCCCTGGAACGCAAGGCAAAGAAGGAAGAAACGAGTGGGTTTTAGTCAGTAAAAGTAAAAGTCGAGATAGTGACTGAAGACAACATAACGTTAAATTTGGAAAACGGGATTGTGAGATCTTACAAAGGATGTATGTGATCTTAGGCAAAAAGTACTTCAGACTGAAACTTACAAAACCACAAGTTCACACCTTCAAAAAATTCAAGGGATCATCGACATAAACAAAAATCAATAAAGAACAATTTGGCACCCAAGAAAATTTAGATCTGGTAAAAAAAAAACAGTTAAAAGAATCGTAAGTTTTAGTTAAGCCTTTATGAATCAATGTTATTTCTTGGTTAATAATGTAGATATAAAAGCATAATTCCACCCACCCATTGTATGTTCGTATGTGTTTTAGTTTAGTTTCTTTTTATGTTTATATTGGTGTACAATAAAGGATATAATAAATAAATAATTTTATTAGGACCCTGGATGAAGAAATTTTAGTGTATGAATATTGCCGAGGGTATTCTGGCTGACAATTAATGATTTGTACATTAATGAAATCATTATATGGATGTATGTAGCCTGTATACTGTTGGTTCCTAATGTTTCGGTGAGCTTAGACCAAGAGGGGTTTCTAATACTCATCAGCAGACCAGTTTATTTAAGTTTTAATGCAGGTCATGAAGTAAGTCTGATAAATGCCCAGTTACTGGATTGTGGAAGCAGTCGCTCCATGTAAAATACTAGTATTTAGCTGCATCTGGTCCGACTAGAAGCCCACCCCAATACAGTTGGGAGATGATGCATGAAGTCCCTGGTTAATGGCTATAGGTTTGCTCAACATTATAGGTTTGTTATTTATTATATTGGTGTACAATAAAGCATATTTAAATAAAAAAAATAAGGGACTTAAACATAACCGACGACATGTGGGTGTACAATAAGTGCCCCTCTGGCTGACCCATTAGGTAATAAAGGCGTGATATTTATTTTATGTAATAAAAACGAAGTTTTACTTAATCTCTATGTTATTGCATTCTAACAACTATGTTATAATGTGTAACGTAGTAGTTGAGTAAAACATGCCCAAACAACACACTCTAAATCGTTGAGTTGATATATAAAATGTTTTCTGTGAACCAAAAATAAACAGGCCAGAAAACAAAATTACTTTAGACCAGGAAACGTAGATAAACAACAGTTCTTGAAAAGTTTTACTTGAGGGATGCTTGAAGGGCAATAAATCTGCTATACACTCTTTAAAGGCCAAATATGTTGATTACAAAACATTGAGTTCGTGTGAAATTACAAGAGCCCCTTGTAGAAATCTTATGAGGTGCTTGATGTTGAATCATGCTGAGCTTAATCTTAGTTTTCTGTTTACATCTTGAGTCGATATGCACACAAAAAACGACTATTTGTAATGGTTACACTTAAATACAAGACCCTTTTGTCTTGAAATATTTAAAAGGAACTATAAATCTCAAGTTAACTTTCAAACAAAACGATTTTAAAATTTTATGAGTGGGTGTTTGTTGATTGTGACTGGAGTGGTAATGACTAAATATAAAATTTATTGCGGGTTACTTGTTAAATTATTTAAGCAACGTACAATTTGCTGTCAAACAATAGCAAGATGGTATACAGTAGTAATGCAAAGAACGGTTTAATGTAAAGCAGTAAAAGATACTGTGATTAAAGTCTTTAGTGAAAAGTATTGGCATTGCTATAGCAGATGCTGTTTTTATTTATGATAATAATAATAATGGATGCAAAAGTATTACGAATAATCCTACCAGCCATAAACGAACACATAGATATTAAGTATCAGATTGAGAAATAAGTTACTAAAATATTTTGTTTCTACAAGTAACCAGATAGCTGGTATCCTGTGAAATTTCCAACGTCGCGTTACCTCTAGATGAGAATGAAATTCGGGGTGACATTGTAAATACATGCAATGTGCATAAAGATATTAATATATCTTTATGCACATTGCATTTTTATTGTATTATTAACATAATATAATAATTTATATTACGTTAATAATAAGAGCTTGGTTATGATAAGTAGATGAATAGGATTCATACTTCCAATAATCAATTAAATGATAGATGGGTTTGATTAGGTTTTACTGGGTTTTCCCTAATCCTGCGCAACGAATGTTGGGCTATGATGTTATTGTATTCCCAGAAAGAAAAAGGAAGGTGTGTGTTTTTATTATTGTATAAAGATGTTTAGTATAGTATTATGTAATAGATATTATATCGTTATTAAAGAGAAAAGGATTTATTTTTGAGGGGGCCGTGTTGGAATATAACAAAAACAAACCCAACCTACTTTGGGCACGCCACAATAATGGCGGTAAGTCCCCTCTTTTAGGCGTGGTTGGAAAGACCTCACGGCGTCCTCACATTCCGCATGACGCAGGTCCTCACCGGACACGGTAAGTTCGGGAGGTTCCTGCACCGGATTCGTGCGGAAACGACGCCCGGGTGTCGCCACTGTGTGGCCCACCCGGAGGACACGGTAGAGCACACGGTGGAGGTGTGCCCAGCTTGGGCAGAGCAACGCCGTGTGCCGCCGGCGAGCAATGGGTGGCTCGCCGTCTGACCGTCCGGTAACCGTCCGGACCGAGCCCAAGTCGTCGACGGCGCGTATTGTTCCACGCGCGCCTCAAGGAGATGTCAGCAAAATCGTAGGGGCCCAGCAGGGTCGAAGCCTACTGGGGCCACGGGTAGTGTGAAAGCGGAACCCGGGGCCCTGGGACGAAGGCAACGAAGGAACAGGAGTGGGTTTTTAGTCAGTAAGAGTCTGACACTATCTCCCGCTCCGCCCAAGAGCGGGGATGTCATTAGGATGATTTTCCCACCCAATAAAAAAAAAAAAACCCAACCTACTTCAAAACTATAATCTTTCTCTTTTAAACCAATAAATATTGTATTTAATTAGTCTGAGCCCCTCGTCAGCACTTGACTGAAATCCCTAGTATGGTTAGTTACTGTATTCCTTTAGCCTTGCTTAGAGGCACACGTCTCACGTAATATTACTGAAACACACCTTCCAATATAAAGTAGAGGATTAATAAATAGTTATTATTCAAATCCTTAAAACTGTGTTTACTTTGGTGTCCATCTATTAACCCCAACAACAACCTGTTTCACACCTTTCATGGGAATCAAGGAGATAAATTATAAACATTTCTTTTACATTAGATTAGGTGTAACTTGTTGCAAAGTGGTGGTGGTGGCATGGTGCGGTGCGGTGGCGCCTACTGTGGCAGCGGGTGCCGCAGGCCGCTCCTGGCGGTGATCGATAGTGGGCGCGATACCGCCGCGTGCCGCATAACGACCGGCTGGCCTCCGCTTCCTCAGCCGCTAGCCGATTACCGAACTACTACTGTACTTGTGCTCAACTACCGACTTTACTTCATAAGCGTCGGATTTTGATCACATGCATCAAAATTAACCGCAAAAATAAAGCTCTTTAATTATGTTTTTTTAACTACTAAAATCCAATTTACCTGTATGTAACAGGTAATATCGGTAATATTATTTAAATTAATGCTAATTATATCTACGATAATGATAAATATGTATTTGTGAAGTATTCTACAGTCTAAATTAAATTGCCATAGCTCGTGTCGTGTTTGTCGATTATACCTACCTATGCGATGAGTTTCATGAGCTTCTCGCAACATTTTAGAGAAAGAATGCAGGATGATAGTATAAAATGTGATGTAAACGATATTATTAGAAACTTGTGCATTCTTGCATGAGTGTCTCAAAGTACCGGTTCCGCGAGTGTTTTTGCTTTAGCAACAAACGGGCAACCAATTTTGAGGTACTTGGGAGTTGGAGAGGTTATACCACCGCTATCAGGACAGTCTACAGAAGGTTGACGTACTCGTTTGTTCCCCAGAAGTATCTAGAAAAAAACTTACTACAAAAAAAAAAAATAACCGACTTCACTACAAAAAAAAAACTTTTTACAAAATCAAATAACTGACTCCACAACAATACACTTAGCACTACCCCCAACGGGCATATTTGCTATACTTTTCATACATTTTATACGGATTCGCCGCACACAGTTGAAGGCGGCCACCATACGCTGCAAATCGCCGCTGCTCGCTTCTTGTGGCCCGCACCGGTCACTTAACACCGATACAAAAAAACACCGTCTCCCGCCACTCGCGCATTTAAACCTTCTTCATCAGAGTCTATTATGATACTGCGCGTATGGATAAAAAAAAAAGTAGAAGCTATCAGCCACAACTGACTGTCGCGCGCTTCAGCTGCTTTTATGGCCGCTTCTAGCGTCTCGTGGCGGTGTTTATGGCTGTGGCATGTGCACCGTGTGCGGCGACCCTTATAGCCAGAGTGCCTATTTCACATGACAATTCCAACTAACTGACTGATAAGATACATTGCTTTGTTCAGTGTATACCTTCCACCTTTCGGCTCCATCATCAGATCAGTTCGATAGTACCTTATAGCCAAAGTGCATCTCATGACGATTCTATAAAGCCCAAACACGGCTAAGATACATTAATTACGGAGTTTCGGTGCATACCTTCCGGCTTACGACGAAAATAACACCCTACTGCAGGTCCAAAACTGGTTCACTGCTAATAATCGAGTTTTAAACGGGAAAAAACTAAATGTATAAGATTTTCCTTACCAAATGTTAAAGGTAGCGATTGTGATGTAGTATTGAACAATGAAAAACTAGAATTTGTCGATAAAACGGTTTTCTTGGGGATTACGCTTGACTCAAGGCTACATACAACGGGGTCCTCATTTAACATCTCTTGCAGGACGGCTTAGCTCAGCTGCATATGCTGTTAGAAAAATCCGCCAATTTACGGATGTTGATACCGCTAGACTAGTCTATTTTAGTTATTTTCATAGCATCATGTCATGCGGTATCTTACTATGGGGACGGGCTGCAGAAATCGACTCATTCTTTATACTACAGAAAAGAGTGATCAGAGCTATTTACAATCTTCGCCGCTGCGATTCTTTAAGGGAACTGTTAAGGTACTGAAGGATATTAACATCATGACGGTGCCTTGTCAATATATTTATGAAAACATAATGTATGTTAGAAAAAATCTTCATCTTTTTAGCAAAAGAAGCGATAGACATAAATAATTATGTTACAAGAAATAGGGACCAATTAGTTCAACCAAGTTTCAGGCTAGCTAAAGTGGCCTCTTCTTTTATGGGGTACTGTTTGAAATGTTATAATAAAATACCTCCACAAATATTAGAACTCAATGAAACGAAATTTAAATCTTGTATTAAACGCACACTATGCAGGCAAGCATATTATAAGTTGGAGGATTATATTCAAGATAAAAATGCTTGACTCAATGCTGGTCCAGCTCCACTACCACCGGGGTGTACCAATTGATTAGTTTGGAAATTATTATTATTACTTTTTAATTATTTTTTTTTTGAAATTGGACAATATAAGTATTGTATAATGTAGAAGTATTTTTTCAAAATTTGTAAATGTGAGTACAATTTTCTTTCAAAATTTCAGTTTCAAGTTTCATTCATTCATTTATTATTTAGATAATTGCTTGTTGCCCCATATTTGATGCTCCTTGAGTCATGTCTTCATAGTATAATTATTTTTTCTTTTACCACCATGACGAGCCAAGGAAAGCGGTCACTGTGACCGAAGTCGGCTAGACGGCATCATCATCATAATAATCATTTCTTTTTTTATTATTATTCATTTGCAATGTACTTATATGTTTTACAATACATAGCAACCATGTGGTTTATTACAGTGCTTTCTCAGCAGATACTTCATTTCACTGCAAAGGGAGTTTTTACTTCATGTGTCCTTTAAAGCGCATATTATTGATGCTGTTTATTGATTATAAAAAAAATAAATTATAGAAAAAATACAACAGACTTGAATGTAAAAAAAACTGGGCAAGTGCGTGTCGGAATCGCGCCCTGCAGTTTCCTTACAACCTTACCTATGTAAATAGTTCAATTCCGGAATGGAGTTTCGGAAAATATTTCCGAATAGTAAAAAAAAAGTGACGTAAAAAAATTAACAGTTTTCAGATTTATTCCTATACTTGTGCTATGAGACCTTGCTTTATGCCAAATTTCAGGGTTCTGGTCAACGGGAACTACCCTATGAATTTTGATTTCCTCAAGTCGAAATGTACGTTTTTTGTCACATAAACCGAAGTATCTTTTTTCTCGTAAACTTACAAGTTTGATTTTTTTACAGCTTCAACGAGTCCGCAGACTTTAATATATGGATTTAATTCCAACTCCCACCACTAAAAAGTAGCCCTCAGCCAAACTTAAATACCTTATAGCCAGAGTGCATCTCGTGACAATTCTAATAATCGCAAACACGGTTAGATTACAGCAATTTATTACAGAGTTCCGGTGCCTAACTTCAGGCTTCATCATCAGATCAGTTCGATATATTCCCCCTCTACTTTCAATCAGTCATCGACTACACGTATAAACAAAGCAATTTTACTTGTTACGACGGTTCTGCTGTAAATCCTATGAGGAATTCTGTTCCATATCTTCGAAGTTCATGAACAGATCACAACAATATCTCTATGAGACCAACTCGGAAGCATAACCTTTCAATAAAAAAAAAAAAAAAAACAAAATCGTTCCACTATTGACCGAGAAATCGGTGAACATAGATTAAATATATACATTCAGCCGAAAATAGAACCTCCTCCTTTTTAAGTCTGTTAAAAATAACAAAAGAATTTTACATGAAATTGCAGCGATAAACTCTTTTTTTGAAAAATATAACGTATCTCAGCTAACGTACTTCAGCACAAAAATAACATCCATGTTACAAATCCAGTGACAACTCCAAAAGAGTGTCCATGGAGTTTCTTGCACATTCTTCTCCATAGAGATCTATGGAATGTGCAATTAGCATTATTTCTTTTTTGACTGACTGACTTCTTGACAATTCAAAAGTGCCTGTAAATGGTTTATTTTAGTGATTCCATATTCGTCCATTGTAATGGTGTTGACTAGCTGACAAGGCGAACTTCGTACCGCCGTACTCCGTACTTCGTAGTCAATGAATGCACGAGTAGTAGCTATGTCTTTCGATATAGTTGACCGATTGCGATAGTACATGTTACACACAATTTTAATGTATAAAAGTTATCTACATCGACTGCGTACCTTTTACGTGATGCGCGCACAACTAATAACTTCTACAGAGCGTTGATACATCATCGATCGGATTTCTAATATTTAGACCGATTATATATTTTTCATTTCCATATAGGAAGAAACCGTATCGAACATTTTAGTATTATCAAAAACAAAGTGCTTAAAATAGAATCAGTGAATTATTTTGTGTTTTGACCTTAAGAGCGCGCAACTAGAGATACATTTTCACACAACCGCTCTTATGTGATTATGATGTTATTACACATATTTTGGATATACAGATATTTCGCGGATATCATCTTCTATGGAAATCAAAATATACATATAAATTGTGTAAAACCAATCCAGTAAAGACCATTGAAAATCTGCTATTTCCTTTCCGCCTTCCATAAAGTACTACACACGTTGTACGCCACACTAAAAACCATATTTAGCCCAGAGGGCCGCGGCGAACACCGTCTGACTGCCAATATGTCGGGTTCAAAGGGCCGCGGCGGACACCGTGTAACCGCCAATATGTCGGGTCCAGAGGGCCACGGCGGACATCGTGTGACCGCCAATATTTCGGATTCAGAGGACCGCGGCGGACACCGTGTGACCGCCAATATGTCGGGTTCAAAGGGCCGCGGCGGACACCGTGTAACCGCCAATATATCGGGTTCAGAGGGCCGCGGCGGACACCGTGTGACCGCCAATATGTCGGGTCCAGAGGGCCGCGGCGGACATCGTGTGACCGCCAATATTTCGGATTCAGAGGGCCGCGGCGGACACCGTGTGACCGCCAATATGTCGGGTTCAAAGGGCCGCGGCGGACACCGTGTAACCGCCAATATGTCGGGTTCAGAGGGCCGCGGCGGACACCGTGTGACCGCCAATATGTCGGGTTCAGAGGGCCGCGGCGGACACCGTGTGACCGCCAATATGTCGGGTTCAGAGGGCCGCGGCGGACACCGTGTGACCGCCAATATGTCGGGTTCAGAGGGCCGCGGCGGACACCGTGTGACCGCCAATATGTAGGGTTCAGAGGGCCGCGGCGGACACCGTGTGACCGCCAATATGTCGGGTTCAGAGGGCCGCGGCGGATACCGTGTGACCGCCAATATGTCGGGTCCAGAGGGCCGCGGCGGACATCGTGTGACCGCCAATATTTCGGATTCAGAGGGCCGCGGCGGACACCGTGTGACCGCCAATATGTCGGGTTCAAAGGGCCGCGGCGGACACCGTGTAACCGCCAATATGTCGGGTTCAGAGGGCCGCGGCGGACACCGTGTGACCGCCAATATGTCGGGTTCAGAGGGCCGCGGCGGACACCGTGTGACCGCCAATATGTCGGGTTCAGAGGGCCGCGGCGGACACCGTGTGACCGCCAATATGTCGGGTTCAGAGGGCCGCGGCGGACACCGTGTGACCGCCAATATGTAGGGTTCAGAGGGCCGCGGCGGACACCGTGTGACCGCCAATATGTCGGGTTCAGAGGGCCGCGGCGGACACCGTGTGACCGCCAATATGTCGGGTTCAGAGGGCCGCGGCGGACACCGTCTATCCGCATGGTCCCGATCATTACAAAAGCTTCTAGACGGCCGACGGACACCGTTTCGGCTATTTTTACTTAGGCAAGTGATCCGCGCGGTCTCATACTACAACCTAGCCTTTTGGCACAAATAAATACAAAGGACTTTTAATTTATGGGCTGCCTACAAGTTGTTCCCAAAAATTTTATGGGTACTTATAGTTAGTAGTTTAAATACTTCAATTGAGTCATGTTATATTTATTTTGGCAATAATTTTTATCTTTTGGAAATACTAGAAAGTCGCTACGATTATAACAAGCAAGTCAAGTACCTACGTATCAAAT
The DNA here is from genome assembly GCA_949316375.1 of Mythimna vitellina. NCBI lineage: Eukaryota > Metazoa > Arthropoda > Insecta > Lepidoptera > Noctuidae > Mythimna > Mythimna vitellina. Next base: position 283,570 of record OX438689.1, on the reverse strand, counting down.
AAAGAATGGTTTTAGTAGACAATAGGATACACAAAAGCCAGATTGTAACGAAAAATATTTATGTTTACCTTGTGTCTCGGCTTACTTATTGGGCATCATAAAATTCATCCACATCGATATCAATTGGAAAGACACTGGCAGTATTGCCACGTTGGTTAGCAATGCTGATTCGTTGACCGAAGAAAAGCCCGGCCATTTGGTCAAGCGAAGAGTCGATCAGTTTTTTGCTGATATCACGAAAAACTGGGCCAAAAGCTCAAACATATTTACGCCGTTTGAGGTTTTCTGCACTTGCAGCAGCGGCCAACACAGCCTGCCATACCTACTCAGAAGATGGGATGGCGTAAGGGCAACACTTGTTCCACCTGAACCATTGTCACGGGCCTAGCCATCGGGTTCTAAAACAGCTGGCACCTGGTGATAAGAGCTCAGCGGATGATGGCATTAATACTGGCATGTCGTGCTATCCGAACAGCGCTTCTACTGCAGAATAGGCCATGGTGTCCGAGGCGGTCGACTGCTTCGGCGCATTGAAATCGATGTGAAGCTCCACTGGGAGCCGTCTGGATAGACGCAGGCATGTAGCGATCCCACTCACACACTATCTATGTTAGGTGACGGTAGAGCCCCGACCACCATTTACCCACAGCAAGCAGGCAGGCACGCTCAGCAGTATTTATTGGTGGAAGTATGAATGAAATTATTCCGTACCAACCAGCAGAGCAGCTCATCCCACTGTCTCTGGGAAAACAGATGTTCGGGTAACACCTTGCTCGGTCAAGCCACTTTACGGGCGTTCACGGCACCGGTAAAGCACGGCGCTTCCCAATCAACCAGTGATGGAGTTAAGATCCTTTCCATTGACTGTTGAGTGCTATGGACCGAAGACAGGAACGCCGGTAGACTTACACTAGAAAATTTGCGGGTCATCCAGAGCCACATTTAAGATGGATGTTAGAGTGTAGTAGTAGTGTAGTGTTTAAGTTTGTAAATATGAGTACCGTGGAGCTATTTTATGGTTTTTATGTTACTATTGGACTTGTTTGACATAAATGAGCATGGCAGTTGAGAGTTTGTCATGCTCACTCAAATTTCTCACTGATGGTGGCGCGTGTGTTGGATCATTCGGTTCCCTTAAAAATGGTTGAGCTGAGTGGTGCTAATATTCGCGTCATGTCCGTGAACGGGCGCTGTCAGTTGAGACTGGTCATCTCTTAGCTCCCAGTTGCTATTTTAATATCTATATTTAGTTTTTATTTTTACTTTATTTGTTCTGTTCTCACATGATAGAGACAAGAAACATTACATGTTTTTGATGATCAGAGATATTTGTAATTACAACACATAATTGAAAAGAGTGTCCATGGAGTTTCTTGCACATTCTTCTCCATAGAGATCTACACTTTGGAATGTGCAATTAGCATCATTTTTTTTCCTGAATGACTGACTTCTTGACATTTCAAAAGTGCCTGTAAATGGTTTATTTGAAATAAAATGCTTTTGATTTAGATTTTGTATCGAATAGTTTGATGAATTTTGTCCAAGAGATGTTCTTTACCTTTAAACATTACATAAACATATTATATATTATATAGTAGCTCACGGAACGCTAATCTTGGGAAAACAAACACACAACGTATGCAAATGCAATGGCAAATGAGCGAGTGAAGTGTATCGCTAGCTAGCGCGAGCGGGTGTGGCGCAGCACGAGGCGTCGGCTCCCCGACAATGTGACCCGTGCGGCGTCTGTGCAAGGAAATACGGTCGGACGGTCGGACGCTCTGCCAGGCCGCGACGGACACTGATGTCTGTCATTTGATAAATTAAAAAATAATAATTATATCGCTGTTTCTGTACAATACCAATTTTTGAACGATTCGTAATTTATTAGTGCGGCCTCAGAGGAAAGTTTACTGTCAAACACATGGTATCCGTTATGGCGTTTAACCTGTTAAAAATATAAAAAAGTGCATCCTTAGAAGCCTTGCACATTTAATGGAGATTCTGAATGACGACAACTTTTTTCAAAAACTTTTAAGAATTGTAAAAAACATATATTTACTGGAACAAATTTTGTGAAATATTCGACTAAATCACGGAATCACCGAATGCTTACAGAATTTTCGTTATCTCTTTTTTCGCGTTGCCTCTTCGTCAAACATCGCGTTGGGTGCACTAGATGAAGCAACAAGCTTTTAAACCATGCTTGATGTTGATGATAGGCGAGTGAAAAAGGACCGTCTTAAGGTAAGAAACTCTAAGATTTTTTCAATAATCAAGTATATCTATTAAATTGACACTACGGAGTTCTACTTATGCATTTGTGTTTAAATTTGTATTTGAGTGAAAAATTTGGGCCTTATTTTCATAAAACAATAAAAAGTCGAAGAAAAAAGTCCACAGGGCATAAAAAGTGTTTAAGGGTCTGAAAGGATAGCAGTTGACCCCTCCCGTCGACCAGTTCAATTTGGCACACGATGCACAAAACACCCTGTATAACATACTCAAAAATTACTAAAATCGCAAGCATCGAAATTTTTTAGTTGTCAGCCTTACGTGAAATGCCCCTACGATCAAGCCGTTCGTCGCACGGATCATGACAGATGACGTCATCGTAAACAGTCCAGTGAGAGCGCGCGTTCCTAAATAACCGTTTAGAAAAACTTTAATAAATCCACTATTTTTTTAAGGATTTTAATAATTTAAAAGTTAATGCTCAGTAAATTATTCCACATACGTAGTACTTAGTAAAAATGGGATTTGCTATTATGTGATTGATCCTCATTTCATGAAAATAAAAACTAAGCGAGACGTTTTTTATTTTTATTTTTTGTGAGTGGCCTCTCGCAGGTCAACCTAGGAGGTTGTCGGCTGCTTAATCGGACTTGCCTGTGGCGGCCTCGATTAAAGAATCAAAGCCTCCAGCCAGAGCTTACTTAAACTAACTTAAAAACTAAGCTACTACACGCTAAGGGCATCCCCTGTGGGGTACGGACCTCGGCTTAGGGCGTCGCTGGGGGTGGGCAGCAAGGGACGAGCTGGATCAAACAGAATTTATTATTATTAACGGGGATTTTTTTATAGTACAGGCTCAGCGACGCGGGCTGGCTCGAGCAAGGGACGGGGAGGACGTTTATGAGATTGTCGCGGCGGGCCTCGGTGGCGAGGACGGAAGGACGGCGGTTTTTAGGGTCTGCGAATCGTACTGGTTTCCCTACGGCTCTCTTGGAGCAGGGTAATAGGGTCATCGGGGGTGAGGAGAGTATGCCGAGGACGGCGAATCTTTGAGATAAGGGAGGGTTCGTATCGGGCGGCCGATGCGATAAGGGGGTTGCGGTATTTCACAGCAGTATCGAAGAAACGCTTGCAAAGGCGTTTCATGAACTACTGGATGGTGGGGATTTTGAGATCTAGGTGTAGATTCTCATTTCGGACCTAAAATGGGGCACCGAGGATTTTTCGGAGGGTTCTGGATGAAATCCGAAACGTTCGTTTACAACCATGCTCGGAAGCATCGAGCTTTATGACGGTGATGAGTCGTGCTGAAGCGACCATTCTTGGTGTGGACCATGGTTTTGTTAAGAGACCTTATCAGCTCAAGAATCGTATCTTGATATACTTGTGCCGATGTTTTGACACCTTTTTCACAAAAATGTGGCTCAGTCACTCCTTGACAGGAAACACCCCACGAAACCATCACTGAAGTCAATGTCAATGTTGTACTCTGCGGACTAATTGGGAATCATGTCGTAGAGGTTTGAGCGTAAACATTTTGTCGTTCCTTTTGCGTACCGCTTCAGAAGTGGTTTTGATTGTACCACCCTATTTATTTTTAACCGACTTAAAAACAAGGAAGAGGTTATAAATTCGGTTTTTTTTTTATGTTTGTTACCTCAGAATTCCGTTGTTTATGGACCGATTTGCATTTTTTTTTCCCCTTATAGGATATGCTTCCAGATTGGTCCATTTTTTTCAAAATCCATTTCTGATGATAGGATCCATGAGGAATCGAACTCCTCAAATATTATAGGCAACCATATAGTGATTTTGGTATTTTCATCGAGAACTTAAGGATTTACAGTCAAAAAGTAACATTTGATGAAGTGGAACTGATGAAGAAGACCAGAAACGGTCAACTGTACTTCATACTCACATAGATATTACAATGAAGATAGTTAACGAGACTATGAAAATACAAATAAATGAATGGTTCTAAATACTTACGTTGAAAATGGTATCATCGAAGTGATCTTGTGATGATGATGGAGCCGAAAGGTGGAAACTGGAACTCCGTAATTAATCAATGCAACCTAGCCATGTTTGAACTTATATGAATTGTCATGAGATGCACTTTGGCTATAAGGTACTATCGAAATGATCTGATAAAAAATAACAGAGTACACTGAAAAAAACATTTTCGGACAAAATTTAACATTCAGACGTTTAAATCGTAAATTGAGTATAGTAAGTACATTACATACAGTAGGTACATTACATTCGACTAATAGGTACAAAGCGGATGGAGTTTCAAAAATTGCATGTGTACCTAATGCCTCATTTATGGTGTAAACGGGGGAGAAACCCCGTTTAAACAGCGACGATTGGCCGAAACTGGGCCCACATGTAAACGGGGCTTGAAGCTACCTACTTTGTTGCTATCACAGCAATTCGGTCCTCTTTACCACCTTAATCCATTTTAAAATCATAAAATTATTTAACATCGACTGGTGCGAAAATAAGAAAACATAATGGATTATTCATATTATTAAAACAATGACATTAGATTCCAAATCTAAATTTAATATTACCTTTCTTTTTATTGTAACAGTATTTATAGCCAGACATATATTAAGCTCAATACCGTCAATTTCTCTGAAGATTACTTTAGAACCATTGATCACTAATAAAGAATTAAAAAAATCTTTATTTCTGATCGTACTGTATTTACGTAAACGAGTCAGTTGGAACTTTATTAGTGCGATGATTGAGTTTGACTTGGAATAGAGTATTACACTCATTTTTGGAAAGTGTCTCAATTAAATTATATAGTGCTAATAAAACACTAAAAAAAAACACAACATTTTTATTCAGGCGCTAAGTATCCTAAAAATGCATTTAAAGTTTACATTTTCATATTTCGCGCGTATTTGACGAAAATGTAGAAAGCAGTGGACGCCATATTTACTTTGCGGTCGTGACGTCAGTTGGCTGTGTAAACAAATGCGCTCAGTATGGCCGATGAGTTGACAGCTGTCACTTTATTTTACACAGCCGAATAACATCATTACATGGTGGCTACTATTTCAAGGTGATAAAGAACAGATAATAAAAACAGAAAACTTTGAATTGAATTTTAAAATTTATTTTGATAATTTATGAACTAAAACCAACACTTACCTACTGCATTTTACCGAAGCTATCTTAATAATATATTTTTAGATTTTTTCTCATATAGAGTAAAATACCCTATTCTAAATTCAATTAAACTATACCTACATACAAAACCAAATGGGAAGAAAGTTCTCTGGCAAGTCACCTGCAGTCAGTCAGGTTTGACAGTTCTGTCAATTCTTCTGTGTAATTACGTAAATTATACATTGCTTTGAGATTGGCAAATGAAATACAACTAGCACTCGACTTCGTTCATGTCAATTTTGGTCGTCATTCGTGGCAAGTTTCAAGGATTCAGGAACAAGATTTTACATTCGAGCATTCAGACGAAATCTCTCATCCTATATAAGTTATTTTTTATAAAATCCCGTTTTAGTGCCCGTCTACATATCTACACGTCACAAGCCTCGTGTATAATTTTACATTCCTTTTCCCAGTAGTTTTGACGTTGATGATATAATTATGTCAGTCAGTCAGTTTCTCCTTAGAAAAAACACAAGAGTTTATAACTTAACCCAACACATGTTTTTTTAACAAGATAGGTCCAAAAAGTTATGCGCGAATTAATAACCCCCAATAACATGAAATTTGAAAGACTTGATGAAATGAGGGTTATACTAGTGTGAATTTTACACAGCTGCGGTACTAGCGGTTCATAGCGTACTGGTGTCAAATGGTGTTTACATTATACCTACAGACATGCTATTGCAGCAAGCCCTTAGAGGTTTGCTATCATTTATTGAAGTGTTCCATCTCTGAAGTTCCTCATCATATGATCTGGTAGAAACATCAAAGTAGTTGTTAGATCGGTCGATCGTCGTAGTTAATTACTTAATTAGGTGACGAATTTGGAGAACCGAAATTATGGGAATTATCACACTTCCAGTCATAAGAAATACACAATTGGAAAGTCAATTATTATTCTAAAAATTCTTACAAATATTTGGCCATTTGCAGTTAATTACATAGATAGGTATTTTGTTTTGAGAACCGAAATGAAGGATTTTGAAGTGTCTTCTATCTATATATAAAACGCCATTGAAAGAGCTCTTCAAGAAGAATCTTTGCTGCTAACACAATTATTGTCGAGGACCTAAGACCTTTTAGTGGTAATTAGAATCCGTTTCTGGTTTTAGAAATCCCAAAAAAATAAATTACCTCGTAATTCATGGTTCGTATTGGCAACCTACCTATTGAAGTACCTATCTTGAGAATGTAGGTATTTAGCTATAGCTCAAACCCTCGTTTTGAGTTTTACTATGGTTTGCTCTAGAAGGAATAGACGTAAAAGTTTTGAACCAAATAGTAGTGACTCACGCGACAAGTCCTCCTAGGAAGGCCACGGGTCCTCCGCCGATGAGCCTGATCTTACGGTGGCACGAGTCGAACAGCGACAGCCTGGCATGCGGCGGTGGAGGCAGACCCACCATACCGCCCGTGGTCGCGGAGCGCAGCATTAATCACAAGCACATGGGCACAACACTAACCGGGCGCGAGAGCGCGACAAATAACAGCTGCGAGCTGTCCGCTCCGCCGAGCATCGCAACACATGTGACTAGGCAGGCGGCCTGCGCGGGACTGACGTGTGCCGCCACTCCGCCGAGCCGCCCCCCCTCCCCGCATGCCCGTCTCTCCTCCGCGCTGCCATACATACTACTCCCTCTGTCTGACATGACTTTGAAACACTGTTCTATTGATTCTTGTTTTTCTGGCTATTTATGGTAAATCCGTATTGTTAGGAGTAGTTTTTTAACTACCTGACGAAATCTTTTAGATAACAGCTTTATTCATACCAAGACTAAATGGTCCGTTATAACACGCTTTCGAAATGCACAACAAAGCCATACGGTAGTGTTTAGGTGGGTCGCGTCGCGATCAGCTGACGCTGCACGCTGCGGAGAGTGGCACGAGGCATTGAAGGGATGCGGTGTAGCGAGAGGAGGGGGTGAGGGAGGAGGCCGAATCATTGACTTCGACGCACTTTAGTAGCTAGTCGACAAAACGTAGTTTTGCAAACAATGTAAACAATGACCTCAATTTTCACGGCTACGGGTAGCACAGTAACGTGATTTATGCTATTTTTGGTAAAGCATTTTTAAAAACAATTGATTTACTTAATATTATGTAGTTAAAACTTGACTATCTTCTCGAAGACTTGGAGGCGAGACGCACGTTGTATATCAACCGCTTGAGCAACTAGTTGCTTTACTGGATCCAGCATAAGTTCTGAACACGAGACGCGGCGCGTCTTACACGGCGTTTGCCATAGTAGCCTTCAGCTTGTGCTACTCATAGAAATGTGGTGCTAGCGCTTGACACTTCTTACCATGAGCCAATTAACGAACTTAAAATAGATTTTAAAAGAATACAACCAAAATGAGAACATCAACAAGAATTACGGCGTTTGGTTGGCTGCTTCGTTTAATTTTTTTGTATCCACGAAAAAGACGAATGTCGGACCGAAGATGCTATTTTTTATGTTTTGCAATTACCTACATTTCAAAATACATCTCAAGACCCTGCGGTCCTGGTCATTTAAAAGGCATGCCAGGAGCCTCGCGGACTCGCGGACGCCGCGTTGGACATATTGAAATGAAAAGTGACACTGCTACGCGATTCTCTCTAAACGGGCTATGCAAGTGCACCCAAGGATAACCCCCGATTGGTGGGAAACTATTGTGACTCATGGAAAACTAAGATATAGATAAATTATGGTTTTGAGAGGTTACAGTAGCCTGGTTATCAAGTACTAAATAAAGAATATGGCCTCTGCCAAAGGTGCTCTGAGCAAGGTTATTAAAATACAATAGTAAAAAAGGCAGTGAATGACTTGCATTTTCAATAAATAGACCCCCAAAAACGAACGTAGCACCAAGACCAAAGGAGTAACATATTCTGAGGTGATTGAAGAGAGGAGAGGTATACCTCGGCTATCAGGATAATCCTGGATATCCTCGGATATCAGGTAGCATGGTCGAGACCCTACAAGTATCTTACTAGATCATCCTATTTTAGGAACTTGTTACTGTTGCTGATCTTGCGAAACTCCATACAAACCAGCCAATGAGAGTAAGAGATTGGTGTGCGAGCTCTGTTCCTCGTCAATGTACACTACGGTCGGCCTATAAAAGTCGGAAACTCTGTCGGAAACTAACTCTGTTAACGAACAAGCAACGACGTTGCCGCTTCGTCGACAGATTTTCATAGTTTAGTATGTAAGCTGTGAGCAGGCGTACACCAAGCGTATAACGACGAATACGCGTCTATGAAGCTACGCGTCCGTGGACAGTAGACTTAATTTTACCAGGAGATCGGGCACCCACTTCACCACAAAACTGCCCTGCGAATCAATTAATTTTATTATTAGCCTGAACTTCAGCTCTGTTAAAGCGCGGCACAGGCCGGCCAGTCCGCCCTTTTGTAATGGGTAAATGAAGCGCTCTCATATGACACCGCCGGACCTTCGAATCCCTTTTGGGATAGCAGTCCACAGCTGGACATCGACGTCTCAGACCGCACGTTTATCGTCTCGAAACTCCACATCTGGGGTAAGGCCATCGCGAAGCACGGGGAAGCGCTTGCCGTCTCCCTCGATATTTTGAAGGCTTTCAATAGGGTCTGGCACGAAAGCCTTATTAGTAAGCTTCCTTCTTTCGGTTTACCTGCTGGATTGTGTGCTTGGATCGCAGATTCTGAGTGACCGGTCCATCCGAGTCATCGATGGCTGCTTCTCCGGTCAAATGGCCATTAGTGCTGGGGTCCCGTCAGGGTTTATTGCTCTCAGCAACATTGTTCTTGCTGCACATGAACGATACATATCCAGTGCGCGAGCTAGTGGGTCACAGATCCAGTCTCTCCGAGAGACTATGGTCGAGCGCTTGAACTTGTCCTTGGAGACAGTCTCTGAATGGGGCGATGCTAATTTTGTCAGGTTCAATGCTGCTAAAACCCAGTCGTGTCTATTTTCCGCTAAAAGGAGCCAATTCTAGCCATCTTCGGACCACCAGGCGTACGGCGAAGCGCCACCGGTACATGGTAAACATCCCATTATACGCACAAAACGTTTTGGAAACACATTCATTGTGCGTACAGCTAAGGAGTGGAATTCCTTGCCGGAGTCTGTGTTTCCCGATGGCTACAACCCTGGAATCTTAAGTCAAGAGTGAATAGGTTTCTTCTAGGTAAGCCCCTCCATCGTCGACCGCATCGTCGCTTTCCATCAGGCAAGATAGCGGTCAAGTGAGAACCTATCAAGAATATTAAAAAAAACTCAATCAGTTGCAGTCATTCAAATCCAAAGGGAGTGGCATGCTGCCTATGCAGGTCTTGGACTTGAGGAGGCTTTCAGTGTCACACACTCTGGCGCTCTGGGTACCGGGGTTGTGCAAGACTACCTACAAAATATCGAGTGATTTTATTTAGCAAGAGGCCGACAGGCCCCTCCGGTCGCTGCAAAGCAGAGAATATCCATGGGAGTTTCATATGATAAAAAGAAAAGTTACGGTCTTTTGTTTTCCGTAAAAGTAAAGTGCGGTATATGTGCTTGTAGCAAATACGAGACGTGTTTGATATTATCCTCAATTATCTAATTCCCCGTTTACACGTGAGCCCAGCCTCGGCCAATCGCCATCCCTAGCCTTTGTGTAAACGGGGAAACACCGTTCAACTGCCAAACGGGTGTCCCCGTTTACACGATAAGAAGATTCATTATTAATTAATTTTATTAAGTAATTAATGTACGATATTTTTTGCAAAATAATGGCGTCCAATTGATAAGAACAGAGGCACCTATCTGGATTGTTTTGCCACTTTCGTCCCGTTAAAGATAGTTTGTTGGCCAAGGTCACAGTTTGCTGCATCAATGACCATTGTGTGTGTAATGGAGCCAAACCTAGAGAGGAGGGTTGCGTCACACTCACAGCGATGAAACAGTTGCGTTAGTCACCCACTGGCATTGCGGGCGAATACAAACATTGCATCATACACACGTCAAGTTACATATTATACATATTCTTTACCGTCTGTACTTATGTCAGTTCAGGTTCTTTCTTTTGCTGCTGAGGCACGGCGCCACACTTTGCTTTATGATACCTACTAAACGACATTCGCGTTAAACTGTATTTGAGGTGAAATTAGTCAATTATAGGCGTTTTGCAAAATTAGTCAATTATTTTTATGCAGATGAAAATGAAAATTAGTCATTGTGGATGCGGGGCTGCGGGGGAAGGGTGATTGGCAGTGCGGAAGCACAAATGTCAAGGGCGCGCCGCACCCCCACATCCCGCGGTTGGCACCGGCACAAGTGACATCACGTACATCTCCGCCGCACATCGCACGCCGCGCGAGCCGCGGGCGGTGGTGGCTGCATGCAACTAACGGACGAATGGAATCTCAGCTTAACAACATAAATTAAACTATTCAACTAATATCATATTTTCTCCACCCATTCGCCTACTCGGACTTAAAAAACATATGATAAAAAGAAAAGATACGGTCTTTTCCGTAAAAGAACCGTTTTCCGTTACTCACACTCACATCTTCACAACCTTCCAATATCATGCAAACTTAAACACACACACATGCACCTAAAACCTCAGTACACTTTACACAAATTAAACTTTTTAATTATTTTAGTTTTTCTTTTAGCTTTCTCTTCCAATAAATGTAAATAACTTGAAGAAACTGAAAAATTGTTAACTTTCGTTAGATTTTCACCATTTATACAAATGGTATACTGTTTTTGTTTGCTGCTTACCCTGTAGAGATGAGTCCCTGGTGTCCTAAAATACAAGCCATGGCTTAGTTTAGGCACCAGTCTCCCACAAATTAACATTGCCTATATCACTTTGATATTCTAAGTTTTAGTTTCCTACTTCGACATCATCCGACGAGCCCTTGTCACCGTCGGCGTTCCGGCTGTTTTGGAACCTCATGGCCTGGCACGCGACGATGGTAAGAGACCGGACGGTATGTCTTTATTTCCATGGAAGATGGGTAGGCCTTTAGTGTGGGACGCTACCTGTGTCGACATTCTTGCGCCATCCCATCTTCCTAGCTCTTCGTGCTGTGCTGGTGCTGCCGCTGCTGCTGCGGAGAACCTCAAGCGGCGGAAATATAACAACCTCGTCGGCAGTTATATTTTTGAGCCGTTCGGGGTTGAAACTCTTGGGCCGTGGGGTCCGAGTGCTCATAAACTGTTCAAAGAACTATCCAAACGCTTAGTAGACACTACGCGTTACCCAAGGGCTGACTTTTACCTCGGTCAGAGATTAAGCATTGCCATACAACGTGGCAATGCCGCCAGCCTTTTGGGCACACTTCCAGTCGACAGCAATGCGGAGGAGTTTTTTGACGCCATATTTTAGCTTTTAGATTTTTTATTTAAGTGTATATATAAGTTAGTGTCTATATGTTAAGTGTTTTATATATTGATAGATTCCATATTAAAATAAATGATTATACTGTTTCCTACTGTTATCGTTATTTGTGGAAGATAAATAAATATAATTATTATTGACTTTATTTGTTTAATATACCTATAAATTAGATTTTTAAATATTTTTTAACAAGATCATATAAAAAAAAAAAAATTAAAATATAAAAAATGGTAATCCGCCGGTGTCGGGAGCAGGGTCCAAGCTACCGGTGGTTAGGGCTCCAGAGACCGGAACCTCCTCACAATGCGAGCCGTCTCGAGGAGTACTGCCTTCTGTATCAGGCCCTTGATCCAACTGCGTAACGACAGCTTCGACAGATGGTCGTCGAAGCTTTTGGCTATAAGGCCATTGGCGGTCACGACAATCGGCACAATGATAGCCGAGTCTACATTTCACATGTCGACAACCTCGTGTGCTAAGTCGAGATATTTGATTTGTTTCTCTTTCTAAGCTTTCACAAGATTCTCGTCATGCGGGATGGTGACGTCGACTATCATTGCGCGGCGCGCTAATCCTTGCCTTATTTATGGACATGACTAAGGCATTTGACCGTGTAAAAATTGACATACTTTTGGACAAACTTTATGCAATTGGTATTAGGGGAAATGTACATAAATTATTAGAATCCTATCTGACTGACAGACTACAACAAACTGAAATATCGAAAATTTGCCCAAAAACAAAAAATATGACAATTTATAAATCTGCCCAGAGGCATGTCAAATATGGCGTGCCACAAGGTAGTGTACTAGGGCCATTCCTTTTCCTAGTCTACATTAATGACCTACCAACTGTAACTGACAACCCCATGACTCTCTTTGCTGACGACAGTACCATTCTTTTTGACTCGCATGACCAAAGTAATATTCTTAACAATATAAATTTGACAATAAATAATACAATGGATTGGTTAATAAGTAATAATTTAAAAATTAACATTAGTAAAACAAAAGCTATTAATTTTAGGCAGAGGAAAACGATAGAGGATTTAAACATTAATTGTGACGGCCACATAATAGAAGAAGTAGAATCAACCAAGTTTTTAGGTTTATACATTGATCAAAAAATGACTTGGAAAAAACAAATAGAGCATATAAGTAACAAATTAAACAGTTATTCGTTTGCTTTACGTGGTCTTAGTAAAATTGTGGATATTACAACCTTGGTAACTGCTTACCATGGTTATGTATCGTCTACTCTTCGATACGGTGTTATTTTTTGGGGCAACTCCACTGATTTGGAACGTGCGTTCAGGGCGCAAAAAAGATGCGTTAGAGCGATATGTGGCTTAACTCAAACTGACTCATGTGAGCCTCATTTCAAGAGATTAAAACTATTAACATTACCCAGTATCTACATTTATGAGACAGCACTATTTATTCACTCTAATCTTGAACTGTTTGAGTATCGTACTAGAAAGCGTCACGCAGATAAATTATGTGTTCCACCTTGTAAAACCGCGCTCCTTACTAAAAGCTTTGTTTGCATGGGCCCAAATATATATAATAAACTACCCTCAATTATACGCAGTTCAATTAATGTGAACTTATTTAAAAATAAACTTCGGTCTTTTCTTATAGATAAGACTTATTATTCGGTTAAGGAGTACTTAAATGACAAAATGTAACACAATTATTGTTAGTAATATAATCCATTAAATAATAGCAATTCAAATATGTATAGATATATTGCTTTTTTGACGTAATTAATTTGAACTTTATTTAATTTGACTTTTAAATTATTATAACCATGATGTACCACTTGACTTTTTGTATGCCTATTAATAATTTTTAATGTTTATTTGGATTGACTTCTATCAATGTATAATGATTATTTTTAAAGACTTAACCATAATATCATATGACATTTTATTATACATTTGCATGCGAACATAAGCTGAATATGGTGAAACTGTAACTGTGCAAACATCTTTGTAAACCCATATTATGCAAATAAAATGATTGATTGATTGATTGATTGATCGGTCTATCACCACTATATCCGGCTTATTGGGTACAATAGTCCGGTCAGTAATGATAGACCGATCCCACTACAACGTGACATGTTCATTTTCGAGAACTGGGTCGGGCACATACTTGTAATACGGTACCTCAGAATCCACTAGGTTGTACTTCAAAGCAAGTTGCTGGTGAATAATCCTGGCTACTTGGTTATGTCTGTGTAAATACTCGCCGTTAGCCAAACGAGAACAACCAGAAATAATATGTCTGATGGATTCACCCGGACGGTGGCATGCCCGACACACGTCAACCGTTCCATCCTTCATTATATATTTCCGGTAGTTATTCGACAAGATGACTTTGTCCGTAATCGCACAGACAAAACCTTCAGTTTCCCCGAAAAGGTAGCTGAAACGTAGCCAGGCCACGGACGCCAAGAAATCTACATCAGGCTCGTGGAGAGCCCGATAAAAGCGTCCATGGAGCTCCTTGCCTTTCCATACTTCCTTGCGGTAATCAGTAGTAAGTACTACAGGTTTGCGCCAGTTCTCTTTAGCCATGGATAACGGGGTGAGTCCTTTGTCCACTGCGACCACATCTCGGTGCATACCCACATCGGTTTCTAATTATTATTAGTGAATTCGTTAAACAGTAGACACCCAAGGAAGCAAACTGCGTTTCAAATAGGAAGGAGGCAAGCTTATGCCTAGTTATTCAAAGATTCAAAGGTTTGTATTACTTTTAGGATTCCGTAGCCGAAGGAAATCTACTTTTCTCCTTCTTCTTATCGATTCGATGGTAAACTCGTCAAATTGATTGGGTTCTGTGATGAGACCGGCCGCTAGGTGGCAGCGATAATCGGCCCTAGGGATGTGACATTCTTCATAAAAAATCGATTACGCATTAATCGATTGTTTTTTTTAGCAAAAAAAAAAATTATGAATAAATAACAAAAATATTATATTTATATTAATCACAGTTTTATTGATAAAAAATTTTGAACAGAAATAATAAGTTGAGTATTTAACACAAATTGGAGTTTAAAAATAATCAACCCAAATTAACAAAATTACTCTTTCAAATAAAAAAAAATAATTAGAAATCCGTAGGAAATGAGTTTAGGAAAAAGTGCTTAGGTAAGCGTTTGGACAATATTCGGCTTAATAATAGCGCTACCTTTCGCGAACACTCTCTCTGCTGGAGTCAAAAGAAGAGAAGCCGGCAACAAAAAGTACTTACGCTAACAAAACTTAATGTCGTGGTGTGCCAGATGAAAGATCGGTCATTATTGGTTTATGACCAAAAAAATATATCGATGATTAATCGATTATTTGTAACTAGCTTTTGCCCACGACTTCGTCCGCGTAGAAGTCGAAAAAGGTTTTATTAGGTTTTTGAGATACGAAAATATGAAATATTATTTATTATTATCAGTGTGTGATAGTCCATTGAATTGTATGGCGAGCGATATTGTATCTTAAGATAAAATATTATAGTATGTTAGCCGTGTGCAGCGCCCCTTAATGAACTCCGCTGCGGGAGACGTAACCTACGACAAACTTATTATTTGCGGTTGGTGCAGTAATCAGGTCTAGGGATCAAACCGCAAAATTAAGTTTCTTTTTTATTGTATATACTTTTCCGGGATAAAAAGTACCCAGTGTCAATCAATCAATCAATATTATTTATTGTTTGTCCCAGGTGGTTTAGTTCTTACAATTGCATTAGAGTCGCTACAATATACCCATAAGGTGTACAATATTTTTATCATTCATAATTTGAAGTCGATGAAGTATTATTACATAATTATATCTCATGTCATTCATCATCTTCCTGCCCTTGTCCCATCTTATTTGGGGTCGGCGCAACACGTTTTTTTCTTCCATTCTATCCTGTCAAAAGTCATACTATCACTAACTTCCTTTTCTTTCATATCTCATGTCATTATCCATTATTATTAATAGAATTAGAAAAATCACATTTTACATTATTATTTCATTCGTCAATATGTTTATCATTTAAGAAGTCATTGATTGAGTAGTATGCTTTACTTATTAAAAATTCTTTAAGTTTAATTTTAAAAATATTTCAGATTTGAATGTTATTTATAGAATTTTGTAGTATATTTTTATTCCTATTACAAAAATACTCGATTTAGACGGCGTTGTGTGATAGTTGTGGAACATTATTATTATTAAAGTTCGAAACTGTCTAAAGAAAAATTAAAGTTTGAATTATTGAGTAATAAATTGTTTTTATTAAGTGCAAATTATTAACAAAACAAAATCATACTGTTAGAAGGTTATTTATTATTCCGCTTGTCTGTAATATTACTTTGTACGAAAACACATCACTAAGACTGATCTATAACCTTTTTATTAATCATATAGCATAGCATAGCATAGTCGGCCTTATAATGTTCCCACTGCTGGGACTCAGGCCTCCTCTCTAGGAGAGGGAATGGGCCGTAATCCACCACGCGGGCCCAGTGCTGGTTGGTAGATGTCACATATCTTCGAATTTTTGGTTCTAGGACATGCCTGTTTCCACACGATGTTTTCCTTCACCGTTTTGAGAGCAGTAGTGATGAAATAAATTACACAAAGTAATGTGCCTGGCTGGGTTTGAACCCGCAACCGACAACTCGTAAGTCGGGGCCGTTACCATTCGGCTACCACTGCTCCATTAATCATATAATTAATCATATAATATAATTTAATATTCCACAAATATCACAACGCCGTCTAGTCTCAAGCTAAGCAGAGCTTGTGTTATGGGTACTAGACAACTGATAAACATACTTATATACTCGTATTTCTAAATACATACATATACAGGGTGTCCCAGAAATCAACGTCAAGCCGAAATCGAGCGTTAGGCCAAGTCGTAACAGTTATCAGAAAAATATGAAAAAAAATACTGGTCATGTACTTTTCAAATTATATGTATTCAAAAATAAATCTTAAAAACTGACACCCTGTGATGATCTTTCAAGTCCTGTGACTGCAAATATTAACTTTTCGTCATTTTTTTTTCTACCGTATAACTATGAATAACCCTTCTGTCAAACACAGTTAAAAGTTAGAATATAACTGCCTCAGTTTCAAATAAAAAGTTAAATTTTTGCCCAACATTGAATGCAAAATAATTACATTACTCAACTTTAACCGACTGTACTGTAAAAAAAATGTACTACACTATTTTGGCAAGTAACATTAAAAGATGGCGCGTTTAGTCTGGATTCCAAAATGGTATGACACTTACTAATTGCTTCTTCATAATTAAGGAAAAAAAAAATTTTTATGAATGTGACGTGACTTACTGCTTTAATAAGAGTGAGCGAGATAGATAGTGACGGTACCTTGATCAAAGGGTACCACTACTTAAAAAGTAATTTGTTAGTTTTAGGTGCATTTGAAATAAAATTTAGTCGTTGGGTTTCCTTATGATTTTTATTCAATCAGATTTAATGTTCAATGTAACAAATGTTCAAACTGTTTGCCTTCAGCTGCAATGCAAGCTCTACACCTCTTTAAAAATGATCGCGTGATAAGACGGGCGTATCTTTTCGAGTTGATGTATTCAGCGGCTTCTGAAATTCTTTCGCGCAGTTCATCTAAATCTTGGATAGGTTTACAGTACACTTTCTCCTTTATCGTACCCCAGTAAAAGAAATCTATGGGGTTTAAGTCTGGTGAACGGGCCGGCCACGAAATTGTACCGCCCCGCCCAATCCACCTATCGGGGTATTCTCGATTGAGAAACTCTCGTACTGTGAGAGCATAATGCGCTGGGCAGCCATCTTGTTGATACCACATGTTGCCGTAAATGTTCAGTGGCACTTCTTCCAATAAATCTGGTAATTGGTTCTGTAAGAAGTCCAAATAAGCCTGGGCATTTAAGTTCTCCGGCAGCTCGATTGGACCAATAACTTTACCATTTAAAATTCCCGTCCACATGTTTACTTTAAACCGGTACTGCGATCTGTCCTCCCGCATCAAATTTGGTTGAGTTGATAGATTGCGACGTCTGTAAGCAGCATTCATCTCGGTCGACATTGTATGAAATCCGACTTTATTCAAAAGTTTTTTTTTATTTTTTTTTATTAAGAAGTAGCAATTAGTAAGTTTAATACCATTTTGGAATCCAGACTAAACGCGCCATCTTTTAATGTTACTTGCCAAAATAGTGTAGTACATTTTTTTTACAGTACAGTCGGTTAAAGTTGGGTGATGTAATTATTTTGAATTCAATGTTGGGTAAAAATCTAAGATTTTCTTTGAAACTGAGGCAGTCATGTTTTAACTTTTAACTGTAATTGATAGAAAGGTTATTCGTAGTTACATTACAGAAAAAAAACTGAAGAAAAGTTAATATTCGCAGTCACAGGACTTGAAAGATCATCACATGGTGTCAGTTTTTAAGATTTATTTTTGAATCCTTATAATTTGAAAAGTACATGACCAAGATTTTTTTTCATATTTTTCTGATAACTGTTACGACTTGGCCTAATGCTCGATTTCGGCTTGACGTTGATTTCTGGGACACCCTGTATAGATAAATTACACCCAGACACAGAACAAATGATCGTGCTCATCATGTCGGTATCGGTGGGAATCGAATCCACGACCTCCGGCACAGCAGCCAGGGCGACTAACCACTAGACCAACAGGACAGTCAAAAAATATATAAAAAGGTTAAATCAGAAATAGTGCCCGAGTTGTTGTTTCATCAGTGTGAAACTTTGAATTGTTCAGTGTTTGACGCCAATAAGTTCAAATTAAAGCGTCGTTTTGGTGACGTAACGATTTTTTTTTTAAATTTGAGTTAGCAAGTGCTTACAGCAAAATTTTTTTCGAAACCTAAAGAGACGTCCTAGGGAACTCGTGATAACTTCAACTGAAGCCGTTATTGCGTTATGTTGCCTTCTCTGTAAATACATCGTTGAAGTACATTGTTTGAAAAAATAAATAATAAAGTTAGTTTCCATTTTAAATTTCACATAATAACTATTTTAAAGAAATAGATATTACACACATGTGTATATGATTATTAAGTACCTATGTAATAACGGGACAAGTTGTGTTCTGTATCTAAAAAAGGCAGGTAGTGAACTGTCAAAAGAGTAGGTACATGGTAAATCTATGTATCTTAACGAGGCAGGTTATGAACTGTCAAATAAAAAATCAAGGCAAGTTACGACTTGTCTAATTGGAAATAAACCAAATCAAGATAAGTTATGAATTTTCAATTCGAAAATTAAAACAAATAATGAATTATCAACTTAAAAATTAAGACAAGTCATTAATTGTCAAGTCCCAAAATTAAAACAAGTTATGAGCATTCCATTCACTGGGACTGACATGGCTTCTGTAAATGCAATGACGCAGACTGCAGAGTCATTGGTCGAGGCTTGTAAGGTGCATTCTATTCTCGGCTCCTACTAAACCTAATCCCATGAAACGCCGTGAGAAACCTGTTCAGCGTTGGATGGATGTGACTATTGATTTTTAGGACCATTGCCGAGTGGG
This sequence comes from Mythimna vitellina, assembly GCA_949316375.1. NCBI lineage: Eukaryota > Metazoa > Arthropoda > Insecta > Lepidoptera > Noctuidae > Mythimna > Mythimna vitellina. Next base: position 264,250 of record OX438689.1, on the reverse strand, counting down.
CTAAATGGCAAAAGGACTAGATGGCTAAATGGTTGAACGACTAAATGGCCAATTGGCTAAATGTATATATGGCCAACAGGCTAAATGGCCACATGGCCAACAGGCCAGAAGGTCGCAAAGGGCTAGAAATAGGCCAAATTGGCCAAATGCCCAAAAGTGCCAAGAATATATAAAAAAATGAAAAATTATGTTTACGATAAGCTGGTTATAAATGGGAAAAAACTAAATACAAGGTATAAAAAAAAATAATGTTAAAAGTAGTGATTTAGACAGAAAATTGAATAATGGAAAACTAGAATTCATCGATAAAATAGTTTTCCTGAGGATTACACTTGACTCATCAAGTCTATCATAGGACCCTCATTTAACATATCCTGCAGAACGGTTAAGCTCTGCAGCATAATATGATGATAGGAAATCCGCCTATTAACGGATGTCGATACCGCTAGACTGTTCTGTTTTATATATCTTCATAGTATGTCTTATGGTATCTATCTACAAAAGAATCATGAGAGCCATCTACAGCTTGAATGAAACTAGTGCGCCTCACCATCAATGATTGCATCACTGCTGTCAGTACAAGCTCTAGTTTATATCAATTAAAAAAAAAAACTATCTTCGCCAGTGTAATTCCTAGGGGAACTGTTTAAGAATATTAATATCTTGATGGTACCTAGTCAATATATCTACGAAAACATCATACACCCAACGTGTATGATGTTCGTGTAATTAATAACATTCATCATTCTAGTAAAATTGGCTGTAGACACAATAATGGCACCAGAAATAGAGATCAATTAATTCAAACAAATTTCAGACTGGCTAAGGTAGCCTCTTCCTTCATGAGATATTATTTAAAATGTTATTTAAAAAAAACATCCCACATATTAGAACTCAATAAGATAAAATTTAAATCCTGTGTCAAACAAAAAAAAAAAAAAAAGAAAAACGCATATTATGCAGGTAAGCATATTATACGTTAGGAGATTATATTGAAGATGAAAATGCTTGGCTCAATGCTGGTCTAGCTCCACTACCACTAGGGCGCACATACTAATTGATTAGTATTATAATTTGGAAATTACTTTTCTTTGAAAGAAAACATTTTTATAGTATTCTGTAAGGTAGAGGAATTTTTCCAAATTTTGAAAACGTGACTATAGTGGAAAAATTTAATCTACGCTTTGGAACGTGCAATTTAGCTTCACATTTTTTTTTGACTAACCGACATTTTGACAATTCAAAAGTACCTTTAATTGGTTTATTTGAAATAAACGTTTCTGATTTCTGGTTATGGATGTCCATACTTTAACAGGCATTCCCCATAGGTCTTCGGTTAATTTGATTTTAATTTGCCGAAAAGCCTTTATAACTGTCATAGAGTTTATATGTTTGAATTAAAATTGAACCGGACAGCCTGGCAAGTTTGCTTTCAATAAAGCAATTGAGGTTTCAGGGGAGGAATTTAGAGCTTCTGTTGTCCTAAGAGGTATATCGGTTAAATAATTCACAAATTCTTGGGCTACTTCTATGTTAGAGTTTATGGGACCATGTTAAGACTCCAATAAAAAATCAGTGTTATTGCTACCAGTTTCACTATTAATAAACTTCCACACAGTCTATATTTTATTATCTGCCGATTTGATCTTGTTGCTAATGTACAGGGCCTTCGCTACCTCACAAATCTTCCTGAAAATTTAGAATATATACACTTCTGGACACATCTATTGGCCCACCTTGTATTTTCAGTTTCGTTTGGTCCTAGCTAAAATTTTATATTAGGTCGAGCAAAAAGTTTTTATGCAGTTTTGAACCTGGCACATTCACAATTTCATTCAATAGTCTTTTTTTGAATTTCGAACACAGAATTTAAAGAAACAGAAGACAATTTGGAGCCTGTTTGTTGATATCAAACAATCGAATACTAAGAAAACTTGGTTTTATTGGTTTACTTGGATTTAATTCTTGAAAAAGTGATTGATATCTTTGGTTTTGCAACAAACAATACTTATTCTTAACATTAAGGTGAGGTTCTATCAATAATCTATGGATACTTCACCTGAAGTCGCCGCCCAAGCTGTGGCACTTATTCAGGCCGGACACAGCCAAAGAAACGTGAGTGCTCAACTTAAAGTCGATCTGCGGTCCGAAATGTTTATCGGAGGTACCTAGAGACTGGCGGCTTTGTTCGTCGCCAAGGAAGGCCACGATCTCGGGTCACAACTGAAAGGCAGGATCGATTCATCGCGACGACCAGCTTGAGAAATCGTCACCTTACCTCCATTGAGATACAAAACCAACTTCGCGACTTCCACGAAGTATCTGTGAGCGCTCGAACTGTTCGGAGAAGGTTAAAAGAACGCGATATGGTACCACACAAGCCAGCTAATGGGGCCAAACTAACGCGAGCCCACCGAACAGCCCGCCTTCATTTCGCACGCAGTCATTTAAATTGGACACAGCAAGATTTGAGCCGTGTACTCTTTTCTGATGAGTCTAAAATTGTGTTACATGGCAATGATGGAAGGAAGAAGGTCTACCGACGTAAGGGAGAGCGTTTCGCACAATGCTGCTTTGAAGAGAGGGTTGCTTATGGCGGTGGCTCATGGACTGTCTGGGGCGGTATATCCGCGAGCGGCAAAACTCAACTTGAGGTTGTTACAGGACCACGGCTGCCAACATTAAATGCTGAAAGGTACATTCGTGAGTGCTTAGAACCTCACGTGATACCATACGCGGACTATGTGGGCCCAAATTTCCTTTTTATGCATGATAATGCAAGAGCCCATGCGGCCGGCATCGTCAGGGAATATCTTCGAGATGTGAACATCACAGTTATGGACTCGCCAGCCAGAAGCCCAGACATGAACCCCATTGAGCACATGTGGGACGAGCTAAAAAGACGTGTTAGGGCTTGTCAGCCAGTTGCCCAGACGATGCAGGAGTTGAAAACTGCCATAGAAGAGGAATGGGAGATGATCCCTCAAAATTTCATAGAGCGGTTGATAAACTCTATGCCTAATCGTATGAGAGCTGTGGTAGATGCCCATGGAGGCAACACGCGTTATTAAATTAAACCTTTATTTGATAAAACATGATTTTTATTCAAAAATCAATTGCCTTTAACAAGGCGCATATCCGACTTGTTAGGCGTAGCTCCATGTCGTATGGTATTCTGAATTCAAATTTAAAACAATACGATCGAAAAAGATGGTAAAATGTATCAGGTTTAAAACTGCATCAACAGTTTTTGTTCAATCTAGCAATCATATTTCGGTAGGGGCCATCGAAACCTAAACTCTAAGGTGGGCCAATAGATGTGTCCAGAAGTGTATTTACATATTTATTAAAATAAACGAATAAAGAAATTGTTTATTCGGTGTCAAATGGTTACGTTACAAATGTAAACGATACAGCCCCAGTAAGTTTTTAATAATACTTGTGTTGGGATTGTTTCGCTCCTTTCCTTAATTGATACTTAACAATATTGAGACTTGAACAAACAGAAACAACGACTTACAATAAGCGGCTCTGTGTAGTGAGTAACTGTGTGTAGTAGTATGTGTATGTTAGTGTATGTTTTTGAATTTGCTGCGTCTACGCCGAGTAGGATTTGTTTTTGTTTTCACTTTTTATATTTATTTTCCTACTTATTTCTTTGAAACCTTCTGACTGTCCTTTTGGGCATTTCCCAAGAGTGTTTCCGGGTTTGTAAGTAACTATTTTAGTTAAGGTGTGTTGAGCAGGAGCGCACTAAAACGCGAATGAAAGCAAGTGCAGATGACAGGATAGAAAAAAAAAATACCCTATAAACAATAGTGTTGTAAGCGGCCGCCTAGGACGGGTCTACAATATGTTACTAAAACTTACTAATCCTGAAGGACAAGACACAAAATATAATATACATTATTGCGGTTTGTTGTCCAAAGTAGTAGAAATTTTATCATCTATACATATAAATAAATTTAAAGTGTTTTTTTTTTTGTAATACTTCATGTTTGCTGTTTGGACTTTAAAAGAGACTGACTTCTGAGTTTGTGTCGATGGTTCTTCTCAAAGTCAGGTAGAAATCACCAAGCTGTCGTGATATTCTCTAAGAAGACAGCGTTGAGCGCAGCGCTGGCCACAGCGTAAATAGGATTAATAATCCAATAGAATATAGAGAATAAGCACTGCTGATCAAGTTTAAATTAACGAAAAACGTATGTAACGTTTTTTTAAACCCTATTTGCAATATAAAAATCATTTATTATTTAACATTATAATATATATTTTTTACTAGTATACCCCAAGCTGCTGGTGCTGTATCCTGGAAGTCGACCCCAACCGAACCGAGCCGGTCCAACTAGTTCAGAAAAAAGTATGGAGATGTCAAAGTCAAAGTTTTTTATTTCACATAGGCCTACATGGGCACTTATAAAACGTCAGAAGCTAGTGCACGGTTCCAAATTGGTCGTTTCCTATGGAGAAGACCGGCAAGAAACTCCATGGTTACTCTTTTAAAAAAGAATTTGTTGTTACAATATTTTCATATTACAGCTTATGTAGATATTATGTAAGGACAGTGTAGACTGGTCAATATTGTACTATAAAGTACAATAAAAATAATCATAATAAAAAGGAACCTAAGAATTCGCGGAGTCTACAGTGCAGTGTTCTCATAAAAAAGAGGCTATATAAATAAAAGCAAGTAAAATAAATAATTACAATTATTAATAAAGAATACGTTAAAAATATAAATAATAATAAATAAATAAAAAAATATTGCAAAAGCAATGTGTTAGAGCGAAAAAAAGTATATATTACAACAAATGTGGACCAGTCAATAGATACATTTACAAAATATTATGAGCTACCAGGGGGCCACATGTGCAGAAGCAGTCATTGCCAAACAAGCGTGTCTTCGATATAGTCTTTAACCTTGTAATACGCTTTTTTAGTTAGGACACGCTTAATATGGGTTTTGAACCTTCGCTAAGTTCAGTCACCACCTTTCGCAGCTTATTATAAAAGCGTATGCTGTCTACTAAAAATGACTTGCTGGTCTTAGCTAATCTCCATTTGGGTAACACAATTTCGTGTTTACTACGCGTATTTATGTTATGATAATAGCTTCTAATTTAGAAGAGTCCTAGGTTTTTACGAACATACATAATACTTTCTAAGATATAAAGAGAAGGCAAAGTCAGTATATCGATTTCTTCGAATTTATTTCTAAGGGACTCGCGAGGACCCATTTTATAAATAGCATGGATTGCTCTCTTTTGCAATATGAAAATTGAGTGTGCATCAGCTGCAGATCCCCACAGTAAAATGCCATAAGACATAATACTGTGGAAATAAGCATAATAAACTAACTTAGCTGTGGCTACATCGGTCAGTTGCCTTATTTTTCTTACTGCATATGCGGCCGAGCTCAGTCTACCTGAAAGAGCTCTAATATGAGCGCCACACTGCAGTTTAAAATCGATGGTTAAACCTAAGAACGTTGTTTCCGTAATAACATCAAGTTTGTTACCGTCAAGAATTAGATTGACGCCAACTTGAGGGACATTCGTTAATGAGAACTTTATACATTTAGTTTTATTTGCATTTAATAAGAGATTATTAGCAGCGAATCATTTCGAAAGAACAGCCAGACTTTCGTTGACATGCAAGACATCCGCATCTTTCCTGTCTACTTAAAAAATAAGGGAAGTGTCATCAGCAAATATAAACCAGGAAAAGGAAAGGACCAAGAATTGAACCCTGAGGCACGCCCATCTTTACTAAAGACCCCGAGGACGTCGCCCCATTAATGGATACTTTTTGTTGCCTATTAGATAAATAAGAAAAAACAAGATCAGCAGCTCGGCCACGAATTCCGCAATGATGTAATTTACAGATTAGAGTATTATGGTCAACGCAGTCAAATGCTTTAGAGAGGTCACAGAATATGCCAATAGCCTCCTGGGACTTCTCCCAGGATTCCAAAATGTGACTGATGAGTTTCACTCCTGCATCTGTCGTTGACCTTCCTTTCGTGAAGCCAAACTGATGACTATGCAAAATCCTATTCGAATTAATATGAGACAACATCTGGTAGAGCATGATTTTTTCATATATTTTATGATTAGATGATAATTAGATGATGATGATGTTTTAGATGATAATGAAATGCCCATGAAAGAATATTCAATATCTACCTATACTGAAATAGCTATTTTTTTTTACTATCTGTCTGTTCTGGTTAATCTCAGAAATGGCAAGACCGAAATTGACGTGACTTTCACACACGGATAGCTGATATTACGAAGAGTAATTTCGGTAATATTTCATTTTCTCGTGGCAACAGTATGTCAGACCACGGAATACAACTTTAAAACGGTTGAAACAAAAAGTGTACGAGACTTTAACTGGGGTATAGCTAAGGTTATAATGGGTAAAGTAGGCTGGTTTTTATTTACTCGCTGGTACGGGACAGTTAATTCTTGAGCAAAATCACCAAAATCTGTTTATCTATTTCGTAGAGGTCCCCCCCCTCTACGAAATAGATAAACAGATTTTGGCGAGGATGTTAGGTTATAAGAACTAATAATTTACGGTGTACTTCATTATATTCTATACATATAACTAGCTATTTATCATGATTTAACCGTTACTGGTTAAGGTAACGTTCCTGTGGATCAATTATAATATTGACCCAATATGTGAGCCAGAATATCTCACCAACCTGGTGTTAAGTATTGTTATTTATTTATTATTTATATATACTTTATTGCATACCAAGTTACAAATTTAAAATTGAATTGTAATACAACAAAAAACATACAATTGGCGGCCTTATCGCACTCGGCGATTTCTTCCAGGCAACCCAGAATGGATAGAGATTGCCTGGACACAAAATGGGGTTGCACTTGGTGCAAATATAAAAGTAAACAAAACTTAATACTAAAATAGATACACATATACATACATATAAAATATAAATATATAAGCAAGAGAAATAAGCGATGAAACGAAGACATGATCACAGTGACAAGTAATGATCCTTCACAAGCCTTTTAAATACAGGCAGTGTTTGCGCATGTTTTATTGCCACAGGCAATGCAAGCATTGCATTGTTGTAAAGTAACCTAACACGAAGGGGACGGGGGTTCGTCCGCTCGTTTTGCTTAGACTATGAGAGCAAAGGCGCGCGAAAATAATAGTTACTCGGGTTTAAAATGGTGAGGTGACGTATCTAAATGGTACCAACGCAATGAATGAGTCCGTGTAAAGTAGGACGTAGGCCGACAGCACACAGCACAGGACTTACCAGAGGCAGTCCAGCATGATAAATACATGCACGTGGCGCCCGCGGGGCTGCACTCACCTGCAACAATAAAAAAATACCTGTCATTGAGAAGAATGCACACCGCGCACTGCTCACTGGCTGGCGGTAATTTTTCAAAACGTTTTTTACCAGTATATTTAGATATTGCATTATCTAGGACTGGCGTCTCACTGTCTTAGTCACAGAAAAGATGAAAGAGCATAGAAAGGGAATAGTTCCCGATTTGTACTAGTACGAGTGTCGCCGCTTGTCTATCACTCTTTAACTCCACTACACGCAAGAAACCTATACGGACGCACATTACGTACACTAACAGACCACGCACACTTAGATTGCACGTTAGCTATTGGTTGTGTCACACATGCAAAAAGCAATTTAGGGCGACTAAAAGATCGATAATTTATATCGATAAAATTTAAAAATAATGAAGATAGAATTGTAGACTAGTTATCGCTATAATTTCAGGCAGTGTACCAATACGATGGATTTCTAAAAATTAAAATAAAAATGTTAAATTAAGAGCAAAAAAAGTAAAACAACAAATCATCAAATCAAAACATTTATTTGAAATAAACCATTTAAAAGTACTTTTGAATTGTCAAAAATTGGCAAGTCATAAAAGCGATGTTAATTACACGTTCCAAAGCGTTGACTCTTTTAAATTATGCTATGAGTTACAAAAATCTAGAATCTATGTAACTCTAACTCTGTAACTAATTAAATATATATATATATTATATATATATTCATTATTTGTTTGCACGGTGCAAACATTACAATAGTATTATGTGTTGTCTAAATGACTCTATAAAGGCACATCTTTGTTACATCTTTGTGGTGTAGATGACTTCGTTGTGTCATTCCATTCATAGGTACTTAACTATGAATGGAATGACATACGTTCACAATCGGCTGAAATTTTGAATAAAGAAATCTGTTATAAAGAAAAGTGATGTGATTATTTTACTTAAGCTATTGTTTGCAATGATTTATTAGTTATGGCCAATTTAGATAATGGTCTGATAAATTGCATTATGTTCTCTTGCTTTATTACTGCATCTGTAGTACGTGCAGCTTGTGTTAAAGTGGTGCTGGTAGTTGCAAGTTGAGTTACGGTTTCGCTAGTAGATGCTAATGATGCCTGTAAAAAGAAACACTAGAATTAATTTCGCCAGTGATTAGAGAACTTTAAAGGCGTACAGACACAAGTGTCATTTTGCAAATGTATTTAATATGAAATGTATAAATCTAGTAAAAATGGGCAAAAATAATATTCAATAATGAGGAACTATATCAACTATACTTTATTTAGAGACATCTAGGTAAATTATCGAAAGTGACAAAGCTTAATTTACAGGAGAGCGATTTGAAGTTTATTTTTATGGATAACTTTGACATTAATCACTATATCTGTATATAAATTTGGTTTCAAAAAAGCAATAAGCACTGATCATTATTCGTTTCTGTAGTACGCACATTAAATAAAATATACCTTTATGCTAAGCTTAAAACATAAATAAGAAAAAAACGCATATTTTCAAATTCGAGAGTTTACCTAGTCGATAAAAGTGACTTCATTTTGATATTCTACGTAACTTAGACTACCTAGACTATAAAATAAAACAAGGTTATAGCTAAGTATGCTACTCACACCAAAAACTTATTGAAAAAGGCGTAATGATAGAAGTTTTGTGTGAACAAGCTCCCAATTTTGAATATCTATTTCCAATCTTTTTTTTTTGTAATGAAATCTTGTTTTTCAAAATCTGCAAAATTTAGTAGGTATCCATTTAGTTCTACCGGTTGCCTCTATCCATATTTTTCGTATTCCCCACTCTTGGGCGGAGCGGGAGATCACCTGTTCCTTCGTTGCCTTTCGTACCAGGGCAGAGTCTTCCTTTTAGAATCAGACTCTTGGCCCCAGTAGGCTTCGACCCTGCTGGGCCCCTACAGTTTCATACATCTCCTTGAGGCGCGCGTGGAACAGTATACGCCGTTGACGACTTGGGCTCCGGACGGTTACCGGACGATCGGACGGCGAGCCACCCATTGCTCGCTGTCCGCAAGCCCGCGCCTACGGTGGCCGGAAATCGGGATCGGAATCCCGGTGGCGGTTTGGGCGAGAGGACCGTTGCCTCACGCGATCGGCTGCTTCCTTTGCTAGCAGAGCATGCGGAGAGTGGCAGGCGGTCGCATTCTTCGCAGAAGAATGCGACCGCCTGGCACTCCTCCTCGCTCCGGACCCTGGCCTACATCAAAGCCGCCCCCACGAGGGCACGGCGTTACTTTGCCCAAGCGGGGCACACCACCACCGTGTCCTCCGGGCGGTCCACACAATGGTGACCTGGGCGTTTTTTCCGCACTAATCGGGTGCAGGAACCTTCCGAACTTACCATGTCCATCTGGATCTGTTAGAAACCTATAGACTTTTTTTTAGGTGGGAAATTACCCAAATGACATCTCCCGCCTTTGGGCCCGCCCAAGTTTGACACGCCCTCTCAGCGTGTCAAACTTTTACTGACTAAACACCAAACCCCATTCCTTCTTTGCTTTTGTTCCAGGGGGCAGTAGGCTTCGCCCCTCTGGGCCCCTAAGGTTTTGTTTACATCTCCTTGAGGCGCGCGTGGAACACTACGCGCCGTCGACGACTTGGGCTCGGTCTGGAAGGTTATCGGATTGTCGGACGGCGAGCTATCCATTGCTCGCCGTCTGCAAGCCCGCGCCTACGGCGTTCCATATAGACTTGGATATTAAATTCATAACCTACTATTAGTAAAACTTATAACTGCCTATAATAAATAAAGTTATTTTACATAATGAATCGATAATGGTTACAACAACTTAGTACAACACTATCGATATTGACGGATGTTGTCATCGCAATGAACACATTACGTTGCGCGATTGATAACTTAGTATAAAATGGTACCCATGTATTGCATACAATGTATAATTTTTCATTTAATTTTGAGTTTATCGTTTTAATGTACAAATTACGTAATACCATTATAATAATTATAAATAAGATTTGTATTTAAGTTTTTAAATACAAATTAAATTAAATTAGTTTTTAAATTTAGTTTTCAAATCATATATTTAAAAGTTTTTAAAAGAAATCCCTACTTGGGCTACGCTACATACTTGGCTTCTTTACCGACACGTTGCAATAGCACAACACAGCATAACTCGTGTTTTTCATGGAGCTTCGTACATTGTTACAGTATGAGCGGGATTGACAGCCGGTGTCAATCAAATTTTGGTCGAATCACAAATTGAACTATCATCATGATCATACTTTGTGGCACGCGTGCCCCGCCCACAAGGCCATTCTAACCTCTTTCATCTTTTCTGTGGTCTTCAACGTTAGAGCTGTTTACTGAAATAATTCTTAATAAAATAAAAAAATAAGCATCTTTAAATAGACTTCGCGTTTTTATTCACTGTGTTGATAGTTGTAAGAGAAATTTTGATAAATAAATAATATTCGGACGAGCAATCCAAATCCAAAGCTGTATCAATTTTTAAATTGATTGTATTAGCCAAGTTTGAAAACCAATACTGACCGTGGGTTTTCGCACGAACCGTTTCAACCCTCCATAAATTTACAACTTATTGACCATGACCGCGCGACTGTTGCCATCAACACGCTAACAGAGGGTTTTATCGAGTAGACCAATAGCATACTTCACACGAAAGATCCACTTAACTTAAAACCTGTTCGTTTGCCGAGAAAAATGATTGAAAAATGAGTGCCTTTGAGTTTACGACAAATGTATTTTTCGTTGTATTTTTCAGAAACTGAATTCCATGTCGAAATCAGTTTACTAATATCATAAATGATAATAATAATAATTTGGTTGGGTCATGCCGGTATTGATGTACTCTTTCGGCGTGCTCAAATGGACTCAAACAGAACTGGACGCCCTGGATAGGCGGGTTCGTACACTGCTTACTGCAAACCGAATGCATCACCCACGATCGTCGGTGATGAGACTGTATATCCCGCGGAAGTGTGGGGGTCGAGGCTTTTTAAATGCTAAGACCCTACACAATCGCGAGGTATGCAGTCTCAGGGAATATTTCCTAGCCGCCGACGTGAGTATGCATCGTGATGTAGTGGCAGTGGACAAGGGACTCACCCCGCTTTCCTTGGCTAACGAGAACTGGCGCAAACCTGTAGTACTTGACACTAACGATCGCAAGGAAGTATGGCAGAGTAAGGAACTTCACGGACGCTTTTTCAGGGCCCTGCATGGACCCGATGTAGACAAACTAGCGTCCGTAGCCTGGCTGCGTTTCGGTGACCTCTTTGGGGAAACTGAAGGTTTTGCCTGTGCAATTATAGACGAAGTTATCATGACGAATAACTACCGGAGATTTATCGTGAAGGACGGTACGGTTGACATCTGTCGGGCATGTCATCGACCGGGTGAATCAATCCGCCACATTATCTCTGGTTGTTCTCGTTTAGCTAACGGGGAATACTTGCATAGACACAACCTTGTAGCCAGGATTATCCATCAGCAACTTGCTCTGAAGTACTCTCTTGTGGAATCGGAGGTGCCGTACTACAGGTATGTGCCCGACCCAGTTCTCGATAATGGCGATATCACATTGTACTGGGATCGGTCCATCATCACTGACAGGACTATTGTGGCTAATAAGCCTGATATAGTGGTGGTGGACCGAAGTGAGAGGCGTGCAATGATTGTTGACATATCCATTCCGCATGACGAGAACCTCGTGAAAGCCGAGAAAGATAAACAAATCAAGTATATTGACTTGGCTCGCGAGGTTGTCGACATGTGGGATGTGGACTCAGCGATCATTGTACCGATAGTCGTGTCAGCCAATGGCTTAATAGCCAAGAGCCTCGACCAACATCTCAGGAGGCTCACGTTAGGCGGCTGGATCAAGGGCTTGATTCAGAAAGTGGTACTCCTGGACACGGCTCGTATAGTTAGAAGGTTCCTCTCTCTGGAGCCCTGACCGCCGGTAGCTTGGACTCTGTTCCCGATACCGGTGGGCTACTATTTTTTATATTTTTAAATGTTTTTAATTTTATAGTGGAATATTTAAAAATATAATTTATATGTTTTGTTAAAGCAATAAACGAAATAATAATTTATTAAGAAAAAAAAAAAAAGGTTAAAAAAAAGGTTACAGGGAGTGGATAGTTCTACAGTATTTTGTTTTCATTATTTATTAACATAGCATGGTTTCCGAAGACTGGCGCAGGAGCACTAGGCGAAGCCTGTCCCGCAGGAAGCTTACAAGTTTTTATGAGTTACAAATTATTAGTAGGTATGCGTTTAATAACAAAACGAAATAATAATGCAGTGTGTTTCTTATAAGAAACATTGCAAAAATGCGAGTATTACTAGAGTACTAGCTAAATTATTAAAGTACAAGCTTACGAGGTTTTATACATTACTAAATACTATTATAGAATATATTATATAAGGTGTTAAAAAATTAACTTTAAGAATTTCGAGGGGACATAGTACTCCTCATTATGAACGACTTTTACTATGGGACCAAACCTGAAAAAAATCAGCTGCTCCATACATTTTGACGAGTTCTGCGAACATAAACGTATGGAACAGCTGATTTTTTTTTTGGCCATTTCAGGTTTGGTCCCATAGTAAAAGTCGTTCATAATGAGGAGTCCAATGTCTCCTCGAAATTCTTAAAGTTAATTTTTTAACACCTTATATATGTAACAAAAAGCTTAGAAATAATTGCATTTAATGGCTATAATTTATTTTAAAACTATGAGATCATTTCTTATCATAATAACTGTCTTATAAAATGTTCTGTATATATACGTCCAATCTATAAATTCTTTGGTTATTTTAGTTTCTACGTCACGAAGCGATAAGTTACTTAAACTAAGAATTTTGGTGAAATTATTGTAAACAAGTGTTTTCATGTAAGTAGGTACTCTGTTTTGAATTCTGTTTTGACGGGGATGATGGGTAGCCTGAACACACGCTTCCTTACCATTTCCTCGTAGTCTGGTAATCGTAACGCTTCTTTATGAGTAAGAAGAGTGATTTTTAATAGGTATAAGTATAATTAGGTTTATTTATTATAAGTATAATAGATAGGTGTGTATATTTAGATTTAAATGTTCCGTGATATTTCTTTCTAGTAGGTAATCTTAAAGAATATAATTCGGTGATTTTCAGATAACTTTAAGTAAATAACTAGTAATCTAAAGTTCACCAAATTATTCAACCCCTCATTTATATATTTTTTATTTTCTAGAGATAGTGTTCCCTTCTTTCCTTTATTAATATAATTATGTTATACTAGCTTTTGCCCGCAACTTTGTCCGCGTAAAAGTCGAAAATTGTTTTCTTAGGTTTTTTGAGATACGAAAATATGTAATATTATTTATTATCTTCATCGTGTGTGATAGTCCATTGAACTGTATGGCGAGCGATATTGTATCTTAAGATAAACTATTATAGTTTCTTAGCCGTGTGCAGCGGCTCTTAGCAGGTACGCAGGCACTAAGGTAAGGTTGGCAGGTACTAAGGAACTCCACTGTGGGTGATGTAACCTACGACAAACTTATTATTTGCGGTTGGTACAGTAATCAGGTCTAGGGATTGAACCGCAAAATTAAGTTTGTTTTTTATTGTATATACTTTTTCGGGGTAAAAAGTACCCAGTGTGGTGCCTAGGATAATAAAGATTAATTATACCAAGTTTCATCGTAATCGAACTGGTAGTTTTTGCGTGATATCTGAACAAACAGACAGACAGTCAAACATTTTTTTAATTTCATTTTTGGGTTCGGTGTCTGTCTAGTAACACCCCCTTACATTATTTTTTTTGATATTTTCAATGTACAGAATTTTCACTTCTACAGATTTATTACAAGTATAGATATGTCACCGTAAAATACCGTTAGATTATAAACTATCACGCTAGATTGAAAATTATCGAAAGATTGTAAACTGTACCATTCAACGCATTAGGCTAAACTTTCCTTTATGGACCGTTGATTTGAAGTTCATTTTTTTTTTTGTATTATTAAGTACTCATAAATAAAAAACTTTTTATAATTTTTCAAGTTGCGGTGGCTCACGGTTTACGAGAAATAATTTTTAAAATTTTCAATATACGAGCACCAGGTCCCCTCTAATGTAAGTAAATCATTTGGGTTAGGTTAGATCAGTGACCATTTAAGATCCTCTGCTAATGTTAAAAGTCATTATGGTTTAGGCCCCAAACCGCCCTATAAATCGTAAAATATGTATTCTAACCTGACTTTAAACTTTAAACATGGATATCTCCAAAACCAAGGGGCTCCACGGGGTGAAAGAAAGAAAGAAAAATAATTTATTTGTGGTGGGCAGCTGTGAGTTATTTTCAACACGAAATCTATTTACAATCACTAAAACACTGTTTGCTTGCATTCGACAACAAACAAATATACGGCGCCGGGCACATAGCGTACAACCAATCATCGCTCGAGATGCGTTCCGTTCTCTAGTATTTTACAATTTACCAGTTTCACTTCGATAGATTTACAATCTTTCGAAAAATAATGCGTTAAATTGTAATCAGTATTCCGTCACAATCATTCGTTAGTTTACAATTTAGCGAGATAATTTTCTAAAAGTATTTTTTTTTTTTTATTGGGTGGGAAAATCATCTTATGACAAGTCCCGCTCTTGAGCGGAACGGGAAATAGTGTCAGACTTTTACTGAATAAAAACCCACTCCTGTTCCTTCGTTGCCTTCGTCCCAGGGCCCGTTTTTTCGCTTTCACACTACCCGTGGCCCCAGTAGGCTTCGACCCTGCTGGGCCCCTACGATTTGCTGTCATCTCCTTTAAGGCGCACGTGGAACAGTACGCGCCGTCGACGACTGGGGCTCGGTCCGGACGGTTACCGGACGGTCGGACGGCGAGCCACCCATTGCTCGCTGTCCGCAAGCCCGCGCCTACGGTGGCCGAAAATCGGGATCGGAATCCCGGCGGCGTTTGGAGCGTGAGGACCGTTGCCTCACACGATCGGCCGCCTCCTTTGCTAGCATTACTGCTTCGCCGAAGGAGGCGACCGAATGCCACTCCTCCTCGCTCCGGACCATGGCCTGTACTAAGACCCGGCGCGAGAGATCGCCGCCGCCGATCGTCCCCACGAGGACACGGCGTTGTTCTGCCCAAGCAGGGCACACTTCCACCGTGTTCTCCGGGTGGTCGACACAGTGGCGACACCCGGGCGTGTCTTCCGCACGAATCCGGTGCAGGAACTTCCCGAACTTACCGTGATCGGTGAGAACCTGCGTCATGCGGAAGGTGAGAACGCCGTGAGGTCTTTCCAACCACGCCTCAAAGAGGGGACTTACCGCCACGTAAAGTACAAAGGTTTTTCCTAGTAAATTCATTAAAAAAATACTTTCTGGTACCAAAAAACGCAATGATGTGTTAAATCAATTATTTGAATTGAGAACAAATATCATTGCTTGCTTAATACAGATCGAGTAATTAATCAACTGAACTAGTTGCGCAATGGAAGAGTATTTAATGGTCACTCATACGACAGTTACGTGGTGCGGACGCTGCAGGCTTTTGTTTGTCAGAGATGTGAAGTGCTATTTGTGGTTATCGATATTTTGCGCGATACTACTATACATACGATATAAAAGATAATGTTAATGATTAATTATAAATAATAATAATGTTGTCTAATAATAATAATGATATCCGCAGGAGAACCTAGGTTGCCGAAATAGCACGAAGAATCGCGAAACTTAAGTGGGAATGGGCAGGGCACATTGCTCGCAGAACAGATGGCCGTTGGGGCCGAAAGGTTCTGGAGTGGCGACCACGTACCGGAAGACACAGTGTTGGAAGGCCCCCTACAAGGTGGACCGATGACCTTGTCAAGGTTGCCGGAATCCAATGGATGCGAGACGCACAGGATCTTTCATTGTGGCGACATTTGGGGGACGTTTAGGCGCAGAATATCCAATTCGCAAAATGTCCAATTCGCAAAATGTCCAGCGGACGCAAAATGTCCAATTCGCAGAATGTCTAGTTCGCAGAACATCCAGTTCGCAAAATGTCCGATTCGCAGAATGTTCAGTTCGTAGAACGTCCAAATCACAGAATGTCCAGTATTCATCATAACGTTGGCACCACTATTTGGTGGGGGATTTAAGAATAAATATATCAATAAGTTGTCGAAGGCTCTTAGAATGGGCGGTTCCAAAATTGAAGTTGTGGATGGTTTCGACAAATTACGTTTTAAGTTTTAAATAAATATTTAGATTTTACTGGTCAGTAAATTAAATATCCGTTAAAACCCTGAAGTTTTACTTGTATTTTCCTAAATACGAGAAAGTAATCTCCTTACTAGTAGTGGATTAGAGTAACCAGCATCTTTACGATTAACTGGCCACTGAATTGCAGTTCCTTCGAAGTGTGCTCCATATAAATGAAGTTAGTTAATAATTTGATATTAACTAAATAAAAACTGGGTTGAACTAAGGGAAGACTTAAAATGGATCGACAACATGAAACACCACAAAAATAAGAAAAATAAAACAAACAGAATACAAATATTAGAAGTAGCAACAACCTACTACCGTGAATTATATAGTAACGACTAAAACAGCAGATGAATGTACTCAATTAATGGATTATGATAAAGTCAAAAAAGATGAGATCGCCTGTATTCTAAGAGATGAAGTTATTAAAGTTATCAAAAAACACAGAAATAAGGAAAAACGCCAGGAGGGGACTGCATATCTAATGAACTGTTAATGGGATCATCTGAAGTAATAACAAATATAGTTACTGACATATTCAATGAAATTTTGCACACAGAATATATACCCCGAATATATACCCCACTAGTGGCCCAATAAAAAAAAAAAAAAAACCCCACTAGTGGACCTCGTCAATTATAATTCTATTACATAAAAAGGGAAAAAAGATGATATAGCCAACTACAGGCCCAACAGTCTATATCCAATGTGTACATAATATTTACAAAAATACTTTTAGGCCGATTGACTAATGTTTTGGATGAAAATCAACTGAAAGAACAAGCAGGATTTCGTTCAGATTTCTCAACAATAGATCACGTCCACACAAAAAAAACATTGTTCAGAAATGTGATGAATACAATATTACTTTTTATCTTGCATTATATATAATAAGGCATTCGACTCGTTGAAACGCATAAAATTATGATATACGTCTTATTATAAATATATATAAGAACATGAAAGCAAAAATACGCTCAGAAAGAGAAGGGGAATATTTTCCGATAAAAAGAGGAGTGAGACAAGGTGATCCTATGTCACTCAAACTTTTCTCGGCAGTTCTTGAAAACGTCAAAATTTATACGCCTCGAGTGGGATAATCATGGACTGAATATTTTAACGAGGTGCAATTAAACCACTTAAGGTTTGCTGACGATCTAA
Organism: Mythimna vitellina; assembly: GCA_949316375.1. Taxonomy (NCBI): domain Eukaryota; kingdom Metazoa; phylum Arthropoda; class Insecta; order Lepidoptera; family Noctuidae; genus Mythimna; species Mythimna vitellina. The sequence goes on along the minus strand of OX438689.1, from coordinate 246,486 downwards.
TACTAATTTCAGAAGATCCAAGTAGCTTACAAGAAACGCTAGAACAACTTGTATATGAAAGTGACAAAGTGGGTTTGTCAATGAACACGGCAAAAACTAAAATAATGACCAATCTGGAAAAAATCCCTATAACTGTGAATGGCAACACAATAGAATATGAAGAAGAATACACCTATCTCGGATAGATATAAATATCTCCAAAAGACCTTATAGATAAAGAAATTAACAACAGAATCAATTTGGATTGAAGAGATTCTGGTCTCTTAAAGAGATTATGAAAAATCTTTTTGTGCCATTGAAAGCTAAAAACAAAATATTTGATTCATGTATTTTAGCTGTCATGACCTATGGATGCCAATCATGGAGCCTAACTAACAATTCTATACGTAAATTGGAAACTTGCCAACATAGAATAGAAGGGTGTATACTCTACATCAAACTAAAAGATTAAATAAAACTAAGTGTTATAAGGAAACAAACAAAAATTACCGATATAACTTATTGTATTAAAAGATTAAAATGGAGGTGGGCAGAACGTATGGTTAGGAGTAAAAAGGATAAGTGGACTAGGGATGTAACAGAGTAGTGCCCGCGACAACATAAAAGAATAAAAGGGAGACAACGTCGTAGCTGGGAGGACGATGTTACAAGAATAGCAGGCATCACATGGAGAAGACAAGCACAGAACCGCATTTTATGGCAAACTCTAGGAGAGGTCTATGCTGGAAAGCAAGACAATCTTCACGAACCGGACCGGTTTCAAATATTTACAGTAAATTTTAATAGTAACTGAAAAATAAAGAAGAAATAAAAAATGTATGTGTTAAATGATATACTGATATATATGTTGGATTGTTATTCATCATCTTCCTGCCCTTGTCCTATCTTATTTGGGGTCGGCGCAACACGTTTTTTTCTTCCATTCTATCCTGTCAAAAGTCATACTATCACTAACATCCTTTTCTTTCATATCACTGTTCACACAATCCATCCATCTTTTCTTTGGCCTCCCTCTCCCTCTCCACCCATCCACATGTATACTCATAACTCTTTTAGTGACATGTTTTTCATCTCTCCTCTTTACATGACCATACCAAGACAAACGATTCCCCTTCAACTTTTCAGTCACTGGCGCCACTTTCAAACTTCCTCTAATATATTCATTTCTTACTTTATCCATTCTCGTCACACCACACATTCATCTCAACATTCTCATCTCCGCTACATGCAATCTTTTTTCATGTGTCTTTTTCACAGCCCAACATTCTGATCCGTACAGTATGACAGGTCTTATCACGGACTTGTAGATTTTACCCTTCAACTTGAGGGGCATCCGTGGGTCACAAATTGTTCCAGTGACTTGTCGCCATTTCATCCATCCTGTATTGATCCGATGTGATACGTCTCGGTCTAGCTCGCCATCTCCTTGGATAAGCGACCCGAGGTACCGAAAGTCGGAGCAGATTGGTATGGGCGTTCCAGCGAGAGCTAAGGGCATAGGACCGGAGAGACCACCGAAATCGCAGAACAAGTATTCCGTTTTGGTTCTACTCAATTTCAGGCCAACACTCTCCAGTCTGTGCCACCACACCTCCAATCTGTTCTAGACCTCTAGGCCACTCTCGGTAACCAACACAATGTCATCGGCAAACAACATACACCAGGGAGCCTCTTCCTGAATGTCCGACGTCAGAGCGTCCATTATCATCAGGAAGAGGTAAGGGCTGAGAGCCGACCCTTGATGTAAGCCGACAGCCACATTGAAGCTGTCAGTGGTGCCCACTGTAGACCGGACTTGGACCGGATATGTTGGATTGTTATTAAAGGCTATTATTATTATTCACTTTATTTATTTAATACCTCACGGTACCTCAGAATCCACTAGGTTGTATTTCAAAGAAAGTTGCTGGTGAATAATCCTGGCTTCTTGGTTATGTCTATGAAAATACTCACCGTTAGCCAAACGAGAACAACCAGGGATAATATGCCAGATGGACTCACCCGGACGGTGACAACCCGACACACGTCAATCGTCCCATACTTCATTATCTTCGGTAGTTATTCGACAAGATAACTTCGTCCATAACCGCACAAACAAAACCTTCAGTTTCCCCGAAAAGGTTGCTGAAACGTAGCCAGGCCATGGATTCCAAGAAATCTACATTTGGCTCGTGGAGAGCCCGATAAAAGCGTCCATGGAGCTCCTTGCTTTTCCATACTTCTTTGTGGTCATCAGTAGTCAGTACTACAGGTTTGCGCTTTGTCAGTTCTCTTTAGCCATGGATAACGGGGTGAGTCCTTTGTCCACTGCGACCACATCTCGGTGCAAACCCACATCAGTATGGAGAAAGTATTCTCTGAGACTGCACACCTCGCGGTTGTGCAAAGTCTTCGCGTTTAAAAAGCCTCGACCTCCACCCTTCCGAGGGATATACAGTCTCATTATCGATGATCTTGGGTGATGCATTCGATTTGCGGTCAGCAGTGTACGGACCCGCCTATCCAAAGCGTCTAGTTCGGTCTGAGTCCATATGAGCATGCCGAGCATGCAAGAGTACATCAAAACCGGCAACTCACCCAACCGTTGAAGGCGCGCACCTTGTTTCCACCTGACAGAAGGCTATTAAACACCTTCATCAGGCGACCAAAGAAGCGCATCTTCAACGTTTGCGTCATGTTGGCGACGTTAATGCCTAACGCTTCCAACATACCTAAATATTTATAAGTTTCGGTCGAGGAGAGGGTTCTAAGGTGTATAGAATCTGAGAGTTGAATTCCCTCGGATTCTTTAATCTCTCCTCGCCTTACATGCATGACTGCACATTTGTCCACACCAAATTCCATCCTGATGGCACTACTGAAAGTTTCAGTTACCTTCAGTAGTTCCATCAGTTGCAAATTTTTGAGGGGAAAAAGGTTTCAAATCATCCATGTAAAGCAGGTGAGATAGGACCTGACCACCTCTTCTCAACCTATAGCCCAGACCTGAATCCTCCAACAACGTGCTTAGAGGATTCAGAGCTAAGTAAAACCAAAGTGGACTTTAACTGTCTCACTGAAATATTCCCCGTTTAATCCATATTGGTTCATCATTCCCCTGGATCGGTCGACATCCTGGATAGCGAAGGACTGTTTTCCATTGCCTTATACATGACTCAAGGAAGGTGCGTAGAGTTGCATGTATTTTATACTACTGCAGCACCCTCATGAGCCATGTACGTGGAACAGAGTCGTAGACCTTCTTATAATCTATCCAACATGTCGACAGATCCTTGCGGGATTGACAAACCTGTTGGCTTATGGCCATGTCTATGAGGAGTAGCTCCTTAGTACCGCGGGACCCGTTCCTACATCCATTCTGAAAGGCAGACATAATTGAATTGTTCTCAATGTGTAGATTAATTATCACTCTCAGGATGGATGTAAGAAGTTTATAAACTGTCCACAAACATGTAATCGGTCTATAATTCTTGGGTTCCATGGGACTAACTGTCTTATAGAGCAGGGGGGTGGCACCAGTTGTTAAAACCTGAGGCAGCGACCTAGACTATAAGGATGACTGGAATTGAGATGCCAAAATCGCGTGTGCTGCTATACTATTTAAGCCAGAAGTTGTGCAATCCGTCCGGTCCTGGAGACTTCCAGTTTGTTAATAGACGAACTGCTCTGGCCACATCTAATAGATTGATGAAAACTGTTTTCTATATCTGGTATAGCCTCACACACGCGCTCAACATCACGCATCCAGCTGTCTTCATTGTGACATACGGGCTACGACCAGATGCCGCGCCAGAATGTTTTCGTGGTAACACTATCCGGACGGAGCCCGTCAGTCACAGTTTGTTCAGGTCGTTTCTAAGCTCTGTACACCCACCTCTCATGCCTCTGGAACATGCGATTCTGTGAGTACCAATCAACCCGTCGCTTATACCGCCAGATACGATTGGCTCATGCACAAACTTTCTGCTTTAGGAAGTCGATGCGCTCCATGACACGCAAAATGTATTCTTGGGGATTTATTCCAGTCCCCGATAACGCTCGTCTCACGAAACGCATCACAAGTGATCGTGTGTGTATGTGTGTGGTGGGCCTCCCTGAAGCAGTATAGTTTGTCAATGAGGACTCTGGCCTCATCAATACGTCTCTCGATCCTGCACTGCCAGGCTGGAATGGCAGGTTTTGGTTGAACAGATGGAGTGCGTATCAAGGAGGCCCTCGCTGCTCTCAAAAACATTTTTAAGCAGCGTGTCCAGAGTACACAATAGTGCCCTATTTTTTTGTGCATAGGCAACTGAGATAAACGATGTCTAAGCTCAGTCGGAGTCGATCTATACTCGCGAAGCGCATCCTCCAGTGCACTCCTCAGTCGATCGTTGCACTGGCTACTTACTCTGTCAACCCTATCATCTGCCTCATCCTCAACATGATTGTACCGCGGAGTGGTCGTGACAGAAGCCGATGGTACCGCGGTCTGTATCTGTGTCGGTGTCGAGACGATAGGGTTGCTGAGTACCTCTGAGCGCAGCCGATCAAGTGCGGCGTCGTCCAAACCGTGGTTGCCCTGGATAACCCGCACCTGATCCGACAATCGTTGCACCGATACAACCGATAGGCCCTGGAACAGAGACAGCATCCTAAGACGGTACGCAGTGAGGTTAGTTCCCCCCTCTGTAGACCCATAATATGCGCACATGACGTCAGAGCGATGTTAATGGACGCTCTGACGTCGGACATTCAGGAAGAGGCTCCCTGGTGTATGCTGTTTGTCGATGACATTTTGGTTGCCGAGAGTGGCCTAGAGGTCCAGAACAGATTGGAAGTGTGGTGGCACAGACTGGAGAGTGTTGGCCTGAAATTGAGTAGAACCAAAACAGAATACTTGTTCTGCGATTTCGATGGTCTCTCTGGTCCTATGCCCTTAGCTCTCGTTGGAACGCCCATACCAATCTGCTCCGACTTTCGGTACCTCGGGTCGCTTATCCAAGGAGATGGCGAGGTAGACCGAGACATATCACATCGGATCAATACAGGATGGATGAAATGGCGACAGGTCACTGGAACAATTTGTGACCCACGGATGCCCCTCAAGTTGAAGGGTAAAATCTACAAGTCCGTGATAAGACCTGTCATACTGTACGGATCAGAATGTTGGGCTGTGAAAAAGACACATGAAAAAAGATTGCATGTAGCGGACATGAGAATGTTGAGATGGATGTGTGGTGTGACGAGAATGGATAAAGTGAGAAATGAATATATTAGAGGAAGTTTGAAAGTGGCGCCAGTGACTGAAAAGTTGAAGGGGAATCGTTTGTCTTGGTATGGTCATGTAAAGAGGAGAGATGAAACGCATGTTACTAAAAGAGTTATGAGTATACATGTGAATGGGTGGAGAGGGAGAGGGAGGCCAAAGAAAAGATGGATGGATTGTGTGAACAGTGATAGAAAGGAAAGTTAGTGATAGTTTGACGGTTGACAGGACAGAATGGAAGAAAAAACGTGTTGCGCCGATCCCAAATAAGATGGGATAAGTGCAGGAAGATGATGATGATTCAAATTTATGAATATGAATTTAGATCAAACTTCGCTCTTATAAAGTTACTTTCCTGTTAAACTTATCTTAGCACAAAACTTTTATATTTTTTTTTTACATCCATGATATTTTTTAGGAAAGACAGGAGATATATGACATCAATGATTGCATCTCCGCTTACCATCTGGTGGGATCGCAGTCAAGCACTGGTTTATATCAATTTAAAAAAAAAATAAAATATAGGGTGTCCTATCCTACGAAGGTGGTGTCGACCTTGGATTGTGTGTAGATTCATGTACACTTCGTTCCTGTGTAAGAGCCAGCTATTTTCTATGACACAGTGTTCTGATTTTCAGCACACGGAATAAAAAGTCATCAAACATACAATATATCAAAGATTGTCTTAGTGAGATAGAACAATTGCAACTCTGAATTTCATTGCTATTTTTTTCTATGATTACTACTTAACATCACTAATTGTATATTTTGCATTAGTGTGTTTATTCTGACCCCTTAGTGACAACGAGTCGCTCCACCTGCTTTTTGAATGTGATATATTATCGTTTTTGTTTGTGGTGAAATTGAAGTTCTTATAGTTTTTGATTTCGTTTTAATGAAATAAGTGGGCGTGGTTTGGAAACAGCTGAAGCCGAATAATTTTGTGCTTAAAACATATCTTTACAGTTTGACATATGTGTGCACCCCAGACACTGGACTGAATATCAGATAGAGAATATGCTCGATGAGTAGATAAATCAGAGTTGATTGTGATCAAAAATTTAACATTCTTGTCTATCAAACATGAAACTGCTGTTGTTTGGCTTGCGTCATCTTAAGTCATAAATTCTAGATTAGATCCGAGTTCTCGGAGCGGTACGCTTTGAAGATACATAGTCAAGGTGACTCTATTTAGCCATTGCTTGCTAGATGGCTGACGTATCCGGCTAATTGCAGCTTCATTTACGTAATTATGTCTTCACGAGTATCATTTGTTAAGTTACCTGATATTTGTGAGCGTCACCTGTTAGCACCTTACACGTACAGACACACGACGATTGGTTTCATGATTCGCTAAATTCATTGTTTCAAAAGCTTGTGCGCATTAGCTCTAACAGTATCCTAAGCACGATTGTAAGCCGTCTAGATTGTATGCAGGCACGTTCTGTTTATAATGGTGTGCTGCAAACACTATATGAGGTGAACACTGTACGTAGAAATAAAGGTAATAAGATAAGATAGACCTAAATTTTAATCAAATCCTAACCATGATAAAAAATCTAATTTAAGTCTATATTGCGATGTGTAAGTATATTGTGAATTTAAGAATTTTAAAACGAACTTCTGCCCCCCTAGCCAAGTTACAACCGTTTCGTTTCGATTTTCTTAACGTCGATCGCCTCGAGTAGGCCACGCCTCCGAATCCTTTATTCTGACGTCATCTCAACGCTCAGTCACGTGGTCGGAACAAAGGAATAGGAGGCGTGGCCGACTCAAGGTGATCAACGAAAAGAGAATCGAAACAAAACGGTTGTAATTTGGCTAGGGGGCTGGTTAAAGGGATGTAGTGAATTAAATTTAAATAAAAAAAAATAGTTAAAAAGTATGCTGTAAGTACCTATATACTAGGGCATGCAAACCGGTTACCCGGATAACCGTAAAATCCAGAAAATCGACAGATTTTGAAACCTGGGTTTTTTTTGGATAACAAAACGGATTTTTTGGTTAAATTTATTTGATTTTTCTTGGTGGTGTTCGATGGCGAATATGATTAGACGTTTTTTTTTTTCAAAAATAAAAGACACTATCGAAGGCTTTTAGAGATCTTAAATCTAGATCTTAATTCAATTTAATGATGCAGAGTTGCTGATTCTGGCTGAATTAGCTGATTCTTTAGCTTTACTATAGAAGCTTTATGCCAGCGTCATGCTAATTTAATTACAGTAGTAGCAGCAATAAAATTTACCATTTGATGAAGTGGAACTGGTGAAGAAGACCAGAAATGGCCAATGGAACTTTATACTCTCATAAAAATCACAAGAAGATAATTAAGCGACTATGACAATACAAATGTATGGTTCTGAATAATTCAGAGAGCAGGAAGATAGGCAAGGGACATTCATTATAAAACTATGTATCCTAGCAGTGTTTGGGTAAGTTGGGAATTATAATGTGAGAAATACCTATTCATAAAATGGCTATAAGTGTAGTTATCTCACCTAATAAATTGTGAAATAAAAACCTCTTACTAAAAAAAATAACACACAAAAGGTATTAAGTCCTCCTTTGTACAGTGTTTATTACTTGTGCATAAAAAAAACACTAAAACGAACAAAATAACTTTAATTTCGGAAGTCGGTGTTAAGCAGCAAAAAAAACAACACCAGGAACACCGAATTCTGAAATTAAAGCAATTTTGATCGTTTTTCGTGTTTTTTTTCTGTAGTGAAGTAGTTTTTTTTTTGTAAAAAGTTTTTATAATCAGGTGATTCAAGTAACCGGTCAAAAACTTATTTATTACTTAGCAGACACGGGTATAGTGTCTAATTTTATTGGATTTACAGAAAATATTATTTATATTATAAATACCAGCGTAATTAAGGTCATAGAATAAAATACAAAATAAAGATTATATAATGTCAAACAGAAATTAAAGTAAGCCCCATACCCACCACCACCACAATTAATAACCGCTGATGAATTTATTGTGTCTCTGTGAATCTTTAACCCGAAGTATACTACGGCCGTTTAATTTGGCGAGCCTGAACTTTGCGCAGAAGGCTGCGCACGAACGTTTTTTAGGAACAAAATGGTGGCATGAGATTAACTCTATGTAAACACAATCGACCCTTTATTCAATCAAATATCGCAATCGATTTTTATCGATTTGGAATTTATTGATTTTTGTTTATATGATATATTGAACGAAATAGATTTACGACCATAGTAAATGTTGTCGTTAGTAAACGAGATTTCGACTTTAATAAAAAAAAAAAACTAATAATATTATATTTTCTTGGTTGAAAGATATGATTTAGTTAAATATCAGTTAATTATAAACGACTACTACAATAACGACTGTTTGAGAATGTTTAAAACCTCGTTATAAAATTTAATCGAATATATTTTTATCATTAGATTTCAATCGATTTGAAAACAAATCGTTCCCTCAGACACGCGTATTGGACATCCCTCTTCGGTAACTTCGTACAGCTTCGTACTTATTCGGCAATGTTCGGTACACAGTCATATGTCTCACTCACACGTTAGCTTTGGTGTTATTTTCGTGTCTCTGTCTTGAGCACAGGCGGTGACAAAAGTTTTCGTTGGTTTTTATTAATACATTGTTAAGTTCTTTGTGTAGTGCTAGGTTTGTTTCTTTAATTCATAAGTTATTTTTGTAGCTTTCTGTCTCAAAGTGTTTTAATATTTATTTTATTTGTACTTGGCTATTAGTAAATTTTTATTCGTATTTAGGTTTTAAAAAAATAACGTCAATAACAGTTTTTTTTTACGACTGTACATGCGCTAAAGTTCGCAGAGCCTATGTTCACGCTCGCCAAGTTAGGACGGCCGTATTATAAACACTGTGTTTTTCATGACGAATACAAGAAAAGTAAAAAAAAAATCTATGTCGTCGTATTATTTTAGGTATATTTCTTTTGATTTAGGTGGTAAAAGGTTTTGTTTTTTTTGTTACAAAAATTGTGTTTTTTCAACATTTTTTCTGTTATATTTCCTAGTGCAATCAATATGTTTTTAACCCATCTGAGAGTAGACCATATAATGATGTTACTGATATTTTGTTTTGAATATGGGTAATTGCCATTAATACATACCTTATTTAAAAAAAAATCCTTGAGCCAACTGAGAGAATAAGAACTTGACTTTTATAATCTAAAAAAAGAAGGTTTAACTTCTTCTTACTTTTCTCACAAACAATGATCAAAAATGTTCAAAATGAGTTGATTTCGTGCACGGCCTCTTAACCAAAAAATCTGGCCAAGATAGCGTTGGACCACGCACAATGAAAGGTTCCGTGCTCAGAAAATACATTACAGAATTGTTGTCATTGTCTATATAAATAAAATAACTGTATTTTAAAGTAAGAATCTAACGGAAGTAGTTACCTATAATTATATCGCAACCGAATTCGGAAGCCGACTTTTTAAAGGTTTGTCGGAATCGGAACCGGAATTGGAGGCGGAAGCAGAAGTGTCAATTGAAACACTACTAAAATTAATTAAAAACTGAGTTCCCAAATAAAACGGGACTAGGGCAGGAAGATCCTAGCCTTGTCCCGTTTTATTTGGGGGCAGCACAACACTTTTTTTTCTTCCATTCTGTCCTGTCACCTGTTACGCTATCACTAACTCCCTTTGCTTTCATATCACTTCTCACACAATCCATCCATTTTTTCTTTGGCCTCCCTCTCCCTCTCCATCCTCCCACATGTATACACATAACTCTTTTAGTAACATGCGTTTCATCCCTCTCTTTACATGGCCATACCAAGACAGACGATTCTCTTTTAACTTTTCAGTCACTGGCGTCACTTCCAAACTCATTTCCATTTCTCACGTTATCCTCTCGTCATACCACACATCCATCTCAATATACTTATTTCCATTTCTCACGTTATCCTCTCGTCACACCACACATCCATTTCAGTATACTCATTTCCATTTCTCACGTTATCCTCTCGTCACACCACACATCCATCTCAACATTCTCATTTCCACTACAAGTAATCTTTTTTCATCCGTCTTTTTCACAGCCCAACTTTCTGATCCATAAAGTATGAAGGGTCTTATCACGGACTTGTAGATTTTATCCTTCAACTTGAGGGGTCCCGTGGGTCACAAGTTGTTCCAGTGACTTGTCGCCATTTCATCCATCCTGTATTGATCCGATGTGATACGTCTCGGTCTAGCTCGCCATCTCCTTGGATAAGCGACCCGAGGTACCGAAAGTCGGAAGAGATTGATATGGGTGTTCCAGCGTGAGCTATGGGCACAGGACTGGAGAGACCGCCGAAATCACAGAACAAGTACTCCATTCTGGTTCTGCTCATTTTTAGGCCAACATTCTCCAGTCTTTACCAACATACTTCCAATCTGCTTTGGACCTCTAGGCCACTCTCGGCAATCAGCATAATGTCATCGTCAAACAGAATACACCAGGGAGCCACTTCCTGGACGTCCTGTCAATAGCTTTTATTTACAGAAGGTGCTTTACAAACATACAGAATCTTAACATTACTACATTTAAAATTTATATTAACATTATATGATCATATCAAATAGACCTGAAAATATAATATTAAGTATACTTATATTATTGATTTTTTTCTTTGGTGCTTATTCGAAAAACTCAGTTAAGTATACTTAAATAAAGAGCGTACTCACAACACGTCAAATACTACAAGTGAAAGAAAGAGTAGGTAATCAACAGAAGGCACGCTCTAGAGTCAGAACGATTCTGGTCGAATTCATTAACCTAGTGCTTTTATAATATAATAATGATTTGTATGTCATTCACGGACAGAATCGACGCTTTATTTACAAACTGCAAAATATTCGTCAAACCGGTTGTATTTCAATGCCAACAGGTATAGAGGCGATAACATTGGAGAACTGTGACCTACTTATGTACAAGTAGGAAAACATAAGTCGCATGAATGATATACTCATTAAAATTATAATATAGAGTTGATAACTACTCCTCTGAAATTCCGGAATCATAAATATAACGATTAAATCCCAGGTTTTGGAAATTTAAACTAAATTATTTTATTGAAAAACCTTATGTTTTAGATTTGATAGAAACATAGCTCTTTAATTTGACAGTTCTAGTACAGCACTTTAAAAACTAGAATCTGGCCAACAAAAGATGGCACAACAAAAAGGAGGCCGTATTAAAAAAAATTGAAGCTGTTCACCCATGCTGTACGCCGCCTAAACGGAGTTGATACTTTTGATTATTCATGAAAATAATAAGTATGCGATACATCTATGATACATGTTTATTTAACAATCAAACATGTGCTATTTAGCTGCGATATTCAACGCCACCAAAACACAAGCGTGTCCATTCACTGCCAAAAGGAGCCCGTTCACTTTGGCTCCTGCTTTTTAGAACGGAGTGCATCGACCGCCTTCAGATCTTGAGAGTTAAAATTTCCTTAAACCTAAACTTTGGGCGCTACGTTAGCTGCTAGGAAACTCGACATTCTTGCAAAGGCTAGACAGCACTCAGTGCCGCATTAACCACGTAACAAGAGTAGCAAATGCTACAGGCCACGTGCATTTGGGGTTCCCACGCGTTCAGGGATCCCGCTCTTGAATGTAAAAGAAAACTAGTCAAAATATTTGTACTGCGTAAAATCTAAATACAGTTAATTTATTTGGTTGTGATGTGATAGTCACTTCAGACTTTCCTCCAAGTAAACTACAGAATTGAAAATCTCTAAGAGTTGCCCCCTTATCGTACTTTTTACGCAACTGATTTTAAAATTTACGGGGTTATTGGTGTCTAAAAGCCTTGTTCAAGCTAATTCATAGAAGGGGTAGCTTAAAAAGCTACTTAATTTTAATATGTGTAGCCTCGGTCAAGCTACTCTTGAATAACCCTACTGAGAATAAGGTTAAACAAGGTTTTTAGGGAACTACATTTTTGATGTGTCTATGTGAATATTACATTTGCCAGTGCGTAGTGACATATGGCTCTGAAACGTGATCGTTCACGTTTTAAGTCACCCGGAGAGCAATGGAGAGGGTTCTCGGAGTTTCCTTGCATGATCGAATCAGGTGTGAAGATAAGCTTAAGTGACAGTGAGCTGGGTACATTGCTCGCAGAACGGATGGTCAATGGGGCCGAAAGGCTCTGGAGTGACGATCGGATACCTGAAGACGCAGCGTTGAAAGGCCTCGCAACAAGGGTACCGATAACCTGGTAAGGTTCACGGGAACCCGATGGAGGCATGATAAACAGGACCGGCCGTTGTGGCGACACTGTCTAGCAGTGGAAACCTTTCAGCTGATATGATGATGACGATCGATGTTGACATGTTGATGAGATCAATCTCTCGGAATGATTATTCCAATTAGAGAATGGCTGAATCTAACCTCTCCAAAGAAAAATAAATTTTGCATCCTATTCCTATAACTGTTCAGCTTTTCTGTATAAATTCATAAAGGCTTCGGCCATCATCATCGAAAAGACTCCCTATTTCTGTATTATTTATCAGAAGAAAACCTAAAATGTCCCAAGCATAATTTTCGAGATTACTCCGGTTTTTAGAATTTCGCCTTTAAATCTTTAATCGTTCGGGGTGTGCAAAAAACGATCATAATCTAGGTTTTTCCAAAGTACTAAATTAATTCGTATCCTACTAATATATTAATTAGTAGTAGGCCCCTTGGTCGAATTTGCTACAGGCCCCGCGCCGGCTTAATACAGCACTGACGAAGTTTCACACCAGGACAGCATCGAATGTTATACATTCAGTCAAAAAAGTATCGGGAATTGATGATTTGTTTATGGTTCCAAATTCAAATTTTTGTTTTTTTGTAGTTGTTAGATTGGCACAACTGTTTTCCATTTTGGCGCGGAGTTTGAGTTGCATATGTTATTTATATTAAATACAGTGCTGGTTTTAGTAATATCATATATAGTGTGTATTGCGAATTTCATAATGGACAAAAATATCGAACAAAGAGTTTGTCTTAAATTTTGCATCGCCAATAGAATTTCGTGTTCGGAGTCACTGAAAATGTTACAGAAGGCTTACGGTGAATCGACTTTATCAAAAACTCGTGCTTATGAGTGGTTCAAAGCGTTCAAAAGCGGTCGAGATGTGATGGAAGATTTGCCTCGCTCTGGTAGGCCGTCAACGTCTGCAACTGAAGTTAACATCGCAAAAGTGAAGAAAATAGTGACTGAAAATCCCCATTCAACTCGGAGAGAGATAGCCGCCGAACTTTCTGTATCTCACGAGTCGATCCGTACCATTTCAACTAATCATTTGGGTATGAAACATGTTGCTGCTCGGCTAGTCCCAAAAGATCTGAATTTTCTCCAAAAACTCAATCGCATGAAAGTCGCTGAGGACATGCTAGAACGAGTCAGTTCGGACCCAACATTCATGAAACGCATTGTTACTGGTGACGAGACGTGGGTTTACGAGTTTGACATGCAAACTAGTCAACAAGCTTCGGAGTGGCGCCTTCCAACTGAACCGAAACCGAAAAAACCACGCCAAAGTCGATCAAAAGTCAAAGTCATGTTGACTGTTTTCTTTGACTATCGCGGTGTTGTGCACTCTGAATTCTTACCGGAAGGTCTAACGGTAAATAAAGAATATTATTTGAGCGTTATGCGGCGTTTAAGAGAGCGAATTCGACGAAAAAGGCCAGATTTGTGGAAAGAAAATTCTTGGATTTTGCACCACGACAATGCGCCTTCGCACAAGGCTATCATTGTGAACGAATTTTTGACCATACACTCAAAAAATACCATCCAGCAACCACCATATTCACCAGATATGGCTCCTGCTGACTTTTTTCTTTTTCCTAAACTCAAATTACCACTTCGTGGCACCCGTTTTCAATCGATAGAAGACATAAAGGAGAATTCGCGGCGAGAACTGAACTCAATTCCGGAAGCAGCGTTTAAAAAATGTTTTGATGAATGGATTATTCGTTGGCGCAAGTGTATCGTTTCTAAAGGAGCATACTTTGAAGGTGATAAAATAAATTTGGATGAATAACAGACATTTTGTGTATTATTGATCTTTTACCGGTACTTTCTTGACAGAGTAGTACAAAGCACAGGTCCAATCATGTGTGGAGTAGTGCAGCCGCATGTGAGCGGTGAAATAAAATTTCTTTCAATAAGCACTTCCCTGGAATCTTTTGAATAAAACAAATTGTGTTATCGAATTTTTTTAATCATTTGAATCGCCGATTGATGTAATTATGTATGGAATATAATATCGTTCAAATGTCCGCCGCAGTTTCGCTGAATAGCGCGCATCCGAAATATACAATTTTCCATGTCCTTTACTGCTCTCATTATTAGGAGTTTCGTCTACTCATTGTCAAAAACTCCTGAAAAGTATTATTCACTGTGTGAGAAATATTGCTATTTGTTATCAATAGTCAAAAAGTATCAAGCTTTTATAATAGAAATTAAAAAACTAACTTTCAGAGGTCTTTTCTAGATTAGTTTTACATAAATTTATGTTTTGATTTCTAAAGCCTGATAATATTCACAAGATAGCTGTGTATCCAAAATATCTAGAGAAAGATGTGTAATAACATTATAATCACGTAAGAGCGGTTGTATGAAAAAATCATTTTACGAAAAATAAAAAAAAAACGACTTCACTAAAAAAAAAACACTAAAAGGATCAAAATAATTTTCTGGTATTTTTAGTTTGACATTTAACACTTTTTTAATTTGTATTGGTTAAATTTTTGTTGAACACTTTTTAGTTGCGATACACTTATAGCATAGCTAGAGTACTTACAGCCCATGACAATTCTAATAAGCCCAAAGACGTCTAGGATACATTGATTAATTATCCGGTGCCTATCTTCCGGGTCCATCATCATTATCATATCACTTCGATAATATGTTTTAGTTAACAGCACATGAAGGACGGCGCTCCCCAGCTCGGTCCGTCTGCGCTGTGTCCGCGTCAAGGATCCGCCGTGTTGCTAGGTCAAGGTCTGTGGCCGCGTCATTACGTTTTCTGTTCGAGGAGCTGCATAAACTAGCGAGCCGTGTTTCGCACGGCTGTAATGGCGATATGTCAAAGCATCGTTTATTTCGGTGCTTCAAGTGCCTATAGAATATGATCAAAATTATGGTTCTGCTTCAACACAAACAAATAACGAAAACTGAAGTAGACAGACAAAAAGTAGCAGAATGTCAAACATAGACAAAAATCGATTAAAATTTAAGCTTACAGCAAGCCATATTGTCTTAATGAAGTGATACAGTGGTCTCGTGGAGGAAAGACAAAGTACAAATCATTTTCTTACACTTGTCTCGTTCTATGTAGGGTCGGCGCAACACGTTTTTTCTTCCATTCTAAAAATACAAAGTACTAAAAAGACAAAAGTTTTTACTTTTGTGATAAACTGCGATTTTTGTTGTCATAAGTTAGAAGGGCTACCTTTGCATTTTCTTTTTTCATTTTTTGAATCCTCATAACCAGTGAAGTGATAAAACTGGGTGCGAGCTGATAGCGTATGATTATAGTCGTTTTGGCTTGTAGTCAAAAAATAGGATCCAAGTGATACTAAACCTGGATCTGTCAAGATTGCCGAAATTGGGTAGTTTTTGCCTCATACCATACAACTAAAACTGAAAAGAAAAAAACGTTTATTGAAACGACAAATCGAAAGACATTAAAATCGGGCAGATACGAGTCGGCCTCACGCACTGAGGGTTCCGTGCAAGCTTATTTATGAAAACAGTTTAATTCTCGAATTGAGTTACGTAGATTTTTCCGAATCACAAAAAAAGTTTTTTTTTTGTAAGATACTATAAATTTACAGTTTTTAGATTTTTTCCTATACTTGTGCTATGCGACCTTGCTTCATGCCAAATTTCAGGATTTTAGGTCAACGAGAAGTATCCCTATAAATTTGGATTCCCTTGAGAGTGTCGAAATATACGTTTTTTGCGATATAAACGGCCGTATGTTTTTTTTCGTTAACTCACAAGTTTGAATTTTTCACAGCTTCAAGGGACCACAGACCTGAGTAAATGGTTTTAATTTCAGCTCGATCCCTCTACGTGTTTCCTAGATAAAGGGTCTTGATAGACAGACAGACAGACGAACGGACAACAAAGTGATCCTATAAGGGTTGCGATTTTTCCTTTTGAGGTACGGAACCCTAAAAAAATCTCTAAGTCCCTCATATAATAGTTTCGATCCAGTGTGTGGCGCCGCGTCATCGCAGACTCTCGGCACTCGGCGGCTAATCGAGTCACAATAGTAAACTGAAGAGTCTCAAGGTCCGCGACGGCAACGCAGCTACGTAATGACGTAATAACTGCAAATATCACGAGACTTCACAAGTCGCGCCTGGTATTAGGCTCGAACGGTCTTCAATCTGTCTGCATATAACTCTTCTTGTCTTCTTCTTTAGAGTATATATTTAGGTCGCTTCTCGTCTTTCTGCGTTCGCTTAGTTCATCTAATCTTGTGGTTTCCAGATTTTTTAGAGTTCCGTACCTGAAGGGAAAAAACGGAACCCTTATAGGATCACTTTGTTGTCCTTCTGTCTGTCTGTTTGTCAAGACCCTTTATTTTGGGAAGGCGTGGAGGTATTGAGTTAAAATCAAAACCATATACTTACTCAGGTTCCCGTTGCGTGATGAACCAGTGATAAAATCAAACTTCTAAATTAACGAAAAAAAAATGTAAGGCAGTTTAGCAAATAACGTATATTTCGTTCGACACAATCAAGGGAATCAAAAATAGAGTACTTGCCGTTGACCTAGAACTATGAAAGGCAAGTAATATCGTCTTAAGATAAGTACAGGGAAATATATGAAAACCATAAATATTTAATTGAGTAAATTACAATAAAACAGGGTCTTTATGTAAGGAACGGGGTCCAAATTTTAAATATGAATTTTTAAGTGAGAATGAGAGTATTTGAGTGAGTTAACCGTATCATGTGGGGTATCGTATGGGGCTTCATTTGCACGAGCTTAAATATATTTTTTTTAAGATGTTATAATTGATAAATGATATTTATTTTGTAAGTAGGTTTAAAAAACACTTTTACACATCAATTTTTTTTTTCGTCATTTTAAACTAGATGAGGCCGGTGTTTCCTAGCTGACTGACCCTGAGAAGAAACACTGAAACAAACTCAGGGGTCAAAGTCTCTTTTAAAGTCCTTACAGTTAATATGTAATGGTCAAATCACATGAGAACAATGCAGATTTGTCTGAGATGGTCTTTTGAAGAAAAAACCATATAGATTTGAGTGGACCTGTCCAGTCAGTGCAAGCATTTGTCAGTATTCGTAAAGCTCAACCCAGGACTACTAAGGAGCTCAACGACTTGACGAACAATACCAAGGAAAGGACATTTGGGTAAGCCGCAGAATATACTCAAATTGCCAGACATACGTTAAAACTACTGAAAAGGAAAAAAAAAAGCAATCAACATTGTTCTCATGTTCACAATAATAAAAGGAAATATATAATTTACAAAATGTAATTTACTTAGTAAAGTAAATATTGATGTCAAAATTTAATATAAAAAAGTCAAATTGCAAAATAAAAATAATCTACAATATCAAATTGTAAAATAATAAAAAGCAAAATTTAAAATAAAAACAAAAGAGAAAAAAAATAAGACAACAGTTTTAGTGCGTACTGGAGCAGGTCAAGCCTTTTCGTCCTCAACATAGTCCTTTATAGTGTAAAAAGCCTTTTGACAAAGTTTTCGCTTTACAAATGTTTTTAATTTATTAAGGCTTAGTTGTTGAACATAACTAGGAAGTTTATTATAGAAGTGTATACATTGGCATCTAAATTAGCCCGCTAATTTTTTTTAGCCTGGTTGTAGAAACCACAAATTTGTGTTTGTTCCTAGTATTAAAATTATGAATATTACTGTATTTTTTAAACATGTTTATATTTTTATGTGCATACAAAATATTCTCGTAAATATACTGTGAAGGTACAGTCATAATATTGATATCTTTAAATTTATCTCTGAGGGAGTGTCTGGGACTTAATCTATAAATGGAACGAATAGCCCTTTTTTGCATTACAAAAATTGTCTGGATATCGGCGGCATTTCCCCACAGTAGAATACAGTACGACATAACACTATGGAAATAGCTAAAGTAAACTAAACGGGCAGTCTCTACATCAGTTAAATTTCGAATTTGTCTAACAGCGTATAGTTTTCGATATACAATGAAAAAAAAACAAGAATGATCAGGATCACATTTCATATTTAAGTACAGCTTTGATTAGGTTACCTAACTAATTTAGGTATTTATTTAAGTATTATTTATCTATTTAGGTTAACCAACAATTGTTTACACATATAAATTTCAAACTTAATGATTAGGTTAACATAAACAAGTGTAACCATTAGTTAAAGGTTAACACCACATGCACAAAAAAAAAACGGCTTCACATAATATATTTATAATATCCTATTTGAAATTAGAAGTTATTATCGGTATAATAACTTCTAATTTCAAACAAGTTACTATACCTACTTACAAAAAAGAATTAAAAATAATAATTAGAAAAAAAAAACATTGGCATAAAAATGACTGATTAAATTATATAATTATGATTGATTAATTAAACTACAAATAAAATTAAAATGATTATAAAAAATAGATAACAAGATTAAATTAAAGGAATAAACTGAAGGATGAAAACATAATAAAATTTAATCATTGGATAATTTACAAAAGCTCGTATGAATTTATTTACTATGTATATACTATGTATATGTATATCTACTATGTCACTGCGGCCATTAATGATTTTGCATAATCTAGGCAATAGGAGAATTAGAGGCGGACACAGGGGTTTTATCTTACTCCTAGGATATCTTGAGGGCGCATGGAATCTGATAAGCTTTAATATACTGGCTCAGTCGATCTTATTGCGCAACAGTTTATAAAGAAATAAAGCATCGGTTATATCTCTACGCATAGATAACGATTGCATCCTGAAATGACACAGACGGACTTTGTAAGAGGGCAGACGCTTAGATGTCCCCTCACTAAAGGCTAAGTGCCATACAAAAAACGTTTCTGTACCCTTTCTAGACGCAACATGTGAGTGGCATAGTGAGGTCTCCACACAACACTGCAATACTCCATAACACTGCGTACGAGACTGATAAACAGCATTATTTTTGTGCTACTTTTACGAAAGCTTTTAGTGTTACGAAGTAAGAACCCTAACATTTTTGATGACTTTTAATAATATATTCAATATGGGGCACAAAAGTGACCTTTTTGTCAAAAAGTACTCTTAGATCCCTTATTGTTTCGACTTCTTGGACTTGCTCCTGGTCTATTAAGTACTCTGTGCCAGTTCAGCTAATTTTTCGCATTGGGTATGAACTGTTACTATTAATTACAATTTCACTTATAAAATATTTCCATCGCATCATAAACGCGAGCCTATCTATAAATATATATATATATATATATAAAAGTAAATAATTATAAGTTTTGGAAACTGAATTTAAGGATAAGTTCATTAACTACGAGGGTGGATTGAAAAGTTCGCGGCCTAACACATAAATACTTAAATTATTTTAATGTAACTGACCTCATTCGATTAGTTTACTCTCTGGTTGTCAAATTGTACAATTCTATCGCAATAGAATTAACTCTATTTAAATTAGACTGAATTTTGTGAGCCTTTGTGCAGCGTTTTTAAAGAATGGAAAAAATTTAGTAACGTGCGGTCATCAAATACCTGTTTAAAAAAACTAACTCCAAAAGAGATTCACGAAGATATGTCAACAACATTGGAAGAATCTGCTCCGCCGTATACGACTGTGAAAAAGTGTGTTGCTGAATTTAAACGCGGACGAGAGAGTATTGAAGATGACCCTCGCTCTGGCCGGCCTATGACGTCTACGACTGAAAAAAACATCGGGAAAATTTGTGATCTGATATTGACAGATCGGAGATTGACCATCAGGGAGATTGCAGACACTATTGGCGTCTCGTATGAACGAACACAAAACATCATAGTCAATGAACTTGGATTTTCTAAAGTTTCTGCGCGGTGGGTACCCAGATTGCTTTCAGTCGAACAAAAACGAATACGCCTCACGATTTCTCGCAATTGTTTGGAAATGTGTCACAAGATTTTTTTGGCCAGATTTGTAACAATGGATGAAACTTGGGTACATCACTACACCCCAGAGTCAAAACAGCAATCCAAGCAGTGGAAAAAACCTGATGATCCGACTCCAAAAATAGCCAAAACAATTTTGTTAGCTGGCAAGGTGATGGCGTCAGTTTTTTGGGATGCAAAGGGTGTCATCATGGTGGACTACCTTGCATAAGGTGAAACTATAAACTCGGCTTATTACTGCACCCTCTTACGTCGCTTGCGTGAAACAATCAAAGAGAAAAGGCCAGGATTACTCAGCAAGAAAGTGTTGTTACATCAGGATAATGCACGTGTTATATATATGACGAATGTCATTATATATGACGTAGTTAAATCACGTATTTTAATATTTCACAAATATAGTTTGTTGTATTGTATAAATTGGTAACATTTATGTAGTTCAAATCAAATGTAAAGTACCTACTAAGATTAATTAGTAATGTTGTTGTGTATACAAATATAAAACTCGAAACTCAAACGTGGTGTTGATAATCCTATAAATTATTTTGTACTTATTAATGATGATTATAACGCTATATCTCTTATTTTACATTGATATTTTATTGTAATAAGTTGTTTGAGTCGATTAATACCAACTGTCAGTCTGTATTCTATTCTTTGAAATAAGAACTAAGAAATACAAATCAAGTGTTGTAAAATTCCTTAAATGATCTTTTACTGTTATAAAACTGTTTAACTATTTATCAATTGTAATTAAAGACCTATAAAATAAGTAAAATTATGGTAAACTGTGATTGGTGGAAAATGGCGGGATATTATTATTTGACGTTTAAAAAAAGTTGTCCATCCACCCGTCGACAGTTTACTATAAAAGGGCTTCGGACCCTTGGCAAAAAAACAGTTGTGATCCGGCAAAGCCCACGTAAGTTAATTAATATTATATCTTGATTACTGCTATTATTGCTTTTGGTTGTATTGATTCTGTGTATGTGTCTTGCTATGGCTTTTGTTTCTAATTATGTTATACAGTATTTGAAAATACTAAATCAGCTTACTATTATGAAATGACCCAAGACATAGAACATAGAATTTCTTATAAATTTTATTGTGATAAACCATAATTAATGATGTTGTAAAATGTGACTATAAAATACTATAATTGATGCTACCGTGGGTTTTCTTGCTTGTTCTTTCCCATGACGACCCAGTTTTGGAACAAGCAACTAGTTATTCGATTAATTGACAAGCCTATTTGAAATAAATATTTGGTCTTGTCTTTCTGTGCTTTTCTTCATAAAACCCTTTCCTAACAAACCAGTCATAGGAACTTTGATACACAGTAAATAACCGTTATCCATCTTGACAACTTGACATGATATGTAGGCATATATAAATATAAAATCAATATAGTTATCCTCTCAAATAATTCTAAAATAATATATCTACATATAGTCAGTCTTTTAAATTCTAACACACGCGTTCACACGGCTGTTGAATCTATGGCTCAAATTCGTGATTGTAGCTTTGAATTACTGCCCACTCCCGCCTATTCCCCTGATTTGGCAACTTCAGACCTTCATTTATTCCCAAACCTAAAAAAACACCTTGGAGGTCAAAATTTTTCATCAAATGAGGAGGTCGAAGCTGCGGTGGGTGACTTTTTTGAAGGCCTTGAAGAAATTTTTTTATGACCGGCATACAGGCGTTGGAAACCAGATGGAAGAAGTGCAAAGAGTTAAGTGGAGATTACGTGGAAAAATAAAATTACTTTTGCTAATATTTTATAGTGTGTATCTTGCTGAGGCCGCGTACTTTTCAATCCACCCTCGTATATATTTAATATGTTATCATCATCATTTCAGCCGAAAGACGTCCACTGTTGGACATAGGCCTCCACCAAATGTCGCCATAATGACCGGTCCTGTACGTCTCGCATCCATTGGATTCCCGCGACCCTCACCAGGTCATCGGTTCACCTTGCGGGAGGCCTTCAAACGCTGCGTCTTCCGGTACGTGATCGCCATTCCAGAACCTTTCGTCCCCATCGACCATCTGTTCTGCGAGCAATGTGCCCTGCCCACTATCACTTAAGTTTGGCGATTCTTCGGGATATGTCCGTAACCTTGGTACGCAAGGAAACTCCGAGCATAGCCCTTTCCATTGCCCTTTAAGTGATTTTAATCCTTTTGAGGAGGCTCATTGTAAGCGACCACGTTTTGGAGCCATATGTCATCACTGGCAACACGCACTGGTCATAGACTTTTGTCTTGAGACACTGAGGTATATTGGACGAGAAGACACCGCGCAGCTTCCAGAATGCTGCCCAGCAGAGTCGGATTCGACAGCTGACCTCTTTCTCGAAGTTAGACCTACCCAATTGGAGCGTCAGTCCCAGGTAAACGTAGTCGTCCACGACTTCGAGTGTAGAATCTCCGATCTTGATAGGAGTGGGAGCTACATGGATGTTTACCATGATTTTGGTTTGTCCATGTTCCTCATTAAAATAAACATGGACAAAACCAAAGTCATGGTAAACATCCATGTAGCACCCACTCCTATCAAGATCGGAACCTCTACACTCGAAGTTGTGGACGACTACGTTTACCGAGGTCAGACGGTCCAGTTGGGTAGGTCTAACTTCGAGAAAGAGGTCAATCGTCGAATCAGACTCGGCTGGGCAGCGTTCGAGAAGCTGCGCGGTGTCTTCTTCTCGTCCAATATATCACACCAGTGCGTGTTGCCAGTGATGACATATGGCTCGATGTGGTCGCTTACAATGGGCCTCATCAGAAGGCTTAAAGTTACTCAAAGGGCAATGGAAAGGGCTATGGTCGGAGTTTCCTTGCGTGATCGCGTCAGAAATGAGGATATCCGCAGGAGAACCAAGGTTACGGACATAGCCCGAAGAATCGCCAAACTCGAATGGCGACCACGTACCGGAAGACGCAGCGTTGGAAGGCCTCCCGTAAGGTGGACCGATGACCTGGTGAGGGTCGCGGGAATCCGATGGATGCGAGACGCACAGGATCAGTAATTGTGGCGACATTTGGGGGAGGCTTATGTCCAACAGTGGACGTCTTTCGGCTGAAATGATGAATGATGACATAAGTAGCATGTTCGAAATTAAAATCAGAATCGCAAATTTTAACATTTTCTTTAAGCAGAGACTCTGCAGCAGTGGGTGATGAGTTCAGAGATTTTGTTGTTGATATGGGGATCTCAGAAATGAAGTTCTCAAAAGCCGCGGCAACCTGTGAGTAATGTGATCACATTGTCATTAATTACAAGTTTATAGTCACTATATGGTCTTGTAGACCTTCCAGTTTCACTATTGTAACATTCCAAGTAGTTTTAATTATATTATTTCTGTTTTTAATTTTGGAACTCACATAACGCGATTTCGCTACAGAACCAATTTTTTTTAATACTTTTGAATAATTTCGCACACTATATTCAGCAGTATTAACAATAACCCTTTCATCATACAATTCGTAAAGCCGAGTTCTACTTTTATGAATACCAGTGGTAGCCCATTCACAGAACGAAACATTACTCATCATCATCATCTTCCTGCCCTTGTCCCATCTTATTTGGGGTCGGCGCGCGCAATACGTTTTTTTCTTCCATTCTATCCTGTCAACCGTCATACTATCACTAACTTCCTTTTCTTTCATATCACTGTTCACACAATCCATCCATTAAAAGAACGAAACATTACTATTAACCGAAATAGTCTTAGGTATAAAAGTAGAATTAATTTTTTTAAATTGAATTGTATTTATTAGATTCAGTAATACTCACTAAAACATTTGTCTTTAATGAGGGACCACAGTTTAGTCGTTATATATTTTTTTTATCTTTGATACTTTGTGTATTTTATTCAGTAAATATCTTTACGAATTCTCTGCTAAATGTCTGTAATCACAATGCCTTAATTTTTCAGGTACTTTCCGAGAGCTGGCTGGTGATCTGTGAGGACTGAGGGATCACACTTTAAGGGCTGTAGTTTTTAATATATTTGTTTACAAATTCCCAATTTGTTCTACAATTGTTTTGAGTCTACTACTAAATCCTATGATTTTTATTTTGCGAAATATCAGCGTGATCTCTCAGTTCACACGCACATCAACCATTTTGCAACTATGCAGTACAGGCGGCAAGTAGCAAGATACGTTTTTGATAGTAAATAAGTGTGTGGAGGAGTACTTGGCGGATGAGGGTGTCTGAAGTCAGGTGTAGCTACATGTGTGGGCACTTACGTACAGTGGTGAGCGAGCGAGCATGCGACTCACCTGCAACAGAAATAATTAATATAATTTTAGCACGGTAGCACCAGTTCTTTTTCTAGTCACTCAGATACGCTAGTCACTCATAAAAAGTTATGGATATCCTGTGTGTGGTTGAGCAAAGGGTAATTTTTACAATTTTCTATACTTAATAGCCTACTTGCGCTGCTGTTAACTAGTAGTGAGTATATTAAATGAGAGGTTAAAAATGGGCCTTTATTCCGGAGGAATTTTAACACCAATGTTATATACCTCATAAAAAAACTAGTTTATTACGTTACTCAACCATGATTAAATAAGAGTTTTTCAGGCAGCCGTTTTTGTAAAAAGCTGTTTTTTTTTTAAAGATAACGCACATTTTTTTATTTATTCGTACCTATGCAATATGATTATTTAAAATATAGCTGAAATTGACTGTCGTATCTAGTTTTTGAGCTGCAACTTTATGCAATTAAGATAAAACATATTCATTATTATTATACCTAATGCAATATAAAAACGTGTTGAAAAAAGGTCATATCCGTAAAAGTCAAATTGACGATTTATGAACTTGACATTTGATTGTAGGTTGGATGATTTGTAGCTAGCGTAGGGTAGGTAGTATAGATAGGAGGTACGGTAGGTTACTAGGTAGGGTAAGGTAGGATAGGCAGTCAGTCTTATATTAACGATCATTTGCTGTCCGTTAGCCTCTTTAAAACACAAAATCGGCATTTTTATTTTGGTTTGTTCCCTTTAACATAAAGGTCGGTCAAAAGAAAAAAAATGGCAGAAACGGTAGAAACTCCAACAATGGTTCGTGCTTTGAGGCAACCTAATTACATAGGTATTTTTTTAAAGATTTTTTTTGTAGTTGCCATATTCAACACATTCATACACAACCTGATGATTAATTAATTCAGCAGTATTTTCCTTAGCGGCCTTAAAACTGTGTTGACGGAAAATCACAGATTACGTAATAAAGATCAATATAATCGCTTGGATAAACTCAGTACAATACCGCCGACGCGCCGTAACTTGGCGAGTCTGAACATAGGCTCTGCGAACTTTAGCGCATGTGCACTCGTAAAAATATCTGTTATTGGCTTTTATTTTTAAAAATCAAAATACGAATAAAAATTACTAATACAGGGACCAAGTACAAATAAAATAAATAACAAAACACTTTGAGAGAGAAAGCTACCAAAATAACTTATGAATTAAAGAAACAAACTTATCACTAAACAAAAATCTTTAACAATATAACAATAACAACCAACGAAAACTTTTGTAACCGCCTGTGCTCAAAACCGTGATAGCGACACGAAAACGAGACCAATGCTAACGCGTGAGTGAGACATCACCGCGTACCGAACATTGCCGAATGAGCACGAAGTTTTACGAAGTAACCAAAAAGGGATGTCCCATGCGCGTGTATGAGGGTGTTGTTTAATCGATTTTTATTCAAATCGATTGAAATTAAGTCATAAAAATAAATTTATTTTTATTTTATAAGGTTTAAAATATTCTCAAACACTTGTATTCAATTCAAGTATATATATATAATTGATATATTTAACGAAATCATGTCTTTCAACCAAGAAAATAAAATTGTATTTGTTTTTTTTTTTACCATTTAGCTGCACTAGGAATCATAAATATGAGGATGTCATGGTATCAAAGGCAACATATTCATCTTCAGGAAAGTTTAAAAAAAATATCGTCTCATTAAAATAGTCTTATATGAATAATAACCAACGCACTAAGCGAAGAAATTTACAAAAAATTGGCGACTGAATAGGTGCGCGTAGACTAAATCCAGTGTACATCTTTCGCTTCAAAATTATAAAATAATACAGCTTATATATTGTTCTATACATAAAGCTAATTATTTTGAACCCATATAAATAACTTTATGATTTATGACCAAAATAAAACCACTCTAAAAAATTCTTCATACTTTTTCATTGAACGCACGACTTCCAGCGTAACATCGGAGTAACGATCCTCGCTCTATGTGTTTCGTAGTCAGCAACCTTAAAAGCCATGTCGGTCTGTTTGTTTGTCAGTCTCCGGCGAAACTCATGACACTTTTACTGCGATAAATAGACGAAACGCTTTATCTTGTAACTATGTGCGTCAGTGACAGGAATAACGCTTAGGTGAAACATGTAAAATAAGTAACATTTTTACGTTAAACCTTAAAATATAATAATAGAACGCTATAATTTCGCACGTGTATAAAATTATAGATTATGTGACTGAGGGATAGGTTAATTAATAACATATATATAAGTATATAAGGAAAGTTACAGTTAAATTCCGTACGCAGCCAGGGATTTATATAATTAACCCCCGAGCGAAGCGAAGGAATTAACATAGTAATCTGAGATCATTGAAACGGCTTTCAATATAATGAAGGAGAAAATACAACTTCGTGCAACAACTGTCGAAATACGAAACAGATGTCGGACCTGCATTCACAACAGAGGCCAACAATTTGTGGATTTGTAAAAATTATGAAATAAAGGTAAAAAATGCAATTTCATTTTGTTTTTAAATTCTAGTAAATCCCACGAAAAGATAGATACGAGACAGATTTTACTTTATAAATGATATTTATTTTGTAAGTAGATTAAAAAAAACCCCTTTTTCACGTTAATTTTTTTTCGTCATTGTAAACTAGATGAGGCCGGAGTTTCCTAGCTGTCTACTACCCTGAGAAGAAACACCGAAACAAACTCAGGGTTCAAAGTCTCTTTTAAAGTCCATACAGTTTATATGTAATGGTCAAATCACATGAGAACCATGCAGATTTGTCTGAGTTGGTCTTTTGAAAAAAGAAGCATACCGATTTGAGTGGACCTGTCCAGTCCGTGCAAGCATTTGTCAGTATTCGTAACGCTCAACCCAGAGCTACTAAGGAGCTCAACGACTTGATGAACAATACCAAGGAAAGAACATTTGGGTAGGCCGCAGAATATACTCAAATTGCCAGACATACGTTAAAATGACAAAAAAAGAAAAAAAAAAGCAATCAACATTGTTCTCACGTTCACAATAATAAAAGGAAATATATAATTTACAAAATGTACTACTTAGTAAAGTAAATATTGATGTCAAAAATTAATAGAGAAAAAAAAAGTCAAATTGCATAATAAAAATAATCTAGAATATTAAATTGTAAAAAAATAATAATAATAAAAAGCACAATTGAAAATAAAAACAAAAGAGAAAAATAAGACAACAGTTGTAGTGCGTACTGAAGCCGGTCAATCCCAAGCCTTTTCGTCCTCAACATAGTCCTTTATAGTGTAAAAAGCCTTTTGGCAAAGTTTTCGCTTTACAATTGTTTTGAATTTATTAAGGCTTAGTTGTTGAACATAACTAGGAAGTTTATTATAGAAGTGTATACATTGGCATCTAAATGAGCCTCCTATTTTTTGAGCCTGGTTGTAGGAACCACAAATTTGTGTTTGTTCCTAGTATTAAAATTATATAATATCACTATATTTTTTAAACATGTTTATATTTTTATGTGCATACAAAATATTCTCGTAAATATACTGTGAAGGTATAGTCATAATATTGATATCTTTAAATACTCGGGGGACATCCTAGCAACAACTGAAAAGTGTGGACGGCCAAGTTGCAAAAACAGTGTTTACGGTAAATTTGGTGATACAACACCTCGTAAACAATGTTGCCTAATGAATATCTGGCTTAATATTACATTAACCATTTGGTATGTTTATGTTCACTTACAATTGACACATAACTGTGCAATTCTGTCGACAAAGCGGTAGCGTCATACATGATTTTAAGTTACGTTGTTTTGATATAGTGGAGAAGTGCGTTGTGTCCGCGCGCAAGTGGCACAATTAGCGGCGCGGCGGAGTCAAGTGGTGGCAATCAGTGCGCACTGCTTCACAATCTGGACTCGTGAGCATAAACCTGCGCTATCACTTAAACTAGTGTTCCGTCAAAAACAACTGCCGTCGATGTGTGCAGAGCTACCTCTATAATAACGGCTGACAGGCTGAGCAGTATTGTTTATGGTCGCTATAACCATAGTCGACGACATGAGCAGTGTTGTTGTCATATAACCACTGTCGACGACGTGAGCAGTACCTACTGCCTCTACAACAACAGGTGACAACCCGAGCAGTGTTGTCACAGATAAAAGTGTAAATGAGTGGAAACTCAAAACTTAGGAAGACAATGCAGCTTAACTGAATGCTATTAACATAGTAATAAGTGGTGCTTGACGTCACGCAGGTGTAGTGATAACATACGATAAGCGCGCCTCTCGGCCGCAGCGCCGCAGCAAGTAGGCCGAAATAATCACTACTACGTCAACACGCGGAAACAACAAACGGCTACAAACCGGTAAAGTTAGTCATTTGTACATTAATCACTTACATAACACACAAAAATGGCGCCCAATCGTCGCTTAGCACTTACCTATAATTTCTAAAAATCTAGCTAAATTGCTTTGTTTAAACTTCTCAGTGCTTAGGTATTTTCGACAATCATGAAAGTAAAGTTGGACTGAAAAAACAAAATTAAAAAAAATATCGAAAAAACAACATTATAAAATATTAGTTTTCGTTTTCCTTTGCTACCTATATACTAAAGTGGAATTTCAGTGCACAGCACCCTTTTGTTTTGTACCTCAGAGGCCAAAAGACGGGGACACACCTGCAGAAGCACGAAACTGTGTCGTCTATGTCGAGCGGAAGTACCGGCGGTGCCGGGCTCGGCGCGGGCGACGGCGGCACGCTGCGGTACTTGACGTGCAGCACGCGCCGGGCTGCGCGCGCACCGCTGCGCCGCAAGATGCCCACGGGCCAGCGCGCGCCCGACCTTCCGCCGCTCTCCTCGCAGCCGCCACTGCTCATCTTGCGCACCCACCCCACCACCACCATGCACCCCACCTCTCACTGCACTCGACCCACTGACACCGTCACTCCACACCACGACCGCTGACACCGACACTATCCGCGTAGCGGAACCGCGGAGCAAACCCGTCTGTAGCAAAAAAAAACGGCGCTCACGCTTGCGCACCGCGACTGACTGACGGCAGCGGCGAGAGGACGCGCCGGCGCCGCGCGGTGACATCACGCCTTATCAGAACACCTGTGAGAGAGCGCTGATCGGTGAGCGCGGACTCCTGGCACTGCGCTCACCGACACGCCTTTCCGACATAAGACACCAAACAACACTCGTGTTTATACCGCACAATGCACACGCTAACTGTAAACAGTTTCTCTGACGTTGACGCTTATTGTAACGAAATATCCTTCGAAAATGCATTTACCCCTTCCTACCTGAAACCTAGTTCACAACTAGGCGATACTTTTTTTTTATTCTTGATAGGTTCGCGCTTGACCGCAATCCCACCTGATGGAAAGCAACAATACGGGCGACGATGGAACGTGCTTACCTAGAAGTAACCAATTCACTCTTGACTCAAAGATAACAACTTAACTTAGGAAAAGTCTTTAACCCTTTTCTTGACAATGTATCTTGTCAGTTACAGTCAACTTTAAAAATTCCCAGTTTCAATAATGACATGAAACTTCACACAACAATTTATATTTTGCACGATTCCAAACGAATTTTTATTCAGTATGATGATGTTGGTAGTATCGTTATATTTTGAATTCAAAAATTTTGCGCAGAGTCGGCACGATCGTAGACAGGAGATAAAAATATTATTTTCTTATATTTTATCCAAATTTTTAAGCAGTGTTGATTATTTTTACATTCCCTATGAAGTAAACATTCGTATCAAGTATAATTTCAATCCAAATATTTAATATTGTGCAAAAAAAACGAGTCTTGTTTGTGCATGTATCTCACAGTGCACACTGCTAAGTTATCACAGAATTAGGTACAGCATGCTATGTATCTATCTCTGGGTGCACACCACCAAGTTATTATAGAAATAATTGTGCACGCTATATATTTCTCTAAATTTACGGGAAATCTTTAAAATTATCCTATGAGAATAGATTCAGCATTGACGGGATAATGGGACACAGGAAAAAAAGCCGGCCATCGGAAACGATATATAAAAGGCGAACCTATGAAATGGGTCTTCAAAATATTCGTTACACCTCCGAGTGGATTCATTTATGACTTTATTTTGTATGGAGGTGATTATACATTTCGATACAAAGATCTTTCTCCGGTAGAATCTGGCTTCGGGTTAGGGGTTAAAATCGTTGTAGCCATCACTTTGTGTCACATATGACCAAATTGGACATTTCCCAATATTCAGTACCAAGGGGAGGTGCAAGTTATGCATTGAAGGACAAATAACTGCTATGTGTCCGAAATGCGGTCTAAGACTTTGTCTTCTGCCTAATAGAAACTGCTTTTTCTTTCTCTAAACCGAAACTTAATAGAGTTATTTTTATGGTAGATATGTTATTTTTTAAGATTTTATGTTTGTGTTTGATTTTTTCTGTAATTCTGATTGTATTCTTACTTTTAGTTATTCATTGAGTTTTATCTTATTTGAGGCGCATTGTATCCTCTCAGATACATTGCGCCATGTAGGCAAAATTACGAATACTTGGCAATGTATCTCATAAGATACATTATATATCTCCAAAACTAAACATACAAGATGTTTTTTTCAATTTTTCATATCATTAATACTTGTCTTTAACAGAGAATTAAACAAAAAAAAAAAAACTAATTCTATACATTTTTTTTTCTGCCAAGAGTTAAATGAAAGCGTGCATTGAATGCTGACATCTGTAATACGTATCCGATGACTCGCGACCGGCTCACAAGATGCCAGATCTTACGCCCTACAAAAAGTCCACAACTTATGTTCTGTTTATAGGCGAGTAAAAAAGTTGTCATTTGACATTGTTGCACTCACGAGATTTATATCGTCTCCTACATTGACACTTCGCAAGGGTAAAACTGCTGGAGCCCAGACCTCTGCGGTGTTATCGTTGTCACGTGGGACACCACGTGGGGGCCAGTTGCGCAGCGGAGGTGGATCGCAGTG
Organism: Mythimna vitellina; assembly: GCA_949316375.1. NCBI lineage: Eukaryota > Metazoa > Arthropoda > Insecta > Lepidoptera > Noctuidae > Mythimna > Mythimna vitellina. The sequence goes on along the minus strand of OX438689.1, from coordinate 214,784 downwards.
ACCGCGCTTTCAGTGCGGTTAGCCCGGTCACAAGGCCGTCACTTGCAGTGCAGCGCCGCATTGCTACGCATGTGAAGCGGCAGGCAAGCCGACGGACCACCGGGCTGGGGGCAGGTCCTGCAATCCCCCCACCAAGGTCAAGGGCAAGGTCCCGAGGCCCATTCCAGCGCTTCCACAGACGCTGCCGCTGCAACCAACGCAGCAGGGCTCTCACAGGGGGCTCGGGAGGAGACTGTAATGGACTGCTAATAACGGCTCCATTACGTCTCCTCCAGGCGAACATCAACCACCCCCGCTCAGGATCTGTTGCTCCAGAGCATGGCGCAGTGGTCGATCAATATCGCCGTAGTCTCCGAGCCGTACTATGTCCTGCCCAGGGCTGACTGGGTGCAGCACCTGAACGGCTCGGTGACCTTAATTTCGTCGGCCGCCGCTGGTGCCCCGTCACTCGAAGGTATCACGAGAGGACAGGGTTGCGTGGCAGCACGGTTCGGGGAGATGGCTGTAGTTGGGGTGTACCTCTCCCCGAATAAAACTCTTGCCGAACTCCACAACTCCCTTATGGAGCTGAACGCCGTCGTCGCTGGGTTAGGATCCCTCTCCGTGGTCGTTTGCGGGGACTTCAATGCCAAGAACTTGGCTTGAAGTTCCCGGTTCACGAACCAACGGGGTCGGATGGTGGAGGACTGGGCTCTGGTGACAGGCCTGGTTATCCTAAGCCGGGGTTCTGTCCCCACGTGTGTGCGGATGCGGGGTGAGTCAGTGGTGGACATTTCGTTTGCCAGCCCCGCTCTGTCGCCACGTGTCGTCGACTGGCGCGTCACGGAGGGGGTGGAGACGTACTCAGACCACCGGTACATCCGGTTTGACGTCTCCGCCCAGACCTCGATCGCGCCGGTCTAACAGACCCCGTGTGGTCCACGGTGGGCGCTGAAGCAGCTGGGCCGGGAGCTTTTCCTAGAAGCCGCGATGGTACAGGCCTGGGTGCAAGCACCGGACAGGCCTGTCGACATCGACATCGAGGCAGAGTGGCTCCGGGAGGCCATGTCGCAAATCTGCGACGTGGCAATGCCCCGAGTCCAGCCAGGACGTATTCGTATACTGGTGGTCGCCGGAGATTGCGGCACTGCGTAGTGCGTGCAATGCCGCGCGGCGCCGGTACGCCAGACATCGCAGGCGCCGCATCCACCCGCCGGATGTGGAGGCTAGAGAGGCGGAGCTGTACGAGGGATACACAGCGGCGAAGCGCACCCTCCGAGCGGAGATAAAGCGGGCCAAGCTGGAGGCCCGCAACGTGTGGCTGGGGACTCTAAACGGAGACCCGTGGGGACGCCCTTATAAGTTGGTGCGAGACAAGCTCCGCCCCTGGGCTCCCCCGCTGACACAGTCTCCGGCCCCAGCTTGTAGAGGGTGTGGTGAGCTCTCTGTTCCCCGCGGGAGGGGAACACTCTCCCCCGCCCATGGCTCCGCCACCTGCGGTGTCCGACGTGGACCACGACGGCGACGACGACGCTAATGTTCCAGAGGTGACCGAGGTACAGATGAGTGTGGCGTTACGAAGGCTGAATGCCAAAAATACCGCCCCAGGACCCGACGGCTTGCCTGGAAAAGCCTGGGTCCTAGCCATGGAGGAACTCGGACCTCGACTAAGGGGGCTCTTAAGCGCATGCTTGGAGAGGGGCCAGTTCCCACTTCGCTGGAAGACGGGGAAGCTGGTACTTATCGCGAAGCAGGGGCGCCCCGAGGACTCACCGTCCGCGTACCGCCCCATCGTGCTGCTCGACGAGGTGGGCAAGCTCTTTGAAAGAGTAATTGCAGACCGCCTCGTCGCGCACCTAACACGGGTGGGGCCAGATCTTGCGGACGGCCAGTTTGGCTTTCGCAGGGGACGCTCCACGGTGGACGCTATCATGCGCGTGAGAGCCCTCACGACGGGAAATGCGGTAGGTATCCCAGGGCAGGTGTGTCTTGGCGGTGTCTTTAGACATCGCCAACGCCTTCAATTCCCTGCCCTGGAGCAGCATTAGGAGGGCACTCCAGTATCACCGGGTGCCCGACTACCTCTGTCGTGTGATCGAGGCCTACCTAACGGACAGGTTCATCATCTACCCCGGTCACCAGGGAGAGTGGAAACGGCGAGAGATGTCGTGCGGTGTTCCGCAGGGATCGGTACTAGGATCGCCCTTGTGGAACATTGAGTACGACTACGTGCTGCGCGGCGACCTCCCTGATGGGGTCAGCGAAGTCTGTTAAGCAGACGACACGCTGGTTCTGGCGCAGGGAGAGTCTTACCAGGCGGCGGTCCAACTAGCGACACGCGGGGTTGCGATAGTCGTGGAGAGGATCCAGCGGTTGGGACTCGAGGTGACACTGCACAAGTCCGAGGCTATATGCTTTCACGGCCCTCGGAATGTGCCACCACCGAGTTCCCAAATAACGGTAGGAGGACTTCACATCGGCGTCGGGTCGACGATGAAGTACCTGGGACTCGTCCTCGACTGCCGATGGAATTTCGAGGAGCACTTCCGACGTCTGACTCCCAAACTGGATCGGACTGGGGCTGCCCTCAAGCGGCTTCTGCCCAACCCAGGGGGTCCAGACGCCTCCTGCCGGAGGCTCTACGCAGGAATCGTTAGGTCCATGACCCTTTATGGGGCACCGGTATGGGCGCCGTCGCTGCGAAAGCGACCGGCGGCCAAGCTGAACGCATGCCAGAGGGTCATGACCATCCGGATGGTGCGGGGATATCGCACGGTTTCCGGTGAACCGGCGAGCCTCCTTGCTGGCCAGTCACCATGGAATCTGGAGGCAACAGTCCTTGCACGCATGCACGATCTGCGCGTGGAGATGCAACGCCGGGGCGAAACTCCGCTGCCGCGCCAAGTCGCGGCATGGCGGGAAGATCTCTGGCGGGATCTCATGGTGGAATGGCGACAGCGACTATCGCAACCCAGTGCTGGGCACGCCATAATCATGTCGGTAAGTCCCCTCTTTGAGGAGTGGCTGGAAAGACCACATGGCGTCCTTAACTTCCGTATGACGCAGGTCCTCACGGGACATGGTAAGTTCGGGAGATTCCTGCACCGGATTCGTGCGGAAGAAACTCCTGGGTGCCGCCACTGTGTGGACCGTCCGGAGGACACGGTGGAGCATACGGTGGAGGTGTGCCCCGCCTGGGCAGAGCACCGCCGTGTCCTCGTGGGGGCGATCGGCGGCAGTAATCTCTCGCGCCGGGCATTGGTACAGGCCAGGGTCCGGAGTGAGGAGAAGTGGCAGGCGGTCGCCTCCTTCTGCGAAGCAGTAATGCTAGCAAAGGAGGCGGCCTAACGCGTGAGACAACGGCCCTCACGCCCTAACCGCCGCCGGGATTCCGATCCCGATTTCCGGCCACCCTAGGCGCGGGCTTGCGGACGGCGAGTAATGGGTGGCTCGCCGTCCGACCGTCCGGTAACCAAGCCCAAGTCTTTGACGGCGCGTGCTGTTCCACGCGCGCCTCATGGAGATGTCAGCAACTGTACCCAGCAGGGTCGAAGCCTACTGGGGCCACGGGTAGTGTGAAAGCGAAGCCCGGGGCCCCGGGATGAAGGCAAAGAAGGAACAGGGGTGGGATTTTAGTCAGTAAAAGTCTGACAATATCTCCCGCTTCGCCCAAGGGCGGGATTGGTTATTAGATGATTTTCGCAAATAAAAAAAAAAATTGACACTTGGCATTTATTCAATACTAGCTTTTGCCAGCGACTTGACCCGCGTAGAAATAGAAAATATGGCTATGTTACTCAGTAAAAATGTAGCTTTTTAATATTGGAAGAATTTTTAAAATCGGTCTAGTAGTTTTTGAGTTAAATCGTACACACAAAAAATCGAATCTTTCCTCTTTATAATATTAGTTTAGACTAGCACTTTATTCGCAACTTCGTTCGCGTGAATTTCGTACTTTCAGTGGCGGTACCTTCATATAAGCCCAAAAGCCATGCGGCATGCGGCATGCCTTACTAAAATGCTCGATAGAGAATCAATATCAAGCTCGAACTATTTAAAAGTTCGCGCGCTTAATTCTTATCAAAATAACACAGAGTATCTACCTATGCCACACTACTACACATCGCGATTGTTCGCGCGCAGAGTTTCGCATTTGCAGCATCGCTTACACGTACCGGCTTTTGCCGGACTTTCAAATACTATCTCTGTCACTTTCGCACTTAAAGCGATGTGCCGTATAACGATTTAGAACCTTGTGCGTCTACAAATCGATTAGTATGGAAAATTTAAGCCGTGCATGCGTATGAAGTTGTACGCGTATGCGTGACCTTGTCACCTTGCCAACTCTGGAATGTTGCCGTTTTAGCGACGTTGTGAGATCTTGGAGATTTTTAACGAGTTTGGAGACTTTTCTTAAGATTTAACAACAATAAAATATACTGGCGACTTTTATAAAATCTGTAACCCTTTTGAAAGAATTAACTTATATTCGGGGTTGTACGGTCCCTGCTCGTCCCACCCTAGAGCGAGAGAACTCATAAGATAATTTCCGCAGCTGTGCTTATGCACCCATAGGTGCATTATTTCGCAGTAGCTGTATTAGGTGGGTTCTATTTGTTATTTATTCAAATCACTGAACATTAAACTTTTAAGTATATGATATGATTCCAAACGCACGATTTTCAAAAATCTATTCAATGACACCCCTGAGATAGTTCGTCGGCTATATTTTTCATAATGTGGTATCTAGTTGTCGGGTTGATGAAGAGTCGATATGATCAAGGTCGATGTGTAACCAAACCAATTGCACTTGATTCTTCCTTATATTCTTTATTGTACACCATGATAAGTTACAAAATATGTGGATATCAGAGTTCATGTACATAGGCGAGCTTAACTCAAAGTTCAGTTTTCTTCCAGCAAACCATTGAGTGATAGAGAGAGGTCACAGTAGACGGTAAGATCCAGGGGTTTCTTCTATTTGGCAGAATCTTGATACTCCGAAATTTATTTGGCAAGTGACACACTTGGCATAATCTTCTTTAATCGAATATTTTTAAGGGATATAAATTATTTAGCATAAATATTGTATGGCAGAATTTTTACGTGCCCGAATTTACAACGGCATACTTTTAACATGGCAGAATTACCTTTGCCATAATAAATATTACACATAATTTCGTTTAGCATAACGTTTATTTAGTGAGATGATTATTTGGGGAACCGATACCTTAGCCGAAATTTTTTTGTTCGAATTTCATTTTACCGAAACCTAAGACCGACGTCTTATTTTGCTTTAAGCATTATTTGACATATTTTTAGATCATCGAAGTATCACATGTCGTAGGTATTTTTTACCGAACTATATTTCACCGATTTAAAAAATAACCCTTTGCTATCATTGGTCGAAGCCTCTTTTAAACTCTGTTTAATGATTTATTTTCCATATTTTCACTTCACCGAAAAACATTTCATGGAATTATGGTCACAAATATATAGAAGGTTGCTTGGTAGCATTTTCAATATTATATTAAAATAGTGTCAATAAAAGTCAATATGTTGTGCTAGAAAATTTAGTGACAGAAACGAATCGGTGCAAAACCGTTCTTGAACCGTTTCTCAAACTCTACACAGTCTTACATCTGCCCTACCCCTAGAGTGTAATTCAAGCCCGCGTAGCCGCGGAGGGTTAGGGCGGCCCGCGAGCTGAGGAGCAGGTGGTTTGAAGTTCCGCGGTGGTAAGCGTTAAAACCATAGATATAAGAAAGATATGTTAAGTAGTAAAAATTGTACTGGGACACGATGTCTCCAGTTTCCCTACCACCGCCGAAACTACTACAGATGCAGTAATATTTACGCAGTCGCGCACACATCCGCAAATCATAAATCAGTCCATACTACACAGTCAATTATAAACCTTACCTCCCTAAAAACAGCGTGTATTTTCCATGCACCGTACAACTTACGCACACATTAAATGTCGATGTGCTATGCAAAAGCAATTTATTTTACATTTACGCTAGTGATTTACAAAATAGAAAAGTTATCGATTTTTTTGTTGTGCTATTTCTTTTGGGTCCCAAAAACAAAATCATAAAATTTGTTTTCATTAAACTCAAAAACTCTAACCATTTACCCGTATTTGGCCATTATATACGTCATTTCAGAACGTCAATATCAAATACTAAAAATCGGCCAAGTACATATCCTGGTCCTCTAAAATCCTGAAAAGTTTAATAACTTGTATTATGAATTATTGCCATGAAAAAGCTTTCAGTTGCTAAAAAAAACTTTTAACTCAGGTCTTGTCTTAATTTAAGGATTGCCCATTCAAAAAGACTGCGTTTTTTTTAGAGGCTAAAAAAGGCATTTCTTCTGGTTGAAAGTGAAATGAGCATATAGTACTATATTTTTTTAGGGAACCAATTAGGTGGCCTTCCATCAATCCATTGCTCAATTAAAATTGCGTCTTTCGGGAAACTGAAAACATTGTAGTTATCATTTTACCTAACTTACTGCTAAACCTCACCATGTAAGGCTTTTGTTAGAAAAAAATGGTACAGTGCTTGTTAGATAAAGAGCTAGAACATTTGTTGCCTCATTTTAAGCAAAATTCGTTATGAAATTCTGAATCATACTATTTCTTTACAATTCTGTAAAATAATCAAAATAAGTAAAAATGTTTACATTTTTTTACTTCGGATATCCAACCAATCGATATTATGGTCGATAGTCTACATTAGTAGATCATAAAGGCACATCATTAACTCGCCGCAACTAACAGCGGCCGTATTATGAAATACACCGCACTGATAAAGTATCGTTATGTTATTTTTACATTGCTTGTTCAGTTACTGAGCGTTAAAATTAGGTAGTGGTTAAAGAGCAAGTTTAAATTTTTATAAATGCACCCACGATGCAAGAGTATTTCCTAGTATGGGCATTGTTTTGATCAATATTGATTGATTTTAAGCTTTTTCCTTTGTCCAACTTAAGTTTAATTCTTTGTGAAAGAAAAAAACGTTTATTTGTGCCTTACAAAATCGTATAAACTAAAAAAAAAATGAACAAAAAAAAAAAGTATAATCAGTGCCAGGCCAAAAAGGCACCTAACTCAGCAGATGCTGCATTATTTAAAATGATAACTAACGCAGCTCTGGTATTCTGTTAGGGCACACTGTGATGCCACAAACACACTTATGGACGTTAAATAGTCTGTCGAAATAAAATAATAGATAATGAGGAGATAAATAAAATTCGTGAATTTATATTTGGGTGAAATTCAATTGATAAACAATTATATTTAAAAATAGTGCATACAAAAATACATAATAAACCATCGACCAACACCTGATACTTCAAATATAATTTGATTCGGGTGTACCTAAAATGTTACTGTGGTGATGTGTAAATGTTATGTTGAGTTGGAAGCAAGAACAAGATGTTGTCTACAAGCGAGAACGCCACCAATACAAACCATTCAGACCCTCGGTACATTTTGTGGTTGTTTCCTTTTGGATTCGTAATAAATGCTGTTTATACTTGAAACTAAAAGTACCAACCCTCTTTATAGCACAAAAAGGCAGCGAATAAGTCATTTCAGATTCTGCTAACAGCGAATTTAAAACCATCATGGAATGCAGCAGCTTGTGCACTGAAGTAACTTATGCTGCTTAGAAGCTAGTCTCTACCAAGATTAGCTGATACATTCAAAAAAGACTATAGCTATAATACAGGGCATTTAGTAAAGGGAAGACCTACATAGTAAAAGTTAGTAGGCCTCTGCTATTACGCCTATCCTAACCTATGGTGCTCTAACCTGGTAACTCACTGAATAGGCTATTTGACTGATTTTTGGAATCAATTTCATATTATTAAGTATTGTTAAATGAGTCGAGAAAAAGTGTTTTATTTCAATTCGTGTAAATATTAGAAAGTGGTTACAACTGGCTGTCAAGTTAACACGTCAGTTGATAAGGGGTACTTACATTGCTGTCTACATATTTCTAAGCTTGGCGGCATAAAAAACGAGGATATTCTTAAAGAAATCACCGACCATAACAGCATCAACTTTAGGAAGTTTCTCGCTGTCGGTTTTAACGTAGTTGCTCTCGATTTCATATTATTACCTATATATTTAGTATCCAAATATTACCGTAGGTAATGTAAGAAATCGTAAATTAATCAGCAAAATATCATTAATAGCACAGCGTCAAAATTGTATCATAGGCACTCAAAAGAATAGCAGTCAATGACAGACATATTTACAGACTTGTGACGTCTAAATAGATTCAACCAATAGCGATCATTTTCAAAAAAATGGCACTAGGCAAAATAAAATAAAGTTTATTTTATATTTTTTTTATAAATAGTCCATTATTATTTAGACATATTGGTACAAATCGCTTTTATCCAAGCGAATGGTGAGGTAGACCGGGACGTAACACATCGGATCAACGCAGGATGGATGAAATGGAGACAGGTCACGGAAACAACTTGTGACCCACGGATGCCCCTCAAGTTGAAGGGTAAAATCTACAAGTCCGTGATAAGGCCTGTCATACTGTATGGATCAGAATGTTGGGCTGTGAAAAAGACGTATGAAAAAAGATTGCATGTAGCGGAGATGAGAATGTTAAGATGGATGTGTGGTGTGACAAGAATGGATAAAGTGAGAAATGAATATATTAGGGGAAGTTTGAAAGTGGCGCCAGTGACTGAAAAGTTGAAAGGGAATCGTTTGTCTTGGTATGGTCATGTGAAGAGGAGGGATGAAACGCATGTTACTAAAAGAGTTATGAGTTTACATGTGGATGGATGGAGAGGAAGAGGGAGACCAAAGAAAAGATGGATGGATTGTGTGAAGAGTGATATGAAAGAAAAGGAAGTTAATGATAGCATGACGAGTAACAGGGCAGAGTGGAAGAAAAAAACGTGTTGCGCCAACCCCAAATAATACGGGATAAGGGCAGGAAGATGATGATGATGGTACAAATCGCTTTTAAAACCCATAATCTATGCGGATGGCAATAAATATGAACTTATTTTTTGTACTGTCAAATAGCATATTGTAAAAGTTTTGCTTAGATTTACCAGGCAGCTATAAATGGAGCACAATATTCTGGATGTAAAAGGTACAGATTGAATACAGAATAAGATACTGCACTCCAAAACAGGGATAAATAGACTTGAACAAAAGGTTGCAGGAGAAGAATGTCTGGCATGACTTGGGAGTCGGCCTTTGGCCAGCAATAGGGTAGTAATGACTGGGGGAAAAAATACAATACTTCATAGTTGGTATTCAAAGGGCTATGCTATAAGCTAGCTAGGTGTGTATATTGGATACTAACACTGGCCTGGTTCTAAATTTCAAATAACCTACTCTGTTTATCTTATTAGAAGTAAATGACTAATGTATAAATAGGAAGGCAAATAGGATTTGTGGCAAACTATTTGGGAAACCCAAATGTTTACAAATGACAACTAGATAGCACCATAACAACTTGCTGAAGCACTGTTATTTTTCGTGATTCGTGAATCGAACTCGTAGCTCGCGATGACTTATTACAGGCATAACAGAGGTGGTACCTCTCCAATGGTAGTCATTGTGAAAGGAGCGTGCAGTGAACAACAAGTTTCGTATGAACAATGGCGTGCGGCCACTCACCCCATGAACCAGTCGACGGTGTCGCGCAGGTACTCCGGTAGTCGCTCCAGCTTGACGGATTCTCTCCGGCTTACTTCTCAACCAAAAATAACAGCACTTCAGAGCAATTGTCTCGATAAGTCCGCGCCTTATCCGCACAGAAACACTTGCTGTCTCATCACACTGCACTATGATAACCGACGAATTACAACTAACTGTACTCTTTGAACGACTTGAAATCTGATGTTAAGTAGAGCGTGTCGTCGTCGCAAAACCCTATCATTGAAAATTTTCACTACAAACGATCAAAGCAGCTGAGCCATAATCGCCATGTTGCGCAACTTAAACAATTTATTTTTAGAAAATATTGTCTGCAACTGTAACTTTTATGTAAAGTTCTGCACAAAAAAATAACATTTATTGTTTGTTCGGATGATCTATTACACAAAATAGCACGCAGTGAAACACTTTTATTTATAAAATGTAAAATGAAATGATGTACACAGAACAGAGACAAAAAATAACTTAAGTTTTAACATTTTGATAATTTGCTATAGCAACACTTCATTTGCTGTCATTTTCTGTTGTTATCTTCGTTGTCATTGGTGCCAGCTGCAGCTAGATCGACCGCGACGAGGGCAAAATGTTCGACCTCATTTTTTCGTCCATGTTTTATTTAATATTAATTGTTTTTTCAACAAAACTATAATGTCGATCATGACTGTTTATCAACAAAGATTCCATAGAGAACTAGACAACACATTATACAGACTGTTTGGTGCATCGTATATTCGTGTGCCAAATTGAAAATTTGAAATGATCGATGGGAGGAGTCATCTGCTATCCTTTTAGACCCCTAAACACTTCTCATGCCTCGTGAATTTTTTTTTATCGACTTTTATTGTTTTATGAAAATAAGACCCAAATTTTTCATTTACATACAAATTCAAAAAAAATTATAAGGTGTAGACTCTGAATTTTAATTTTATTTAGATGTATATTGTATAAGAGTACTTTTAAATTTAAAATTAGTGACATTAGCTATCCAGTTTTTTTTTTTTTATTTACTTACAAAGTTTTGGACTTAAATTAAATCTGTCCATGTTACTTCGTCAAAATTTTTCTAGTTTATCCTCTTGCTAGTGACGTGCCAGAAATTCATTAAAACTACATAAAAAAAAATTTATAACTTTGTGATATCGCTAGAATTGTGAATCTAGTCTCATATGACTAATATTCGAAATTATGATTTAAAAGATATTTTTGCTGTTATGATACCTAAAAACCTATTAAAAATGTTATCTCACTCTTGTAAGGTAAAATCTGTCTTGTATCTCTCTTTTCGTGAGTTTAAATAGAAACAAAAATAAAAAAACATTTTTAACATTTATTTCATAATTTTTCCTTTATAAATCCTGCTCAAATTGTTGGCCTTTGTTGTGAATGCAGGCCCGACATTTGTTTCGTATTTAGACAGTTATACGAGGCTTCGTAGGAAATAAGGCTGTATTTCCTTTTTAATTGTGTTGAAAGCCGTTTGAATGCGTTGAACTAGTACCTCCCTAGTTTCCAATCATTATCACTGCACAACATAATGCGTTGCGGGCCCAGCAGGGTCAAAGCCTACTGAGGCCAAGGGTCTGATTCTGAAAGGAAGACTCGGCACTGGTACGAAAGGTAACGAAGGAACAGGAGTGGGTTTTTAGTCAGTAAAAGTTTGACACTATCTCCCGCCCCGACCAAGAGCGGGGGATGTCATAAGATGATTTTCCAACCAGAAAAAAAAAGATGATCCCTCCAGTCGACCATTTCAATTTGGCACACGATGCACCAAACACTCTGTATGAAGTAAAAACAACTATGTACATGGCTTAAAAGACATAGTATCCAAGCCAAAAGTAGACATCTGACAGTCTTGCTACGACTGTCAACTTAACTTTGACAGATGTCAATCTGGGCAAAGGCCCCTCGTTCATTCACATAAAAGGGGGCCTCACGCATTCAGACCAACAAAATATAAAGAAAGACGGAGCACCATGAACTTTAAAAGTAATGCCACAAAAAGCAAGCCGGCCCAAATAAATACACACGCTCACGCACACTTCTACACTACAACTAAGGTAGTCACTCTTAGTTACAGTACGAGTCGTTGTCTAGTTAACATCAATAAAAAAATAGTATAATGCCTTCGTGTGCAGTGAAAAGTTGTAAAAACAACACTATATCAAATAAAAAATCTCACAGAATTACTTTTCATTTGTAAGTTCTTGATATAACATCGTTTCTTTATTATTTAAACTATGACATTAACGGTTTTTTTTTATTTAAAAAAACGTCAACAAACGAAAACAATGAGTGACAAAGTGTGAGGGTTGCCATAATATGATTTAAAATTTTCCCAATTTGATTAAATAAATAGTTCTTACTTCGAGCTATATTCCTTTTATCTTTTTTACGTATTTAATATTTAAGCTTTCCAACTGATAATGAACAAAAAAAAAAGATTGGTAGCTATAAGAAATAGTCGAAATGGTTCAGACTGGCTGCCATCAAAATCCAGCGTCGTTTGTTCCGAACATTTTGGTAATAACGACATGTACATTACTAATCGTGGACTTTGCCGTGTGATCAAAAGCGGATATACTAAAAAGGTACCTACGTATAATTAAAAAAAAAGAAACTATCAAAACAATTAAACAGGTATTATTTTCTGATTATAATTAGTTTCTCAGCTTAGACTAACTAATTATAAAACTACTGTCCATAATTTTATTTTTATGTTTTAGATGTTATTTCCGTCGTCGAATGTCCTATGTTCACAAAGTTTAACCTCTACGATTGTTCAAGTATGTATTAATTCTTCACTCTAATCTTCCTAAAAGGGGTTTAATTAAAAGCTGCAATATCTCGTATTTGTTTTTAAAGGGCGTACTGCAAATGTAACCTTTGACGATAGTGCGTTACCACGTGCATTCTCTGTCTCTGTTTTTTAATGATTTTATTAGTAAACACATACTTGTTTTATAAAATCATTTTTTTTTAAAGTAGCCATCAAGTTTCTTACTGGTTCTTTTCCATAGAAAACTGCCTATTGAATCCGTGCACTAACTTCTGAAGTTTTATAAGTTTATATGTAGGCCAATGTGAAACAAAAATATTTTGTTTATCTGTAAAACGTTCTTTAATTTATAGTTTACTTTTCAATTGTACGATACTATACCATACCATAATGTATTCAATACCATACTCAACAATGTCTTAACTCTTGTAAATATTATTCTACCCACACAAATTGTAACCCAAATTTTAGGGAAAAAATTTAACAAATGGCAACCCTATTTGTTGCAAAACAAACTTAATTATGGTGTTGTTTGCCGACGACACTTCTTTGATTTTCAAGATAAATAGAAAGACTAATAATCTTGACGACGAAAATAAAGCCCTACTGCAGGTCCAAAACTGGTTCATTGCTAATAATCTAGTTCTAAATGTGAAAAAAAAAAAACGAAATCAAGAGTCATCGAATGTCAAGAGTAGTGATTGTGACATAGTATTAAACAGTATTAAACAATGAGGAACTAGAATTTGTCGATAAAACGGTTTTCCTAGAGATTACGCTTGACTCTAAAAAATCCGCATATTTACGGATGTTGATACCGCTAGACTAGTCTATTTTAGTTATTTTCATAGTATCATGTCATACGGTATCTTACTATGGGGACGGGCTGCAGACATCGACTCAATTTTTATTCTACAGAAAAGAGCTGTCAGAGCTATTTACAATCTCTGCCGGTGCGATTATTTAAGGGAACTGTTTAAAGATATTAACAAAATGACGGTGCCTTCTCAATATATCAACATCACGTACGTTAGAAAAATCTTCCTCTTTTTAGCAAAAGAGGTCATAGACATATTTTACAAGAAATAGGGTCCAATTAGTTCAACCAGGTTTCAGACTGGCAAAAAGTAGCCTCTTCTTTCATGGGGTAGGTACTGTTTAAAATGTTGTAATAAAATACCTCCCCAAATATTAGAACTCAATCAAACGAAATTTAAATCTTGTATTAAACGCACACTATGTAGGCAAGCATATTATAAGTTGGAGGATTATATTCAAAATAAAAATGCTTTGCTCATTTCTGATCCAGCTCCACTACCACTAGGGTGTACAAATTGATTGCCTTGGATTATTTTTTAATGTTTTTGAAATTTGAAAGTATTGTATAATGTAAAAGAGTTTTTTTTTCTCAGTTTGTAAACTCAGAACAACAAAAAAAGAAAGACGGAGCACCATGAACTTTAAAAGTAATGCCACAAAAACTAAGCCGGTCCAAATAATACACACGCTCGCGCACACTCCCACACTGCAACTAAGCTAGTCACTCTCGAGTCGTTGAGTCTAGTTAACATCAATTTAAAAAATAGTATTATGCCCTCGTGTGCAGTGAAAAATTGTAAAAACAACACTATGTCGAATAAAAAATCTCACGGAATTAATTTTCATTTGTAAGTTCTTGATTTATCATCGTTTCTTTATTATTTAAACTATGACTTTAAGGTTATTTTATTCAAAAACGTCAACGTCAACAAACGAAAACAATGAGTGACAAAGTGCGAGGGTTGCCATAGTATGATTTAAAAAAACTTTTTACAAAAAAACAATAACCGACTTCACTAAAAAACACTAAAAGGATCACAATAACTTTAATTTCGGAAGTCGGTGTTTTTCGGTATTATTTGTATCTTATTTAACACTGACTTCCGAAATTAAAGTTATTGTGATCCTTTTAGTGTTTTTTAGTGAAGTCGGTTATTATTTTTTTGTAAAAAGTTTTTTACTTCACACTTTTTAATTGCGATACACTTATGAACAGAGTGCCTATTTCTCATGATAATTCCAATTAATCCAAACACTGATAGGTTACATTGTTTTATTATGAAGTTCCTGAGTCTACCTTTCACCTTCCGGCTCCATCATCAGATCAGTTTGATAGTACCTTATAGCCAAATTGCATCTCATGACAATTCTAATAAGCCCAAACACGGCTAGGTTACATTGATTAATTACGGAGTTCTAGTGCCTACCTTCTGGCTCCATCATCATCAGCAGTTCCCTTCGATGATACCATTTTCAACGTAACTATAATAATAATAATAATAACTGGCAACACTCTAGAAACATACATCATATTTTTTTCTATCCCATTTTAAACTTGTTAAACCCGTACTTTTTACCCATAACTGTATTTCAATTTACCATTCAAAAATCCCTGACAAAAATATAATAAATTAAGCAATAAAAATCCGCACAAACCAAATAAATACAATAGAAGAAGAAAAAAACAGCGAATGACGTCTGTCAGGGACGACGTCAATCAATAATAATTTGGAAATACTGGAATGAAATGGACGAAAGAAATGAGAGATAAAATATGTTAACTAGAGCAGCTGCCCGTCGCGCATGCTATCCACCCCTGGGCTCGCCGCTCAGCTCCGCCTCGCCGCCGCCGGACCTCGGATCACCAGTGCCACCGGTGGCTGCAGTTGCGTCGAGCTCGAGCGACGAGTATTTTTCCCCGCCGACGTCGCCAACATCTGTACGTCGGCCGGGGAGAGGCCGGCCACCGAAGAGCTTGGGGTCTAGGGGCCAACCGGCCCCGAGTCGGGTCCCCGCTGCCGGTAGTTGTGTGTAGCGCATGAAATGGACTTAGTCTATAAATGAGAACGTCATGCGCGCATATTACGGGTCTACAAAGGGGGGAACTAACCTCACTGCGTGTCGCGATAGGATGCTGTCTCTTTTTCAGGAACTGGAACCAACCGTCAACGTCTCGGCCCAACGATTGTCGGATCAGGTGCGGGTTATCCAACGCAATCACAGGTTTGTCGACGCTACATTTGATCGGCTGCGCTCAGAGGTACTGAGCAACCAAATCGTCTTGACATCTACACAAACACAGACCGCGGCAACGTCGACTACTAACGCAATCTCGCCGCGGTCCAGTCCTAATAATGATGATGCAGATGATAGGGTTGTCACAGTAAGTAGCCAGTGCAACGATGAACTGAGGAGTGCTCTGGAGGATGCGCCATTAATGCCGGGGTCCCTCAGGGGTCAGTGCTCTCGGCAACGTTATTCTTGCTGCACATTAATGATCTGCTTAAGCCCGGTACCTTTGGGTATGCAGACGACAGCACTGTTGCTGAGAGTTACACATCCAGCGCGCAAGCTAGGGGGTCACTGATCCAGTCTCTTCGAGAGGCTATGGTCGAGCGCTTGAACTTGTCCTTGGAGGCAGTCTCTGAATGGGGCGATGCCAATTTGGTCAAGTTCAATGCTGCTAAAACCCAGGCGTGTCTCTTTTCCGCTAAAAGGAGCCAATTCAGCCCTGCTCCAACTTTCCGGGGCGTAACCGTGCCGATAACCGACCATCTTGATCTTCTTGGTGTTACGCTGACGTCAACACTCAACTTTGGGCCATACATTGAAGCAAAGGCTCAACTGGCAGCAAAAAAGCTGGGTATCCTCGCTAAGGTCAGACAGTACTTCACGCCGGAACAGCTGCTCAAACTATATCAAGCACAAGTTCGATCGTGTATGGAGTACTGCTCTCATCTTTGGGACGGATCTGCCCGTTACCAGCTTGATGCACTTGAGGCAATTGAGAGGCGTGCCAGGAGGATCATTGGCAATGATGCACTCGTTGAGTCGAGGCTCCAAAGTCTTGAGCATCGGCGCCGAGTTGCTAGCCTGTCGGTTTTCTACCGGTTGCATTTCGGGGAGTGTGCGTCGGAATTGCATAACCTAATTCCGCCTAGCCCGTTCCATCATCGGACCACCAGGTGTACGGCAGCGCGTCACCGGTACATGGTGGACATTCCACCTATACGCACAAAACGTTTTGGGAACACATTCATTGTGCGTACAGCTAAGGAGTGGAATTCCTTGCCGGAATGTGTGTTTCCTGATAGCTACAACCCGTTAATCTTTAAGTCAAGAGTGAATAGGTTACTTCTAGGTAAGCGCGTTCCATCGTCGACCGCATCATCGCTTTCCATCAGGTGAGATGGCGGTCAAGCGCGAACCTATTGAGAATAAAAAAAAAAAAAAAAAAATGCGCTTCATGAGTACAGATCGACTCCGATTGAACTTAGACCCCGTTTGCCACGGTTACCCATGCACAAAAAAAATAGGGCGCTGGTGTGTACTTTGGACTCGCTGCTTAAAAACATCTTTGAGAGTAGCGAGAACCTTGTTGATACGCACTCAATTTTGTATTGTGGGGCTGTTGCGGCATGTCGTTTAGCAAAACATCAAGTTTTCTAATATAGATGGAACTATTCGACCAAAGCCTGCTGTACCAGCCTGGCAATGCAGGATCGAGAGGCGTATCGATGAGGCCAGGGTACTCATCGGCAAACTACACTGCTTCAGGGAGGGTAATACGCGACCACGAGTGATGCGCTTTGTGAGGCGGGCGTTTTTGGGGACTGGTATCAGCCCTCAAGAATACATGTCTCGTGTCACAGAGCGCATCGACTTCCTGAAGCAGAAGGTTTGTGCATGGGCGAGCCGCATTAGGCGGTATAAGCGGCAGGTTGATCGGTACTCGCAGAATCGCATGTTCCAGAGCGATGAGAGGTGGGTGTATAGAGCTTGGGAGCGACCTGAACGTAATGTGATTGACGGGAGCCGCCCAGATGATTTTGCTACCATTACATTCTGGCGAAACATTTGGTCGGTACCTGTCAATCACACTGAGGGTGGCTGGATGCGTGACGTCGAGCGCGTGTGTGAAGCTATACCAGAAATGGAAAAAGTTACTATTACTCCAGCGGACATAGCCAAAGTAGTTCGTCCGTTACCGAACTGGAAATCACCGGGACCGGACAGACTGCAAAATTTCTGGCTGAAATGGTATAGCAACTCACACGCCCCCCTGGCATCACAATTACAGTCAGCCTTAGAGTCTGGGTCGCTACCAGAGTATCTAACAACTGGCGTAACCCACCTGCTCCATAAGACAGGTAACCTGCGGAACCCAAGAATTATAGACCAATTACATTGTTTGTCGACGGTCTATAAACTTTTTACATCCATTCTGAGAGCAAAAATTAATCGACACATAGAGAATAACTTGATTATGTCAGCCTCTCAGAATGGATGTAGGAATGGGTCCCGGGGTACTAAGGAGCTACTCCTCATAAACATGGCCATAAGCCAACAGGCTCGTCGATCCCGCAAGGATCTGTCGACGTGTTGGATAGATTACAAGAAGGCCTATGACTTTGTTCCACATACATGGCTCATGAGGGTGTTGGAGTTGTATAAAATAGATGCAACTCTACGCACCTTCCTTGAGTCATGTATGAGGCAATGGAAGACACTCCTTCGCTATCCAGGATGTCGACCGATCCAGGGTAATGATGAGCCTATTAGGATTAAACGGGAAATATTTCAGGGCGACAGTCTGAGTCCGCTTTGGTTTTGCTTAGCTCTGAATCCTCTTAGCACATTGCTGGAGGATTCAGGACTGGGCTATAGGTTGAGAAGAGGTGTTCAGGCCATATCTCATCTTTTTTACATGGATGATCTGAAACTCATTGCCCCCAACAAGTTACCACTGATGGAACTACTGAAGGTAACTGAAACTTTTAGTAGTGCCATCAGGATGGAATTTGGTGTGGATAAATGTGCAGTCATGCATGTAAAGCGAGGGAAGATTATGGTATCTGAGGGGATTCAACTCTCAGATTCCATATACCTTAGATCCCTCTCCTCGACCGAAGCCTATAAGTATTTGGGTATGCTGGAAGCGTTAGGCATTAACGTTGCTGACATGAAGCAATCGTTGAAGGAGCGCTTCTTTGGCCGCCTGAAGAAAGTATTAAACAACCTTCTGTCAGGCGGAAATAAGGTGCGCGCCTTTAACGGTTGGGTCATGCCAGTTTTAATGTACTCTTTTGGCATACTCAAATGGACTCAGACTGAACTAGACGCTCTGGATAGGCGGGTCTGTACATTGCTGACCGCAAATCGGATGCATCACCCACGATCATCGGTGATGAGACTGTACATCTCGCGGAAGTGTGGAGGTCGAGGCTTTTTGAACGCAAAGACTCTGCACAACCGCGAGGTGTGCAGCCTCAGAGAATATTTTCTTAAAACCGATGTGGGTATGCACCGAGATGTGGTCGCAGTGGACAAGGGACTCACCCCGTTATCCATGGCTAAAGAGGACTGGCGCAAACCTGTAGTACTGACTACTGATGACCGCAAGGAAATATGGAAAGGCAAGGAGCTCCACGGGCGCTTTACCGGGCTCTTCATGAGCCTGATGTAGATTTCTTGGCGTCCGTGGCCTGGTTACGTTTTAGCGACCTCTTCGGAGAAACTGAAGGTTTTGTCTGTGCGATTATGGATGAAGTTATCTTAACGAACAACTACCGGAGATATATAATGAAGGACGGGACGGTTGACATGTGTCGGGCATGTCACCGTCCGGGTGAGTCTATCAGACATATTATCTCTGGTTGTTCTCGTTTGGCTAACGGCGAGTATTTGCACAGACATAACCAAGTAGTCAGGATTATTCACTAGCAACTTGCTTTGAAATACAACCTAGTGGATTCTGAGGTACCGTATTACAAGTATGTGCCCGACCCAGTTCTCTAAAATGACCATGTCACGTTGTACTGGGATCGGTCTATCATCACTGACAGGACTATTGTAGCCAATAAGCCGGATATAGTGGTGATAGACCGATTAGCGCGCCGTGCAATGATAGTCGATGTCACCATCCCACATGACGAGAATCTCGTGAGAGCTGAGAAAGAGAAACAAATCAAATATCTCGACTTAGCACACGAGGTTGTCGACGTGTGGAATGTGGACTCGGCTGTCATTGTTCCGATTGTCGTGACCGCCAATGGCCTTATAGCCAAAAGCTTCGACGATCATCTGTCGAAGCTGTCGTTGCGCGGCTGGATCACGGGCCTGATACAGAAGGCAGTACTCTTAGATACGGCTCGCATTGTGAGGAGGTTCCTGTCTCTGGAGCCCTAACCACCGGTAACTTGGACCCTGCTCCCGTTACCATAGGACTACTATTTTTTATATTTTTAAATGTTTTTTTGTTAATTATTTTTTTAAGAAATATTTAAAAATATAGATTATATGTAAATAACAAGAATAAAGCCGGTGGCCTCGACGGCCTGACTCCTCAACACTTCAAGGATCTCTTAAGCTCAGGCGCCGGGGAAGCTGGTGAGTCGCTTTTGAAGGAACTTATGGCTCTAGTTACTCTTATGCTCTCCGGCGGCGTGAACGATGCCGTCGTCGATGTCTTGTACGGGGCCAATCTATGTGCCCTGCGCTAGAAAGACGGTGGCATTCATCCTATCGCTGTCGGGTGCACCTATAGGCGTACGGCAGCTAAAATCTGTTGTAAACTTTATAGCCAATCACTGACTAACAAATTCCAGCCCCTACAGCTTGGCTTTGGTTCATGAGGGGGCTGTCAAGCTGCCGTACATGCCCTCGCTACCTTCCTAAATTCGGATAAGTGTGAGGTCATCCTCAAGGTTGACGTTAAAAACGCCTTTAATTCTATTAATAGGGACACTTTGTTGGCTTAAGCAAAAAAAGAACTTCCAGAAATTTTTGGCTTTTTGTGGCAATGTTGTAGGCATCCATCAAAATTATTATATAAAGACAATGTTTTGGAATCTGCAGTTGGATGCCAACAAGGTGACCCTTTCGGGCCAGTCATTTTCAGTTTAGCTATTCATCCTATCATTCAACAATTAAATTCAAAATTTAACGTGTGGTATTTAGATGATGGAACCCTGGGAGGTGACGTAAATACTGTTTTAAATGATTTCCAATTTCTGAAGGAGCAGTTTCGATCCATCGGCCTTGACCTCAATCATTCTAAATGTGAAATTTTTGTTTCTGACAATACTGACAGACAATCGACACTTCAGAAATTCAATACAATAGCCCCAGAGATCAAAATTTTAGAAAAATTTTCTCTGCACCTCCTAGGTTCTCCAATCTTGGAAGACAGTTTTTCTTTATTCGTTGACGATAAAATTAAACGTTTCAACGATAATTCGGATAGGCTTTCAAAAATTAACTTATATTCGGCTTTCACCCTCATTAAATACTGCTGTTTTGCTCCAAATTTTATGTATTTTCTTCGCTCTTCCTCTTTATGGAAACAACCACAACTCTTGGACAAAATTGATCAAACCATTCGATCCGCTTTAACGTCCATCTTAAATGTGACCCTGGATGACCGAGCGTGGGTACAAGCCACGTTACCCATCCGTTTTGGCGGGCTCGGCATCCGCAAAATTTCTAGTGTAAGTCTACCGGCGTTTCTGTCTTCGGTCCACAGCACTCAACAACTAGTTGAAAGAATCTTAACTCCATCACTGGTTGACTGTGAGGTGCCGTGCTTGACCAACGCCGTGAACGCCTGGAAAGTGGCTTGCCCGGACAAGGCGTTGCCCGAGAATCCATCTTCCCAGAGACAGTCGGATGAGCCGCTCTGCAGGTTGGTACGGAATAATCTTATAATACGTCCACCAATACTGCTGAGCGCGCCCGCCTACTGGCTGTGGGTGAATGGGAGTCGGACCTCTGGCTACAGGCTCTACTGTCACCTAACATAGGTACTATGCTGAGTGACACCACCTTCCGGATCGCTACATGTCTGCGTCTGGGTGCTCCTAGTGGAGCTCCACATCGATGTCAGTGCGGCGAAGCAGTCGACCGCCTCGGACACCATGGCCTATCATGCAGTAGAAGCGCTGGTCGGATAGCACGACATGCCAGTATTAATGACATCATCCGCCGAGCTCTTGTCACCGCCGGGGTGCCAGCTGTTTTAGAACCCAATGGCTTGGCACGTGACGATGGGAAGAGGCCAGACGGGATGACTATAATGCCTTGGAAATTGGGTAGGCCTTTGGTGTGGGATGCAACATGTGTCGACACCCTTGCGCCATCCCATCTTCTGAGTACGGGGGGCTGTGCTGGGGCGGCTGCTGCAGGTGCAGAAAACCTCAAACGGCGTAAATATAATAACCTCATCGGAGGTTATTATATTTACGGTGACGGTTCGGGGTTGAAACACTGGGGCCATGGGGTCCGAGCGCTCATCGAGTTGTTCGGGCTATCAGCAAACAGCTGGTCGACTCTTCGCGTGACCAGAGGGCTGTGCTTTTCTTCGGTCAACGAATTAGCATTGCCATCCAGCGTGGCAATGCTGCCAGCGTTCTAGGCACTTTTCCCATTGACATCGATGTGGACGAATTTTTTGATGCCCTATGAGTTCTTTTTCTACCAGTTTGTACATAATATTATTATCAGTTTGTTTAAATATTTATTAAGTTATAACATTTATTAGTTAAGATGTATATATAATATATTATAATAAATTCAGAAGAATAAAGAGAATAATAATAATAAATCGTTTATTTGCGTAAATAAGGTATAAAAGGTTGACAATATAAATAAAGTTGATCTCTTATTCTGCCTTTAATTTCGGCGTGCAAATTAAGAACCATTCATTTATTTGTATTGTCATAGTCGCTTAACTATCTTCATCGTGATATCTATGCGAGTAAGAAGTTCCGTTGACCATTTCTGGTCTTCTTCATCAGTTCCACTTCATCAAATGTTACTTTTTGACTGTAAATGCTTACGTTCTCAATGAAAATACTAAAATCACTATATAGTTGCTTATAATATTTGAGGAGTTCCCTCGATTCCGCCAAGATTTCATCATCAGATCCCGACTTGGTGACTATGGGACCATTTGGAAAGTATACCCTTTAAAACGAACAAAGAATTTTTCAAATCGGTTGGCAAGCGACGAAGTTATGCGCGAACAAACATAAAAAAAAATACAAACATCCGAATTGAGAACCTCCTCCTTTTTTAGAAGTCGGTTAAAAATTTTCCCGATTCGATTTAATAAATAGTTCTTACTTCGAGCTATATTGCTTTTGGGCACGCCACGATTATGGCGGTAAGTCCCCTCTTTGAGGCGTGGTTGGAAAGACCTCACGGCGTCCTCACCTTCCGCATGACGCAGGTTCTCACCGGACACGGTAAGTTCGGGAGGTTCCTGCACCGGATTCGTGCGGAAACGACGCTCGGGTGTCGCCACTGTGTGGACTGCCCGGAGGACACGGTAGAGCACACGGTGGAGGTGTGCCCCGCTTGGACAGAGCAACGCCGTGTCCTCGCCGGGGCAATCGGCGGGGGCGATCTCTCGCGCCGGGCCTTGGTTCAGGCCATGCTCCGGAGCGAGGAGGAGTGGCAGGCGGTCGCCTCCTTCTGCGAAGCAGTAATGCTAGCAAAGGAGGCGGCAGATCGCGTGAGGCAACGGTCCTTACGCTCCAACCGCCGCCGGGATTCCGATCCCGATTTCCGGCCACCAAAGGCGCGGGCTTGCAGACGGCGAGCAATGGGTGGCTTCCCGTCCGACTGTCCGGTAACCGTCCGGACCGAGCCCAAGTCGTCGACGGCGCGTACTGTTCCACGCGCGCCTCAAGGAGATGTCAGCAAATCGTAGGGGCCCAGCAGGGTCGAAGCCTACTGGGGCCACGGGTAGCGTGAAAGCGAAACCCGGGGCCCTGGGACGAAGGCAACGAAGGAACAGGAGTGGGTTTTAGTCAATAAAAGTCTGATACTATCTCCCGTTCCGCCCAAGAGCGAGGGATGTCATAAGATGATTTTCCCACCCAATAAAAAAAAAGCTATATTGCTTTTATCTTTTCTACGTATTTAATATTTAAGGTTTCCAACTGATAATGAACAAAAAAAAAATTATTGGTAGCTATAAAAAATAGTCGGAATGATCCAGACTGGCTGCCATCAAAATCCAGCGTTGTTTGTTCCGAACATTTTGTTAATAACGACCTGTACATTATTAATCGTGGACTACGAAATGTAACCCGTCTCTTAGTGGTGCTGTCAATAAAAACTTCTCAACAAAGGATACATCATTATTAAAAATTCTACAACCAGTTTTATCAAAAACATACATAATTATGGTGACAAAACTACTTACATTTTTCCTAATATGTAGAATTTGTGAAGTTAGGCCGTGTAGATTCAGAAGCTTGGCTCTACATGAGATCTGATATCTTTTTCACAGGGTTAACCTTATGTGGTCGTCTTGGCAACATTTTACATGAAATGTTTTTGGTGGGTTTAATTTTGTGATTCTCGAATAAAACATCCCCTTTGACTTTAGGAACTATTCATTCCACTTCAACTTCATCTCTTCATTAATGGCATTTGTGGAAAAGACACCACAATTTTGCCAATAACACGTGCAAACTATTAATAGACCATCAAACGCTGGAGAGTATTTAGCGTGAATTAATAGTAAAATAAATATATATACATTCAGTCACAAAAGTATCGGGAATGGATGATTTGTTTATGGTTCCAAATTCAAATTTTTGTTTTTTTGTAGTTGTTAGATTGGCACAACTGTTTTCAATTTTGGCGCGGAGTTTGGAGGTATGCGGAACAGAGTGTAAAGTCCCGCAAACCTCCGTTGAAAAGGGAGGATCCTCCGACCAGACGGGATGTTATGTCTGGTGGGCTGCAACTGCCCGATAGATGATTTCGGGCTGTTCTATATGTTCTAATCGCGCGGAGAACTTTGATTGCGCGATTCAGGATTAGTTCTTATGTGACGCGATAGATGTCGTTATCGTTACATCACTCCCCTCCGGAGATCGGAGATCGATGGTTCTTGATGCTTCTTGATGCGTGCCAGGCCATTGGTAGGTTGGTTCCAGTGAGTCGGAACCGAATGCCGCATAGTTCTCGGTGAGTCGGAACTGTCTGCGGTGATGCCCCAGTGAGTCGGGGTGGTGCTGTCCCAGTGAGTCGGGATGATGCTGCAGGCTCCAGTGAGTCGGAGTAGTGCTGCTGGCTCCAGTGAGTCGGAGCGGTGCTGTGCGACGTAGTGACTTGACTGCTTGCGTCGACCAGGAGAGGTTCTTCATTGCTCTTCATGTGACTGGCCGAAGGTGCAGTGTGCTTCGCCAAGGTCGCTGATGAGGCTGAGGGTGATGACCAGGTATGACCATGTAGGCATGCTGGTGGTCAGGATACCCTTTATAGCCGTGGGTGCTGGCTGTATGGCTCGCTGTTCGAAAGCTTGAGGAAGTGATGATGACGTCACGAGGTAGTAGCTGCACGAAGGCTGCGCTGACGTTCTTTGTCGAGGGTCACCAATTTAGAGGGTATGGAACAGAGTGTAAAGTCCCGCATACCTCCGTTGAAAAGGGAGGATCCTCCAACCAGACGGGTGTTATGTCTGGTGGGCAGCTGCTGCCCCATAGATGATTTCGGGCTGTTCTATATGTTCTAATCGCGCGGAGAACTTTGATTGCGCGATTCAGGATTAGTTCTTATGTGACGCGATAGATGTCGCTACACATCTGTTATTTATATTAAATACAGTGCTGGTTTTAGTAATATCATATATAGTGTGTATTGCGAATTTCATAATGGACAAAAATATCGAACAAAGAGTTTGTCTTAAATTTTGCATCGCCAATGGAATTTCGTGTTCGGAGTCACTGAAAATGTTACAGAAGGCTTACGGTGAATCGACTTTATCAAAAACTCGTGCTTATGAGGGGTTCAAAGCGTTCAAAAGCGGTCGAGATGTGATGGAAGATTTGCCTTGCTCTGGTAGGCCGTCAACGTTTGCAACTGAAGTTAACATCGCAAAAGTGAAGAAAATAGTGACTGAAAATCCCCATTCAACTCTGAGAGAGATAGCCGCCGAACTTTCTGTATCTCACGAGTCGATCCGTACCATTTTAACTAATCATTTGGGTATGAAACATGTTGCTGCTCGGCTAGTCCCAAAAGATCTGAATTTTCTCCAAAAACTCAATCGCATGGAAGTCGCTGAGGACATGCTAGAACAAGTCAGTTCGGACCCAACATTCATGAAACGCATTGTTACTGGTGACGAGACGTGGGTTTACGAGTTTGACATGCAAACTAGTCAACAAGCTTCGGAGTGGCGCCTTCCAACTGAACCGAAACCGAAAAAACCACGCCAAAGTCGATCAAAAGTCAAAGTCATGTTGACTGTTTTCTTTAACTATCGCGGTGTTGTGCACTCTGAATTCTTACCGGAAGGTCTAACGGTAAATAAAGAATATTATTTGAGCGTTATGCGGCGTTTAAGAGAGCGAATTCGACGAAAAAGGCCAGATTTGTGGAAAGAAAATTCTTGGATTTTGCACCACGACAATGCGCCTTCGCACAAGGCTATCATTGTGAACGAATTTTTGACCAAACACTCAACAAATACCATCCAGCAACCACCATATTTACCAGATATGGCTCCTGCTGACTTTTTTCTTTTTCCTAAACTCAAATTACCACTTCGTGGCACCCGTTTTCAATCGATAGAAGACATAAAGGAGAATTCGCGGCGAGAACTGAACTCAATTCCGGAAGCAGCGTTTAAAAAATGTTTTGATGAATGGATTATTCGTTGGCGCAAGTGTATCGTTTCTAAAGGAGCATACTTTGAAGGTGATAAAATAAATTTGGAAGAACAACAGACATTTTGTGTATTATTGATCTTTTCCCGGTACTTTCTTGACAGAGTAGTATCTAAACATTAAAGTTCAAAATAAAAGAATTTCTACGCAGACGCAGACCGACATTATAACCAGACCACAGACTATGACTATGTACTTAGTACATGAAAGAAACTCGTAGGAGTGAAAAAGAGAAAAAAAAGAAAATAAAAAAAAAAAAGTAGTTACAATAGTTACAACTTAATTTTATTAATTTCAATAAATTTACATAGTTTAAATATAAAACGAGTAAACACAAAAGAAAGAAGACATTTGACCGAGGTTATGAGCAGAAATGATTTCATAAAAAGAGAAGCGCAATTTAGGACAGGAAAAATAAATGGTTCACGTTTCCTTCATCCAAACCGCATTCACAAAGAGAGTTATCCTTAATCCTAAGTTTGGCCAAGAAATGAGGAGAGCAACAATGATTTAAACGTAAATGACAAATAGTTGAGGTAGTGATTTTTTTTCCAATTGATATTTGAAAAACCAAGGTTTGCGGGGAATCTCGGGTTGTATATCTCCATAAAATTTACCCTTTATGGACTTAGAGATTTGCATGCCTTGGACCAAGATTTAAACAAAATTAGAGAAAGAGTAATACAAATGTCATGGGAAAAAATCACAGAGTGGGCAAGAGAGCCAGTGAGAACAAACATTTTTGGCGCATGAATCGGCTGACTCATTACCAAGAATACCGACATGACCGGGAACCCAAGCTATGACGACATTAATACCAAGTTCATGACATTGAAATAGCAAATCTCTAATTTTTAAAATTATAGGGAATCTTTACTTAGATCTGAAAGGATTAGATAAAATGGCTTGAAGGCAACTTTTTGAGTCAGAGAAAATTATGGAGTTATTTAACTTATGAGACAAAACAAATGAAATGACTTCGAAAATAGCAACTGATTCACCTGTAAAAAAGGATGTAACAGATGGGCACTAATTTAAAATAATTTTTGTATGAGGAATCCAAACAGCAACTCCTACAGGGCTATCATCGGAGACTTTGGAAGCATCAGTGAATATAATATTCCAATTATTATAATTCGAGGAAACTTTTTGGACAAACATCTTATGCGGTTCTAAGGTATTTTTGTGAATTCCAAAGTCCAAAATGATCTCCGGATGGAATACCAGGGCATTATAAGGCACCGAGTATAGATATAAAATAGGGCTTTGAAAAAGTGGGTTAGAAAGACGAGTGAATTGAAGGTAGGCACGAAGAAGACAAGGAAGTCCAATATTAGAACGACGACTACAAGAGTCAAAGATGGATGATAATTGGTCCAGCTTACCAAGGAGGGGATGCTCAGAATTTTGCACAAGTTTAAAAATAAATCTATTTGCCAGAAATTGTCTTCGAATCGAGAGGGAGGTTCAACACACTCAACTTGCATGGCATTTATTGGTGACGACTTCATCGCCCCAAGAATAATCCGTAAACACTTTGATTGGATTTTATCGAGTTTTTGAAGGCCAGATTTGTTACAAGGATCCAATAGGAACATACCATAATCAAAATGACTACGAACTATAGCATTGTAGATCAGTTTTTGAGAATATGGGTGAGCGCCCCACCAAACACCAGAAAGAGAGCGAAGAACATTAACGTTTCTTTCACATTTTTGTGAAACCAAGTCTGTGTGAGCAATACCTGATAATTTTGGATCTAACCAAACTCCTAAAAATTTAACAGTGTTTATCTAAAAGATATTTTTACCGTTAACTTTAATATCAACAGGAGGAACAAACTTGTTTTTTGTAAACACAACTACAGAGCTTTTAGAGGCTGATAAGGACAAACCGTGTTGTAGAAGCCAATCAGATAGATATCCGAGGGCGGAATTTAGACGGTTACTAGCCTCATCTAGAGATTTTCCAGAAAAGTATAAAGCTTAATCATCAGCATATATTTGACAAAATGAATCAGTAGAAAAATGTAAATCATAAGTATAAAGACTGAATAGGAGAGGACTCAAAACTGAACCTTGTGGTAAGCCTTTCCAGATAGTCTTAGGGAGAAGAGAGGAATCTTGAGTTTTAATAGAGATGGTTCTCTCCATCAATAAATTACAAATGAAACGGACCAATTTTATTGGAAGGTTCAACTGATGCACAAGTTTATTCCTGAGCACCGGGATTAAAACATTATCATACGCTGAGGCAATATCCAAAAAAGCTCCTACTAAAAACTGCTTACTTATCAAAGAAATACGAATATCAGAAATTAATGTACAAAGACTTATCCATTGTGCTCATACCTTTACGAAACCCAAACTGGGATGAGGGCAACAAGTTCCTATTTTCCACAAACCACTCAAGTCGATGTTTCATCATATGTTCTGCAACCTTGCACAAAACAGACGACAAAGCAATAGGCCTGTAGCTATTTGGGTCTGACGGGTTTTTGCTAGGTTTAATGACCGGAATTATTATTTGATGTTTCCACGGTTGAGGAACCAAACCACACTCAAAAAAGGTATTAACGAGATCCAAGTAATATTGCTTTGTACCTCTTGAGGCGTTTTTCAAGAATGAGTGAGGGATCCCATCTGCACCAGGAGAGGAATCAACAAGACCGTCAAGTGCCATTCGAAGTTCAGAAAAAGAGAATGGGGCATCAAAATCATTTTCGGAAGTAAGAAAAGCCGGAGAAGAGGGAAAAGAGTCCAAATTTGGAACTGAAGGCGGAGCCAGTTTATCCAAGAAAGATTTGATCCAGGAAGAAGGATCGTTAGCTGAAATATCAAAAGTATTACAAGAGCCTCTATATCTTTTGATTTGCTTCCATACTAGGGAAGAAGGTGAACAGGGAGATAAGCTTTGACAGTAGCGAAGCCAACCATCTTTTTTCATTTTGGAAAGAAGTCTCTTAGCAGTGGCGGCTTTTCTTTGATGCACTAAAAATTTTGAAGATTCATTGAATTAGAATAATTAACCTCTGCTATTTTCCTTTCCTTGACAGCTGAAGTGTATTCTGAATCCCACCAAGGAGTTGAAACTTTGAATCTGTAGGGTTTTTTAAGACGAAAATTGACATCAGCACTAGAGATAATGGAGTCTACAAATTTGGAATAGCAATCAACAAGATGGTTTCTGTCAGGAGGGGGAAGAGATAGTAACTTATTTTCTAGAGAATCTGAAAAAGAAGATCAGTTTGCATCATTTAACCTATATTTAAGAGAGGGATTAAAATTACGCATAGGTACTACTCTGTCAGAGATAGAGACAATAATAGGAAAATGATCACTACCATAAGAATGAGACAAGATACTCCAGGAAAGAATGGAAGCAAGAGAGGCAGAGCAAGCTGTGATATCCACAGCTGAGTTAGGGTTTTGAGAAGGACGAACTCTCCTAGTGGGGGAATCGTTGTTAAGAACACATAGATCAACTTCATCAAAAATTTCAAGGAGGGCTCGACCAAAGTAATTATCAGGACTCGAGCCCCATGAGCGGTGATGAGCATTTAAATCACCCATAAAAAATATTGGAGAGGGTACTGAGGAAAATATACATAAAAGGTCTGGAATTAACCTAGAATGAGGATGACGGATGTATGCAGAGAGGAAAGCAAGATTAAAAGCCCTAACAGCAACTATATTAATGTCAGGAGGAGTAGGGGGAAGAGGAATAAAAGAGAAAGGAAGGGAGCGCCTAACAAGAAGGGCACTTACCAAAGGCACACACCTGCATACCCATCAGCCCTATCATCTCGAAGACAGGAGTAACCTAAGACCCAAAAGTGAGAACCAGACACCAACCAAGTCTCCGAAACGGCAATGACCGAGGGGTGAAATCTATTTATTAAAAATAAAAGTTCAGGCTTCTTCGGCCGAATGCTTTGAATGTTCCACTGAAGTGTGGAGACTAGATCCTTCATTATTATTAAAGAGAAGCAAAGAAAGTTTTTGGGCAAGGTGGGGTGGTAAAGAGAAATTATCACGGGGAATTAAACTAATAATTAGAGACAAAAGTATTTCTAAGAGGCTATCCTCTTGAGGTGATTTTGGGGATGAAGAATTTTGAGAAATAAGAGAGAAACCATTGGGAAAGGATGAAGGATCTTCAGCAACAATGGATCTATGGGCAGTTTTGTCATAAGACTTGCCTAGAGGAGCTCTAAGCTAAGGGGAGGAAAACACAGTTTTTTTTATACGAGGTAGGAGGAGTAAGGCAAGTAGATTGGGAAGAGGAGTAAGAAGATTGGGATAAATAAATTTTGAAAAAAAAAAAAAATTGGTACTTATTTTTCATAAAACAATAAAAAATCGATGATAAAAAAACCACAGGGCATGAGAAGTGTCTGGGGGTCTGAAAGGATAGCAGATGACCCCTCCCTTCGACCATTTCAATTTGACACACGATGCACCAAGCACCCTGTATAGCTGCTGCCAAATAGAAACAATAAAAAATGCTATGTATTACTGCTGGATTCTTATGCAAAGCGAAGTGTTGTTTAAAGAAACTCTATTTGAATTTTACTATAAAAGAACAATAAACAGTGCTCAAAAGCCTTGGTACCCAGCTTATTAAAACCTTTAAAAAAAACAAGAACTAAAATTGAATGGTCTTTTTTAATGAAATGGCAACTCTTTTGTCATAAGAAATCAGAAATGTCAATAAGTGTATGTGTTTGGTTTGGTTGTATGATAGAATATTTTCTTTTAAAATTGAGTCATTGAAATAGAATTAAATTGTGCGTATATTGTGCTAGTGCACCAAACTTCAACGAACCAGTGTATTCTAGTCAAGTCGGGTGACTTATAATGCCCAAACGTTTTGGCCCGTGTTAGGATTATGTACGACAGTACATGCGGCGCCGCCGCCAGCGGGCAATGCGGCAAATCGCAGCCCGACGGCGACGGCCCGCCGCCACGAGAGCCCCCGCCGGCTCCCTTGGAAAGGGACTATAGCGGTTTCGATATAGTCAAGGCGACACAGTACGGTGCCTTTGCTCGAGTCAAGGAGCTAGTGGAGGCGGGCTGGGATGTAAACCAGCCGGACCACGAAACCGTCACGCTTCTACACTGGGCGGCCATAAACAACCGGCGCGAGATCATTCAGTACCTGCTGACGAAGGGCGCGGCGGTGGATGCGGTGGGCGGCGAGTTGCAGTCCACCCCGCTGCACTGGGCCACGCGCCAGGGTCACCTGGAGGCCACAGTTCTGCTGGTGCGCGCGGGCGCTGACCCTTCCCTGCGCGACGCGGAGGGTTGCGCGTGCCTGCACCTGGCCGCGCAGTTCGGCCACACGGCCGTGGTAGCGTATCTGGTGGCGCGTGGCGTAGCGCCTGACGCGGCGGATGCGGCCGGCATGACGCCGCTCATGTGGGCATGCTGGAAGGTGTCGGCCGTGGACCCGGCGCGCTTGCTGCTGACGTTGGGCGCGTCGCCGCGGCCCGCCGACCGCTCGCACGGCAATACGGCGCTGCACTGGGCCATCCTCGCCCGTAACACAACGGCCATATCTACCCTTATCCTATATGTGAGTGTCTTTGCATGACTAAGTGAGGGATTAGAGACGACAACATTAGTCTTAGAAAATATTTAGCACTGGTATTGAACAGTGAACTGTTCCTACTAGGATTGTGATATAGGTCTGGTGCGTGATATCTCTACAGTACTGCATTTGTCTGGAGCTCCTAAGTATAGCCTGAAATAACCTATTCAGATACTTGAAACAAGCAGAGGTGTAGGTGAACCTCTATGAATATCTTAACTGTATATTTAATGATCTTAAACCTTAGGTGATTTAGTTTTTGTACTAAATACTATAATTCAAAACATAAACAGGGTGATGCAAGCTTGGACGTGCCCAACTTGCGAGGAGTGACGCCGCTGGCCATGCTGCAGGCCAATGCTGACTCACTGTGGGTGGGTTCTAAAGTAGCAGACAAAATAAAAGAGCATTCAATAGCTGCAAATAAAAGAAACCTATTTAGAAGATTAACATATGATAAGGTAAGATATTGTATCTATCTAAAACCATTTATCAAATATTGCTTATGGATTGGAATTTTAAAAGTATTTGTTGTTATCAGCATAGGTCTAAATACATGTATATCCCTACCCATTGCAAATGATGTAAAGTTTACTAAGCTATTTCACAATTTACCCTGTAATTTATTTCCATTTAAAGACATTGACTTTTCCTTCTGACTACCAGAGCATAAACATATTGATGTCCTTTCCACAAGAAGCAACAAAAAAAAAATAGTAGGAATTCTGACATCTTATTGATAAGTTAAATTTATAAATGATTGTTTTTAATACCATATTTATTTAACAAAATATTACTTGTAACATCAAATTTCTTTTATTTTAAACAATTTAATTCATTAAACCCCAAGCGAACGCCGGCATTCGCTCATTCATTGTCTTTCTATTGTGTCTCTAATTACGCAACTCAAAAGGTTAAAAGCAGACATTAGAACTGCAAACGAAGAAATTTAATAATAAGTAGGGACATTACTGATTTAAATTGTGACAGCATCCACTGTCAGGATGATCCAACTCCTGTGTGGCTGGCATGACTTTTGACAATTTCCTCAGATATGAATATGGACGAAACATTGTGGCACATTACAAATAATTATTTTCTTCATTACTTAACGGAATACTTGTTCTGCGATTTCGGTGGTCTCTCCGGTCCTATGCCCTTAGCTCTCGCTGGAACGCTCATACCAATCTGCTCCGACTTTCGGTACCTCGGGTCGCTTATCCAAGAAGATGGCGAGGTAGACCGAGACGTATCACATCGGATCAATACAGGATGGATGAAATGGCGACAGGTCACTGGAACAATTTGTGACCCACGGATGCCCCTCAAGTTGAAGGGTAAAATCTACAAGTCTGTGATAAGACCTGTCATACTGTATGGATCATTATGTTGGGCTGTGAAAAAGACTGATGAAAAAGAAGAAGAAGAAGAAGAAGAAGAGAAGAAGAAGAAGTTTGAAAGTGGCGCCAGTGACTGAAAAGTTGAAGGGGAATCGTTTGTCTTGGTATGGTCATGTAAAGAGGAGAGATGAAACACATGTTACTAAAAGACTTATGAGTATACATGTGGATGGGTGGAGAGGGAGAGGGAGGCCAAAGAAAAGATGGATGAATTGTGTGAACAGTGATATGAAAGAAAAGGAAGTTAGTGATAGTATGACGGTTGACAGGATAGAATGGAAGAAAAAAACGTGTTGCGCCGACCCCAAATAAGATGGGACAAGGGCATGAAGATGATGATGACTTGGTTAGACACTCTAGCAGCTATTATTATGATGCTTGTGTTTCAAATATAATCATTATAATATTTTCTTAGTCAATACTAATATTATGCCGAGTGGCAACTGCTCCAACTTACGAGTTGTAGGTCGTGGGTTCAAACCCAGCCTGGCGCATTACTTTATTTGATCACCACTACTCTCAAAACGGTGAACGAAAACATCGTGAGGAAACCGGCATGTCCTAGAACCAAACCAGATTTAAATCTCTTTTGCATCTTTGTTTGATTCATAAAGAATGTCTCTAAATTCAGCATGCGTCTTGGCTAAAGCCTCTTCAAGCTGCTTCCACTGTACTTTTTTTTTAAATTCATATAAACTAGTGCTTCACTGCGATCCCACCTGATGGTAAGTAAAGATGCAATTGTTGATGGTGAGGCGCACTAATTTATTAAGAGCCTAGTCACTCTAGCTTTGAAGACAACTAAATTATAATTGAATGGAAGACCGCATCAGGCAAATTGTTCCAATCCCTCGATGTACGCGGTATAAACGACGAAGCGAAATGCTTGGTCCAGACCGTAGAGATTTCAACAACGTAAGGATGGATACTCGCCGTACATCGGGTTGTCCGGTGGTAGACATGAGATGGCTGAATCAAGTCATGCAATCGACGCGCACACTCCAAAATGCAACCTGTAAAACACCGAAAGGCTGGATACCTTCGCCCGTGCTCAATGTTTTGAAGATTGGACTTAACCAAATCTGGATCACCAATTATCCTCTTCGCACGCCTCTCCACCGAGTCCAAAGCTGCTAAGTGGCATTTTGCAGCACCAGCCCATATGTGGCTGCTCTCTCTTCCAGTATTAGGAGGCCGTGCATTAAATTCACTCGCTAGAGTTTAGGCTAAATCGTTGCAATGATATGTTTGTGTGCATCATTCATACAACTACACGCACGCACGCGTAAAAATCGAGCTTCGTGACCGCTTAAACAATTTTGATCCTTTAGAAGATTTTATTCTAAAAAATTACAAAACTATATAGTAAGTAAGGTTTATAAATAAAATTCTGAGACGTGTGTATACTTTATATTTATCACAATGTACACCAGTTATTTAATTTTGTGTTGGATGTTGACAAATTTAGACATTTTACAAAACGATAAATCCAAAACAGATGATAGAATTATATTTATTTATGTAAAATGATTGTAAAAAAAGAACACTTTCCATACGTCTAAAATATGTACTAGTAGATTATGTGGCGTACAGTGTCTTTAAGTGGCGGGCGGCATGTTGAATTCCAAACGAACCCTTAAAGGATCACTTTGTTGTCCGACTGTCTGTCTGTCTGTCTGTCAAGACCGTTTATCTTGAGAACGCGTGGAGGTATCGCGTTGAAATTAAACAAGATACTAAAGTCTGCGGTCCCTTGAAGTTGGGAAAAAATCAAACTTCTAAGGTAACGAGTAAAACAGATACGGCCGTTTATATCGCAAAAAACGTATATTTTGATACTCTCAAATAATCAAAACTCATAGGGTACTTCCTGTTGACCCAGAATCCTGAAATTTGACATAAAGCAAGGTCTTATAGCATAGGTATAGGAATAAATCTGAAAACCGTAAATTTGTTACCTAAATCACTAAAAAAAATACTTTTTTGCAATAACGGAAAAATCTTCGAGACTCCATTCGGGAATTGTAGTTTGTACGGAACCCTCAAAGCACGAGTCTGACTCACACTTGCCCACTTTTTTAGTTATCTGTGAGATATTTAAGAGACAATTTACTAAAACAAGATATATAAATATTATTTACAAGTTAATCTTAACTGTTACTCGAAAACTTTTAAGATTTGAAACAAATATAATTCACTACTCTCAAGATTCTATAGTAGGGTGGTCCTTATTCCTAAGAAAAAAAAAAATTCTTTAATTTCGCGGGGCACGTAATTTGATTATATACCATAAGAAAGTATTTCAGTATTTTGTTTTAATTTTTTAAATGACATTTAGAGATCGCTACCAAGGTTTGAATTTTAAATAAAAACTCGAAATCTGTATTTGTTAGATTCTTTTATTTTTATAGCTAGGACATAAAAAATATTACAAAATTATTGATGTTATTATAAATTAGGATATTATGTAGAATTGCGCACAAACCAATTTTTAACGTATTATGATGTTAGTGCGCACGCGTACGTCTTATCTTTTTGAATGTGTGAACGGTCTAAATCACGACGCGTCGGTACAGAAGAGAGGTCGAGAGGAGGAAGGGATAAAAAGCGATTGTCTATGCGAGTTTTACTTGCACGGAAAATATGATAAATGAAACATTAATGAAACCATCATTTAAGATGTTTTTCAATGCTTTTTGTTAAAAAATTGACAGCTGGTAGCGACCTCTAAATATTAACAAAAAAAAAAACAAAAAAACTTATTTCATATTTAGAAGTATATAATCAAATGAGAAAGTGCCCCGGGGATAATTTAAAAGTCGAAAAATAAGGACCACCCTATTCTATAGTTTTAATTCTTTATAACGAATTCTTTCCAGAAGTTTTCCGACTACTGGGAGAAGGCTGATAGGTCGGTAGGACCCAGCGTCACGGGGAGACTTTCCGGGCTTTGGCACCATGATTACTTGTGCAATCTTTCATTGCGCAGGATAGATAGTTTCAAGCATGCATTAAAAATTTAACGTTTCTTCTTCAACCAATTCTTTTTTGAGTAGCGAGTTCCAGAGATTTAAGAACTGTTTTAATGTTTGTCACGTGAACGCACAGAGTATCCCTTAACATCACTCTGAGATGTTGGATTTATTTTGTGACGTTCCTGTACACGCTGTCCTAGTTTCAGAAAGTTTGCTCAAGCCCGAACTTCCATCTACGTTTTATTGCCTACCCGGCTTTGTCCTAATTCGCAATGATCGCACGGGAAAAAGAGCCGGGTGTGTTGCTATTTACTTACGCAGCGACATCCCATACAAGATCCTTTTCTCTTCGCCGGCTGTTGTAAACGGCAACCCTGAATACTTACTCCTTGAAATTGATGTCAAAGGGGTTAAGGCTATTCTTGGAGTAGTATACTGCCCACCTGCCATTGATTATTACTCTAGTCTTGATTCTCTTTTAGATTCTGTTTCTTCTGAGTACAAACATCTCATAGTCATGGGTGATTTTAACACCAATCTTGTGAAGGACGACTACAGATCGCGCAAGCTGAGAGCGATCCTGGAATCGTCAAGTCTATCACTCCTTTCACTTAACCCGACTCATCATAATCTTGACTCAGACGATTCCTGGCTTGATCTCATGCTCGCGTCTTCTGTAAATCTGGTTGCTAACCATGGCCAGATTGCGGTCCCTAGGTTATCGAGGCACGATTTAGTTTATTTATCGTACAAAATCAAACCACCAAAACAGCGGCCTGCCATTGTGTTCCTCCGGAATTTTGCTAGGTTAGACGAAGACAAGCTCAATAGTGATGCTAGAGCTGTTGATTGGGTCGATGTCGAACAGGCAGCGACTGTGGATGAGAAAGTGGAGATTTTTAATAGGGCTATACTTAAGCTCATCGACGTGCATGCGCCACTGAGGGCTGTCCGTGTTAAGCGCCCCCCGGTTCCTTGGATTACCCCTGGAGTTCGAATGGCGATGAGACGGCGTGACAGGGCTTTTCGTAGACATAGAAGAGATCGTAATGAGGAGAACTGGAACCTGTACAAGTTGGCCAGAAACCGGTGTAACCAGATGGTAAGAGCTTCTAAACGCCGATACATTTGCGAAAATGTCCTCAACTCTTCGCCGGCTGATATTTGGAAGTTTCTCAAATCACTTGGTATAACAAATTCCTCCTCTCATACTTTTCCCTCTAATATATCTTTGAATGATTTGAATCAACACTTTTCATCGTCGGTTACGCTTGCGACTTCTGTCAAAATAATACTATTCTTAATATAACTTCCACGCCAATTTTACCTCATGATTATTTTTCTTTTTCCCCTGTGACCGATGCAGAGATCCATAAAGCATTTACTGCGATTAAGTCCAAGGCTGTTGGCTGTGATGGAGTCAGTAGAACCATGTTATCCTATATGATTAAAACGTTACTCCCTACTATCACTCACATCATCAATTCCTCCCTCCAGACTGGGGTATTTCCCACTAGTTGGCGTAAAGCTTTTATTATCCCCCTTCCTAAAATTCCCACCCCCACTTTGTCAAATCACTTTAGGCCAATTTCCATTCTCCCTTTCCTATCTAAAATCCTGGAAGCAGTTTCCCTTAAACAGATATCATCCTTTGTGTTTAGGAATAAACTGTTATCCCCATTCCAATCAGGTTTTCGACCTGGCCACAGTACAGCCACAGCCTTGCTTAAAGTTACAGAAGACGTCAGAAATGGCCTGGAGAACTCGAGGTTAACGGTGTTAGTTTTAATAGATTTCTCCAACGCTTTTAATACCGTTGATCACGACATCCTTTTGGCCATTTTGTCTCAAATTGGGATTTCTTCGTTGGCACGGGATTGGTTCTCATCATATCTTCGTGGTCGTCAGCAAGCTGTACGTGCTGATCAGAAGATTTCTGAATGGTGCGACCTGCTAACCGGCGTTCCACAAGGCGGTATACTCTCTCCACTCTTATTTTCTTTGTTTATTAATTCCATCATTGCTATCCTCAAATGCTCTTTCCATCTGTACGCTGATGATCTACAGCTCTACGCGCAAACTGACCTTGACAATCTCGATAACTGTATCTCACTAATAAATGCTGATCTTCTGGCGATTAGTGATTGGTCAAGCAGATTTGGGGTTCCTGTCAACGTCAGTAAATGCTAGGCTATTCTTATTGGCAGTTCATACTTTTTACGTAGCTTGGACACTAGCCGACTACTGCCGCTTCTTTTCGGCAATACAGTTATCCCTCTCTCGCCACACGTTAAAGACCTTGGCTTATATATCGATGATAAGTTAAGCTGGAATAAGCATATTGCTCAGGGTAGCCAGAGGGTCACCTTCACGCTGCTATCTCTCTATAGATTCAAGAATTTCCTTCCATCAAGCACTAAAGCCACTTTGGTCCAATTGCTTGTCTTGCCTATAATTGACTATGCTGATGTTTGTTATTCTGATCTATCCCAGGAACTTCTAAACAAATTGGATCGACTTCTCAATAACTGTATTCGTTTTATATTTGGCCTTCGTAAATATGATCATATTTCTTCCTTCCGTTCTCAGCTTAAATGGCTGCCTATCCGCCACAGGAGATCCCTCAGATCCCTCTGCACGCTCTTCACTATTATGAACGATCCGTGTGCTCCTGATTACTTGAAACAATATTTTAAATTACTGGGCAGCTCTCATAATCTCAACCTTCGAGCATCCAAAAACATACTTCTTCATATTCCTTCTCACCGTACTGGGTTTATGGCTAATTCTTACACTGTCTCTACCATAAAACTCTGGAATGTGCTTCCCCTTGACATCAAAAAAGCTGAAAGTAAATTTTCCTTCAAGCACAAAATTCGGAAATACTACTTGAAGTTCTCTCAATCTTAGTTCGGTCTTCGTCATAATTGCTATATTTTAAGTTCTCTTAATTAGAATGATTTCTTATGTATCATAGTATTTATTAGTTTATTATATTAGCATATATACGTATTTTATTATTATAAGCCACTTAATTTAATGATACTACATTCTATTTCAAATATATCTGTTATTTATTTATTGTGCACACCTACCACAGTGTTGTCTTTTTAACCCAATGGTTGACTGGTAGAGAATGCTTTGTGGCATTAAGTCCGCCTATGTACCACCACTGTACATGAAGTTTAAACAAATAAATAAATAAAAATTATTGTGATTAGGGTGATTCCCTTCTTCGGTAGGTGCTTCAATAGAGTTCAAGTGGTTGCTTATTCGGCAGCGTCGGGTTTGCCACATTCTTTCTTTTTTCTTCCCTATTCTTCATAATCCCAACTCCCCTTGTATCTTCGTGAACGCTTTGAGTAACTTGTTTCGAAAGGAAGGCCTTGTCGCTCATCATCCTCTCTTCTCCATCGTTTCCCTCCCCATTACTCTAGTCGGTACAGTGGATCATTCACTGTTCAAGCTGTGCGCTTTTGGAATTCTCTTCCGTAAACATTAAAGGCTAGCCCCTCGTTGGAGATCTTCAGGGGAATAATTAGGGAACATTTCATGTCAACATGACCCATATATATATATATATATAGGTTTTACGTGTTGCGTCGATCCCAAGTAATATACAAGGACAAGTGCAAGATGAAGAAAAAGTTTTATACAGATTCTCATATATTAAATTAATGTGAATTTTTAATATATGAGAAAAATTGAACCTATTATTGACCTATACTGAACTAAATGAATTATTATTTTAAGACTCCGAAATCTCCGAAAATTTGACCGATCTATATCTTTTCCTCGATAAATCCAGGCCGATATTAATATTTTTATGAATATCGATACAACGGTATATGATCAATAACAATATTACTTCTAGCAGCTCGAACTATTTTGCCGCTTGCCGCCCGCGTACTCACTGTGGCCACTTGTATGAACTCACTATGGATTGAGATGCCCGCGCGCGTTCCGCGTCTCGCAGTCCACGCCGCTTCCCGCGCCCGCGTGCCCACTGTGGAAACTCAAAGGAAGTTCTTGTTTGAGATAGCCGCGCCGCGCCCGCCCTTTTTTACGTGTATGAACCTTATCGTTTTAGTGTTTTTTATTTGTTGTGAAGTCTGTTCTGTTCATGACATTAAAAATGTCATGGTTCTATTCTATTCTTTATTAATGGCAAGTAGAGCCGACTTTTTATTTTTCTTATTCTTGATGGGTTCGCGCTTGACCGCTATCTCACCTGATGGAAAGCGACGATTTCGATTATTCTGCACATGTTCAAAGTATAAACCTGAAAACTGTTTTGTAATTATTTTACGACATGAAAAAAAAAACTTTGCGATTCGTAACTGAATTCGGGAATAGTAAGGATAATTTTATACGGAATCTTCAGTGTGACTCGCACATGCCCGATTTTTTCAATATTTGTTTATTATTTCTGAAACAAGCGCTCCATGAACCATGTTCATTAATCGTTTACAAAAAAAGAAGGTTCTATGTTCATTTGAACGTATGATCACCGTTTTCTCGGTTAATTGTGGACCAATTTTGAATTTTTTTATTTTTATTGTTAGTTTATGCTTCCAAGTTTTTTTTTTTTTTTTTAATTGATATAAACCAGTGCTTGACTGCGATCCCACCTGGTTGAAG
Organism: Mythimna vitellina; assembly: GCA_949316375.1. Lineage (NCBI taxonomy): Eukaryota > Metazoa > Arthropoda > Insecta > Lepidoptera > Noctuidae > Mythimna > Mythimna vitellina. The sequence continues at coordinate 173,988 of OX438689.1, read as the reverse complement.
TTGGTCCCATAGAACTATTGTTATGATCTGATCATGAATTTCCATGAAATGGAACGGAACTCCTCATATGATTACAGCAGTACTGTCGTACCAAGTAAAATTGTTTGTTTATCCGTGTAGTCGATGACTGACTGAAAGAATAGGGGGAGAATATATATCGAACTGATCTGATGATGAAGCCGGAAGGTAGGCACCGGAACTTTGTAATAAATCAATGTAGCCTAACCGTGTTTAGGATTATTAGGATTTTCATGAGATGTACTCTGGCTATAAGGTACCATTCGAACTAATTTGATAAAGGTAGCCACGAAAACTCCGTAATAGAACAATGTATCATACAATATCATATCTAGCCATGGCTTGGCTTATTTGAATTGTCGTGCGGTTTTAATGATTAAATTCTATAGGTACCTTACTATATATAGAACTTGCACACTTTTTAGTTGTGGTAACACAACTAAAAACTGTAAATAAAAACTTTATGAAAAAAACCGACTTCAACGTAAAAAAAGAACACTAAAAAGTGCAAAGTAACTTAAATTTCGGAAATCGGTGTTAAATAATGAAGAGACAAAACTACACTTCTCGTTAGAAAAATCGAAACACCTTGCAAGTTTATGTTTTGTAAGGATTATTAGAAAAATTTGTAGGTATATTTAGGAATATAATATGTCAAATGTCGTTTAGTAGTGAATAATATGAGCTTTTCAAATTCTAATGTTAATGTTCTAAATTCAAATTAAATTTTCATAGTTTCAAATTTCGTATTTTGTTTAACAAGTTATTTTTACCCTGTATAGAGTACTAGCTTCTGCCAGCGGCTTCGCCCGCGTGAAAGTAGATTTCTCCTAACAAACTTTGGTAGATATTTATAAGATCTACAATTAAAGAACATTGTATGATTCTATCTTTTATAGTTTAGGCAGCGTACGCAAAATAAGTAACTTTTCTGGTTGACTTTTTACACCTTGTGTCCGAAAAACTCAAATATCTTACGGAACCCTATTTTTTTCCAAAATAAAATATAGCCTATGTTACTCGTGGATAATATAGCTTTCGAATGGTGAAAGAATTTTTAAAATCGGTCTAGTAGTTTTTGAGCCTATTCATTACAAACAAACAAAGTTTTCCTCTTTATAATATTAGTGTAGATGTAGATGAAGGTAATTAATAAAACAACACACGTAAATGAAAAAAAGCTAAGAAACGTTTGTTTAATAACTTGTATTCCCTCCCCTAGCTCTTATTACTGCTTCCATACGGTTCTTCATCGATCGGATGAGAGTCACGATCAAATGTTGCGGCATTCCATTCCATTCCTCTTGGATTGCATTTTGCAGCTGGCTAAGTGTTTCTGGGGCAGGATCTCTTGCACGAAATCGTCTCTTTATTTCATTCCATAGATGTTCAATCGGATTCATGTCTGGGCTTCTTGCTGGCCATTCCATAATGGAGATACCGACTTCGGTAACATAATCTCGTTCGACGCTCGCGGTGTGAGCCCTAGCATTGTCGTGCATGAATATGAAACCGTAACCAATCAAATATCCATAGGGCGTCACATGAGATTCAAGAACCTGTTCGATGTACCGATGACTGTTTAATGCAAGCAGACGTGGCCCAGACACAAAGACAAAGAAAGTCTTACCGTCGGCGCTGATTCCTCCCCAAACCGTGCACGAACCGCCACCACAGCTGACCTTTTCTTCAATGCAGCACTGTGCAAAGCGTTCTCCATCTCTTCTGTAGACCTTGTTCCTTCCGTCGTTACCATACAGCATAATTTTACACTCATCAGAAAAGAGAACTTTTTTCCACTGGAGGTATGACCAATTAGGTGCTCACGTGCAAAATTAAGGCGCGCTCTTCGAAGGCCTGCAGTTAATTTCGGCCCATTTGCTCGGCTCATTTCGACTTGTGCGGTACTAGTCCACGTTCCTTCAACCTTCTTCTAATTGTAGAGTCGATTACAACCACCGTATAGCATAGACGCACACAGTAAACCAAAATAAATTAGTACTCACATAAAGCTTATCAAGAGTAGCATAATGAGAATGATACTATCCTGATGAACTCTGGTCTGCTCTCAAGGAAACGGAATGGTCCGTAATCCGCCACGCGGGCTCAGTGCGGATTGGTGGATGTCACATATCTTCTGCAGATTACAAAATTCGTTATTTTCTGGCAATCATTGTGACACCCCATCCTTGTTTCTTACGTAAATTTTTATAATGTAAATATTTCATACAGACTGATTTCTAAAGTGGTTTTTCATTGACAGAAATTCAGATGGTGGTGTGTGGTGGTGATGCCGTTTATTGCGTTCTACCTGACGGGGCTGGTGTTGGAGATGGACGCACTGTACGTGGTCAAGGCCTTCCTGCTGGTGTGCTTCTACGGCGCGCTGCACTTCCTCAGCAACCTGCTGTTCGACGACGACCTCAAGAACATCTTCCCGCTCAGCGTGTACCTCGCCACCAAGGTAACCCATCATTGCATCATTCTGTTTACTGTTACTGGTGCTCATGCTAGTATTACTACGTGCATGATGGTATTGGATGGAATTGAGGCCCATCGCTCCCAGGGGTTTCATACTTAATGATACTAAACTAAACCCTTTGGGAATAGCATGTGCCTAAAATGTGTCTGGAATTCTAGTGAAAAGTAGACATTACTTTTAGAAAGGTTTAAAAAAATCTTTTTTTTTGTCTTGGAGGGAAATCATCCAATGATTTCTCCGGCTCTAGGTCGGAGCGAAAGGGCGTGTCAGACTTTTACTAACTAAAACCCACTTCTATGTACCTTCTTTGCCTACGTTCCAGGACCCCGGGGTTCACTTTCGCACAATCCCCAGTAGGTTTTGACCCTGCTAAAACCCTACGGTTTTACTGACATCTTGAGGCGCGCGTGGAACACTACGCGCCGTCGACGACTCAGTCTCTGTCCGGACGGCTACCGGACAGCTGGATGGTGAGCTACCCACTCGCCGTCCGCAAAACCACACCTATTGTGATTAGAAATCGGGGTCGGGATCCCGGTAGCTGACCCTCACGGGTGCGGTCGCCTCCTTCGCTAGCATTACTGATTTGCTGAAGTAGTCGACCACCTGACATTCCTCCTCGCTCTGGACCATGGCCTGTACCAGGGCCCGTCGCGAGAAATCGTTACTCCGATCGCCACCGCGATGACACGGTCTTGCTCTTTCCAAGCGGGGTACGCCTCCACCGTATGCTCCACCGTGTCCTCCGGGCGGCCCACACAATGTTGACTCCCGGACGTTTCTTCCTAATGAATCCGTTGCAGAAAAGGAATTTCACCCCGGTGTACCCACTGTGAGATCACTCCACTTTTTTATGTTGAGTGTGTATAGTTTATAGTTGACAGTTTTCATTGTTGTTGTTCATAGTTTATGTCAAAAACATCTATTTAATCAATTTTATTCGTTTTTGACTGTGTTATGTTAAAGATAATAATCAAATAAATCTATACATATAATAAATCTGCAGAAGTTTTTAGTTGTGCGCGTGTTAGAATTTTTTGGTGGAGGGGTTACTATATCGATTTATATTTATAGATTAGAATAGAAATACTTTTATTTGGGACAGATAGAGCACAACGGTTATAAACACAAAGTCCTACATATGTACCTATATATCATGTTAAGGTGTCAAGATGGATAACGGTTATTTACTGTGTATCAAAGTTCCTACGATAGTGTGTAGGGAAAGGGTTTTATGAAGAAAACCACAGAAAGACAAGACTAAATATTTATTTCAAATAGGCTTGTCAGTTAATCGAATAACTAGTTACTTGTTCCAAAACTAGGTAATACAGCATTAATCTTTATCCGATTAAGTACCTTAAATATATTATGCATTTAATATAAATCAATATGTAACAAACAATACAACTTACAACATCGAAGTAATGTAAAAAAACACTGAAAAGACCAAAATAACTTTAATTTTGAAATTCGGTGTTAAATAACGAAGAGACAAAACTATTATAGAAACACCGACTTCCGAAATTAAAGTAATTTTTCACTTTTCAGTGTTTTTTTATATTGATGTCGGTTGTATTTTTTTTTTTCTAAAAAGTTTTCTTATACTATGACGTGATCAGCATTGCACCCGTGCGAAGCCGGGGCGGGTCGCTAGTTTTATAATAAAGTATCAACCAGTGGATTGACACTTAACTTATAGGTCTTTATAATTATAGTTAAACAACTTTAAAACTAAATAAGACCATATACACAATTTTACAATACTTGATTTGTAATACTTACTTTTATTTTTTATTATGGCAATTGAGCCGGTTGCGACTATTCTGCCAGTGTCATGTTGGGACGGTAGCCCAGTGGGAGTAACCGTCGAACTGTAATTCGTGGTAGATGTTAGTAAACTGGAAAAACAAACACAAGTGTTAGTAAAGGCACATAATCTAATTTACACTTAACTAAAAATTTTATATTGTATACATAAAACACATGTTGCGCCGACCCCAAATAAGATGGGACAAGGGCAGGAAGATGATGATGATACATAAAACACATAAACTACTTTATATAGAATAATTAAGTACACGTTATACACCAATTAAAATTTTAAATCATTTTCGTTTAAGAATGTCGCCAAAAAGGGAACCGATCACTTTTCCGAAAATTTTTTGTTCGAATTTCATTTTACCGAAAACTATTGACCGATGTCTTTTTTGCCATACGCATTATTTGATATATTTTTAGATCATCGAAGTATCATGTGTCATAGGTATTATTTTACCGAACTATTTTTCGCCGATTTACAAAATAACTTTTTGCTATTGGCCGAAGCCTCTTTTGAACTTTTTTCATTTGCCAAACAATTTATTTGTTATATTTTCACCACACCGAAACAACATTTGACGGAATTGGGATGGACGGTTACTTGGTAGCATTTTCAATATTAAATTAAAATAGTGTCATAAAAGGTCAATATGTTGTGCTACAAAATTTAGTGACAGAAATGAATCGCTGCAAAACCGACTTCACACAGTCTTACATCTGCCCTACCCCTAGAGTGTAATTTAATTCCGCGTAGGCGCGGAGGGGTAGGGCGGCCCGCGAGCTGAGCAGCAGGTGGTTTGAAGGACCGCCGCCGTGGCTGAGGCTGACCGGCGAAGCCGGCCAGCAAGCCGAAACTGCGGTGGTGAGCGTTAAAACCATCTGCGACGATAAGCATGCGTGGGGCCGCCCAAACCCCGCAGCGCCGGAGCCGTGACAGAAACAATGCTTGCTACATGCCTGCTTGCATGCTGCATGCCTTCTGCATGCTGCATGCCTGCTGCATGTTGCATGCCTGCCGCATGTTGCATGTCTGCTGCATGCTGCTTACCTGCTGCATGTTGCATGCCTGCTGCACGCTGCATGCCTGCTGCACGCTGCATGCCTGCTGCACGCTGCATGCCTGCTGCATGTTACATGCCTGCTGCATGTTACATGCCTGCTGCATGCTACATACTTGCTGCATGTTGCATGCCCGCTGCATGTTGCATGCCCGCTTCCATGCTGCATGCTTAAAGCAAGCATCCTTGTTTGCATGCTTATTACTAGGAACTATTAAAACCACTTTTGTTCATAATGCCTGCTGCATGTTGCGCATAATGAATGTTCGAAAACATAATACTTCGAACAAATGTTATTTCGGCTAAGTGCACCATCGGTGAAAAGTTTTTCGACCAAATGAAACGTCGGAGTAACGAAAAAAATCGAATTGATAATAGGTCAATGATACAGTGGCAGACGTGACTTCGATGATTTAAAAAAAAACGAAACGATAATAGTTGAAAAGTTTTAGGTGAAATGAAAGTCGGTCAAATATTTTTCGAACTTATGATAGACAACCCGCCAAAATATTAATTAATTTAGGAGAGACGAGAGGCTATGGTAGAGCGTACGAATGTCTCACTTCAGGCAGTCTCCAAGTGAGGCGAAACCAATCTGGTAAGATTCAACGCCGCCAAAACACAAGCGTGTCTGTTCACCGCTAAGAGGAGCCCGTTCACCTTGGCTCCCGTTTTTCAGAATGTATCCCTGGAGTGCACCGACCGCCTTCAACTCTTAAGAGTTGAATTTCCTCAGATCTCAATTTCGGGCGGTTCATTGAGTCCAAAGCCAAGGTAGCTGCTAGAAAACTAGGCGTTCTTGCAAAGGTCCGACGGTACTTCACACCGGGACAGCTTCTAATGTTATACAAAGCACAGGTCCGATCGTGTGTGGAGTACTGCAGTCACATATGGGCTGGTGCTGCAAAATGCCATCTAGCAGCTTTGGACTCAGTGGAAAGGCGTGCGAAGAGGCTAATTGGGGATCCAGATTTGGTTAAGTCCAATCTACAAAGCCTCGAGCACAGGCGCAGAGTAGCCAGCCTATCGGTATTTTACAGGTTACATTTTGGAGAGTGTGCGCGGGAACTGCATGACTTGATTCCGCCATCTCCTTTCTACCATCGGACAAGCCGTCGAACGGCGAGTATCCACCCTTACGTTGTTGAAACTTCAACGGTCCGGACTAAGCGTTTCGCTTCGTCGTTTATACCGCGTACATCGAAGGACTGGAACAATCTGCCTGCTGCGGTCTTTCCGTCCAACTATAATATAGGTGTCTTCAAGGCTAGAGTGAATAGGCTCTTAATAAACTAGTGCGCCTGACCATCAATGATTGCATCTCCGCTTACCATCAGGTGGGATCGCAGTCAAGCACGGGTTTATATCAATTAAAAAAAAAAAAAAAAGACGGGAACCAAAATATTACGGTTACCTATCATAAGTTCGAAAAATATTTTACTGAAGTTCTTTTCACCAACCTTTCAACTATTTTCGTTTCGTTTTTTTTTTTTATTTAATTTAAGTCACGTCTGCCACTGTATCAGTTGACCTATTATCTATTCGATTTTTTTCGTAACTCCGACATTTCAATTGGCCGAAAAACTTTTCACTGATGGTGGCGCATGTGTTGGATCATTTGGTTCCCTTTAAAATGGTTGAGCTGAGTGGTGCTAATATTAGCGTCATGTCAGTGAACGGGCGCTGTCAGTTGAGACTGGTCATCTCTTAGCTGCCAGTTGCCTATTTTAATATCTATATTTAGTTTTTATTTTTACTTTATTTACATTGTTCTCACACTCCATGGAGATCTACGCTTCGGAATGTGCAATTAGCATCATTTTTTCTGACTAACTGACTTCTTGACATTTGAAAAGAGCCTGTAAATAAAAAAAAATGATTTGGATTTGATTTTGGATGCTTGCTTTAAGCGTGCAGCAGGCATGTAGCATGCAAGCAGACATGCAGTATGAGTCAGGCATGCAACAGGCCATGCAGTATGAGTCAGGCATGCAACAGGCCATGCAGTATGAATCAGGCATACAGTATGCAAGCAGGCATGCAGCATGGAAGCAGGCATGCAACATGCTGCCAGCATGCAACATAAAACAGACATACAGCATGCATGTAACATGCAGCATGGAAGCGGGCTGCAACATGCAGCAAGCATTGTTTCTGTCAAGGCTCCGGCGCTGCGGAATTTGGGCGGCTCCACGAGAGCTTATTGTCGCAGATGGTTTTTACGCTTACCACCGCAGCTTCGGCTTGCGGACCTTCAAACCACCTACTGCTCAGCTCGTGGGCCGCCCTACCCCTCCGTGCCTACACGGGATTGAATTACACTCTAGGAGTCGGACAGACAAGACTGTGTGAAGTCGGATTTGCAGCAATTCGTTTCTGTCTCTAAATTTTGTAGTACAACTATTGACTTTTTATGACCCTATTTTAGTTTAATATTGAAAATGGTAGCATTTTCAATATTAAATGTAAAAGTAACCTCGGTCTATATAGGGTGACTGGTAATTAGTGACCGATACTTAAACACGAGATTGTCCTCATAATTACAAACAACTTACCCAAATAAACTTTTTTATATACACATTAGTTTTATGACAATAACAAAACAGCTGTTTGAAATTCGACTGCGCTCGGGAAAGGTCTATTTACTAGTAGTGCGTCTCTTGAGTCACGGTTCGCCCTCCCCCGTCCGCACCGCTCCCTTTGCTTTGCAGTAGTAACGTAGGTAATAATAACATTCACCCGGAAAGCGCGTCGCATGCACTTGCACATGTTTTTTTTTTGACACCCGCGTACACGTTGCCATATAATTACACAGCGAGTGAGCACAGAACAGTGACATGCCTCGGAAGGGGTAATGGCGAAGCAGCAAGGCTATTGTACCAATTCTTGTACCCAAGAAAGCTGGAAAACTTGAAATAACTTGAAGAATGCCCAGCGTCAATTAGGTATCGAGTCAGTTAATAATGTAGTAGTGTATTATAAGTTGCTTCTAAACATCGTAGATAAGTAACAAAACAAACGCAATTCCTGACATCAGTTTGTTTAGAAAGATTATGCACGTAGAGTACCTACCAAAATACTAGATAATTTATTATTTATTTTAATCTCCTCACCGCGTAATAAACAGCGAAACTTTATATAGGTATAACACTGTGTACCTAAATGGTCACGCGGCGGCCGGGCTGTCACATCTTCAGCGTAGGCCTATGTTCCGTGGCTCAGAATTAGGCATTTAAAGAAATCAGAAACGTTTTTTTTTTCAAATAAACCAATTACAGGCACTTTTGAATTATCAAAATGTCGGTCAGTCAAAAAAAAAAAAACAAGTGAAGCTAAATTAAATTAAAACTAACCGAAACATGTAGGTACCTACACTGATTACGTACACCGATGGGTTTTTAAGCCGGGTTCTCTCTCACTATTGTAGGTAAGATACAAAAAGTATATGAGACAACGACCTTACGTGGCTAACAGCTGAGCGGTCGTAAGCGCGCGCACTCGAATTTCAAACAGCTGTTTTGTTATTGTCATAAAACTAATTAGTCTAAAAAAAAGTTTCTTTGGGAAAGTAGTTTGTGATCATGAGTACAATTACGTGTTTAAGTATCGGTCAATATTTACCAGTCACCCTATACATTTCTTACTACTTAATCTATCTATATCTTACTCCCTCTAGTCTATATTTGTTACCAAAATTCCGTAAAATGTTGTTTCGGTGTGGTGAAAATATGGCATATAAATTATTTGGCAAGTGAAATCAGTTCAAACGAGGCGTCGGCCAATAGCAATAAGTTATTTGTAAATTGGCGAAATATAGTTGAAATTCGAGCAAAAACAAAATCGTAAAAGTGATCGGTTCCCTAATAATACCTATCACATGATTTTTCGGTGATCTAAAAATATGTCAAATAATGCATCATCTTCCTGCCCTTGTCCCATCTTATTTGGGGTCGGCGCAACACGTTTTTTCTTCCATTCTTCATTCTGTCAACCGTCATACTATCACTAACTTCCTTTTCTTTCATATCACTGTTTACAGAATCCATCCATCTTTTTTTTGGGCTCCCTCTTCCTCTCCACCTATCCACCAGTATACTCATAACTCTTTTAGTAAGTTATGAGTATACATGTGGATGGGGGGAGAGGGAGAGGGAGGCCAAAGAAAAGATGAATAATGCATAAAGCAAAACAGACGTCGGTCAATAGGTTTCGGTAAAATTAAGTTCGTACAAAAAAATTGCGGCAAAGGTATCGGTTCCCCAAATAATCATCTGTCTAAATAAACGTTATGCTAAACGAAATTATGCGTAATATTAACTATGCCAAAGGTAATAATGCCAAATAAAATTCTACCATGTTAAAAGTATACCATTGTAAATTCGGGCACGTAAACCTTTTGCCATACAATAGTTATGCTAAATAATTTTTATGCCTTAAAAATATTCTATTAAAGAATATAATGCCACGTGTGTTATGCCAAACAAACGGAGTATCAAGATTCTGCCAAATAGAAGAAACCCCTGGATCTTACCGTCTACTGTGACCTCTCTTTATCACTCGATGGTTTGCTGGAAGAAAACTGAACTTTGAGTTAAACTCGCCTATGTACATGAACTCTGATATCCACATATTTTGTAACTTATCATGGTGCAATACAATAAATGATATAAGAAAGAATCAAGTGCAATGGGTTTGGTTTCAACTTTCGTTGCTGATTCTGTCTTCAACGTGACTTGGGTCACATGAATCCTGAAATTCACCAGATAGTCAATGTCCATATAAAGTTTCAATGGAAATTATTAGACCTATTATTCTGACCATCGACCACGTAAGCGATCAGAGATCTTAAAAGGGTACTCAATTTGCCCATTCACCCTCGGAAGGCTACCGCATTTAACAAGTGCTTTGTGCTCTGTTTTCACATTACTCTTTAAATTCATTCCAACAAAAGCAGTGCTTCTATCACTCACTACTCACAACGGATAATCAAACACTTGGCTTAACTTATTAAGATCAGCAATAACACCCTTGGCACTCACACTTGGCAAAGCCTAAAGTCACACAAATTTCATATAACCATCAACAATTTTGTGAAAACGTTAGCCTTACCATTGTCATCATCAGCTCATAGAAAAAGGACCTAAATGGTTCGCATACAGGACATCGAATGAAACCGACACCCTGAGTATAGGACGTATTAACCCTGGTCGCTTCCTAGAATACTGGCACCCAATACAATTGGCCACATACTTGCCAACACTTTTTATCAATTTTGGAAACTAATACTTAGCTTGTATAACTTCTTTAAACTTTTGGATAAGTGTTGAAAACAACAGCAAGCTCCTCGAATTCGAAACTGTGATACTTTGTTTCAGTAGCTGACATTTGCCTATTGGCATACTTTCCACTGTAAATTACAAATAAATTACTTTACACACTAAATTGTGAATAGGATTAGAGGTTAACAAATCTTTAATTTTGTCAAAACATCGTGTTGGTCTGGTGCCCAATTCCAGGTTACAGGTACCTTTGTTTTTAGTCAACAAAGTTAATGGCTTTAATTGCAAACCTTAATTTTTTTTTACAAAAAAAAAATTACCAACTCCACTAAAAAAAAAAACACTAAAAGGAACAAAATAACTTTAATTTCAGAAGTCGGTGACTTGATAACCTCCTTTAACCGAATTGATAACCTCCTCCTTTTTTTTTGAAGTCGGTTAAAAATTTCATGAAAAGTTCATAAACCTTCTGTAAAGCTCTGAAGTCTGCTACAGCGGTTGATTTTTATATTTTGTGTTTTATTTTATTGTGGGACAATAAACAGCTATAATATAAATATAGAAAAAAAACCAGTACAAAATAGTTTATAATATTGCAGCCCACTGCGTTATCTATATATTGACGCGTAAGATTGCCGGCAGTAAATGCCGCTGGATAAATAAATATACTATTTATCAAATCATTACTGTTAAAATTTGTCGAAAATTACATATCAAATTATTAAAACAAGCAAAAACATGCATTAAATTAAATTAAAATTATAAATTAAATTATAATTGTACATTGAATTAAATTTTAAACTTACACATTCAATTAAATTGTACATGAAATTAAATAATAATATAGAAACTAAAGAAAAATTAAGAACTAAAGATTAAAGGGACTCATAAATTATAGCCATGTACAATTTAAATCTAAATCTACATTTAAATAAAATTCAAAAAATAATTAATTAATCATATTCTAAGACGGCGCGGATAAAATCTTCACTACGTTATTTTTTTATTTTGATTTAGAGCACATAAAAACATCAACACCTATAAAATTACTATTGTAAGTGTCAACCATTCGACGAGTACACCGTAATCCCGAGTTTGTGCGACAACTGTTCACAGTAAATAGTGTTCCGGCTCGAACACTACGCAAGTTGACTGTACGGGGCACTGTGTAACACAGTTTACTTGTAAGCCCAATCGAGTCAAAATTATTGTGGACAATATTATACAGTATAGTGCCTTCTAGTAGTTTACGTCTAGATTTTAAAGTAACATGTTATACTTCTTTAGCAATTTGTCGTATGACAGATATGTCTTATGGCATCTGTAGTACATGACACGAAGAAATTTACGCTGGAATTTCTCTATCTCATCCACGTATTTCTGATAGAACGGATTCCAAACTGAAACCGCATATTCAAGTTGTGAGCGTATTAAAGTTTTATATGAATAAAGATAAGTAGAGGGGCGTTTGAACTCAGTGGACATCCCACCCTCATAACAAAACCATACATCTTAAAAGAGTTATTGACAACTTTTTCCACGTGCTGATTAAGGGAGACTTTATTATCGAACAGCACACCGAGGTCCCTTATAATGGATATATTACTTAACATGGTTTCACATCACCTGTACTCAAAACTGATGACAGATTTGTTTTTTGTAAAATTCATATAATGACACTTGGAAATGCTGAGATGTAATTTGTTATCACGGCAGTATTCTGTGAGTCTATTGAGTTCCTCCTGAAATATTAGACAATCCTCCTTAGTGTTAATAATCTTAAAAGCTTTCTGATAGTCAGCATACATGAGGAACTTTGTACTTTTAAAGCACATCCCAATGTAATTAATATAAATAATAAATAAAAGTGGTCCCAAGATTGAGCCTTGTGGAACTCCAAATGTTATCGGAACAATATTATTCTGATATCCATTTACACGAGTCCTATTTTTACCATAAGAAGAGAACCAGCGGAGTAAATTTCCTCGTATGCTATAGAATGCAATTTTATTAAGTAAGATCTGAAGATCGACCTTGTAAAATGCTTTCTTGAAATCTGTGTAAATCCCGTCAATTTGCATACGTTTATCAATATTTTCAAAAAAAAAGTTATTAAAGATCATTAAATTGGATAGAGTAGACCGGTTTTTGACGAAACCATGCTGTTCAGGGATGAAAAGATTATGTAGAATAGGGTAGATCTCATTATGTACTAGTGTTTCAAAAAGCTTTGACAAAGTCGGCAGAATTGAGATGGGGTGATATTGTTCAACTCAAACTGAGGAGTATAATCAGCCTCTCTGCTTAGCGTTTGTGGACTACGAGAAAGCCTTTCATTCGATCGAGACTTGGGCTGTACTGCAGTCTCTCCAACGGTGCCAGATTGACTATCGGTACATCGAAGTGCTGAAGTGTTTGTACGAGAATGCCACTATGTCAGTCTGACTTCAGGACCGGACCCCGAAACCTATCCGCAGCGGGGTGTGAGGCAGGGAGACGTCATTTCTCTGAAACTATTTACAGCTGCAATGGAGGATGTCTTTAAGGTTCTGGACTGGAGTGCACTAGGCATTAATGTCAATGGCGAGTACATCACTCACCTTCGGTTCGCTGATGATGTAGTAGTCATGGCTGAGACTACGGAGGAGCTCAGTACAATGCTCGGTGACCGTAGTAGAGCTTCCGAAAAAGTAGGTCTTAGAATGAACATGGACAAAACCAAGGTCATGGTAAATAACCATGTAGCACCCACTCCGATCAAGATCGGAGACTCTGCACTCGAAATTGTAGACGATTACGTTTACCTGGGACAGACAATCCAGTTGGTTAGGTCTAATTTTGAGAAAGAGGTCAATCGTCGAATCCGACTCGGCTGGGCAGCGTTCGGGAAGCTGCGCGGTATCTTCTCGTCCAACATACCACAGTGTCTCAAGTCGAAAGTCTATGACCAGTGCGTGTTGCCAGTGATGACATGGTACTGAAACATGGTCGCTTACAATGGGCCTCATCAGAAGGCTTACAGTCACCCAAAGGGCAACGGAAAGGGCTATGCTCGGAGTTTCCTTGCGTGATCGCTTAAAGATATTCGCAGGAGAACCAAGGTCACCGACATAGCCCGAAGAATCGCCAAACTGAAGTGGCAGTGGGCAGGGCACATTGTTCGTAGAACGGATGGTCGATGGGGCCGAAAGGTTCTAGAGTGGCGACCGCGCACCGGAAAGCGCAGCGTTGAAAGGCCTCCTACAAGATGGAACGACGACCTGGTGAGAGTCGCGGGAGTGCGGTGGATGCGAGACGCACATGACCGGTCGTTGTGGCGTCGCTTGGGGGAGGCCTATGTCCAACAGTGGACGTCTTTCGGCTGAAATGATGATGATGACGATACTGTTCAATGTGTTCAATGTCATGTCTGGAGCCACCTTTATGCACAGGCGTGATATTAGCCTTTTTCCAAGCTTCAGGAAACACACTCCCTTAAACATTTATTATAAACTATAAATAGTGGTTTATAGACTGCCAGCAGTTGCCTTGAAAAATACAGCTGGATACCATCGGGCCCTGCTCCTTTGGAGGGATCAAGTTGCTCCAACTCAGTGAGAATTTTAGATTCCTCGATATGTATGTTATTAACTAAACTGGCTTTTACGTCACAGTCTGCTGGCGAGGTCCATGCCGACAGTGAGGATGATGCGGTTTCGAAAACTGACAAGAAGAAATCCGAGAACATATTGCAAATCTCGTCAGGAGCACTTGAATTTAGGCTTTGGTATTGTATCGTAGAAGGCACACCTGATTTGTTTTTACGATTAGTAATATATGTCCAAATATTTTTTACATTAGTCGTAATATTGTACTCAACAGATTTAATATAAATGGAGTAACAGCACCTATACGTCTCTTTAAACAATTTTTAAAACTCTGAATACATGTTATAATTTTTTATGTTCCTAAACTTTTTCCATTTGATCCAGAGGCGTTGCTTCTTTTTGTAGGTCTTAATAAAATGAGACGAAAACCAAACAGGAAAGTCAAGTGCCCGAGACTTGACCTAGGGGATATTCGGTTCAATTATACCGTGCAATATCTCATAGAAAGTCTGTACAGCTTCCTCCGATAGAAGATGACAAAGCAGAGTTGACCATTCAACTTCATCAATGCATTTGTTAATACTCGTAACATCATATTTGGCCTTACAGAAGTCATATTTCCTAAGGGGTTTCCTTTTTAAGGTTTGCATATTTACACTTATATGGGACATTGCAACAAATGGAGGATAGTACGAATCCATGGGTAGTAGGGGGTCTGGCAGGGAACTTACAGAGCTACAGGTATTAGATATGAACAGATCCAGGATTTTTCCAGTATAATTAGGTATGCTGTTTTACTGGTAGGCATCTATTGCTGACATAAGATGTTGCAGCTGCGAGCATATTGGGGATGATCCAATGCAAATCATGCCAGCATTCTTTAGCGTGCCTTCAACCTAGGCTTCTTTCCATGAAATATCCGGAAGATTGTAGTCTCCAACTATAATAATAGATGACATATGAAGCTCATTCAGGTAGTCTTTGAGAGCATCAAAATATGAGCTATAGATATCAGACGCGGTCCACAGTGGGATATTATGCTGCACTAATAATATGCATTTTCGAGCAATCATTTTTGCTCTGTGGCCCGACCATAAGATATTCAACGCAGGGGAGGTTGTTGCGACGACGACTATCAAAGAGACAAGACCTTAGTTCCCGCAATACGGCAATTAGTACTCCGCCACCATCACACCTTCCTGTAGCACTACGGTCACGGTCACAACAATAAACATCATATCGAGGATGTATAAACTCGGCACAAGCAATATCGGGTACAAGCCAAGTTTCTGTCAAGACTATTACATCGTAAGAGGACGATAAGATACTGATAGACAGGGATTGTAGTTAAGTTCTTATGCCTCGGCAGTTTTGATAGTAAACAGATATATTTTCACTAGTATCCATTACACGAGTTCTTTACGATAAATTCGCGTATAGCAATAAGTATTCTGTATAAAGGTATATCGTACTCACAAAAGACAATAACAATTATTTTGCATAGAAACAATAAATTAAAATGTATTATAGAAATTAAAATTGAGTCTCGCTTAATAATAATGGATAAAATTTGAATTGAATTATAGACTACTACAGCCATAATTGAAGTATATAATATTAAAATCATAAAAATACTTTGAACATATTAGTGCGGCATGCAGAAGAAAAATTGAGTAATTTTTTTTCATAGGTTTTAATAATACGTAATACGTTTTAATTTGACAAGAATAGATTGAATAGACGGAAGCAATTATTCTGCTGATTTTGTTTTAATTTTATCGATATCGTTTTCATTACGTATTGCAAATGCCCTGTCACCCTCGCGCTCGCGCACCAATATGGTACCATTATTGATCCATACATATTTATGGTTTCGTCTTTTGCGATATCACGAGTTTTGCGAAATAATTGCTTCTTCACCAAAGTCAAGTGCTCATTTAAGTATATATTATGAATTTGTGGATTTATGTGGGGTAGGACGAATCCGCCCCCCAGTTTTCAAGTTCCAAGATACTCGACAGTTTTGCGACATTTTTCACGTAAACGAGTCAATAACCTTAAAGATCATTCAATATAAGTAGACCTCCCAGTAATAGTGACTACCTTACTAATGCAAGGTCAACATATACTGTCAACATATCTTACAAAATGTTAATTATTATGTATAATAACGTCTTAAACGACCTACCTTTTAAAAATTACATATAAACGCAAAGCTAACGCACATAAAAACCAGCAAATTTATATACACTTGATTTTAATTACCTATTTCATTTGTTTAGATACCTAACTAAATTTAAACAATCTTGACACTTCTATGACATGACTTTTAAAAAATATGTTTTAATGTATGGATATCAGTAAATAGGTAGAAATCAATTGGGTACCTATCTACCATATAATTTTAGAAAATCTAATTATACATATTTTATGTAATAAAACGTAAGTATCTATTTCACATTTTTCAAAAACACACAATTCCTAACCCTATAACAAGAGCGGCCTGTTCAAAGGCGCATAACGGGCATAATAAAGAGATTCCCGGTACGTGGAATTAAGGTGCATTTTGATTCGCTACTAGCGCTACTACGCCCGGTAGACAAATATAATCATCACGATGCATAAAACATTGCACGGACGTGACCTTACGTCCGTGCCGTGCAATGTTTTATGAACATTGTTAACGTTATTAGTAGGTTTATATTCGCATGTTTTCTTTCGAAGAGTGAAACTTCTGTACCTTCTACTATTACTTATTCTGTGGTCTTGATAGTGTGCGCCGTGACGTAGACAAAACAGTCTTGTCGTAGACGTCGCTCGTAGACAAGTCTGCGACGTCGTAGACAATTCTGTCTTAAGGCAGTCTTGACTCAAGTGTGCGCAGGAACTTACAAACACAATTTACGAACATAAGAAACATTCTTTTTTTTTTTTTTTTTTTTTTTTTTTTTAATTGATATAAACCAGTGCTTGACTGCGATCCCACATGATGGTAAGTGGAGATGCAATCATCGATGGTCAGGCGCACTAGTTTATTAAAATTTCTTCTGTAATCTATTGATAAATTATATTTATTTTGCAAATAGGTTTTTAAACAGCAGTTACACGTCATTGTTTTTTTCGTCGGTTTAAACTGGATGAGGTCGGTGTTTCCTAGCTGACTATACTGAGAACAAACACCAAAACAAACTCAGAGTTTAAAGTCTCTTTTAAAGTCCATACAGTAAACATATAATGTTCAAATCATATGAGAACCATGCAGATTAGTGTCTCAGATGGTCTTTTGAAGAAAGAACCACACAGATTTGAGTAGACCTGTCCAGTCAGTGCAAGCATTTGTCAGTATTCGTGTTGCTCAAACTTAGGAATACTAAGAAGCACAACGACTTGACGAACAATACCAAAGAAAGGACATTTGGGTCGGCCGCATCAAATACTTAAAACTGCCAGAAATCATGTTAATATTACAGAAAAGGAAAAGTAATCCGCATAGTTCCCACATTCACAATGATAAAATAAAATTTACAAAAATAACACTTTACAAAGTTGCTTATATACTCAGACCAAGAAAAAAAGAAAGACGGAGCACCACGAACTTTAAAACTAATGCCACAACAACCAAGCCGGTCCAAATAAATACACACGCTCACGCACACTCCTACATTACAACCAAGCTAGTCACTCTTAGTACAGCACGAGTCGTTGTCTAGTTAACATCAATTTAAAAAATAGTATTATGCCTTCGTCTGTAGTGAAAAGTTGTAAAAACAACACTATATCAAACAAAAATCTCACGGAATTTCTTTTCATTTGTAAGTTCTTGATATAACGTCGTTTCTTTATTATTTAAACTATGACTTTAAGGTTATTTTATTCAAAAAACGTCATACATCAACAAACGAAAACAATGAGTGACAAAGTGTGAGGGTTGCCATAATATGATTTAAAATTTTCCCGATTCGATTAAATAAATAGTTCTTACTTCGAGCTATATTCCTTTTTATCTTTTTTTACGTATTTAATATTTCCAACTGATAATGAACAAAAAAAATATGGATGGTAGCTGTAAGAAATAGTCGGAATGATCCAGACTTACTGCCATGAAAATCCAGCGTCGTTTGTTCCGAAAATTTTGTTAATAACGACCTCTACATTACTAATCGTGGACTTCGCCGTGTGATCAAAAGTGGATATCCTAAAATGGTACCTACGTATAATTAAAAAAAAAGACATTTTATCAAAACAAATAAACAGGTATTTTTTCCTGATTAGAGTTAGTTTCTCAGCTTAGACTAGCTAATTATAATACTACTGTCCAAAATTTTATTTTTATGTTTTAGATGTTATTTCCGTCGTCGAATGTCCTATGTTCACAAAGTTTAACCCCTACGATTGTTCAAGTATGTATTAATTCTTCACTCTAATCTTCCTAAAAGGGTTTAAATCAAATGCTGCAATTACTCGTATTTTTTCTAAAGGGCGTACCAGACTTGTCTAATGACGATAGTGCATTACCAAGTGCATTCTTTGTCTCTGTTTTTTAAAGTTTTTATTAGAATACATACAAATTTTATTTATTTTATAAAATCTTTTTTTTTTTAAAGTAGCCTTGGAGTTTCTTACTGGTTCTTCTCCATAGGAAACAACCTATTGAATCCGTGCACTAGTTTCTGAAGTTTTATAAGTTTCCATGTAGGTCTATGTGAAATAAAAATATTTTGTTCATCTGTATAACGCTCTTTAATTCATAGTTTTCTTTTTCAATTGTACGATACTATACCATACCATAATTTATTCAATACCATACTCAACAATGTCTTAACTCTTGTAAATATTACCCTAGCTACACAATATTGTTACCCAAATTTTAGGGAAAAAATTTAACAAATGGCAACCCTTCGAATCACACATAGATAAAAATGCTGCTTCACTTTTGAAGTTCGTGGTGCTCCGTCTTTCTTTTTTTCTTGGTCTGAGATTCTAGAGAAGTAAATGAATGAAAACAAATTTTAATCACCCATTTCACTTAGTAGATTACAGACCATGACCATTAACAGGAGCTATTGGAGTTATAGTTCTTGTAACAGGGATAGTAAATGATTCCATAACTTTAATATAAACTTATTAATTTTAGGGTATTAAATTGTTATTATTACTATATATCCATGATGACGAGACATTTGTCGTGAAGGAACTTTACAAGGTAAACATACAATTTTGTTTACTAAAGGACTTCGATATGGAATAATTTTATTTATTGTTTCAGAAGTCTTTTTTTATTTCTTTTTTTAGCATTTTTTCATAGAAGTCTTGCACCTATTTACGCTTAGCTACCATCAGGCATCCTTACAACGTGTCCAGACCACCGTAACTGACGATGCATTAAATAGGTTTTAATACCACAGACATTAGCCCTCCGTAGAACATCCGTGTTCCTAACATGGTCAAACCAATTGATGTTCAAAATGTCGCGGAGGCACCTAAAGTGGAAACGGTCTAATGCACGAATGTGTCTTCTGTAGGCGCACTACGTCTCAGCAGCATACAGAATATTCGGTATGACAATGGCCATATATAAGTTAACCTTAGTCTGTAATTTAAGGTCATGTGAGTGGAATACCTTTTCCCAAAGTCTGCCAAACACTGCTGAAGCAGCACCGATTCTGCTGTTAATTTATTGGTCCTGGACACCTTAACTGGTAAGGGTACTTGCCCAGATATTTAAATTTGTCCACCTGCTGGAGGACGGCACTGTCGAGTCGTATTTCAAGTGGGCCACAGTTAGCAGTATCTAAAGCCATAACTTCAGTCTTTGAGATGGTAATTTTAAGTCCAAATGTACGTCATGACTTATCAGGTTTCCACATCAACTCTTGCAGATCCTCTGGGGACTCTGCCACAAAACACAGATCCTCAGCGCACATAACTTCGGTGATAAGATCATATGACACTTTAGTTTGAGCTCTTAATCGGGTCAAGTTGAAAAGTTTTCCGTCAGTACGGAAGCGGATATATATTCCTCTCGCATTGTCCTCTAGAACCTCTCCCACGACAGCAGCAAAATACAAAGCAAATAGGTTCAGTCCATTATTTGATATCTAAGGGTAGGGTGGGGTGCAAAAATAATCTACTAATAAACCTCCTGGTAACATGCAGATTGTCCTTTTCTGAGTTCAAAAATATGCACAGAATGCGGTCCTCATATTTTGCAAACTCAAAAATGATTTCGGCGCCTGCACCAATATCGTAAAATACAAGTGTTGTTTGGATTTACATATTTACTATACGTATGTGTATCTTTCGCGTTCTCTGAAGTTTACAATATGTACCCAAGGACAATTCCTGGCCGGTGTGAAACTATTGTCGCAACAATAGAAAATATAATTTCTATGTACAATCTGAAAAATAGAGCATGGAAGGGACCTCTACAAGATGGCTTTGAGCTGAGATGGCCTCGTACCTCTTGGACGATCGATGGCTAATTATATTGATATGCAAGGTAATAGTGTAAGGTGTGCTGGTGATGTCGGCAGGTATGGTTCTACATCACTTGGGCGGTGTTCGTGGCGGGCGCGGTGGGCGCGGGCGCTACGCTGCTGTTCGTGCTGTGCTCGGGCGCGCTGTGGTACACGTTCCTGCGCTCGTGGCGCTCCGACCCCGGCGTCATCTCCGCCTCGCGCCAGGACAAGCTGCGCGTGAGTACCGCTACCTTTCTGTCTCACGTCGACATCGATACAAGGTGACATGCGTCATGCTCGCTTCTCACTCATATTCAGTACGAGATACCGGCTTTAGGCAATCCTTTGCCCTATCTATTTGGGTGTTCATTGTTATTAAACATCAAAAGACATTGCACATGGATGTGTGCAATCCTGTACTATGTAGCGTCAAAATCATTTTTATAGTCTACTTATCATATTATCTCTTACGGTTTTGAACCTGCCGAAACAACCGTGTCCGGTTAGGACCTGGCGGAAAGTGAGAACGCTGGGTTCAATTGTATTTTTCAAACATCCAGAGACCCATTTAAATACAGACATAATATGTTATCCAAATCGTTCAAACCGCTTAGGAGGAGTTAGGTGACAAACGCGTACAGAAAAAAAAATGTATATAAAGACTAGTTGTTACCCGCGACTTCGTCCGCGTTAAGTTCGTTATACTGCACAATCATTCTGTGCTTGCATTCATTTCGAAAGCATCGCAATTATTTATTGTACTTTAACATAAAACGGTTACAGGTAAAAACGCAAATTACCTTCAGGAAACATGTTATGTACTCGTCCAGACCCAGATGTATGAACGTCAATGAATAGAAAGAGTATGTATGGCTCGTAGCAATTGTCATTTCTGTCTACCCCGAGGGAAAAGGCATTAGTTTATGTATGTTTAAGGTTTATGTTCTGATAAAACAACATTGTATGATTTTAACCCCTCGTCACAGAGAGCACGCCACAATCGCAGCGGTAATGCCTGTCTTTGAGGAGTGACTACAGAGGCGTCAGGGCATTCTCTCTTTGTGCAGGACTCACCGGATGTGGTTGTTTCGGAAGGTATCTGTATCGAATTCAGCGGGAGAAACACTCGGGTCTCACCATTGTGCGGATCGCCCGGTGAATACGATGGAGCATACGGTAGAAGTCAGTCCCGCTTGGTCAGAGCGCCGGCGTCACCGTGTCCTCATGGAGGCGATTGGTACATAAAAAGATAATCAGTAGCTTCCTTCAGTGAAGCTCTACGATCAAAGAAGGTGGCTGAAACTATGAGAGATCATGACTCCTCAGCTGTCGCTGCAAGTGACGCTCTGAGTGTTGAAAGCCGCAGGGCGATTCCTAGCCATCGCAAAAAACGGATTGCCGTGGCGCCGTCCGGCTGTCTGGTCAAAGCAATCCTGAATCGACTGCGCGTAGTATTGTAGATAGATAGATAGATATTCTTTATTGTACACCAAAAATACATTTTACATTAGGAAATCAACATTAATAGGGTGTCACAATGGGCGGTCTTATCGCTAAAAGCGATTTTTTAAAGACAACCTTTGGCTGGATTTGACAGAGGAGAAAAAAAGATACGCAGGTAGTTCGTGGTGTACTATTTACATCACAGAACAAAGAATACAGAGAAGTGCCCCTACACTGGCTAAGCACGGGAACCAGTGTCGTCAAACTCACACATTTGCATATCAAATTGTCTATTACACACATAAAAAACAGTGATTTGATTG
Source organism: Mythimna vitellina (assembly GCA_949316375.1). Classification (NCBI taxonomy): domain Eukaryota; kingdom Metazoa; phylum Arthropoda; class Insecta; order Lepidoptera; family Noctuidae; genus Mythimna; species Mythimna vitellina. The sequence continues at coordinate 151,519 of OX438689.1, read as the reverse complement.
GCTACAAATTACTAACGCAACTTTTACAAATCATCTTCTTATCGCTTTCAAAAATTAAGTCTTATTACAAGGAGTGAAAGTTGTTATTATTTGACATGACACAAACAATAAAGACGTTTTTCGTTTAAAAACTTTAAAGAGACAAATTTACAATGAGTTCAGCTACTCAACGCTAGATGGCGCTATAATCAATTCATGCTATTCAGAACGCTAGCACCTTTGAAATAGATGTCATATTCCCATGCACATGTAATCTCATTTGCTACTCAATTAGAGATGTAGATATATATCGATATTTTAATATTGATGTTACGTAATTTATTCGGGTGAACAATGTAATAATTTGTTAACATCATACAAATGCTTAATAATGGAAAAGGTTGATTATCTTTAAAATATCAATGTTAAAAAGGTATTTGTATGTTTGTATGTAGGGCTAGGAGGTAATCTTATTTTCATATAATCAAGTACAATGTGTTCCAAATAAGAATAGGATCGATTCCATTTTGTGACTTCACGTCATATTGTCAAATCGAAGAAATTACGAAACGACGAATTACGAATCTTGAACTAAAAAAGTTTAGTCAGAATCCAGTTTCACAACTTTGCTCATCTTTGCGTCCCTGTGTGAAGTGTCGTGAGTAGTGGAAAATGGAAGAAGGAAAATTATTCCTAACAATGAAAATAAGAAACAAAACTTTTTATTTTTAACTAATTAAGACTTAAAACCATATATTTATTTCGCAGCTAATTTATATTAAACAATAATAATATTATAACAATAGTTATTAATTCCCCTAGAGTTAACTAAGACATAATAATACAAAGCAAAAAATAACATTTATTGATACGCAAATAAGTTTTCTTTGCAAACTCAACATTTAACAGATTGAGGTTATTGGCTTTCCTATCCTTATTTTGGAACGCACAGTGCGCGGGCGAAGCCGCTGACAGAAGCTAACGATAAATGAAACGATAACAGATATGTAGTACGAAAAATATTTACTGACCTTGAAATAACAACAACAACTTTCGTGACGTGGTCTACCCATGTACCAATTTTAATTGAAATCCGTTCAGCCTTTCGATCGTGAAGTGGAAGAAAGTGATTAGCAACCCGCACCTACTTCGAACGGATGCAGGTTACGTGTTGTTAAAACCTCGAGATTTCTGTGCAATCTTAGTTAAATATTTATAAATTATACACATGAACCGTCCGACACACATTGTGGATGATGGTGCCAGCCATGAAATGAAGAGTTAGAAATAAATAAAAATTATCGATACCGACCTACTTTACGGATGTGTCCCATCCCTAATTGAGTAGCGTCGAAGTTACTAGAATTTATGTGACGATTTTCCAGACGACGACCAAGGGCATTTAAACTTTGTGCTAATGTTTATAAGGTTGTTTATAGTTTGCATTGAAGTCATAAAATGTGGTATTGTAATTAAAATCAACTATATTAAAAATTAACAAAGTTTTGTACTTATCGATGATACGATACACCTCCACAAGATTCATTTTTTTTTCTGCTTTCGTTTTTGCAAGTCAAAACCGCAGAATAAGGCTTAAATTGTAATTTTTCGGGTATTTCTGAGACAACCAATCGCGACAAGTATCTGACGGCGAATAAGAGAAATGTTGCGCAGCTCTGCTTAATGTTGACACGCATGCGATATCGGAGGGGCAATTCCTCTACCTTCTTTATTTCGTGATTTACATATATACAATACATAAACTAATAAATTGATATAATACAAATAATATATATATATATATACATATAATTATGAAAGCAAAGAAATGAAAACTTAATGACGACGTTCAAGAGGAAAGATAGTTATCCTTAACCATATTTTTAAAAGTTGTGAGTGTTTGAGCCTGCCTTACCGACACGGGCAAAGCATTCCACATTATACGCGGGACTCAAAGAGTTATCAGCAAATGGATAGGGCCCTCTAGGGCCGATTTCTGCTAGGGCTGCGAGATTGTTCGAAAGAGTTACCTTCTACAACAATTTTCACCTCAATAATGTTTCACTGAAGAGTTTAAGCAGTTAGACAGCTTTGGTAGAGGTAAACAATGGAGCATAATCGGGACACCGACCTTTAGCTGGATAACGTGCACTGATAGTGCAAAGCCTTAAGTGAATCCGAAACTACCATAATCACCATCAACTATCTTCCTTCACAACACTACTTATGAAGAATTTGCGAGAGCATGCTTGCATTGATTGTTGCAGTTTTATCATTTTGGGCGTTAGAATTACTCGTTCATTTACCTAGGATATTTTGTTGTGTATTTAACTGACGTCCCCTTATATGAGACAAATGTTTTTTTCCATAGTGGGAAGTTCCCTATGAAGAGTCTCCAACTTATGAATTAATTTCGGCGAAATCTTTTGTGCGTGTATCCCCGTCCAATCGAACTCGCATATTGATGGCCAAACCGAGAAATTAATGACGCCGATTGCCTCTATGAGGACACGGCGGTTAACCCAAGCTGGATAGACCTCCACCTCAAGCTAAACCGGGTGCTCCGGGCGATTCGCAAAATGGTAATGTCAGGGTACTTTCAACCGAATCCGGAACAGAAGCCGTTCGAAACACCCACAACAGTCCTGAGCTTTGGACACGCCATAATTATGGCGATAAGTCCCCTCTTTCTGCGAAGCAGTAATGCTAGCAAAAGAAGGCGGCCGATCGCTTGAGGCAAAGGTCCTGACGCCCCAATCGCCGCCGGGATTCCAATCCCGATTTCCGGCTACCGTAGGCGCGGGCTTGTGGCCAGCGAGCAATGGGTGGCTCTCCATCCGATCGTCCGGTAACCGTCCGGACCGGGCCCAAGTCGTCGACGGCGCGTACTGTTCCACGCGCGCCTCAAGGAGATGTCAGGAACCGTAGGGGCCCAGCAGGGTCGAAGCTTACTGGGGTCTTGGGTGATGCGAAAGAGATCTCCGGGGCCCTGGAAAATGGCAAAGAAGGAACAGGAGTGGGTTTTTAGTCAGTAAAAGTCTGACACTATCTCGCGCTCTGCCCAAGAGCGCAATTTGTCATAAGATGATTTTTCAACCCAATAAAAAAAAAACAGTCTTGAGCTTGTATATCCTTAAAACAATGAAATTACGGTAAACAAATGTAGCAGCCGATTAGAGTTATCCCTGAGACTGGCCTCCCTCAGAGGGTTGTTCCAGTGTTGGTCACCACTCACTGCAAGGAGGTAACGTCCAGATGTCGACGTAAGGCTACAAGGTATCTGAGATACAACATACGTTGTCAAACTGTGATCAAAAAAACACATTCGATCCCGTTTTATATGAAGCAGTGACTGCAAATAATAAAACACACCGTTAAAAAGGTGCCATCATTCCGGAGAACACAGTGGAGCATTCAGTGGAGATGTGCCCTGCAAGGGCAGAGCAAACGCCGTGTCCTCATGGAGGAAATCGGCGTCAGTGACCTTTCGTGCTGGGCTCTGGTTCGGTCTATGATCCAGAGCGAGGAGTAATGGGAGGCGGTCGCCTCCTGCAAAGCCGTAATGCTAGTGAAGGAGGAGGCCGCATGCGTGAGGAAACGAACGTCCTCACGCCGAGCCGAGATACCGACCCCGACTACCAACCACGGTATACGCGGGCTTGCGGACGTCGAGCAATGGGTAGCTCGCCGTCCGGCCGTCCGGTAGTTGACCAGACCGAACCGAACCCAGTCGTCAATAGCGCGTCGTGACCCACGCGCTCCTGAAAGAGATGTCGCAGAGAGCAACTGGAAGACACAGGTGTGGTTTTAATCAGTAAAAGATTGACACGCTCTGGCGCTTCAACGACAGCAGGAGAAGTCATTGAATGATTTCCACCTTTAAAAAAAGAAAAAAATGGTGTCATCATCATCATTATCATTTCAGCCGAAAGACGTCCACTGTTGGACATAGGCTTCCCCAAGTGTCGCCATAATGACCGGTCCTGTGAGTCTCTCATCCATCGGAATCCCGCGACCCTTACCAGGTCATCGGTCCAGCTGGGGGCCTTCTAACGCTAGGTACCATGTAACCCCTTCCGAAAATTTGGCCGTGTTATTTTAAAGTTAATAATAAAATACATAGTATTTACTTTTATCGTCTTTGGTTGGTATCCCTTGAATAATCACGGTCAATTAGCTTGTTACAATCATGAGAAAAAAATAATAAAAATAAGCAATAGGAGTGTTAAAAATGCTTCCGTCTAACACCAGTTTAACCATTACTGTTTTCGTCCAATTTTAAACAATATAACTGTCTGCAAACATGGGCGATGGTCATTTTTTCCTTTCTCTACGTAAAATACACAATGCCATCTATCAAACTTAATATGAAGTTCAACTGTCATTGTCATCATTATTTCTACTTTGAGTCTTTGGATGGCGTTGCGAGTATCTGAATTGCGTATTTTTATTTTTACCTGTGTACCACAATAAACAATTTTGAATTTGAATTTGAATTTGCGTACAATCTAACTTTAAACGTCATGGTAACCCCGTATGTATACCGTAAACACTTTTTTGAAGACTTGGACGTCCACACTTGTCAGTTGTTGTTAGGATGTCGCTCGAGTAGATATTGATGCTCTGAGCTGCTTACATAATAATTCATAAGGAATGATGATGGATTCGAAACTATCTCTTAATAAAAGTTACGTATTTCATGACCTTCGTGAATTTGATTTTTCTTTTCAGAATTTCGGCCCAAACATATTTTTTTTTCTCAATCTAGTTTGGTTTGATGGTAGCCATACCTTGGTCGTGTTGCAGACTATTATCGAGCTGTCGGAGTCGTCGCGCGGCGGCTTCGAGCCGGCGCGCTTCTGCTCGGCGTGCCTCGTGCGGCGCCCGCTGCGCTCCAAGCACTGCTCCGTGTGCAACCGCTGCGTCGCCAAGTTCGACCACCACTGTCCCTGGGTGGGCAACTGCATCGGCGCCAACAACCACCGCTACTTCATCGGCTTCCTGGCCAGCCTGTTGGTCATGTGCGCCTGGATGCTCTGGGGCGGCGCGCAGTACTTCGCGGTGGAGTGCCCTGTAGAGGACGATCACGCGCCCGGCGTGGTGTGGTACTGGTGCCGCTGCAATCCGTGGCTGGCCTGGGTCATGCTCAACGCCTTCTTCCACTTGTTCTGGGTGTGCGTGCTGACGTGCTGCCAGCTGTACCTGGTGGTGTGCCTGGGCATGACCACCAACGAGCAGCTGAACCGCAGCCGCTACCGACACTTCGTGGCGCGCGGCGGCCGCTCGCCCTTCACGCGCGGCCCGCTGCACAACTGCGCCGACTTCTTCGGCTGCCGCCTGTGCGGGCTGCTGGGCGTGCGCGCGCGGGACTGGGCCGCGGCCGGCCTGGACGACGCCGAGCCCATGCTGCCCGAGCAGCACTACGTGTGAGTGCGGCCGCGCGCTGGTGCCGAGGACTTCGTGTAGGCGCCGAGCGTCACTAGCGCGCCGCCCGTACCGGACCTCATCGATCACACTCTTCACCCGACTACGTTTAATCCTTCTTCTTATGTAGTACATACGCATTTTCATAGATAGAATTAATATTTAATTTATATAAATAGTACGTTTTTATCGTTTGTATTAATATTATATATAAATATTTGGAAGTATTTTGGAAGTTGTGCTTTTGACTCGTTACGGTTTAATAATGAATCAATGAAGCTGTTGCACATAGATGTATTATACGGATCATAAACGAAACTAAGGTAATATTGTTATAAAGTAATGCGGCGCCGTTAGCTCGCACACGCGACATGGGGGACGCGCGTGCGGCGTGCCGGGAGGGGGCGCGTGTGGAGACGTCACGCGTGCGGCGTGCGGGGAGGGGGCGCAGGTGGAGACGTCACGCGTGCGGGGAGGGGGCGCGGGTGTAGAAATCACGCGTGCGGCGTGCGGGGAGGGGGTGCGGGTGTAGAAGTAACGCGTGCGGCGTGCGAGGAGAGGGCGCGTGTGGAGACGGAACGCGTGCGGCGTGCGGGGAGGGGGCGCGGGTGGAGACGTCACGCGTGCGGGGAGGGGGCGCGGGTGTAGAATTCACGCGTGCGGCGTGCGGGGAGGGGGCGCGGGTGTAGAAGTAACGCGTGCGGCGTGCGAGGAGGGGGCGCGTGTGGAGACGTAACGCGTGCGGCGTGCGGGGAGGGGGCGCCGGTGGAGACGTCACTCGTGCAGCATGCGTGGAGACGTCACGCGTGCGGGGAGGGGGCGCGGGTCTAGAAATCACGCGTGCGGCGTGCGGGGAGGGGGTGCGGGTGTAGAAGTAACGCGTGCGGCGTGCGAGGAGAGGGCGCGTGTGGAGACGTAACGCGTGCGGCGTGCGGGGAGGGGGCGCGGGTGGAGACGTCACGCGTGCGGGGAGGGGGCGCGGGTGTAGAATTCACGCGTGCGGCGTGCGGGGAGGGGGCGCGGGTGTAGAAGTAACGCGTGCGGCGTGCGAGGAGGGGGCGCGTGTGGAGACGTAACGCGTGCGGCGTGCGGGGAGGGGGCGCCGGTGGAGACGTCACTCGTGCAGCATGCGTGGAGACGTCACGCGTGCGGGGAGGGGGCGCGGGTGTAGAAGTCAAGCGTGCGGCGTGGGAGCGCGGGTGTTGACGTCGCTCGTGCGGCATGCGGGGAGAGGACGCGGGAGGAGACTTCAAGCGTGCGACGTGCGGGTAGGGGGTGCGGGTGGTGACGTCACGCGTGAGGGGAGGGGGCGCGGGTGTAGGAGACACGCGTGCGGCGTGCGGGGAGGGGGCGCGGGTGGAGAAGTCAAGCGTGCGGCGTGGGAGCGCGGGTGGTGACGTCGCTCGTGCGGCATGCGGGGAGAGGACGCGGGAGGAGACTTCAAGCGTGCGACGTGCGGGTAGGGGGTGCGGGTGGTGACGTCACGCGTGAGGGGAGGGGGCGCGGGTGTAGGAGACACACGCGTTCTGCTACGTGGCTTACTATTGTATATTGATTTATTTATTAACTGACGAACAAATACCTACCTGACTTTTAAGTGTATATTCATTTAGTACAATGTATCGAGTTGAGTTTGATACCGACGCGAATCGTAAATTTAAGGTTAGAAATTAATATAAATTATAAGAAACGAAGCTTCCTTCTTCTAAGATCGTCCAGTTTTAAACTTTTAAAATTTGAAAACAGGATTCTATGACGTGTTTGTTTCATTGAAGGACATACATATACATACATATATAAACATTTTACTCTTTTCGATTGTAAGATTTTTATTGAATGTCAATTTGTCATAAGCTTTGCTGAACCGCGAGCTCGCACTTGGTCGCGCTCAGCGAAGCAACTATATATCGAGTTTTCGATAGTATCGACCCTAAAATATGGATATGTTTGTTGTTAGCATTACCCATAGGAAAATTATTATCATATTGAAAAAAAAAAACGCATCTATGGACACAATAAAAACATTTTCAGAAGCATTGTTATTTTTAAACTAGTTTCATGATAGATTTAATCGATGTTTTTGTTTGTTTAAAATTGTTTGTTTCGCAAAAAAATCATGTGTATAGCAGTACTTATGTTCATTTGATCTATTATTTGTTGCTACTATTTGACTATAGGGAATGTGCATGAAAAAATATTTGTCAACTAATCAGTTTATCAATAAATATACAAAGAAGTTGTGAAAACAATATCAAAATTGCTAGGAAAGCAAAGAAATATAACCAATTTAATCAAATACATCTGTCGCTCTCGCCTAGATGCCGTTATCTCTGGCGCCGTACGGGTGCCGCGGCCTGTGACGTCTACTGCTTCATATTAGCAGCTTTGAAGCTTTGTAACTACGTTGTTGATGATCTCATTTTTTTCATATTTATTTAAAAGTATTTAATTTATGAAATAAAAAAATGCATGCATATTTCCTATTGTATAATATTGAAGGTAAACGCTGCGGGCCCGAGCTTGGCCATATTCTCGTTATATGGCGTTCAATTCATCATTTTTAGTTTCTTTTTATTGTATTTGTGCTACTAGTGCTATACTTACTCTATAGCGCTGTACTTAAGCACTATAGGGGTATTCGTACCCGTAGTGTTCACCTTATCTTAAATTCTACTTGATGTCAGGCATTGTCAGGTCAGCTCATGTCACAGTATAAAGGATTTTTTTGAATTACATAAGTCCTTTAAAAATATTAAATTATCGCTAATTTCATGTCGATATGATCGATTATCGATATTTTCAAGCTTCAATAAAAATATCGATTTTTTTATACTAGCCGCGCCTCGCTGCTGTCTGTCTGCGACGCACGCCCGTGGTCCCGCTCTTACGCATCCGGTTCTTCACCGGATTGCTTTGATGATTAGGTTATAACAGAAGTTTGCATAATATATGTATAGCAGGACATTTGAAAACAACTTGCAAATATTCTAAGATTTACGCAAAACAATTGTTGCGTAAATCCTATAATTTTTGCAAGTCATACCGCATGCGTAAAAACGGGATTGTGGTGTTTTTTTTTTTTTTTATTGTGTGGGAAAATCATCCTAATGACATCCTCGCTCTTGGGCGGAGCGGGAGATAGTGTCAGACTCTTACTGACTAAAAACCCACTCCTGTTCCTTCGTTGCCTTCGTCCCGGGGCCCCGGGTTCCGCTTTCACACTACCCGTGGCCCCAGTAGGCTTCGACCCTGCTGGGCCCCTACGATTTGCTGACATCTCCTTGAGGCGAGCGTGGAACAATACGCGCCGTCGACGACTTGGGCTGGGTCCGGACGGTTACCGGACGGTCAGACGGCGAGCCACCCATTGCTCGCTGTCTGCAAGCCCGCGCCTACGGTGGCCGGAAATCGGGATCGGAATCCCGGCGGCGGTTGGAGCGTAAGGACCGTTGCCTCACGCGATCGGCCGCCTCCTTAGCTAGCATTACTGCTTCGCAGAAGGAGACGACCGCCTGCCACTCCTCCTCGCTCCGGAGCATGGCCTGAACCAAGGCCCGGCGCGAGAGATCGCCGCCGCCGATTGCCCCCACGAGGACACGGCGTTGCTCTGCCCAAGCTGGGCACACCTCCACCGTGTGCTCTACCGTGTCCTCCGGGTGGGCCACACAGTGGCGACACCCGGGCATCGTTTCCGCACGAATCCGGTGCAGGAACCTCCCGAACTTACCGTGTCCGGTGAGGACCTGCGTCATGCGGAATGTGAGGACGCCGTGAGGTCTTTCCAACCACGCCTCAAAGAGGGGACTGGGATTGTGGTGTTAGGAATACGTAAAAATATAAAGAGCTATTTTTGGGCTACTTCGACTTCGCTCCCGCAATAACTACATTGACGCGGACGAAAGCTAGTTGTGTATATAACTAATGTTCATAATATTCATGGGAGATGATAGCTCACAGTTGCTTCCGATCAGCAAGGTTGTCGTCACACAAATATGTGTGGATCGCTTACTTCACTTGTTCCGTACCCAAAGGGCAAAAACTATTTACTAAGAGTCCGCTGTCCGTCTGTTACCAGGCTGTATCTCATGAATCGTTTAGCTAGACAGTTGAAATGTTCACAGATGATGTATTTCTGTTGCCGCTATAACATCATATCGAAAAACCGAATAAAATTAATATTATCTCCCATTCAGCACACATGATCTAGGTATATGCCGTAAAATTTTTGCTACGGACGGTTTTCTTTTTTTGGCAATTCATCCAATGACTTCCCCCTCTCTAGGGCGGAACGTTTTGTTGACATCATTTTGAGATGTGTGTGGAACACTGCGCCATTGGCGACTCAGGCTCGATCCGAACGGCGAGCTACCCATTGCTCGTCGTCCGCAAGCCCACGCCTACGGTGGCTGAAAATCGGGGTCAGAGTCCCGGCGGCTGGGGCACGAAGACATACGTTCCTTCACGTGTGCGGTCGCCTCCTTCGCTAGCATTACTGCTTTTCAGGAGGAACCGACAACCTGCCATTCCTCCTCGCTACGGACCATGAACCTGTACCAGGGCCCGGCGCGAGATGTCGTTGCTGCCGCTCGCCCCCACGAGGACACGGCGGTGCTCCGCCCAAGTGAGGCACACTTCCACCGTGTCCTCCGGGAGGTCAACACAATGATGACACCCGGCCTTTTCGCACGAATCCGGTGCAGGGACCTTCCGAACTTACCATGTCCGGTGAGAACCTGCGTCATGCGGAAGGTGAGGACGCCGTGATGTCTATCTCGTTTCCACTCCTCAAAGAGGGGACTTAGCGCCATAATAATGGCATGCCCATGCTACGGAAAATACGGAACCCTTCGTGCGTGTTTCCAACTCGCATTTGACCGGTTTTTATTATTCACCTGCATCGAGGCGATCAACACGTACTATGTAAACATTCGAATACCTATTAAGGTTATTAAAATTTAGCTATATAATAGACAGACGGACATGCCGACGGTGTAGGCGCAGTAGGTAGTAGGGCAACGTTGTGCATCCAGAGCGGCACCCTAAAGGAACGCAGCACGGTGCTCGCTCGCTACACACGCGCCGTGCCTGCCGGGGACGCGCCTATCGGGGCCCTGCCTGCCGGGGCCGCGCATGCGCGGTACGCGCTTGCTGGGGCCGCGCTTTTCAGGGCTCTGCCTGCGGGGGACGCGCCTATCGGGGCCCTGCCTGCCGGGGCCGCATATGCCGGGGCCGCGCATGCCGGGGCTGCGCCTATCGGGGCCTTGCCTGCCGGGACCGCGCATGCCGGGGACGCGCCTGTTGGGGCTGCGCCTATCGGGGCCCTGCCTGCCGGGGACGCGCCTGCTGGGGCTGCGATTTTCGGGGCCCTACCTACCGGGGCGACCACCTTGTGGCTCTATACGAACTAAGAACAAATTAACTCCCCGGAGCTGCCGCCGTACGCGACTTAACTATAAGTTAAGTCGCGTACGGCGGCAGCTCAGGGCGCGGCGGCGGCACGTGCTCGGGTCGTGATGCGGTCCATACTTATTAGGTACTTTTTAGTTGAAACGACGTAACCCCAGATGCCATTACATTACCCAATTAATGCAGTATTAATGTTTTTGTGTTAGTAGAAGAATCCGGTTTAGTAAATAAATATTGTAAATGAAAACATGTACCTATGTAAAGAGAGATCCGTCGATCGGCCTTTAACATTTGTCGCGTTGCTAAGTGTGCGCCTCTGTTGAACTAGAATGTATAAAGTCACTTGTAAATTATTTTGAATATTAATCTAAAATAGAAAAATCTTTAACTATAGTAATACTATATCAAATTTTAAGAGCTTACAATAATATCATTGTTTCTGTAAGACGCTTAAATAAATGTATGAGTACGCTAGTAACGTGAATAGAGGGTGGGACTTGAGACGACTGGACAGCGCAGACGCACGCGAGAGGGCGCCCGCGCGCCCGTGTCGCCGTGTGTACGTCTGCGGGGCGTTCAACCATGGGAAGTGATTTTCTTCACTCTTCTATATATTTAGATGTTAACGTGTATAGAATGATACTATTGTATTATATAAAACGAAACCAAAATGCATTTAATGTCAATAAATACCTAATAAAGTTATTAACCTTGTTTATTATTTTTATACTGGGTGTCTCAGAAAAAAACTCGCTGTTGCATAAAAAGTTAACAAATATATTTAAAGGCTTTTGAGCCCCATTATTTACCATTTTCATGGCAATATTTGTACGATCTTATAGACCCATCTAAGTTTGGCGTTATTTGGAGACGTTCATCGTTATTTCCTTCAGATTGCGTGCCCTTCATATCCCACTCCTGATAAAGGCTTTTGAGCCCCATCAACAAGGTTATTCGGATCTGTAAGTTTGAAATGCCGATTCGTAATAAAGCGTGGTTGTTGGCCCGACAGGCCAGGGGTATAGACACTCGTTACAATTCAAATCATTTGATGGCCAGTCATGTGACGCACATCACTTTAAACCACTAACGACATCTCATTTTTTTTAAAACTAAATACAAAAGCGCCGTCACAGCCAGACTGACCTACGTACGTCCTCGTGTGTCCCTTTCACATCAGGTCTCTGCTCTGCCATTAGTCTGTATCTCTGTAATAAGAATAAATCTTATTTATTTTTTACTTTTTAAAAGGTACATAACCTTTTCTATGCAATACCGAATGCGCAGCCGGTAATGTGTAATAGACCAGAGCAGGGAAAGAGGTCACGTCATTTTAGGGCATCCCGACACGGACAGGTTAGGTTAGAAGGCTGAAATAGGAGCCTTTCTTTAAATCCCGCTGACAGAAATAGAGCCTGAGCACTTGTACATAATATAAACTAAATAATCTTTTGTCTGTAAGTAACATAGTGCACTCGTAATTTGCTTACAAGTACTCAGGTCCTACTACAAAGACTATTTTGCTTTATAACTGACTCACCCCGACTACAATGAACAAAAATTTTGATACGAGGGCAAGGCGTGTAGGGAGGCACGCGATTCATCAAAAGACTGAAATTCTTGTCATATTCAATTCACGCCAGGTGCTTTTCCTATACCTAACCGTAGCCTTTTGTTAGGCTACTATGAACTAACCTACACTATTTTTGTTTACACGCGGATTAAAATGTTTGCACACGGCTCTAAAAATCATTATCGTGTTTTACTTAAGATATCAATAAATGTATGATTCGAAGCAGAACTAAGCCCAGCGCTGGCTTGACGCCTGCGGCCTGTGAGTGCTTCGCTCTCATTCCGGAGCACTCGCCTGTATTCGTAAATAACCTTGTATTGCCTTAATTATACGGCCTTCGTCTTGTCTCTTTGGTCAGACAGCATGACCTTGTAAGTCAGCGCAATGGCGTCATTATCGGGACCGTACCTGTTATCGTTTTAAACCTCGTCAATTGATAAAGTGAAAAAAATATAAAGTACCTAATTTAGACTGAATGATAAAGCTAAATAAGTTTAAATAACAAAATGAAAATACCTACATACAGTTATGCAACCGGCAGTCACCCATGTGCTTCGCAGTCGAATGTTAGGACCAATCGTAAAAGCCCAACGCTTCCCATGCATTATAAACATGTCCGTTAAGTTTAACACTAGTATCGTTTCTTGAGTGACTCCTTGTAAAACCGAACTGTTTGGAATGTACCTACCTAATGTGATTGCGCTGGTTTTCGTCCCATTATCGGAGTTGTCAGCTTTGTGGTGTAAAACAAATATCTTGAAGTACCTTAACATAAATGTATCGTATTTGTTTCTATTGCATAAATAGTCTTCTTTAGGTTAACATTACATTACAATACATCACTTTCACGTAGGTAAGTTTTCGACCACAAAAATTGGTTTTCGTCCGAGTGTGAGCTAGTTTTCGATCACAGTGTAGAACAAGGAGTGTAGGCTAATTATTAAGTAAAAAACTAATTGTAAGATGTCTAAAAAAAATCTATAAAAAACACTTTAAATTGTATTTATTATACTCATAGAAATTTAAATAAATCTGTGATTATACTTATAAGTAGACACACATGCCAAAAATATTCCGTAAACTAACTTTATCAGTAATTAAACTTGCCATGAACTTTTCTCATCGCCATGTTTTTTTTCTAGCTCAATGGCTTCTTCAATGCACGGATGCGAAGTGGCTACTGACGTTAATTTTTTAAAATTCGCTAATTGTCTTATCACATTTTCATCTTAGTAGAATTGTAGCTTAGACATTACGGATCGCAAAAAGACCAAACTTGCGCGGGAAGGTAGGTTAGTATTCAAGTTTTACGCATGTGTTTGTAGCAGCTTAGTCAAATGGACGAATAGTGGAACTGGACGGTAAACTAGCGCAATCACCTATAAGGCTATAAAAATTATTTGTAACTACTCTAAAATAAACTTCACAGATATTTTAATTAAGATGGGTAGCGCTGCAGTCAGATGCAACGACCCCGAGTGGAAGACAAGAGTGCATGACACTGTCTTCCTCTGTAAACCTCATACTCTAATACCTTACTTATGCCTTCTGAGCGAGGCTTCCAAGCTTCCTAATTCCCAATAGGTGCGGTCTGAGACGCTCATCAGGCACTACACTAGCTGCTGTTCCCTCCTGACCCCCTGAAGTCCCTGAGCCCTCAGCAGCAAGACTTTCGGCCCAGTGCGGTAGCAGGCAGTGTGCCAGTGATGGGGTTCCGTGAGAAGTATAGTTAGCATTACTATTTTATCACTAATTTATACGTAGATACTGTAGAAAGAAAGCCAAGCGAGTAGGAAACAATAGTTAGATACACACTAGCTTTCCAATGAAAATCAAATCACAATCCTGTCCCTCTCACATTTATTACCCTTTATACCATCTTAGTAGTATTCAGTAGCTAGACATCTGTAGTCCAGAAGTATAGCTACGATACCGGTACTTCGCTACTTGAAGGTCTGGTCTGGCGTAAAATCGATGTGTCAACGTCATTTCGTGTGACACGCCGTATTAAAAGTTGGTGCGCCAACTTATAATAGGGCGTGTTAAACGATACGGCTACGACAGATGGATTAAGTACGTCCGTAGATACACAAAGGGCTTACACGCTTAATCGACAATCACAGGCCGTGCGTGGTGATGCACGGACCGTACAGGAGATAACCTCCACGCCTGACTGGCAGAGATACAGAAGCGGCGATATATGCACGCCGGCGGGCAGCGGCGGCGCACTCGGACAGCGTCGCACCGCTCACACGGCACGGCGCACACGGAACGACGCTTATCTCACAGGATCACTGCTACTGAACCGGTATGTGCTAATTTTCACTCGCCTGTATCATGGTAAAACAATCTTAGATCAAACTAGATTATAATTATTATTTATTTATGAATTTATGTTAATTAATAATATTTTATAACCTAAAACACAAATAACAATATTAAAAAAATATAAACAACTAAACTTAAGTTAACAGTAGTGGGGACTTAGGTATATTTATTATTATGGGGACTAAAACACATAAAAATGATTTTGGCTGGTTTAGATATAGGTCGAGGTCTTCAAAAACTCATGGAACATACTTATGTTAAGTTTGTTCAGGTTGACAGTCCTCATCAGGGACTCTCGGTGTGTTTGATACTGGACACATTCCATTAGCAAGTGATGCACGTCTTCTACTACACCACCTACTTCGCAGTTAGGCTAGCTGGAATTTTTCATCATAGAGACAAACTTGTTTAATGGGACGTGTCTGGACCTCAGACGTAACGCTGTTACAGTTAAGCGCCTACTTAACTCTATGTCAAGAAGCCAAGGAAAACCTGGAGGCTCGTATTGAATTGTTTTATACCAGATACCTTTTTCTAAAGATCTTTCATCACGATACTCTTTCCAGTTGTCGTAGCAGTGTTTCTTGTACTTAGGCGTCGATCAGTGTAATCTGGTATAGTATGCACCTCTCTACCGTTCAAAACTGCATTTTTAGCTAAAATGTCAGCTTCCTCGTTGCCTCTGATGCCAATATGTCAAAGTATTCTCATGGATTTCGGAAAGAATATCGTACCTCTGCGAACAGAGGCGCATCGAGCCAAGTGATATAAAGCACTTCTGCTAGTTCTGCTATCTGTACAAATAAGGACTTGGTTCATCTGGATCGACCGAGCATATTTAAGAGCCAGTCCCCCATTATCCGACCCCGCTGGTTCGTGTATCGGGAACCCCTAGCCAAGTTCTTGACATTGAAGTCCCCGCAAACGACCACGCGGAAGGACCCAAACCCAGCGACGACGGCATTCAGCTCCATGAGGGCGATATGGAGATCGGAGAGAGTTCTGTCGGGGACAGGTAGACGCCTACCACTGCAATGTCCCCGAACCGTGCTGCTACGCAACCCCGCCCCCTCGTGACGGTCTCGAGGGACAGGAACCAAAGGCGGCTGACGAAATTAGGGTCACCGAGCCGTTCAGGTCCTGCATCCAGTCGGCCCTGGGCAGGACGTAGTACGGCTCAGAGACTACGGCGATGTTTATCGACCACTGCGCCATGCTCTGGAGCAACAGATCCTGAGCGGGGGTGCAGTGGTTGATATTCTCTTGGAGGAGACGTAATAGAGCCGTTTTTGACAATCCTATATAGTCTACATGCGAGCCCCTCGTGAGGGCCCTGCCGCGGTGGTTGCGGCGGCGGCGTCTGCGGAAGCGATGGCGGCGGCGGTCAACTTGGCGGCCGCAGCGACGAGCACATTCGCGGGGATGGGCCTCGGGATCTTGCCTTTGGCCTTGGCGGGGGGGATCGCAGGACCTGCCCCCAGCCCGGTGTTCGGCCGGCTTGCCTGCCGTCGCACATGCGTAGCAGTGCGGCGCTGCACTGCAAGTGACCGGGTTGACCGCACTGAAAGCAGCGGTCACTGCGATCCACCTCCGCTGCGCAACGGGCCCCCACGTGGCAGCGATAGCAACGCAGGGGTCTGGGCTCTAGCAGTTTTACCCGTGCGATACCTAGCCCACCAAAAGCCGTCGGCCCTCCCCGGTGATGTTCACCGTTACTGCCCCCAAGCCTGTGCCGTCAGCATGGATGGCGCCTGCCCGAAACTGGTTGGTAAGGCACCCCTCCCATCCTGACGACGGCCACAACCTCATCTACCGTCACGGAGTCTTTCAGGCACATAATGCGCATGTCAACGCACTTTGTGGGCCTGGACACTTGGGCCTCCTCCGCATCCAAGGACGCCCTGCTTTTCTCGGCCAGGGCGTCTGCGGGGGACCTCCAGCATAGGTAAGCATGCAAGCAGTATGCAAGGTCGCGCTATGCCGCATCCGGAAGCCCTCGGTGACTCCGAGCTCGGCGAGGTTCACCGCCCGCCTCGCCTTCCGCATGACCTCACCGTAGGTCGCGCCCTTTTTCTCCGCAGCCGGCTGCAGCGTGATCACTTCAGCCGTAGAATCCGGGGCGCGACACCTGGCTTCGATGGCCCTTCTTTTCCGCTGCCGCCGTTGCACTCGTTTTTTGGCGGCCCGAACCGCCCTACCCGCCTTTTTCTTTTCTTCAGCCACCTGCCATTCGGCTTCGGCAGGAGATTCCATAGGCGAGGGAGGCGGCATAGGTCGCCTGCTTGCTGACCGACGGCGGTGACCCGAGGCCTTTCGGAGCCGAGCGTTGTCGGCCCGAAGCTTGGCAAGTCTCCTACGGATGGGGTCCACCACCTCCCGGAGAGAAGTCCTGGCCTGGGAGTTAGCACTCCTCTTGGAGGACTTCTCCCTGTTTTAGGCTACGCTATTCAGGCCGGATGCCAGGACTAACTCCAGCCTCTCGAGCGCCTCATCGATGGCCGAGTCGCCTCCGGTGTCTGGCTAACTGGCAGACAGCCCTGAGGGGTCAGCCTCAGCGCTGGTCGCTCTGGGGTGGCGTCCCTCCGCGGTGAGCCTTTCAGCTCGCTGGGCGGACTCTAGAGCAGTGAGCCCCCTCCCCCTTCCTCGCACTCGCCCACACCGCGGCTGCTGGTGGGGATTTTTGGGGCAGAGCCCCTCTCACCCTCGGAGAACGACCCGTCGTCCCCCGGTTTGGAGCGCTTCCGGTAGGAACTTGCGTTCCTTCCGGAGTCTCCCTCTGCTCTATCGCCCTCCGAGCCCTTCGAGCTCCCTCTGGATGCCGCATCGGACTCCGACTGCGCATCGCTCTCCGTCTCCTCGTCACTTGGGGTTTTATAAAATTTTGATTTTTAAAATTTTGTTCACACTAGAAACTAATTAACGCGCGTTGAAGAGTTCCTTCAGACAGGATATTCGCAGGCGAAAATCGAGACCCCTTAGGTAGAAGTACCCAAGAGGAGTCTTTGGCCGCCTTCCAGGGTGCACCGTCCCGCGGATGGATCTGGATGTTGCTTCACTGTTTTTGAATAAAGGTAGTTTTAGTTCATCACCACAGAAGTCTATAGCTTCCGCAACACTAAGACTGAACAGTTGTGTTGCGAGCTTTACTTTCATCTTGTTATTTTGAAAGTGTATGTGATTTTAGCGTAGTTTGTTTGCCAAGTGGAAATTTTCTTTTTGTTGTAGCTAAATAAGCTACAATTCCTCTAAAAATGTCCATTCTATCTTATTTCCGTCTGGATCTAGAAAAGTTCTATAACATTGGGTAGTATTCTGCAGTAATTTAATCATATGAGATGGATCTAACATTATCAAAATTTAATCCTTTGTCACTGGATGATTAAACGTAATATTTCGGACTTCTATAGGACAACCCAAACATTTCACCATTACCATATTTGCCGCGCATCCATCGAAAGTCAGTGGTATAATTTTTATGCTGATTCTTCAACAAGTGTTAAACATCGTAAAATTAAATCAGCACGGTGTCGTCCTGTTATACCATGCACAAATAAAATAACCAACAGGTACCTTAAAGTGACAGTTTACGATAGTTACTAAAAAAATTAGAGCTTCTTTAGCTTGTTGCACGTGGTCTCCTTCCACACCAGTGCCGATATCAACGTGTCCGACTAATTTTTCCCCGTCATATTCTATGCGTCGGCGAATAGCCATTTCGTCAATAGTGCCTGCCCTGCAATAATGGGACAATTTGTGCTTTTGGCTTTCTGTTTTAACGCTTCCAAGGATTCTGTCGTGAAACCAGGTTCTTCTCCGATTTTTTGATACCACTTCCTAAGGGTACGCCTGCCGTTCCGGCAGGCAAATGTCAAATGTTTTACGTACGTATTCGTAGGCCTTCGATGAATAATAATGTAGTGGCAGCGCAAAAGTACGAAGTGCTGGACTATATTCTTGTGCCTGTCAGCAGAAAAAAAAAACAGTCGTAAAACAACCTATTTAATATTGAAGGAAATCAAGGCAACCTACACCAGCAGTCCTACAAAACTCGAATAGTAATAGTGCAGCGGGTTGTTATACCTGTACATTTGTATTTTTAAGAATATTTGTACCCTCATGTTAAAAAAAAATCTTTCTTGAATATTAGTTAAAATGTCCTCTATTTAATTTCTTTTTTTTAATTTTCGATTTTGAGCTGGTATTCTTTTTATTTGTAGTCTCTGTCTCATAATGATACTTTCTTTTGTGTTAATTATATTTTGTAGTAGGTATTCTTTTTCTAGGTGATGTTGAGTTTGATGTTGAAGTAAACAAAAAAAAATTTTTTTGATTTTTATTTGCACGGTGCTAACATTATAATATTAGTATCATTATGTCATCTAATTTATGACTTACGTCTTCGTCTCTGCATCTGGCGCTAGGCGGCCGCTGCCGCGGCATGCTCGCTGCGCTCGCTCGCCTTCACGCTTTAATAGTCACTGTTCTAACCTAACCCACATGATCGCTTCGTTAGCTTTCCATCGTGTCCATCGGGTCACTATTCTAAAATGACCTTATCCAGTCGCGATTATTCCGATCTAAGCACGATTAGTCCATATTCGTACTGACACTGTATATTATGGAATAAGGTTAGGCAGTTAGGTTACTACGAAGTATACGCGAGTATTTGCGTACTACTCTTGTATAGATTGGAAGACCTCGATTAAAAAATATTTTCCAATCTATACGCGACTAGTTTCTTATTTTTGCGTTCTGGCCATGTACTGAATGTAAATACGCTATCCCGCCATTGAGAACGGACTTCCCCAGATACAAAAATATAGCAAGGTTTGATGGAGTAGGGTTTTCTCTAAACTCGCCTAGTGCTACTAGTCTACGTTGGGCAATTAATTGGCACATAGATGAATTCAAATATGGCAAAGGATGAAAATTACCACTAGGGTTGTTAAATTCTTTAGACATGGGAATTTACAAATCTGCTATGCTATTTAATTGGTGAATAAAATTAATATATTCGGATTGCACGTTATTTTTATTAGTAGACGTAGTAGCATAATTAATATTCTTCGAGACGCTTGCTATATTCACTCCAATTGGGTAACTTAAAGTTGCGTTTTTTATGTAGGTACCCGTACTATATCCCTGTATTGTACTTCATTTTGATGATTAGGTGATCACTGCCGAGATTATCATTTGTAACTTGCCAGTCACAGCCCATGCCTTTGTCACTCGAGATTAACAAAATATCTGGTGATGCACTTTGCATAACGTTGCTAACTAATTTAATCCTAGTTAGGTGGACACTATTCAAAGAAACAAAATTTTCCAAAGTTGCACCATATATTTGTCGCCCTCTAGTGTCACTTTTATTCGACCAATTAGTGAAATGAGCATTGAAGTCACCTGCTATAAGACAATTGTTTTCTTTTTTGTAAAAAGATTTTTATTTCACACTTTTTAGTTGCGATACACTTATATATAACCAGAGTGCCTATTTCTCATGAAAATTCCAATTAACCCAAACACTGCTAGGTTATATTGTTTTATTATGATGTTCCAGTGTGTACCTTCCACCTTCCAGCTCGTTATACGGCTACGTTATAGCCAAACTGCATTTCATGGCAATTCTAATAAGCCCAAACACGGCTACGTCAACGAATACATTGATTTATTACAGAGTTCTGGTGGCTATCTTCCGGCTCGTCATCATCATCAGGTCACTTCGATGATACCATTTTCAACATAACTATTCAGAAACATTTATTTATTTGTATTGTCATAGTCGCTTAACTATCTTCATTGTGATATTTATGTGAGTATGAAGTTCCGTTGGCAATTTCTGGTCTTCTTCATCAGTTCCACTCCATCAAATGTAACTTTAAGACTGTAAATGCTTAAGTTCTTGATAAAAATACCAAAATCACCATATATAATATTTGAGGAGTTCTCTCGATTCCTCATAGATCCCATGATCAGAACTAGATTTTGAAAAATGGGATCAAGCTTTTTTTTTTAGGAGGGAAAATCATCCAATAATAATAATAATAATAATAAATCGTTTATTTGCGTAAATAAGGTACAAAAGGTTGACAATATAAATAAAGTTGATCTCTTATTCTGCCTTTAATTTCGGCGTGCAAATATAAATGCAATGCGTGCAATGACAAATACCGCTCTTGGACGGAGTGAGAGATAGTGTCAGAAATACATCTTGTTTTGTATTGAATCAAAAGTAAAATTCAAACACAAAGAGTGTAACTTACTATACTATATAACTAAAAAAACATTTTTACTATATCTACAAAGTTACTATTTGAAAAGCAAATATCATGTCTTCTCTCATAGGTTCTCCCACTATTATCTTCAGAAACTGGTTCTCCTTCAGAACTACAGCTTTCATCGTATTTAGATTCCTCCTACTTTTTCTTTTCTTTTTATTCTTGCATTTCGATTGTGATCTTCCTCGGTATCTGCATTACCCTGCGAGTCATTATTCAGCAGTAGTGGCTCGTACGAGTGATGTTTGGAACTATTGTTTATTAGCTGTTGTGGTTGCTGCTGTTACGGAACAATCCATCGTTTCTGTATTTATTCTTTTGTAATTCCTTATTTTCCACCCATACGGCTAGGGCTTTCGATAAGTAAAATTTTGACTGGACATTATCTTCCTGATCTCTTTTTCTTTGACGAACATAGGACATGATTTATCCATGGCCATGTGACTGCCTTTGCAGTTAATGCATTTAAAATCGGTAATTTCGCAATTTTCGTGATGGCTTCCACATTTAGGGCATATAACCTTTTTGGTGGGACAAAATTTTACTAGGTGGCCGTATTTCCAGCATCCTGAGCACTGTGAAAGAGGAAATGTGTATGGTTCCACTATAAACCTACACCCATATCCATACACATATGGGGCTAAAGTGGAGCTTTTAAAACATATTCTAATAGTTCCGCTATCTGACCACTCATTTAGATTATTTAATCTTTTCAACCTTCTCACCGATATTATCTCGTAATCACATTTCAGATTCTCACTAATCTCCTTTTCCTCGATGTCCAAATCCATATCAGATTGGGCAAGTTATTATGACACCTGGTTGCGCAACTTTTGACACAGTATAGTAGTGAAAATTAGACGCAAAAATCTCGATAATTATATAGTGAGGTTTTTGAAAAAAAAAAAATTGAGTTGAGTATTGAGGTTATGTTACATTTGAAAGCCATTCGTTTTGAAACCCAGCCTCTTGCTCATGGAATCAGTTGCTTCTTTGATTTGGCGGCTAGCCAGTGTTTGAGCTAATAAAAAAGAACAGTTACACAGCGAGTCATATGGTTTTAAGTCTAGATCAAATCACCATGGACGTAAAAACGTTCTAAAAATTCACTTCACAGTGCACACACAAAAAGAATCAAATCGCTCGATGTAGTAAGTAAATGAACGCGGAAGAATCCTAAAACTCAACTCGAGATAAATTTATATTTGTTAGCTAGCAGAGAAAAGCTAAAAACAATAAAGGTGGGAAATCATCCTGTGACTTCTCGCGCTCTGGGCGGTGCGGTTCCCCGCAGTCCTAGCTAGCGGGCATCGGCCCTGCTGAGCCCCTACGGTTTGCTGACATCTCTTTGAGAAGCGTGTGGATCACTACGCGCTGTTGACGACTGGGTCGGTCCGGTTAATTGTCGAATGGCCGGACGGCGAGCTACCCATTTGCTCGACGTCCGCAAGCATGCGTCTACCGTGGATGGTAGTCGGGGTCGGAATTACAGCGACTGGGGCGTGAGGACCCTCGTTCCCTCACGCTAGCATTGCTGCTTCGCAGAAGTAGGCGACCGCCAGCCACTCTTCCTCGCTTCGGACCATAGCCCGAACCCTAACCAACCCACGTGAAAGGTCGCTGCCGCCGATTGCCTTCACGAGGTCACGGCGGTGCTCCGGCCAAGCGAGGCACACCTCCACCGTATGCTCCACCGTGTCCTCCGGGCGGTCCACACAATGGTGACACCCGGGCGTTTCTTCCCGAACTTGCCATATCCGGTGAGGACCTGCGTCATGCGGAAAGTGAGGACGCCGTGTTGCCGCTCCAGCCATTCCTCAAAGAAGGGACTTACCGCCGTGATTATGGCGTGCCCGGCACTGGGTTGTGACAGTCGCTGTCGCCATTTCACCATGAGATCTCGCCAGAACTCTGTCCGACATGCCGCGACTTGTCGCGGCAGCCGAGTTTCGCTCCGGCGTTGCATCTCCATGCGCAAATCGGGCATGCGTGCAAGGACTGTTACCTCCAGATAATATTCTCGACTTGCCGGCAGTTAACACGGTAAACACGGTAGATTTTGTTTGACATTTCATAGAATAGTGCTGTGACACATCGATCACCTACGGCGTTATAGCATTATCGATTATATTTTAATTTTTGTATTTTTTGCCCAGAAATTGCTTTTTAACGAAAGAAATAGTAGAAAAATAATAATGACAACTGTTAATATTTTTTAGCTGTAAAACGACGTTATTTTTATAAAAATAACGTCGCATTGAATGGTCTTTAAGTTATAAATTTTGTAATTGGAATCCTAAGCATTTTTTTTTTGTGTGAAGATTTATTAATTATTTATTACTGAAATTTTCAATGTTATAAATATTTGTACGCCGATACTTATGGCTAAACATGACTGGACTCAAATAATAAATTTCAATCTTGCATGCTATTGTATGTATACAATGTTTACACAAATAAAGAATATCTTATCTTATCTTTTGTGCCGGTAGCTTCAGACTTCTTAGAAAGACTGGTAGTCAGCTGTTTCTTGCCACTTCTGAGGTAAAGTCCTCTTTATCCTCTATTATTTCTTCACTATCTTCTCTTGGTCTCTTTTCAACAGTTTTTCGATTTGAATTTGTAAAATCTTCATTCAGATTTCTTCTTCCATACCTACTGTGTACGACTCTGTCCATTTGTCATTTGCATGACACATGATGGACGCCTTGAGCTGGCGGTGGAAGCGCTCCACCATGCCATTGCAAGCCGGATGGTATGCCGTTGCCCGCTTGTGCTGAAAACCAGCGAATTTAGACAATTGTTCGAACAGGGCCGACTCGAACTGTCGTCCCCTGTCCGAAACAATATTTATTGGACAGCCAAACTGGGCAATCCATCCGGATAGCAGCGCTTTAGCTACTGTCTCGGCAGTTATGTCGACGATAGGAACGACCTCTGGCCATCTGGTAAAACGGTCGACTGCCGTCAGACAGTACCTAAAGCCTTGCGAAATGGGAAGCGCGCCCACAAGGTCAAAGTGGATAGTGGTGAACCTTGCACGTGGGAGGTGATACGACCCTAATGGCGCAAAAACTTGTCGGTTCACTTTGGCCCGCTAGCACTCAAGACAAGCTCGTGCCTACTCCCTTCAGTCTCTCCTTATGCTTGGCCAAACGAAACGCTCTGCGATCAATTTGGCAGACGCTGAGACACCCGGGTGGCTGAGGGAGTGCAAGCTGTCGAAGACTTGCTTTCGTAGCATTACGGGCACAAAGGGTCTGGGAGGCATTGTACTGACGTCACAGTACACAAATGTACGCTCCCCTGGGACTTGCACCTTCTCCAAAACCAACGAAGACCCTTCCTGGAGTAGCTTAGAGAGCTCCGGATACGAAGTTTGCGATTCCGCGAAAGTGTCGATGCTGACCGGTACATTTAGTGCTACACGCGAGATAAGGGGTCGGCTACGACGTTGTCCTTGCCGGAATTGTGTCTTATGTCGGTGGTAAACTGGGCAATGTAATCTAGGTACCGGAATTGCCTGGGCGAGCAGTTTTTCTTCCTCTCGTGGAATGCAAAACTAATCGGCTTGTGGTCCGTGTAGACGACGAAGTGTCGAGCCTCGAGCATGTGGCATAAATGGCCAGCAGTTCCCTGTCATAGGGAGAATACTTTACTTGCGAAGGGCTGAGCTTCCTGGAAAAGAAAGCTAAAGGCTGCCAGCCATCATCGCTAAGCTGCTGTAACACCGCACCGATTGCGGTATCCGACGCGTCAGTGACTAACGCGAGATTGGAATTGCAATCGGGGTGAGCTAAAAGAGCAGCGTTAGCTAAGCTTGCCTTGAAGTCCTCAAATGCTTGCAAAGTATTATCCGCAAGACATGTGGGCTGCGAACCCTTTATGTTGCCAATCAAAAGGTTGTGAAGTGGCGCCTGGATCTGTGCTGCGTGGGGTATGAAGCGTCAATAATAATTGATCATACCCAAGAAGCGGCGCAACTGACGAACATCTTTGGGAGGCGGGAAGTTCCTGATCGCCTCGACCTTGGAGTCTAGTGATTGGGTGCCCTTCTCGGAGATGCGGTAACCTAAAAAAGCTACCTCCGGGACACCAAAAACGCACTTAGAGGTGTTAATCAGCATGCCGTAGTCCTTCATCCTGCCGAAGATAATACGGAGGTGCTCCTCATGCTCCACCTGTGTCCTAGAAAATATAAGGAAGTCATCTAAATAGCTGTAGCAAAAGTCCAAACCTCTGGTCATCTCGTCCACAAAACGTTGGAGCGTTTGGCCTATGTTACGCAGACCGAACGTCATGTACCTACGGAAACTCGTACAGGCCGAACGGTGTGGTGATCGCCGTCTTCGGATTGCTTCCGGACTGATAGGGATCTGATTATAGGCTTTCACTAAATCAATGGTGCTGAAGACTTTGCAACCAGAGATGCTGTGAGCAAAGTCGTGGATGTGCCTAATCCGATACCTGTCAAAATGGGGGTAGGCGCAATGCGACGCGGTACACCTCGACCGGCTCGACCTTTGAACTCGAGAGGCGTTTGACCTTGCGCGTGCGGTGCGCAACATGATCGTCGGGCTGCGATGATACTGTATGCTCAGTCTCACTGTCACTATTTTTTTTTTTTTTACTATGTTCGACTCGTGGTCACCAGTTTAGGAACGTGTATGTGGTGAGTGCGGGTGCGTGGAATAAAAGTCACTTGTAAAGTACTCATGGTTTACTCGCCCTGCTCATAGACACCATAGGTACACATAACATACAGAAGGAGAACAGACAGAAGAGACACACAATAGTCACAGCACAATACAATAAGTGCTTCACAAGACAATAACAGTTCACGTAACACTTAAATATTTGCGAGTTAATTATTGGCGCGGCGCAGGCGGTTAGTGGCGAGGTCTATGACCGACTGACCCTCATAAAAATAAAAGTAACATTTTAGCCTGGTCGCTCAACCGCCGCGTGCGCTGGCTCGCGCGCTGTGGCAGCCGACACCATCCGACATTATAATGATAAACATTAGCCGACACCATCCGACATTATAATGATAAACATTATAAATGCCGTGAATGTTGAGTAGTGTTATTGATATACGTAAATGATAATAATACTATGGCTGTGTTTATGTTTATGTTTTAATTGTGGTGTCTTGTGTGGGTTTATCATATACGTAAATAAACTATGTGGTAGGGGTGAACCCTACAGGACCTTGTGTTGGTAGTTAGTAGCTTAGACATACACTACCTGTTATTTATCGTGTACATTTGTTGTAGACGTGCCGTAGGTACCTGGAGTGCCGATTGCGTGGCTTCTCATTTCGCGTATGTTTTTTATATCCAGATAATTTTTAGGGTTCCATACCTCAAAAGGAAAACACGGAATCCTTATAGGATCACTTTGTTGTCTCTCTGTCTGTCTGTCTGTCTGTCTGTCAAGACCCTTTATCTCGGAAACGCGTAGCGGTGTCTAGTTACAATTAAAACTATATGCTAAGGTTTGCGGTCCCTTCAGCAGTTACGGAAATAAAAGGTACGGCTGTTTATGTCGCAAAAAACGTGCATTTCGACGCTCTCATAGGAATCAAAATTTATAGGGTACTTCCCGTTGACCCAGAATCCTGAAATTTGGCATAAGGCAAGGTAATATAGTGTAGATATAGGAATAAATCTGAAAACAGAAAATTTGTTGTTAGGTCACAAAAAAAGAACTTATTGCGATTCGAAAAATCTTCGCGACTCCATTCGGGAATTGAAATATTCACATAATGTAGGTATGTTTGTACGGAACCCTCAGTGCGCGAGTCCGACTCGCACTTGCCCAGTTTTTTTTTTATATTCCGAGCTGAGTAAAATTCAAACTTTTTAAGGGGGGACGTTATAGAAGCTCACACCGTTTGAAAGTTTATTTCCTTGTTTATGCTATGTAGCGGCCTCTCATGACGAGATCCTCGTGAAACCTGAGAAAGATAAGCAAACTAAGTGTCTTGACTTGGCCGGCGAGGTTATCGCCAGTGGGAAGTGGATACAGCAGTCATTGTGCCGATAGTTGTGTCGGCGATTGGCTTAATACCAAAGAACCCCAAGCAACATCTGAGGACACACTTGTTCGGCAGTTGGATCAAGGGTCTTATTCAGAAAGGAGTACTCCTGGACACGACGCGTATTGGTAGAAGATTCCTCTCTCCGGAGCCCTGACCGCCAGTGAACGTTTGAACGTTTGGCTTGGGATACAATCTACCGGTAGCTCCTGAATCCTGTTCCCGATGCTGGAGGGCTACATTTTTTACCGGATTTCGCCAGAAGGTACCTATATCAAAATAAATAAAAATAAAATGATGGATTTTTGGCGCCAAATTGTATGTTTTCAAACTCTATTTTTCAAAAGAAAGTGCTCGAGAAGGCGATTCCAGAACTTATTACTCAAAATAAAAAAAACCTGCCGGTGTCAAAAAGCCACTGTCAAAAAACACTGTCACCTGTTTAATTATTTAAAGTGTATTTTTTTAAAATACCTATTTAAAAATGTAAATAGTATAAATCTATTAGGAATGACGTTAACAAAGTGATAGAAAATTGTTTATTACAGTTCTATGTTTACATTTTTTGTTAAAACGTTTAGTTACCGAGATGGCCGTGTGTCAGGTCGTAGTGTTTTTTTAACGATGCCGATCAAAGACATTAAGTATATACTACCAATAGACAGGACATAGCGAACAAAATCGTAATCCGATACCTATTACCTACTGGTCATAAGTCGCTCAGTCAAGTATGACACCTTTACACGTCAAGTCGTGTTTGTATGCACTCTATGCGCTAAAAGAAAATCATTTTCTGAGAATATATGCCGAACTGCACATTACGCTATTGCAAATCTTGGTATGGTAAAATGACTGGACTTAACTTCGGTTTATTTGCGTAAATATTTTTGGTATTTACGCAGTAATTAATTAGAATAAATAGTTCTATAATTATTATAAATAATTCTAGAACATTTGCTGATTTTGTGATAACGCCATCTGTTGCTGAAAAGCTTTACCTTACCTTTATCACACACTGAGGCTCTACCACGAGCTCATAACGTGATCCATTTTACGACCTAAACCGAACTGTTAAGGGAGCTGTATAGGGTGTATGACTCCATCACTCTTTTTCGCTCGTACGACTGACATTTTAACATTATCATGGTAAGGCCACTGGTCACCTACCGAGCGATAGTTAAATAATTATAAATTTTGAAAATTTAATTCGCGTGTTTGCTATTCAAAGCCAGATGGCGTCACTGAGGCATAGGATGACAGTTTTTCTGACAGCCGCTCTATTGTATCTCTTTAAATCTCTTTGATGCCGATGGTATGCGTGTGCGCTATTAGTAAGGGAGCATTTTTAATATTCCTATCACCCAACTAGAGTTGCCAACTTTTATTAAAAGAAATAGAGTATTTCTGTCTTCAAAGGAAGTAAATAAAGAGTAAGGATTTTAAAAAAGCATCATTTATTTTAAAAAAATATAAAAAAATATTTTTGTAGTACATAAATGGGTAACAATTTTTCATTTTTTTTAAAGAATTGTCAAGCAGTCTAACTCGTAAGTTTACATAGACCAGGAGCTCATTTTCAATGTAGCCCTGTTCCTCTCTTCCCGCCACTTTACATTCTTTGCATTCAGTAAAGAATCTCTCAGTAAAGTCGACTTTTATGATTATGATAATAGGTATGCATCACATATTATATGCGTGACTGGCACTAGTATAGTAAACATTGTGTAAAAAAGAGTATTTTAGCGTCCTCTTTTACCTAGTTACCTATATAGAGCACAATACTTTATTTTAGAGTATGGTTGGCAACCCTACACCCAACCGTATCGTCTCACGTTGATAATTAATTCTAAGTGTAGTTAGAGTAGTTAGAGACACATGCTTAGTATTTCGGTTACTTAGTCATCGAACTCATCATTGCAAACTTAATTGTATGGGTTTAGGGAGACCAACACTCAAATCGCGCAACAGATAATATCAGCTGTCCTCTTATGTTTGTATTTAAATTTAAATCTATGAAATGTACGTCCGTGGCCCTGATAATGTTATAAAGGCTTATGGCTTTATCTTATCGTAAAGAATTAGTTGACTTTCTTGTGACAACAGTCATTAGGATTGCCAATCGTATCTACTGTTTAAAATGGTATTATTATACTGTTTCCACGCGAATAATACAGCTTCCTCACATTCAAACTGTGGTTTACGGTGCGTTGGTTTTACGTTAAAGCGATCACTATGTTTACAGTGTTTGGCTCTCTGATAGGTTAAGAGCAAACGTCATAAGGGTAGCGATCGCGTTCAGGCGTATAGTCCCTTGAACATCTGGGTGGAGTTAAATCATGGAGCAAAATAACTGGTTATTGTCTGATTGGTTCATAATTCAGACACTTTTCGATTGGTCAATCAGTATAAACACTTGATTAACTATTCACTCGTCACCAACAGTGATTATTCTCGAGAACGCCTGGAATATGGCTATTGTTCGATGACACACCTGTTGAAAAGATCACTTCCGCTTTACCTTAAAAGGAAACTTATGGTCATGTGCATCCTTCACACCCTCACCTACGGAGCGCAAACGTGGTCAAAGTCCGCACTCGGAGTGTCAGCGAGCAATGGAACGAAGTATTTTCACGGACAAAAGAACAAATCGCTTAAAGAACAGTATACTTCGTTCCAAAACACAAATCGCGGACGTGGGTAACTCAGCCACATCTGCCGCCTGTTGCAACGAAAACTGGTGAAGGTGAAGGCAACAACTGAATGGATTCCGAGCGGCAGGAGCCGGCGACGCTATAGGCTCAGAAGGAGATGGCGTGACGATTTGGACTCCTACAGTCCTACCTAAAGGACTGGCCAAAAGTGGCTAGTGGGACACAACGAGCTAATAATAAATAAACAAAACTTTGGTCTACGGAGGCCCCAAATGATTCCTTGGAATCGGAAGTAATAATAATATAATAATAATAATAATATTCCACGACCTTCACACAACGCCATCTAGTCCCAAACTAAGCAGAGCTTGTGGTACTAGACAACTGATAAACATACTTATATATTTCTATATACATACATATTATAGATAAATTACACCCATGCACAGAACAAATGATTGTGCTCATCACACAAACACTTGTCCTGGATGGGAATCGAACCCACAACCTCCAGTGGCAGTCAGGGTCACTGACCACTAGACCAACAGGCCTGTCAAAAATCAAACCGGGCAAGTGCTTGTCGAACTCGCATACTGAGGGTTCCGTACAAACTTACCTAAAACAATTCAATTCCCGAATTGAGTTACGATTACGAGTATTTTTCCGAAACGAAGTTTTTTTTTGTAACGTAACTCCAAATTTTTCGTTAACTTAGAGATGTTTGATTTCTCACAGCTTCAAGTAACCGCAGACCTAAGTATATGGTTTTAATTTCAACTCAATACCTCCACGCATTCAGACAGATACACAGAGAGACAGACAGACGGACAACAAAGTGATCCTATAAGAATCTTTTTCTTTGTACGGAACCCTAAAAATGTATGAAATCTCGCCCGCCTCCCTTCTGCTTAAGAATCTATCCGTATGGTTGATGGTTCTAGATGACTACTGTTATTAAGTAATAGTGATTGAAATGTTTGTTGTAGAGCGAGCATGTCGGGAATGTTGGAGCTGGCGGCGGCGCGCCACGCGGGCGCTCACGACCCGCACGACCCGTGCGCCTCGCACGACCACGCCATGGTGGTCAGTATGCGCCAGTGCCGCCGGAGCACCGACAAGCAGCCAGAGATACTTGTCACTTCACAAGATTTCTTCCCAGCTGAAACGCTAGCAAGTGGTAGAGGGCGGGTGGTTTGCCTAAATATGCGACTTGCCTGATTTGAATATACCTAATTGTAGATTATGACGGTTCCATATTCAAATGACATTATTGACCAGTGGGTTATATCTAATTAAATTTAGTAGAATATCATTGTCCGGCTATAGCGGGCCGCAGTGAGGGCTCGCCTCTCCTAGGCGGAGCCTGGTAATAATGACGTAATTTAGGTTGGGTTTATGTAACATATAATTTGACATTTTCGACCTTTCGCGCTATAGGCCTTGGTGCAGGCCATGGTCAGGAGGAATGGCAAGCGGAAGCCTCCTTTTGCGAAGCAGTAATGCTAGTGAAGGAGACGGCCGCATGCGTGAAGGAAAATCATTTTTGTTAAGTGGCTCCTATTAGCCGATGACCTTGAGCATTTGCCTACCCCTCTTACCCTATATAATTACATTTGAAAGATAAATCTACGTTAATACGGAAGCGTTTTGACGAGAAAAATGACGTGCGTCCTCCTGTCCAAGGGGTAGGCGACCAATGCTTTGATATTTTGACGTCGTGATTTACAAAATTTGTTACCGAGAATCGAAAAAATGCTAATATCTCAAAAACAAAATTACTGTTAAACTATTCAAAATAAGTATTTGTACAATATTTATAATCAATATCATATTTATAATCTCTATAGTCATTTATACCTGACTATAGAGAATTACTATAGCCGGGTATAAATTTCATGTTGGTAATTGCTTAAGTAGGTAAAAAAGTTGAAACACAAACAATAATTGCAAATAGTAATTTTTTTATAGTTTGTAGAACCATAAATAAAAAATAATAATATTTGTACAAAATTGAAGACCACGAATAAAAGTATTTTGCATATATATATTTTTTAGAATTTTATGATGCCCTTTTAAGATACTTTATACAAGTTGATAAACGTATATTTTCAAAGGGAGCATCAGCCGTAATGTATTTTATAGTAAGTAATGGATCTTTAGGTTCAATGAAAACTAAAATTTATTGATTTGGATGTAGGTTTTTATTTTATTTAGAATCTTCTTTATAAGGCTGTATTACCTGAACCTACTATATATTGTGGTAAAATCATGTTATATGAGGTTGAGTTCCCTTGTGTATTTCCTAAAGTAAAAAATATATTTGTGCAGTTTCACTCGTGCGTGTGCGCGGAGATCCTGTTTAAAGGCTGGAACACAAGCAACGAGCTGCAGCTGTTCGGCTCGGCGCTGGCCATCTTCGTGGCGGCCGTGCTGTACGAGGGCTTCAAGTACTGGCGCGAGACGCTGGCGAAGCCCATGAGTGCGCTCTCCGATTCGCAGCAGAGCATCGCCAAGCACGAGCTAGGCGCGGGGGCGGGGCGCTCGCTCAGGTGAGTCGTGCCACCTGCGCCCGTCTGCGTGGCGAGTATCGCCCGTGCTAACCCACCCTTCCGATCTCAGGGCGCTGCTGTGCTCGGGCGCGCACCTCGTGCAGACGGCGCTGCACGCGCTGCAGTCGACGCTGAGCTATCTGCTGATGCTGGTGTTCATGACGTACAACGTGTGGTTGTGCCTGGCCGTGGTGCTAGGCCTCACGCTCGGTTACTTCCTGTTCGGCTGGCGGCGCGGCGTGCTCAATGACCCCAACGAGCACTGTCAATGACGCAGTGACGCATCTCGCATCACGCGCACGCGTTCCCGAGCAGTGCGCAGCGTCACACCGGGCCGCCATGTGGCTTACTCGGTTACGAAACACTTGTGCTTCATATTTGTAATAAAAAGTATTGATGAAAACGTCGAAACGAGGCGAAGTTCAAAAAGGCATAAAATTATATCTCGCTAGCTAATCATAAGTTAGTTTACAAATAAGTGTGTAAACAGTATAGTTAGCACCTACTCACAATATAAAAATGTATAATTTATAAGCTGAATTATATAAAAACAAACTCCTTCTCCTTATCCCTTCCCTCATTCTTTTCTTATATAGGTACTTACTTAAGGACGTTTTAAGGGGCCTATTACACTAATCGATATTGAGACAGTCTTAGTCGATGTCGCGTAGTGTAATAAGGGTTAGACCAGTCTTAATCGGAACAAAAAAATAAGTCAGTCTGAATATCGTGTGCTGAATATCGCGTAGTGTAATAGGCCCTTTACTTTTTCCACGCGCTCAATTTAGGTATCTTAGCCGCAACACATCGACATTACTCTCACGCACACAGAGAGCCCATTGTTCGCTCAATTTTATACTTTAACTGACTATATCTTGATACTTAAGGTATTGTTTTATTTTTTCTAATATTTATTGAGTCAAGTTTGTGTTTTTAGTATCAGTGATTACTGATTATAGTGCAATATGTTGGTGCCTACTTATCTATTTTCGAATGCTAGTCGTAAATGTAAAAATAAATGGTTTTTATAAACCCACAATATTTTTGAAAAACCTATTTAGCGACGTTCCACACCGTTATATCCGATAGCCTAGAAGAATTTTATTTTTGTTCAAGTCTTATTTTTATTTTTCTTCTTCACTATGTATCGCATTAGAGTGCGGGTGCAACATATTCTAATGTTTTTGTAGTATTTGGCAACAAATGTCTCAAGTCAGCCTTCTCGGCAAACTTCGCTGAGGTAGCCAAAACTACAATAAAATTCTCAGCTCCATTTTACCGAGATCGGGCTTGTTTCAATGATTCCACATAGGATAATATGTGGAATCATTGAAACAAGCCCGATCTCGATTTGCGCAGACACTTGATGATAGAAAACTATATCAATTTTACATCACAATATCCACTAGGAATCAATTTGCGAATAATTAAAACAGCCACTGAACTTCACTCGAAGAAATCCCCCTAAAAACTCCAGAAGAAAAATTCATTCTTACTGTACGCGTAGAGGTACCGTGTTTTTTTTTTAAGTTATCCTAATACTTTTGTCTACGGTGAGTATTCGGGTTACTTTTAAAATGAAAATTATACCTTTTCTCTGTATTAACCCAAACACTGCTAGGATACATTGTTTAATTATGAAGTCCCGTATCTCCCTTCCACTTTCCGGCTCCATCATCAGATCAGTTCGATAGTACCTTACAGCCAAAGTGCATCTCATGCCAATTCTTATAAGCCCAAACACGGCTAGGATACATTGATAATTTACGGAGTTCCAGTGCCTACTCCATCATCAGGTCACATCCAGAACCATTTATTTATTTGTAATATCATAGTCACTTAACTATCTACATTGTGATATCTATGTGAGTATGAAGTTCCGTTGGCCATTTCTGGTCTTCTTCATCAGTTTCACATCATCAAATGTAACTTTTTGACTGTAAATGTTTAAGTTCTCGATGAAAACACCAAAATCACTATATAATAATATTTGAAGAGCCCATAATATTTGAGGAATTCTTTCGATTCCTCATGGAGTACATCATCACAACTAGATTTTGAAAAACTTGATCCAAGTTGGAAGCATAATTATACTTTAAAAGAAAAAGAAATTGCAAATCGGTCCATAAACGACGGAGTTCTGAGATAAAACAAACATAAAATAAATAATTTAAAAAATACAATCGAATTGATAACCTCCTTCTTTTTTTAGAAGTCGGTTAAAAAAAAATTACATTTATCATTTTGAATCACAAAATGATAGATGTAATTTTTTTAATTTTTCCTCCTTCAAATTCTAAAAATAAGTATGGTATGTACGAGAAAAGAGCACGTCTTTGCAGTCGCAGTATACAAATCGGCACACTTACTACTATAGGCTTCGACATATTTATTTTTTCTAAGAAACCGGTACCGTCAAGGTAATATTATATAGATAATATTACCGTGGTACAGGTGTCCATCCATAAGCGCTTCTGAGCGCGTAATGACACGAGAAATCGTGCGATCGATGAAAAATATATGAAGAAAAATTGTTAGTGGTTTTATTTTGCTCATAAATCGTCAAGTTATTTATGTAGCTATCAAAGTAATTAGCTATATGGGTAGAAGACTATATAAGCTGTAAATATTTTATTATTTTTAAGCTAAAAATGTGCACTGGATTTAGCTTACGTGTACCTATTCAGACCCCGTTTTTTGGAATTATATGTGATTAGTGCGTTGGCAAAATCGTATTTGTATGAACATTTTATATGAGACCATAATATTTTTTTTACGTCATCCTGCAGATGAATATATTGTCTGATACGATAATGGTACCCGAAAAATCGAGATATTTTTCAAAAAAGGTAAAGGCGTCCTTATGCAGTCATATTTAGATCCACCCGTCGTCACGTGGGGGAAGTGGGGGCCTATTTTTTATATGTACCTGCTTAATTTTATTTCCTTGTTTTTATTTCGGGAGAAAGCATACATAAGAAAGGTGACAAAGATAACATGAACAACTATCGCCCAATTGCACTACTCTCTATTTTTTCTAAGATCTTTGAAAAAGTTATCTACCTTGCAATTATCTTGAAAGTAATGACCTATTTGCTAAAGAACAAATTAATGGGATTCAGGAAAAAGAAGTCAATAAACCAAGCGATATATAGTTTTTGCAAGCGCGTTTTAAGTAACATGGATAAACGATGTCCGACTGTTGCCTTATTTATGGACATGACTAAGGCATTTGACCGTGTAAAAATTGACATACTTTTGGACAAACTTTATGCAATTGGTATTAGGGGAAATGTACATAAATTATTAGAATCCTATCTGACTGACAGACTACAACAAACTGAAATATCGAAAATTTGCCCAAAAACAAAAAATATGACAGTTTACAAATCTGCCCAGAGGCATGTCAAATATGGCGTGCCACAAGGTAGTGTACTAGGGCCATTCCTTTTCCTAGTCTACATTAATGACTTACCAACTGTAACTGACTCTCTTTGCTGACGACAGTACCATTCTTTTTGACTCGCATGACCAAAGTAATATTCTTAACAATATAAATTTGACGATAAATAATACAATGGATTGGTTAATAAGTAATAATTTAGAAATTAACATTAGTAAAACAAAAGCTTTTAATTTTAGGCAGAGACAAACGATAGAGGATTTAAACATTAATTGTGACGGCCACATAATAGAAGAAGTAGAATCAACCAAGTTTTTAGGTTTATACATTGATCAAAAAATGACTTGAAAAAAACAAATAGAGCATATAAGTAACAAATTAAACAGTTATTCGTTTGCTTTACGTGGTCTTAGTAAAATTGTGGATATTACAACCTTGGTAACTGCTTACCATGGTTATGTATCATCTACTCTTCGATACGGTGTTATTTTTTGGGGCAACTCCACTGATTTGGAACGTGCGTTCAGGGCGCAAAAAAGATGCGTTAGAGCGATATGTGGCTTAACTCAAACTGACTCATGTGAGCCTCATTTCAAGAGATTAAAACTATTAACATTACCCAGTATCTACATTTATGAGACAGCACTATTTATTCACTCTAATCTTGAACTGTTTGAGTATCGTACTAGAAAGCGTCTCGCAGATAAATTATGTGTTCCACCTTGTAAAACCGCGCTCCTTACTAAAAGCTTTGTTTGCATGGGCCCAAATATATATAATAAACTACCCTCAATTATACGCAGTTCAATTAATGTGAACTTATTTAAAAATAAACTTCGGTCTTTTCTTATAGATAAGACTTATTATTCGGTAAAGGAGTACTTAAATGACAAAATGTAACGCAATTATTGTTAGTAATATAATCCATTAAATAATAGCAATTCAAATATATATAGATATATTTCTTTTTTGACGTAATTAATTTGAACTTTATTTAATTTGACTTTTAAATTATTATAATCATGATGTACACCACTTGACTTTTTGTATTCCTATTAATAATTTTTAATGTTTATTTGGATTGACTTCTATCAATGTATAACGATTTTTTGTAAAGACTTAACCATAATATCATATGACATTTTATTATACATTTGCATGCGAACATAAGTTGAATATGGTGGAACTGTAACTGTGCAAACATCTTTGTAAACCCATATTATGCAAATAAAATGATTGATTGATTGATTGAGATCCTTTAATTTAAATTTTGTTTTTTATTTAACATTTTTAAACATTATTTGTTTCAAAACATGTGTTACTAGTAGAAATAGACACATGTCGGTATAATGCATAACGTATGACTATTATGACAAAAGCTTGCAATGGCCAGAAAATTTATTCCCTTTTCATTTCTTTTTCATCGTCAAGTTTCAACCTTTATATTGAGACTCTTTCACTTTGTTTCGGTCCTCTACCGACCTACAGCCCATGACAACTTTGCGATCCTTCGCCTTTCGTACTGTCTCTATTTCTACTCCTCCATTTGTGGCCTTCATTGCCTCTCTTATTTTCTGTAAAACCTCCTCTCCAGTAACCCCCCCGTCTGTAGACGTCACCACTACGGAATGAAGCGCGGTCCTTCCTGGGGTCTGCCTTTTCGGTGGACCCGCCGCCACACTCGCGTAAGTGGCCGTCTTTTCTAATAATAATTCCAATTGCCTCTCCATCGCCTGCTGCAACCTATCCATCTTCTCGCTGCTCTCCTTCACCAACGTGAAACGTTCTCCGCTAGTGAAGCGAGCAACGAGTCAACCTCCGGGAAGCCCCTGGGTATTTCTGGCGGAGTTATTTCCATTATGGGCTCCTTCCCTATGGTCTCAGCTCCCCTCGTATGTACGGCAGCCGCCGCTTCTTCCTTAACCAGCTGATACAGCCGTTCCACCGACAGGGTATTCCCGGCCTTTAAGTCTACCCTCAAATTGCGTGAGTCACCAAGGTGAGATTTCGCGCGCAGAAGGCAGTTTCGAGCCTCGGTCACCCGATCGGCGGTTTTACTCGTCTGCAGCTGGCTCGTCCCCGGTGATGCTACCATAGTCTCGGTGGAAGTTCGGTGATCCACAGCCTTGCCGCGTGGCTGAGACGTGGCACGCCTTGCGGACTTTTGGGAGGCCGTCACCGTAAGGGCACCTCTCTTAGGTGAGTGCGCGGTCGTGGTAGCCGATGGAAGAGGCTGAGACTTTGCCATTATCCCATCCTCCCACTCACCAATGCTTCGCCTCACACTAGAGGCCTGAGTTGAAGCACTGGGAGGGGAGACATCCCTCTCGAAGGTGATGGAGAGCGCCGCATTCGATGGAGAGACATGGGGACCTGCAGAGACTTTCTTTGCTGGGGTCCTGGAGAGAAACATGATGGAGGAGTAGAACAGAAACTCTTAAAATCAAAATAATTCAATTAAAGTATTAATTATATTTGTAAGCTAAAGAACTGGTCCTTGTAAAGGGGGGCCAGTAAGTCAAGACAATAGATGAAAGTAATAAAGATAAAACTAAAGTACTGGTCCCTGTAAAGGGGGGGCAAGTACGTCGGGAAAGTAAATAAAAGTCCTATTAAAATATTTTTAAAACTAAAGTACTGGTCCCTGTAAAAGGGAGACGAGTATGTCAAAATAATAAAGTGTCGAATGTATGTCGAGTTGTCGGTATAATATGTATGCCGGAGCGTCAGAAGGGGCCTCGTAGCGGTCTTGGCTTTCGCTATCCATCGTGGGCGTTGTAACGACCGGAATTTGAAAATAAAAGCACACTTGTATTGTCCAATGTCTTATTATTTGATTTCCTCACAATTTTATGCAAAATCACAAACACTTATCAGGATGAAACTGGATTGCGAGCCAATAGGTTAGCACGTGTGCACTTCGTTCGGCAGCTGTCAATAGAATGACCGCCGCCATTACTCGTAGTGACACTTACTACTCTATTCGGGGTTACCCGCTCATAATTTTTATTTTACCGATAAACTAATCGACTAAAACCAACAACATTGAAAAATCGAGTTATGATTATCAATAAATCGCAAAGTAATAATTGCCTACTTTATAATTTAAACCAATCAATAATCGGCGCGCCGTCATGTAAAATATTGGATAGGTGCGCCAAACTAAGTATTTTTAAAGCGTGTGGAACCTCAATAAAGGCCTCTGTCTGTTGCTGTGCACTGTTTTGAAAATGTGCCTAATTTGACTTTTCTGTTGCAGGGGTCCCGTAGAACGAGCGAATGCGCGTCCGTTGGCGTTTGCAGAACAGACTTGGGTCAATTAGGAAGGCTGTTATTAAATTTTTAATTATTGAATAAATTGAAAATTGGTTT
The DNA here is from genome assembly GCA_949316375.1 of Mythimna vitellina. Lineage (NCBI taxonomy): Eukaryota > Metazoa > Arthropoda > Insecta > Lepidoptera > Noctuidae > Mythimna > Mythimna vitellina. The sequence continues at coordinate 112,516 of OX438689.1, read as the reverse complement.
TTCCTAAATAAATAGTTTTCTTTTGGAAAATTGTCAAATATTTTGCGATATTCGTATAGGGCTCACTGAGCCGCGTTCAAAAATGTACGACAGTTGTATGTTTGCTGTCTGTAAAAGGTCTGAAATAATTAAAGTTCTCGAAAACAACGCTCTGGTATGTAGATTTTTGGTTATACCTATATAGATCTATAGAACTATGAATTTAACGTTTTCGAGCTTCCTCGCGGAACCCTGCGAGACTCGCTGCTGGTTTTCTACTGGGAGATAAACCTAAGCGTCCCGTACAGGAGATGATAAGAATTTCCGGGAATATTAGGGATAGCTCGTTAATATAGGGGTTGTTCTAGAGAGAATGTATGAAAATTTGCAAGTTTCAACGTTCTTGACTGTCGGGTGTAAAATTTCCCTATGAAGGGTTCGTTTTTTGCGGTGCACACGCACAGCGGGCACGAAGTCCTATACTATAACGTAAACCCGGTCCGGATCGGACGTCGGGAACGGGAGTTATGGCCGAAAAACTTGTGAAAAATGAGATTTTTTAGTAAATTTCGAAAATAAATTTTGAAAATGTGCCTAATTTGACTTTTCTGTTGCAGGGGTCCCGTAGAACGAGCAAATGCGCGTCCGTTGGCGTTTGCAGAACAGACTTGGGTCAATTAGGAAGACTGTTATTAAATTTTTAATTATTGAATAAATTGAAAATTGGTTTTTCCTAAATAAATAGTTTTCTTTTGGAAAATTGTCAAATATTTTGCGATAATCGTATAGGGCTCACTGAGCCGCGTTCAAAAATGTACGACAGTTGTATGTTTGCTGTATGTAAAAGGTCAGAAGTAATTGGTTAGGTCAGGTTAGGTTAGGTTAGGTTTTTTTTTTTTTTTTGGCACCCGTCATCACAGGGCGTTGCGTGTTTCCTCTGACATGTTGGGATCAGAGTCTTTTATTTTCGTATTTTTATTATTTTACCCAGTTATAATTTGACAAACAATTCTTAGTTCTACATTTTTATACTACTTAACGAACAACCATACAACACATTTTGCAATAACTCGAAAACAATTATTCTTATTTTAAGTTTTGGTTATCCTTACTTTTAATACCTATGATTACCTATCATTATATATAAGTAATATACATGTAAGTACATCTTCTATACTTTATTCTTTTTGATAACTTTAGCACTAATTTCCTTACAATAATTCAAAAACTTATTTCTTATTTTCTTTTCAGCCATTAAGTAGGTAAGTGTTCTAAGCAAATTTTTGTGTCTATCTCAGCTTCCAAATTGTACCTTTCCTTTTCAAAAATGAGGCAATCTATAATAAGGTGCAGCACACTCTCCGTACTGTCAGGATCACAGACACATGCCGGGCTCCCCTTGCACCTAAACCGGTTCAAGTACTCGGAGAACCCGCCATGGCCCGTTAACACTTGCACTAGAAGGGGGTCAAGGTCAAGTTTTCGAACTATGGGGTAGGCAGCTCGGGCATCAGGAAAAAAGGCCTTTGTCGTGGATGCGGTTTCCCCTGATCGGTATCTCGTGTTCCATTCGTCAAGCGAGTCCATTCGGATCTCTCGCTTGACGAAGGAAACCGGGCACAGATCATAATCTGGTCTTGTCTTTTTGCCGACCGCCGCCTCCTTAGCCAGTTTGTCAGGCCTTTCGTTGCCCTCCAGCCCCACGTGTGCCTTTATCCAGTACAATTTAACATTTTTAACTCGCTTGTTATGCGTTTGGATGTTTTTCTGTATTTTGACTATGAGGGGGTGAAGGGAAACACCTCGGGTCACAGATTCCAGGGCTGATCTGGAGTCACAATAGATTTCTAAAACCTGCGCCGGATGCTTTAAGGCCAATTCGGTAGCTTTATACAGGGCCAATAGTTCAGCCTGATACACCGTGCAGAACTTTTCCAACTTGAATTTTTGGGCTTTAGTTTCCTGGCCGTTTTCCCAAAGAGACAATGCCGCGCCGACTTTACCCTCTATTTTACTCCCATCGGTGTAGATCTTCGGGTTTTCGAGCCCCTGCTGGTCGAGTTGTGCACTGTCTGCCACGCATTCAAAACTAATTCCAGTTTGATTTGCAGGATGTGATATCTGTGTGTAGGGCACAGGTGTTTCAATGTCTCGGTCTCCTGTAACTCTCCGGGAGAAACCTTTCTTCATCTCATAAAGAGAGGCTGCTTCTTGGATCCTTAGGTCCAGTGGAAGCAACCCGGAGAGTATTCCTGTATACAGGGCCGAATTCAAAGAAGTTGTCCTGTAGGCCTTAATAATTTTTTGCACAAAACCACGTTGGACTGCATCTAGATGCTTCCTGATTCCAAGTTTACACGCTGCAGGTGCCCAGGCACTTGTCGCGTACATAATTACCGGCTCTACTACCGCGATGTATATGGTCCTGACTATCTCAGGTCCCAGGCCCCAGCTGACCTTGGCGGCTCTGGACAGCTGTTTATACAGAATGAGTGCCTTTCTGCATACGTTTGATGCGTGAGAGTTGAACGTCAGCTTATTATCAATTGTAAGCCCGAGTATTTTAATCTCCTGAGACAGAGCAATGTCCTCTCCGCCCAAATGCAGAAGTGGCGAGTCGTACTTTAGTTTGTTAGTGATAATCATAGCCTTAGTTTTATGTGGCGCAAATTTCAATTTATTTCTGACTCCCCACCTCTGCACCTGCGCGAGAGTTTTATTTGCTCGCCTCTGGACTTCAAGCGCTGTATCACCTGAGATAATCAGGACCACATCATCCGCGAACGCCTGACAGTGCTCACCCAGTTCTTCCAGTTCCTTAAGCACGGGTCGAGGATCATATTCCAGAAAGTGGGTCCCCCTATAGAGCCTTGCACACAACCTTTTGTTGTTTCCAACTGGTGTTCCGCTCCTGCGTACCTAACACGCACTCTCCTATCACATAAATAGCTATCCACTAGTCGCCTCAAGTTCACCGGGCATGCAGTCTCCGCCAGTCGACATCTCATGGCTGGCCACCATGCGCTGTCGAAGGCTCCCTCTATGTCCAATGATATAACAACTGTAAGCTTTTTGTGCTTGAGTTTGTCTCTGATGTGTTTTATCATGTCATAGAGGGAGTCCTCGGTGCCACGCTGCGGCGTGAACCCATACTGGCTCGTACTTGCCCCCGGTGAAATATGCCACCTAATGCGTTTTATTAGCAATTTCTCTAGGATTTTCCCAAGTACGGGCAGTAGCCCAATCGGCCTGTACGATTTGGGATGCGTGTAGTCTTCTTTTCCCTGCTTTCTAAGTACTACCACGACTGCTTCCTTCCAGATGGTCGGAAAGTGGGACAGAATGAGACATCTATTCAATATCGCTAAAAATAGCGGTGGGTTATGGGCAATAGCCGCTCTGCAAATATCTGCGGTAAGTCCGTCGATTCCAGGTGCTTTCTTAGGATTAAAACTAGATGCGGCCCATTTTAGTTCTTCCGTAGTGAACAGAGGGTCTAATGCCTCACCATCCGTCTTTAGATTAGCTCTGTTCGCCAACTCTCGTACCTTCTTGTGATCCGCATCGTCATCCTGCGTTTTATCCTCAGGATAAAATGTGTTCGCCAGCAACCTGGCCGATTCATCGCCACTGAGGACTTGTCCACTCTGGACCAAAGGAACATCTTCCTGCCTAGTGGTTGTGCGGCCTATAACCCGGTATATACTATCCCACATCGTTTCACGGTCTTGCTTTCCACAAAACTCCTTCCAGCTTGCTGTCTGTGCATTCTTAACAGCTCTCTTATACTCCTCCTTTGCTGCAAGGTACAGCTCGACAACCCATGCTCGACGTTCAGGTGCAGCGCAGGAGATTCTCCTTTTCTTCTTTTTCAGGTCCTGTTTCATTTGCGTTAATTCCTCAGTCCACCAGGGCAATCCCATTCTTTTTCTATTTTTCACTCTTGGTATAGTTCCTTCACACGACTCTTCTATTGATTCCGTGTATTTTTTTATCATATTATCCAAATCTTCTATTAACTCTATCTTATCTATTTCTGTTTTGTTAATGTTTTTATTTTCACAGGCTTGGTTTAGTTTTTTACAAAACTCTGTCCAGTCTGCTTTTTTTGTGTTGTATTTCCTAGTAGTCCTTTTTATATCTATTTATATTGATTTTTCTAATTGTAACTCAAACAGGATTGCCTTATGGTCCGATATAGTCATGTTTCCCGCTAGTCTCCAATTTTTTACCCTGCCAAGCATGTCCTCTGTGCATGTAGTTATGTCTACACAGCTGCTGTACCTCCTACCTCCCCTGATGACATCGAAGGTAGGAGTTGTTTCGAGGTTCAGGATTTGAAGTTCCAGCTCATCGAGCACGCCCGCCAAAGCTTCTCCTCTTTGGTCAACCTCCCGACTCCCCCACCAAGTGCTCCATGCGTTGACATCTCCCCCCAGTATTACGTCCCTTACTCCGATTCCCTCCATAATTACCCTAATTCGGTCCAAGTCTGGTTCTAGGTTAGGTTATGTTTTTTTTTTTTTTTTTTTATAAATGCTAAAGGACCCCTGCCATACTTGTGTCGCAGGGTCGTTCTTTGGGAGGTAGGTTTTAAAATTCAGACATTGTATTTTTTATTCCATTGTAAAATAAATATAGATTTTTATAAATTATTAATAAAATGATATTGTAAAATTTTATATTCGTCATGATACTCCTAGTTATTTTTAAAATTTTTCTTATCTAGTTTATATTCATTTATTGGTTATTTATTCCGTTTATTTACGGATTGCACAATTTTACTTATAAATTCTATGAATTTTGTTCGTAGTTTTCGGTCTGCTATCAAAGTACTGAGATTTCCTTCTTTTACTTCCATATTTACCCTCGTCTCAAAGTCGTGCCTGTGAGAGGAATATACAGGGCACTGCGTCAGGAGATGGAGGACTGTCTCCTGCTTGTCGGGGTCGCAGACGCACGCCGGGTTCTCCTTGCACTTGAAACGAGTCAGGTATTCGGAAAACCCGCCGTGCCCTGTTAGGGCCTGGGTCAGCTCCTGGGTCATCTCTACTTTCCGCACCGTCCTGTACGCAGCGATCGCGCACGGGAAGAATACATTCGTCGTGGCCGCCGTTTCCCCAGTACAATACCTCCGGTTCCATTCGTTCAGCGTATCCATACGGATCATACGCTTAACAAATGAAACCGGGCATTTATCGTAGTGGGGTTGCCGCTTACACCTTAGGGCAGCCTCCTTTGCGAGCGAGTCGGCTCTCTCGTTGCCCTCCAGCCCCGCATGAGCTTTGATCCAGAACAAGGAGACGCTCTTGTTCTGGATACTGCTGCGGCGGATGGCGTCCCTTGCTTCTACTGCGAGGGCGTGGAGGGCTTCGGGGTTCACGACGGTTTGGAGAGCTGCCATGGAGTCACTGTAGATAGCAAACGCCGTCTCGGTCCTTCGGAGGACTTCCTTCGTGGCTTCGCAGAGGGCGAGGAGCTCAGCCTGGTAGACGGTACTGTAAGACGGCAAAGCAAGCTTGAGGGCCTTAACCTCGGCCTGGTCGGTCCACACGGACAGTGCGGCCCCGACCTTGCCCTCAATCTTGCTGCCGTCTGTAAAGATCCTCACCGCGTAGTCGCGGTGGGCATTGTATTGCTCCTCGTCTACCAGGCGACGCAGTTCAATGGTACTCTGCTCGGCCGGGTGTGGCATCTGTAGTGCCGATGACACTCGCTCGATCTCCCTGTCTCCCAGCGCTGGATGGGGTAACCCCCTCTTGGCTTCATAGAGTGAGGTTAGGTTTTTTTTTTTTTTTATTAAAGAATGCGATGGATCCTCTGCTTCTCAGGTGTTGCAGAGATCTTATTGGGCTGTAGATAAGGGAATATAGAGATGCTCTAAATTTGTGAACACAATAAAATTATAAGTAAAGAATATGAAATTTTATAAATATTACGACGTCAAATTTAGGGTTTTTGTTTGCTAATTTTTATTTCTTTTATTTGCAGATCTAACGATTTTGATAATAAATTCTGTAAATTCGCTTCTATTTTTATTATTTGCGATTATTTTGCTAAGTGTTTCTTTTATAATTTTTTCGCCGATCCTTACTTCGAGGTCATTTCTAGGGAGGGCGTATATGGGGCACTCCGTCAGAAGATGCACGACAGTCTCCTGTTTGTCCGGTTCGCAGGCGCACGCCGGGCTCTCCTTACACCTGAAGCGAGTCAGGTATTCGGAGAACCCGCCGTGTCCTGTAAGGGCTTGGGTCAGCTCGTTTGTCATCTCCATCCTTCGCACCGTCCTGTACGCAGCGACAGCAGAAGGAAAGAACATCTTCGTTGTGGCCGCCGTTTCTCCATTACAATATCTCCAGTTCCATTCGTCCAGCGTTTCCATACGGATCATACGCTTGACGAATGAAACCGGGCATTTGTTGTAGTCGGGTTGCCGCTTTGACTTCAGGGCAGCTTCCTTTGCGAGCGAGTCGGCTCTCTCGTTACCCTCCAGCCCCGCATGAGCTTTAACCCAGAACAAGGAGACGCTCTTGTTCTGGGTACTGCTGCGGCGGATGGCGGCCCTTGCTTCCACTGCGAGGGCGTGGAGGGCTCCGGGGTTCACGACTGCTTGGAGAGTTGCCATGGAGTCGCTGTAAATAGCGAATGCCGTCTCGGTCCTTCGGAGGACTTCCTTCGCCGCTTTGCAAAGGGCGAGAAGCTCGGCCTGGTAGACGGTACTGTAAGAAGGCAAAGCAAGCTTGAGGGCCTTCACCTCCGCCTGGTCGGTCCGCACTGACACTGCGGCTCCGACTTTGCCCTCAATTTTGCTGCCGTCTGTGAAGATACGCACCGCGAAATTGCGGTGCTCGTTGTATTGATCCTCGTCTACCAGGCGTCGCAGTGCAATGGCCCTCTGCTCAGCCGGATGTGGCATCTCTAGGGCCGAGACCACACGCTCGATCTCCCGGTCGCCCAGAGCCGGATGAGGTACCCCTCTCTTGGCCTCGTATAGGGAGGCTGCTTCTCGGATTCGTAGATCAAGAGGGAGTATCCCAGCCAGCACCAGTGCTGAGTTGAGAGAGACCGTGCGGTAGGCCCGGCACAGTTTCTGCGCGAAGCTCCTCTGGACGGCATTCAGCTTCTTCTGCACCCCGACTTTATTGGCGGCAGGCGACCACGCGCTCGCCGCGTACAAGACTATGGGCTCCACTGCAGCCGTATAGATGCAGCGGATAACCTCTGGATGGAGACCCCAACTGACCCTAGCAGCCCGCGACAGCTGCTTGTAGATGCCGACGGCTCGAGAACAGACGTTTGCGACGTGGGTGTTGAAAGTCAACTTGTGGTCGATAGTGAGACCGAGCAACTTGATTTCGTCCGACATGCCAATGTCCACCCCGCCCATCTTGAGATCTTCGTGGGGTGTCATGCTTCAGTTTGCGCGTAACCAGCATTGCTTTTGTCTTATGTGGCGCAAACCGAAGCTTATTTGTGACACCCCACGCTCGCACGAACTCGAGGGCGGGATTGGCATTCCTCTGGACTTCAAGTGCCGTCTCCCCATCGAACACAAGGACAATATCGTCAGCAAACGCCTGGCAATAGACCCCCATTGCCTCTAGAGCCTTTATAAGAGGATCCAGCACCAGGTTCCAAAAAATGGGACCACCGATCGACCCCACACCGATCGTGTGGCCCCATATGTCCGCCGTCAGACCGTCGGAACCGGGGGCTTTTTTGGGGTTGAACGAGGAGACTGCTCGCTCCAGCTCATCGAGTGTGAAGGGAGGGTCCAAAGGTTCAACTTGGTTCCCCCCGTTCACCTCTTCCGCTCGTTGCCGCACCTTTTTGTGCTCCTCGTTATCCCCCTCCGAACGGTCCTCCGGGTAGAACGTCTGTGCCAGATACCTCGCCGAGGCCTCTGGGTCAAGGGTCCTGCCGTCTCTAACCATCGGCAGATCCTCCTCCCTCTTTTCCGTTCTACGGATCACCCGGTATACGCCCTCCCACAGGCCTTCCCTATCTTGCTTTTCACAGAACCCCTTCCAGCTCTCAACTTGTGCTTGGACTACTGCACGCTCGTACTCTTCTTTCTGTTTCAGGTACTCCTCAACAACCTTTTGTCTCCGGACTGGTGCAGCACAGCGAATCCTCCGCTTCTTGGTGACCACTTGCCTCTTAAGACTGGCGAGTTCATTAGACCACCACGGCACAGTTAAACTCTCTACACTCTTCTTTTTGGGTATCACGGATGTCCAGGCATCTTGTACTGTCGTTGTAAGTCCCTCGACTACCAGGTCTATTTTGTCCCTGCTGTCGATTTAATCGAACAGACTTACGGTGATGTCGTTCACTTGCATAATTTGACGCAGTTTCTTACGAAACTGCGCCCAATTTGCTTTTTTGGTATTGTAGATCCTGGTAGTCCGGTTGACCGTGATACCCAAAGATTTCTCGAGGTGTATGGTAAACTCAATGCCGTTGTGGTCCGACCCTGTCAGGTCATCGACGACTTGCCAACCGTCGGTCACCGTCAGCATATCCGCCGTGCAGGCTGTGACATCAACGCAGCTCGTGTAACGTCTGTTACCACGAACTACGTCGAAGGTTGGAGTTTCCCCTCTGTTAAGTACCTGCAGTCCAAGCTGGTCGAGAGCTCCCAGCATCTCGTCGCCTCTGCTGTTCGTCTCACTGCTACCCCACCAGATACTCCAGGCGTTGGCGTCTCCTCCCATAATGAGCCTATGCGGGCCGGTCTCGCTTTCCACCTTCCTGAGCCTGTCCAGGTATGGCCCTAAGGGCTGGTCCGGCTCGAAGTAGAACGAGACCAGAGTTAGTCTCCAGGCACCAGTTTGGATTCCCACCACGACGATGTTGTCCGTGGTGAGTTCTGGGTACTGTCTAACGGTAATTTTTGGGTCAAAAACGGCTATTGCCGCTTTGACAGTCCCTTCTCCTTGACCGGTGTTCTGGAAAATTCGGACACCTCTGGTCCCGCTCATCCTCTTTGCGCTGCCCACGTAGGGCTCCTGGATCAGCGCTGCGGTGGCTTTGCGCTGCTCGGCCTCAAGCATAAGCTCATGAGTCGCCAATTTCTTCCTTTGGAGATTCGCCTGGAGCATCCTGTGCGGCATTGTGTTCACTGGGACAATCTTAGCAATAAGCGACGGACGCTCGTGCCAGCCGATCCCACCTGATTCGAACAGGACAGTCGGGGTTGAATGCATTATGATCGATCTTCCCCATCTTCGCCAAGACACAATTATGGCATTTCGGTGTTTCCGCCTTTAGCCACTGGTCACATTGTGCTCGGAGGTGTGGGCCCCCACAGTGGCTGCAGGGATCGCTTTACGAGTCGCGAGACTAAGCGGACGTGTGTTCTGTTTTTGATTATAATGAAAAAAAAACAATTGCAACCAATAAATATTATATTGCTCCGTCAGTATAAAATTAAAGTGTGTCGCGTGTGATTTGTAACCGACTTATGTACATATACAAGATGAAATAAGTAAATAGTTCTTTATAAACTATAAGTAGTGTTTTTGGTAGTATGTCTACCCCCGGAGCAAGCCCGTTTGGTCGTAGCCAACTAGTACAGCGAAGTCCTCCACAGACGCCTACCCAACCATTACCCCCTAGCTACCCAAACCCACCAGCACCTACGGAGAATGAATTGCCGACTGAAGTCATCAGTACCCCGGAGATTCAAAAATGGATTGTTTCTATAGAATCAATCCTGGGTGAAGTTTGCGCTATTGTCGGGGATGGGAAAATGAATTCCGACCAGAAGCTTCGTGTCTCCGCTCTTTGCCGTAAGGTCCAAAGTGGGACATCTCAAATGGCCGTCTTATATCAATCATTGAAGACAAAAACTATCGTAGCCCATACCACAATCCAGCACCTTCAGGCTCAGCAGAATGTTGGGAACTCTCTTCAGCAGTTTAGAGAGCTCGTAGAGACAAAAATGAATCCGCCGGAAAATACTTCTTATGCTGGCATAGTTAAGAAGGGTACCGGCATCGTCCGTCCTGCAAATTTGAGATCAGTCGCCATCTATCCCAGCGACAAAACCCAAACAAGTGACGACACCAAGTCTCTTGTTCAAAAGATCATCTCCCCAGAACAACTGAAGCTTCATGTTCGTGGCTTAAAAAAGGTGAAAAATGGGGGCGTTTTGATCAGCACCGAGAATAAAGGCGATATTGAAAAACTTAAGAATTCGGAAAAATTAGCATCATCTGGCCTTAAAATAGAAGAACCTTCCAAACGCCAACCTCGGATTGTTGTCGTTGGTGTCCCCGTCGCTCTTACTGAAAAGGAGGTATTTGAATGTATTTACGAGCAGAACCTATCAGATAAGTTGCCGAATATAACTCGCGAGTCCTTCCTAGAGTGTATTAAATTGAGCCATAAATCGGGCAAGAGAGACCTTCAAACTTGTAACTACATCTTGGAACTTCCTGCCAGCATAAGAAAGGTTCTCATTAACCAAAACCGAGTTTACATCAATTGGACTTCATGCCCGGTGAGAGATTTCACCATAGTCACCAGGTGCTTCAATTGCCAGCAGTTCGGACACGCAGCCAAGTTCTGCAGGGAAACCAGTCCCACCTGCAACCACTGTGGAGAGAGCGGACACTCATTCAAGGAATGCAGCAGCAAATCTTCTCACCCTCTATGCGCAACGTGCAAACGCTTCAAGAGGAAATGTGACCATCCAACTGGTGATGTAAGTTGCCCGGCCCGCAAACATGCAGAAATGAACTATATAAACTTAATTGACTATGAAGGCGCCTAAGAGCGTCGTCTAATAGTTTAATTATTTAGCAGATAAACAAGTAGCTTATATTTATTTTCTTTTACTTTTTAAATTATCATGACAAATCAGCTAATTTGTGATCTAGATAGTTTTTCTGTGTCGGAGTCCAAAGTCTGTAATGTTGAGGATTGTAAACACCTTCTTCCTTCTGGTGATAAAACATTAACACTACTCACACAGAATATTCGTAGCATAAGTCGAAATATGAACGGTTTTGAATTGCTGTTACAGGATCTTGACGTAAGCTGTGATATTATTGTCTTAACAGAGTGTTGGCTGTCAAAGCAGACGGTTAACTTACCATCTCTTGACGGTTATTACTCCTACAAAAGTGACAAAAACATAAACCAGAACGATGGTTTAGTAGTTTATGTCAAAAATAATTTAAGATCATTTAGAGAAGAACCAGTATCCCTGGATAGTAATTGTTTGATAATTAAAATTATTCCCGATACGGCAGTCATGGCTATTTATAGGCCTCCTTCTCAAAACATAGATAGATTTTTAGAGTCGCTTGACACAAACTTAAAAAACATAACATCTTTTAAAAACATAATTCTTTTGGGCGATATTAACATTAACATTGCTTCCGGGAAAACAGATAGTAAAGTACACAATTATCTGAATATTTGCTCATTTCATGGACTTTTACCAGCTCACTACCATCCCACGCATCAGAGTGGCTCATGTTTGGACCACACAATTTTAAAATCAAAAAATCCAACCAAAACATTAGTTACTAATTCTTCGCTTACTGATCATCAGGCTGTTCTACTAACATTACAAATAAGTTCACCTAGAAAAAACTGCATGCGTAGCTACACTAAAGTCAATATTACTAATCTAGAAAATGACATACGCGGTATTGATCTTGACCTTGTTTATAATTCTGACGATGCAAATAGTTCGTTAAATTATTTCATAAGTACTTTACAATCCGCAATAAAGAAGAACACGTTTACTAAGACAATGCCTAGAAAGTATAGTTGCATTAAACCCTGGATTACCCCTGGTCTTGTTCGTTGTATAAGGAATAGAGACAGACTTCACCTAAAATTAAAATTAGCTCCTGATAACGAAGTGCTTTCTTTAACTTACAAAAGATATCGGAACTTCTGTAACAATCTTTTGAAAAAAATAAAAAATCAGTACGATAAAAATGAATTACAGAAGGCCGGGAAAAATAGTAAACTCGTGTGGAAATTTGTCAACTCTCATACATTTCGATCAAATAAACTCGAACCTCCATTTGATATATTATTAGCGGATGTAAGCCCAACAGAAGCAATAAATAAAGCAAATAACTTTTTTGTTAACGTTGGTAAAAACTTGGCTGAAAAAACACTTAACTCAAGTATCATTTCCCAACACAACTCGATCTCGACATCCTCCACAATAAATTCTTTTGTTTTATTAGATACCGACGTTAACGAAGTAGTCAGAATTATAAGCGAGCTTAAGGATGTTTGTGCCACTGGGTGGGATGACATACCTAATAATATTCTTAAAAGATTTAAATACCTACTTGCCCCTCCTCTAACCCACATCTTTCAACTTTGCTTATCTAAAGGTATATTCCCAAAATTACTTAAAAAGGCTGTGGTCACACCTGTATTCAAATCTGGAGATAAAACCAGTGTGAATAATTACAGATCCATCTCAGTTTTAACAGGCATCTCTAAAATTTTGGAAAAAATTATTAACAATAGATTAATAAAATATCTAGAAGAAAACAGACTACTATCTGATAGTCAATTTGGTTTTAGGGCTAAAAGATCAACTAACCAAGCAGTCCATAATTTGACTAACTATATTACAACTAACCTTGATAATGGTATGCACACAATCGGGATTTTTCTAGACCTGGCCAAAGCCTTCGACACTATTTCTTGTTCTTTACTTTTGCACAAGCTTGAAAGACTTGGGATAAATGGTGACCAACTACTACTGTTTTCTGACTATCTCACCGATCGTCAACAATGTGTAAAAATAGGTCAATATACCAGTGCGGATCTTAAAAATAGCTGTTTTGGCATTCCACAAGGTAGTATTTTGGGGCCCACATTATTTTTAATCTACATAAATGAGCTATGTAGCTTATCGCTTCAAAATGGTGTTACAATATCATATGCGGATGACACCGCTCTATTGTTCTCAGGTAAGTCAAAGGTTGAGGTGTATGAATATGCTCAAAATGGTTTTAACATTGTGTCTAAATGGCTCCAGAATAATCTCCTAACACTAAACGCAGATAAAACAAATTACATTTTATTTACAATGAGAAATGCTAACATACCGCTTAATAACCTAAACATTCATGCACATATTAACTGCACATATGCTGACTCTGCATGCTGTTGCCCCACATTAGCCAGAGCTGACCATTTAAAATATCTAGGTGTCACGATTGACACAAATCTAAATTTCCGTAAACATATCGAGTTATTGTGTACGAGAGTGCGCAAATTAATATATGTTTTTAAAAATTTACGGAACATAGCCGATTACAAATTAATTAAACAGGTCTATTTGGCTTTGTGTCAATCCATTCTTACATATTGCATAACTTCTTGGGGCGGTGCGGCTAAAACAATTTTACTCCCGTTAGAGCGTGCTCAAAGAGCAATTCTCAAGGTTGCAACCTTTCGCCCTTTTAGTTTTCCTACGCATCAGCTTTACACAGCATGTAAAGTGCTTACAGTGCGGCAATTATTTATTTTAAACATAGTACTACTTCAGCATACTACTCTTTGTTTTGACCCTTTACCATCCGATAAGAGAAGGAAGGACTTGGTTTGCATAAAGCCTCAGACCAGACATGCCTTTGCTAAGCGTTTTTACGTGTTTTTAGGACCTTTTCTGTATAATAGGCTTAACAAAGTACTAAGTTTCTATAGTGTAAGGTATAAAAAATGTAGTAAGATTTTATCAGAATATTTAATGATACTCAATTACACAGACACAGAACAACTTCTAGAAATTTTGGCATAATGCATATCTAATCCCCTCGTTAACGTTTATTTTTGTATACACTCATATTCATAGTTTTTAGGTATGATTGTACCATAAGCTTATTTTCGTAGTTATAAATAGAATATATTATTTTTGTAATTTTACTCAAATTTTAAATTTTACTGTCGCTTTGAAACTGAAATGTAAAGTGATGGCCTGAAACACAGGTTAAAATTAACCTAGTTCGGGCGGTCCACTAACAAACATGGCACATCGGAACCACGATTATTTGCACCTTTAATAATATTTTAGTTTTAGTATATTTTTTTAGGCACTGAACTGTATGAATATCCTTATTACTGTTGGCTTAATGTACCTTTTTTGTAAACGTTATTTGCAATAAATTTATTATTATTATTATTAAATTTATTATATTATTATTATTATTATAAGTCGGCGGGTTCTTTACAGAGCCGTCGCTCGCGGGTTCCGCGCGCTCCTCTTAAATTTTATGGTCATTCGATCCTCCTCATTGTCGAGGCCACGAAAGACATCCCGAGTGAGGTTAGGTTAGGTTAGGTTTTTTTTTTTTTTTTTTTTAAATTTTATTATTATTCATACTGTCCTCTGACATAATCAAAGACCTTATCTGCCTTGTTTGAGTATGTACTTTGGTATGATATTTTTATCTAAATACTTGAATTACTATATAAACACGTATGCTTTCTTCAGATTTTACAGGGCTCCTCAGAATCGCAATTACAAAATACTTTTTTTTTTTTTTTCTTTTCTTTTTTCAATATTATGAGATACTTTAAATTATATTCTTATGATATAATTAAGTATCTCTATTTACTTAACCTATTTTATTTCTATTCATAACTAATAATCCTATTTTACTGTAATATGCTAATAATATATCTCTTTTCTTACTTCTAATTAAATTTGGTATATTATCAACCTCCAGCTTTTTGTCGAGAGCCTGCTCTGCCTCGTACCGCATCTTTGCGGTAATAGGGCACTCCAGCAACACGTGCAAAACGGTCTCCTCTGTTCCAGGTTCACAGGCGCACGATGCGCTCTCTTTACACTTGAAGCGTTTAAGGTATGCAGAGAACCCACCGTGCCCTGTGAGGATTTGGGTGGTAAGGCTTGTGGGTTCCATTTTTCGCACCACACTGTACGCCGCAATCGCGTCGGGGAAGAATATTTTTGTTCCGGAGGCTGTTTCCCCGGCTCTATATCTTCCGTTCCATTCGTAAAGTGACCCCATACGAATCTGTCGTTTGGCGAATGAAACGGGGCACAGATCATAGTTCGGCCTCTTCTTCGACCCCAAGGCGGCCTCCTTGGCGAGTTGGTCGGCTCGCTCGTTTCCCCCCAATCCCGCATGGGCCTTGATCCAAAATAAGGACACTCTCTTGTTCTGGAGCTTACAGCGTCGTAGAGTGTCTCTGGTTTCCACTGCCAGGGGATGGGGGGAGCTCACATTTACAACCGATTGGAGAGCCGCCATGGAGTCGCTGAAGATGCCGAAACTTTCCTCCTTGCGTTTTAGCACCTCGCCAGCCGCCCTTTGTAGGGCCAGCAGCTCAGCCTGATAGACGGTACAGTACGACGGCAAAGCAAGTTTGAGGGCCTTTACTTCAGTGGCACTATTCCACAAGGATAGTGCCGCCCCGACTTTGCCCTCAATCTTGCTGCCGTCTGTGAAAATACGCACAGCAAAGTTGCTGTGGTTTTTATATTGATCCTCGTCTACCAGGCTGTCGAAGTCCAGATCGACCTGCTCTGCAGGGTGTGGGGCTTCTAACGCTGGAGCCATCCGCTCAATCTCCCTGTCTCCCAGCACGGGCTGGGGCATCCCCTTCTTGGCCTCGTATAATGCAGCCGTTTCGCGGATGCGGATGTCGAGAGGAAGTATCCCAGCCAGTACAAGAGCCGAGTTAAGGGAGACGGTGCGGTAGGCTCGACACAACTTCTGTGCAAAACCTCTCTGGACAACGTTCAGCTGCTTTTGGACTCCTGATTTGTTGGCGGCCGGTGCCCACGCGCTTGCGGCGTACAGGAGCGTAGGCTCGACTGCTGCGGTGTAAATCGTGCGGATCACTTCTGGGTGCAGACCCCAGCTCACCCGGGCTGCCCTTGCTAGCTGTTTATAGATAGCTATCGCCTTCTTACAGGCAATAGCTATATGCTTGTTGAAGGTGAGCTTTTCATCTATCGTGAGGCCCAGTATCTTAACATCTTGGGACATACCAATATCGGTCCCTCCCATGCTCAAGCGTGGGGTGTCGTACTTTAGTTTCCGTGTTAGCACCATGGCACAAGTTTTGTGTGGTGCAAAATTCAGTTTATTTCTGACACCCCACGCTCGAACATGTTCGAGAGTGGCATTGGCCTGTCCCTCGATTTCTTGGGCTGTTTCACCGCTAAGCACCAGCACAACATCATCAGCAAAAGCCTGACAGTAGATGCCTCTTTCCTCCAGCTGTTTAAGGAGAGGATCCAGCACCACGTTCCAGAATAACGGACCACTAATGGAGCCTTGGACGCACCCTTTGCTGGTGGACTTCTTAAATTCTTCTCCGGCGTATCTCACACTGACTACCCTGTCACTGAGATAGCTGTCGACTACCCGTCTCAAATTCACAGGACACCTTTCCTCAGCCAAACGTACTTTGATGGCGGGCCACCACGCATTATCGAATGCTCCCTCTATATCCAACGACACAAGTGTGACAATTTTCTTTTGTGCCAGTTTTGTGCGGATGTGCTGCACAAGAGTATAGAGGGAGTCTTCGGTGCTCTTTTGGGGCATAAAGCCGTATTGGCGAGTACTGATCCCTGGAAGTAAGTAATATTTGAGACGAGCAGACTAGCTTCTTCATCTCTGCAAGTTCCTGGGACCACCACGGCATTGTAAGTATTTCTGTATTATTTTTCATAGGAATTGTATCTCTACATGTTTCAGTTATTGCTTGTGTATATGATTTCAATGTTGTTTCTAATTGATCTTTGTTAGTTATGTTTTCCAATTCTGTTAAGTTTAATTTTCTATCCCGCATAACTTGAGCCAGTTTCTCATGAAACTTTCCCCAGTTTGCTTTCTTTGTGTTAAATATTCTTGTTGTGCGTTCTATTTTAATGCCTTTAGATTTAATAAGATTAATTTCAAATAAAATGCCGTTCTGCCGTGCTTGTGATATATACAGTAAGTATCATAGAGACACTTTCGAGAAAAAGGCGGTCAAAGTTTTTTTTTTTACTTTTGACGTTGCTCCCGAAGTATAAATTAAACCTAAGTTTTCTAAAATGTATTAGATAAACATGTGTTTGGTTAACAATTTGTATATTATTATTTTTATGTAGTAATAATATTTAAATTTTAAAGCTTGAAAAAATATGTATGTTAAGGAATGATCAATTAAAAAATAATGTGTTTTTAGTAATTGGTACAGTAAGTGTGTGACTTACTGTAACAATCTTTAGTTTGAAGTACATACTGTAACAATGATTACGAAATGAGGTAAATGTTTAAATAGAATAACAAAAATTACATAATTTGCCTAATATTACTTAATCACTTACTGTAATTATAGCTAGGAGCAATATGTAAACTTCTGGCATCTACCATGAATCATTATTAATTTCTCTTTCTCAATATTATTGGTATATAATTCAAAACAAAAGAGATCTCATGAAATTAAAGTTTAATAGAAAAAGTACACAGCTATATTAATACTATAAAAATAAAAAATCTGTTCTATTTATTGTATTTTTTGAATTTTTTAGAATCATAATAAAAACTAAATTTAAAAAAAATACAATTCGTGTTTGTGCAACTGGCTTTGTACAAGAAACAATCATAAACCAAGTAAACTAAGCACTGTTTCTAAATAATAACAGTATTTTTTTTTAAATCCGTGTTTATACTACTTATCTTAAAAAAAAACATTTAAAATAAATACTTTGTTTCCAAAAGACAGTTTTCTCTTTGAATTTTTTCATTGTAAAATAAATTCTTTAAAAGTCATTTAATGTCTCAGGACGATAACTCATCATTATTTCAGCCGAAAGACGTCCACTGTTGAACATACGCCTTCTCCAAGTGTCGCCACAATGATCGGTCCTGTCCATCTCGCATCCATCAGATTCCTGCGACCTTCATCAGGCCATCGGTCCACCTTGTGGGAGGCCTTCCAACGCTGCGTCTTACGGTACTTGGTCCAGAACCTTTCGTCCCTTACGGCCATCTGTTCTATGAGCAATGTGCCCTGCCCACTGCCACTTAAGTTTGGGGATTCTTCAAGCTATGTTGGTAACCTTGGTCCTCCTGCGGATATGTTCACTAGATTGTTTCGGAAGCTCTACTGAGGTTACCGAGCATTGTACTGAGCTCCTTCTTAGTCTCAGCCATGACTACTGTGTCTTCGGCAAACCAAAGGTGATACTGTATGATGATATAGATGTACTCGCCATTGACATTAATGCCTAGCCCTCTCCATTCCAGAACCTTGAAGACATCCTCCATTGCGGCCGTGAACAGTTTCCGAGAAATTAGATCTCCCTGCCTCACACCCCTCTGCAAGACGATAGGCTTCAAGGTCTGATCCTAAAGTCGGACTGACATGGTGGCATTTCTGTATAAATACTTCAGCACTACGATGTATTGATAGTCAATCTGGTGCTGTTGGAGAGACTGCAGTTGTGTCTCGATCGAATCAAAGGTTTTCTCGTAGTACACAAACGCTAAGCAGAGAAGCTGATTATACTCCTCAGTCTTCTGTATAACTAATCTGCCACGGCATATGTATGTGGCCCATGTTGCTGAAGCCTTTTCGAAATTCAGCTTGTTCGGGAGGCTGAGGAGACGGTTTGTGATGACATTGGAAACCAGCTTGTAAACATGGCTCAGAAGTGAGATGGGCCTGTAATTCTTAAGCAAGGTATTGTCTCTCTTCTTAAAAAAGAGTACCACCAAACCTCTGCTCTATGCCTGTGACGTTTTTCTCTCGAGTATGACGGTACCGAACTACTTTTGAAGGGCCTGAAGGATTGGTATCCCACCCACCTTCAGGAGTTCGGCCGTGATTCCATCCTCACCCGGTGCCTTGTTGCTTTTAAGCTGCTTCAGAGCTATCATAATCTCATACAGGCTGACGTCCGGGATATTTTCGGTATAGTGTCGAGTCAACGTAACTCTTGGGTCATTTGCTAGATTTGCAGCGGGTTTTGAGATTGACCGTTTCACATTGATCCGTGACTGCAAAATTAACGTACTTGCCCCACCCCGCACTACCCATTCGGATCCTTAACGCCTTAGAATAATTGCAGTAAGTAACGTGTTTATCTAATTTATTCCAGGCAAGTCTACACATAAGATGAAATATTCCTAAACATAATTACAGTAGTGAATCTTGCTATTATTACGTCTACACGTACAATTTTTTTTTTAATTCTCTGACTTATCATAAACACCGTAAGTTCTACTTACTGTACTTATGCCAAGATAATACAATAATACGTTGCGAAATGCTTAAGCATTAATATAGTATATACTCTTACTGTAGATATGTTAAGGTTTAGTATACTAATGTTTCTTTCCAATACTTAATATAATTATAGCAAGTGGTACTTACTGCTAATATGTTTCAGTGATACTTGATGAAAAACACTCCTAACTTAAAAATAATAATAGCAAAATTACTTACTGTAGCAATACCTAGGAAATGGTTTTGACTTTATGAAAAAAATCAACCGTATGTGCCCTTACTGCAATCATAATTAGTATGCCTTGGCGCAAAACGTGTCTTACTGTAATTATGCTTAAGCTTATTTCATTATCTATAACACATTTTCAAATTTTAAATATACAGAAATGTAGATCTCAATCTCTACATTTCAAATATATACTTAACTCAATATTGACCAAAATGTGACTTACTGTAATTATCATAAGCGCGGCAGCGTTGTGGTCCGAACTCGTGAGACCCTCCTCAATCCGCCAACCGTCTACCAGCCCCAGCATGTCTGCCGAACATGCCGTAATGTCCACGTGACTGCTGTACCTGATTCCACCTCTAACAGTGTCAAAAGTCAGGATATCTCCCGTGTTGAGAATCTGCAATTCCAATTCAACGAGTGCCCCACAACACTGCTCCCCTCTCGAGTCCTCGTTACTGCCGCCCCACCAAGTACTTTTCGCATTAGCGTCTCCTCCAAAAACCAATCTGCAGGGGCCTACCTCTCGCTTTACCCGTTTTAGATGCTCCAGATATGGTTCTATGGGCTTATCGGGTTCGAAGTAGAAGGACACCAGCGTGATCGTCCAGGCTCTGGTTCGGACCCTCACCACGACGATATTATTTGTGGTAAGTTGCGGGTACTGTAAAACGTCTAAATCTTTGTCAAAGACAGCTATTGCTGCCTTTACAGTCCCTTCTCCTGTCTCAGAGCTCTGGAAGACCCTTACGCCCCGGTAGCCCTTCATCCTTCTTATCCCGCCTACATACGGCTCCTGAAGCAGTGCTATGGCAAGTTTGCGGTTGTCAGCTTCCAGTATTAGCTCGTTTGTAGCCAGCTTACTTCGTTGCAGATTGGCTTGGGTTATTTTGTACTGGTGAGTGGCTGCAGGGACAACCTTAGCAGTACGCTATGGAGGCTCGAGCCAACGAGTCCCATTTTCGACGTACGGGGCATTCTGTGCTGAAAGCATTGTGCTCACTGTTTCCCATCTTAGCTCTAATGCAGTTTATGCACTTTGCTGCTTCACCAAGCTGCCTGTCCGGGCAGTCCGCCCTGAAATGTGGACCACCGCAATGACTACATAACTCGGCTGGGTCTTTACAGAAGCGCTTGCTATGACCATACCCCAAGCAGCGTGTGCACTGCACCAGCGGCGTCTGATCCTCGACGCGAACAATCTGGAGGTCTATCCGAATCTTGGTACCTTCGATTGCTCGTCTCCAGATTGTGGGAGACACACTGAGCACAATGTGGTTCAAGTGAGGATTTCGCGCCTTTCTTCGGAATTTTATGACAACTCTTTGATCCTCGCCCTCAAGGCCCTGAAAGAGTTCCCGATTCTGATTCTTTAGGGCCTTGAGGATTTCCTCGTCACTGTGAATCAGCAACACGTTTCGCAGAATCAGAAACGGGTCCCGATTTTTCACCTCCTCGACGATGAGTCCCTCTCCAACAGCTTCCAGTCTCTGTTTGACCTTGCTTCTCTCCTCTTCTGAACAACATCCCATTATCACCTTTCTGTCTTTCGCTTTTCTCACTCTCTCCACTTGCACCCAACCTTCCTTCGCATCCACTGCCCTTCTAACCTTCTCTAAAATCTCGTCGCCCGTTTCTGATTCTTTTGCCGAGGAGACTACCACGGAGTGTAGCGTCGCTCGCCCCAGGATTTGACCACTAGTTTGGCTATTATTAGCGGCGGCCACAGACGCATAAGTCTTCCCCTCTGCACTTTCCATTGTCGCCAAGGCATTACCCAGTCCTTCCATTTTTGCGATATTTTCCTTTAAAAGGGCACTGTTCGTTTCGATAAGTCTGGATAATGCCTCGTGATTATCTTGGCTTGCAATTGCGGAGGTCGGGTAAGTTGGGTCGATACTTGACGGGCTGTATATTGTCGCCGAGAGTTTTGTTCTCTCCGACTTCTTAACGATCTCGTACAACCGGTTTATAGCCCCCATAACCTCCGTTTTTATTTCAGTTTTCAGATTGCGAGAGTTGCCCAGGTGAAGTTTCGCCTTATTGAGGCAAGCTCTCGCTTCTGCCGTGAGGCTGGGGTACTTTGATTCGGGTTTTTTAACGGGACTCACAGTGTCTGCAGAGGCGCGGCGCGTCACCGAAGCGATAGGGAGCTTTTGCGTAGCTGGTGGTGTGCCATCAGGTTTCGGGTTAGTCGATGATTTAGACTTTAGCTCCGCTCTACCGGCCTCCCATTCGCCGATACTTTTCCTCACGTTCAAAAGCGAAGCCCCAGTTTTCTCCGCAGAGCACGGCGAGTCCCCGGAACCCCGAGAGACCGTGTCCTTCTTTGCCGGTGTGCGAAACATTATGGAGAGAAGCAAACCCAATCCAAGTTGTCAGAGGACAATATAAATGATAGTTGAGCTGAATCCCTGTAAAGGTGAGATCAGCAAACAGTTAACAAGTAGAGTCAATATTTAAAATAACTATGTATATAGTTCAGTACGATGGATGCGAGACGCACAGGATCGGTCATTGTGGCGGCACTTGGGGGAGGCCTATGTCCAGCAGTGGACGTCTTTCGGCTGAAATGATGATGATGATGATATAGTTCAGTCAACGAAAAGTTAAAGGTCAAAGTTTATGTGTTAATATGCTCCCAAATACGCAAAAAGAAACGTTCTGATAACAAGGAAGCCTCAATAAAGGCTGCAAGTAGGGTCATAAGTATATATAACGGGTGGTCTCGTTACCCCCCGTTATATAAACGTGTAAAAGAAAATTCCCCAATACCTCTTATTTTCGATAAGGGTGGGTGGGCGGTGGTAAAAATTTGCAATTTTTTACGTTTCTTGCTGTCGGGTGTAAAATTTTCCTACGAAGGGTTCGTTTTTTGGTGCACACGCACAGCGGGCACGGAGTCCTATACTATGACGTGAACCCGGTCCGGATCGGACGTCGGGAACGGAAGTTATGGCCGAAAAATAGATGAAAAAGGTGATTTTTTATGTAAATTTGGAAAACAAATTTTGAAAATGTACCTAATTTGACTTTTCTGTTACAGGTATCCCGTAGAACGAGCGAATGCGCGTCCGTTGGCGTTTCTAGAACAGAGTTAGGTCAAATAGGAAGACTGTTATAAAATTTTTAAGTTTTAAATAAATTGAAAATTGGTTTTTCCTAAGTAAATAGTTTTCTTTTGGAAAATTGTCAAATATTTTGCGATAGTCGTATAGGGCTCATTGAGCGGCGTTCAAAAATGTATGACAGTTGTATGTTTTTTTTTTTTTTTTTTTTTTTTTTTTTTTTTTTTTTTTAAATTCTTGTTTCCCCTGACATAGTCAGAGACCTTCTGAAGCTGTTTAATTATTTATATTTATTTTATTTTTGATTTTCTAATATTTTATAATATTACTTTATTACTGTTATCTGTATCTTCTCCTTAATCTCTATTTGTCTATGCTTAACACACTATATACTTTACTTTATATATTGTAAGCATAGTTTATATATCTTTATTATTTTTTATAACTCTTTTGGCTATGTTTACACAAAATTCTATTACTTTTACCCTAGTTTTCCCATTTCTTATAAATTCCCCAATATTGTTAACATCTAATTTTGTTTGTAGTGCCTGTTCCAGATTAAGCCTTTCCCTCTCAAATGCAGGACAATCGAATATGATGTGCGGAACCGACTCTATTTTGCTCGGCTCGCAGATGCACGATGGGCTCTCCTTACGCTTGAAGCGATGCAGGTATTCAGAGAACCCACCGTGCCCCGTCAAAACCTGTGTCAACACCCCTGCAGGCTTTATTTTTGTGACTAGCTTGTAGGCGTCTATCGCGTCCGGCAGAAAGATTTTCGTGACTGATGCGGTTTCGCCCTCCTTATACCTCCGGTTCCATTCGCCAAGCGACTCCATACGGATCTGCCGCTTGACGAATGAAACCGGGCAGCGGTCGTAGTCCGGTTTCTTTTTTAAGTTAAGTGCAGCCTCCTTCGCCAGGACGTCTGCACGTTCATTACCCTCCAGTCCAGCATGTGCCTTTATCCAGAACAAGGATATAACTTTGCTCTGAGATAAGGCTTCGTTGAGGTTCGCTCTTGCTTCCACTGCTAGGGCGTGGAGGGAACCCTGGCTCGTGACTGTTTCCAGTGCAGCCTTTGAGTCACTATAGATACCAAAGGTTCTCTCCCCGCGCCGAAGTATTTGCCGTGTCGCTACGCATACAGCCAGGAGTTCCGCCTGGTAAACAGTACAGCACGACGGCAAACTAAGCTTGACAGATTTGATCTCGGTTTCCCTGTCCCACAGGGACAGCGCTGCTCCGACCTTGCCCGCAATCTTGCTGCCGTCGGTGAAGAACCTGATGTCTTGGCTGTTGTGGGTTTCCACAAGTGACTGATCTACCAGACTCACGAACCCCATGGCTGTATGTTTCGCTGGATGTGGCGTCTCCGCATACGCCACCACCCGTTCCACCTCCCGGCCTGCCAGCAACGGCTGGGGTACTCCTCTCTTTGCCTCATATAGAGCAGCTGCTTCTTGGATTCGGAGGTCGAGTGGGAGTATTCCCGCCAGCAAGAGTGCGGAGTTTAATGAAACGGTGCGGTAGGATCTGCAGAGCTTTTGAGCGAACCCTCGCTGGACTGAAGCGAGTAGTTTCTGCACTCCGACCTTCCTTGCCGCTGGTGCCCATGCACCGGCCGCATACAATATCACCGGTTCGACCACCGCAGTGTATATGGTTCGGATAATCTCCGGGTGTAGACCCCAGCTCACCTTGGCTGCTCTGGACAGCTGTTTGTAAATTGCAATTGCCTTTTTACAGACATTTGCAGCGTGGGTGTTAAAGGTGAGCTTGTGATCTATGGTGAGCCCCAGTATCTTAATCTCCTTGGACATGCCAATGTCGGCTCCACCCATCCTCAGAAGTGGGACATCATACTTAAGCTTCCTCGTTATGACCATCGCACATGTTTTATGAGGTGCAAATTTGAGCTTGTTTCTGATGCCCCACTGCCGGAAATACTCTAGGGCGGCATTGGCCTGTCGTTGGACCTCCAAGGCTGTCTCGCCGTCGAATATCAAGACCACATCGTCGGCGAATGCTTGGCAAAAGACTCCAAGTTCTTCCAGCTCCCTCAGGAGAGGGTCCAGCACCAGGTTCCACAGGATCGGACTGCCAATTGACCCCTGTACACAGCCCTTGTTGGTGTTTCTTTGGCACTCTGCTCAGGCATACCTGACCCGGACACTTCTGTTACTTAGGTAGCTGTCTAGCATTCGTCTTATGTTCACCGGGCACTTTTCCTCAGCCAGTCTGACCTTGATGGCCGGCCACCATGCGCTATCGAAGGCTCCCTCTACATCAAGTGAGACAACAGTGATCAGCTTCTTTTGGTTCAGCTTTGTTTTTATATGTTGTATCATGGTGTAGAGAGAGTCCTCGGTGCTTCTCTGGGGCATAAAGCCAAACTGACGAGTACTCAACCGCGGGATCAGATGCCACCTTAGCCGAGCTACCATAAGTTTTTCTAGAATTTTGCCCAGGACTGGCAGAAGGCCGATCGGCCTGTAGGATTTTGGGACTGTGTAGGAGTCTTTTCCAGGCTTTCGTAGTATCACTACTGTGGCCACCTTCCAGGCTCCAGGGAAGTGACCCTGCTCGAGGCACTTATTTGCCAAGGCAAGGAACACCGCTGGGTCCTGGGATACTGCTTGGACACATATATCCGCTGTGAGACCATCCGACCCGGGTGCCTTCTTCGGGTTGAAACTTTCCACCGCGGATCTCAGCTCCAGGGGCGTAAACGGGGGGTCATGTTTTTCATCATGAGCCCACTCGTTTACACGACTGGACGCTTCTCGTGTCCGACGGTGGTCATCATTTTCTCCCTCTTCCAGGTCTTCCGGGTAGAAGGTCTCAGCCAGCAGCAACGCTGAGTCTTGGGGATTGAGTGATACTCCGTCTTTTACAAGTGGCAGGTCCTCATGCCTTTTGGTAGTCCGTCCTATGACCCTGTAGATGCCTTCCCATATTCCCTCCCTGTCCTGTTTTTCACAAAATCCTTTCCAGCTGTCAATTTGCGCCTTTTTTGCTTGGGTCTCATAGGCTTCTTTTGCTTGCAGGTACTCCTCGACGACCAATTGTCTTCGGGTTGGTGCTGCGCATCGGATGCGGCGTCTTTTGGTGTTGACCATCCTCTTTGCATCAGCGAGCTCAGTGGACCACCACGGCAAGGTAATTCTATTATTTGTTTTTAGTTTCGGTATTGTTTCTTCACAGGTCTTTGTTATTATATCTATATACGTGTTAATGCAGTTTTCTAATTCTGTTTTACTATTTATTTTTTCTATACTTGCTGTGTTCAAATTTTTAGTCGCTTTTAATTGGGCCAGTTTCTCATGAAATTGGCCCCAATTTGCTTTCCTAGTGTTATAAGTTCTAGTAGATCTATTAATATTTATTCCTTTTGATTTTTGTAGATTAATTTTGAATACAATACCGTTGTGGTCCGAGCTCGTGATGCTTTCATCGACCCTCCAGTCTTCCACCAGATCCAACATGTCAGTGGAACAGGCCGTTACATCGACAAAACTGGTGTATGACGTCCCCCCTCTGATAGCGTCGAATGTTGGTATGTTACCGACATTTAGCACCTGCATGCCGAGCTCCTCTAAGGTACCAGATAGCTCTTCGCCCCTGCCATCGACAACTACACTTCCCCACCAGTTGCTCTTTGCGTTGGCGTCCCCTCCCGCGATTATTCTCGCTGGACCCATTTCCTCACGAATCCGCCTGAGTCGCTCCAGGTATGGCTCTATGGGTTTGTCCGGTTCAAAATAAAAGGAGACTACTACGATTTCCCAGGCATTTTTCAACCCTCACCACCGTGATGTTATTGGTGGTGAGTTTTGGACACTGTGTGACGTCGAGTTCGTGATCGAAGACGACTACTGCCGCCTTCACAGTTCCATTTCCTTGTTCCGCGCACTGGTAGACTCTCGCACCCCGGTAGTCTCGCATCCTTCCGATTCCACCCACATAGGGCTCCTGGAGCAACGCGAAAGCAACCCTCCGCTTGCTAGCCTCTATTAAGAGCTCTTGGGTTGCTAGATTCTTTCTCTGCAGATTCGCTTGGATCACCTGGTAATTTGAACGGACGCTTGAACCAGTTTGGCTGTGGCTAGTTGAATGGCTGCTTTCGAGTGTGGCCGATTTCACCTCAGCAATACGCCACAGACATTCGCGCGAGTGCGTCCCACTTTATGCGGATTGGGCATGCGCTGTCGAAGGCGTTGTGGTCTGTTGGACCTATCTTGGCTAAAAAGCAGTTTCGGCAAGTCGGGGTGTCTGCTGCCAACCGCGAGGGACAGTCCGCACGCAGGTGGGGGTCACCACAATGGATGCAGAGGTCGGCGGGCTCCGTGCATAATTTTCGACTGTGACCGTATCGCAGACAGCGAGTGCACTGAACCAGCGGTGACTGGTCCAATACCCTTACCCTCTGCAAATCGATGTGCACTCGGCCCGCCGCTGTCAGCCTCTGCCAGAGCATTGGAGACACCTGCAGGATGATGTGGCACATGTGGGTGTTCCGCGCCTTACGGCGATATTTTACAGACCATCTGTCATCCTCTGCAGGCACGTCCGCAAGCAGGTGCCTATTCTGACATTTTAGGGCTTCTATAACCTCCGAATCCAAGTGGCAAGAGAGAACGTCCTTGATGATTACGAGCGGGTCCTTATTTTTAACCTCCTCCACCACTAAGTTTCCTGCCTTTTCAATTTTTTCCTTTACGTCCGCCATTTCCCCTCTGGTTCGGAACCCGATCACAACCTTCTGGTCTCTCGCTTTTCGCAATCGTTCGACTCTTATGCCTGTATTTCTGGCGTCGACTGCTGTTCTCAGCTTTTCAACAACCTCTTCACCAGTGTCTCTATTATTTACGGATGAAACGACCACCGAGTGAAGAGGCTGTTGCAATTGCCGTTTCGAACTGGCAGCAATTTCGGCAAAAGTCGGTCCTTGACCAGCGACGTAGCAGGGAGTCTGCCTCAGCTGCTCCGCCAGAGCTCGCGCATGCTGTTGACAATCCTCCAGCACCTGTTTGTGCTGCTGGAGGTCCTCAACGAGCTGCTTCACGAGCCCCGTCGGAACATCTGAGGCTGGTGTAGGGGACTTTAGGGAGTCTATTTTGCCTTCTTCCTCATTGCCACGACCCCTCTCAGACTCCAGCTCTTTCACCAACTGGTAGAGTCTCTCTACCGCTTTCGTGATCTCATCTTTTATTTCCTTTTTCAGGTTTCTGGAGCTCAGCAGCTGGATTTTAGCCTTTGAAAGGCAGGCCTTTGCTTCGGTAGTCCGGTTTATATATTTCGCAAGTTGCGAATTCAGCGGTGAGGTTTCTCCAGACTCTTTTGAAGGCTGCGTTGCATTCATCCTTGCCACCTGCGAAAACACCGCCTTGGATTTGAGTTTTGGCGGAGTGGTCAAAGAAAACTTTTTTGGAGGGGTTGGAGTTTTTAGAGGCTGTGCTGTTTTTGATTTATCAGCCTCCCACCCCTCAATGCTGCGCCTCACCGATGGGCCCGGCTGTTCGTGCCGCAAACTTTCCGCGTCCGGACTCCCTTCCCCAGCCTTTGACTTTTTTGCCACAGGTGTCCTTATTCCGAACATGTCCAAGTCGCCGAGAGAAAGTGCTCCAGAAGACTCTGTCAGTAGAGACAACGAGCTAAATCCCTGTAAAGAGGGGATAAGAAAACAATAAATGGATTTAATCAAAGGATTGGGTAAATTAGACTATATCTAATAGTCCGGTCAATAAAAAGTCAAAAGTCAATATACTTATACCAATAGGTTTGCAGACGCGTAAAATTACTGTCCAGTATCGTGTATAACACCAAACTAGCAATAAGGACAAAATAATCCTTATATAGAGGTGTCAAAGTCGAACAAAACCTCTACAAAAGCTACTGTCCAGCGACCAAATATATGGCACTGCTCGTCTTGCTACCCCCCGTAATATAGAGGCATAAAAAAATCTATTTATTTTTACTTAAATTACACTTAAGGGTGGGTGAGCGGGCGTAAAAATTTGCAAGTTTGAACGTTTTTTACTGTCGGGTGTAAAATTTCCCTATGAAGGGTTCGTTTTTTGCGGTGCACACGCACAGCGGGTACGGAGTCCTATACTATGACGTAAACCCGGTCCGGATCGGACGTCGGGAACGGGAGTTATGGCCGAAAAATGGATGAAAAATGTGATTTTTTATGAAAATTTCGAAAACAAATTTTGAAAATGGACCTAATTTGACTTTTCTGTTACAGGTATCCCGTAGAACGAGCAAATGCGCGTCCGTTGGCGTTTCCAGAACAGAGTTAGGTCAAATAGGAAGACTGTTATAATTTTTTTAAGTTTTGAATAAATTGAAAATTGGTTTTTCCTAAGTAAAAAGTTTTCTTTTGGAAAATTGTCAATTATTTTGTGATAGTCGTATAGGGCTTACTGAGCCGCGTTCAAAAATGTACGACAGTTGTATGTTTGCTGTATGTAAAAGGTCTGAAATAATTAAAGTTCTCAAAAACAACGCTCTGGTAAGTAGATTCTTGGTTATACCTATATAGATATATAGAACTATGAATTCAACGTTTTCGAGCTTCCCCGCGGAACCCTGCGAGACTCGCTGCTGGTTTTCTACTGGGAGACAAACCTAAGCGTCCCGTACAGGAGATGATAAAAATTTTCGGGAATATTAGGGATAGCTCGTTAATATAGGGGTTGTTCCAAAGAGAATGTATGAAAAATTGCAAATTTTAACGTTTTAAACCGTCGGGTGTAAAATTTCCCTATGAAGGGTTCGTTTTTTGCGGTGCACACGCACAGCGGGCACGGAGTCCTATACTATGACGTAAACCCGGTCCGGATCGGACGTCGGGAATGGGAGTTATGGCCGAAAAATGGATGAAAAATGTGATTTTTTATGAAAATTTCGAAAACAAATTTTGAAAATGGACCTAATTTGACTTTTCTGTTACAGGTATCCCGTAGAACGAGCGAATGCGCGTCCGTTGGCGTTTCCAGAACAGAGTTAGGTCAAATAGGAAGACTGTTATAATTTTTTTAAGTTTTGAATAAATTGAAAATTGGTTTTTCCTAAGTAAAAAGTTTTCTTTTGGAAAATTGTCAAATATTTTGTGATAGTCGTATAGGGCTTACTGAGCCGCGTTCAAAAATGTACGACAGTTGTATGTTTGCTGTATGTAAAAGGTCTGAAATAATTAAAGTTCTCAAAAACAACGCTCTGGTAAGTAGATTCTTGGTTATACCTATATAGATATATAGAACTATGAATTCAACGTTTTCGAGCTTCCCCGCGGAACCCTGCGAGACTCGCTGCTGGTTTTCTACTGGGAGACAAACCTAAGCGTCCCGTACAGGAGATGATAAAAATTTTCGGGAATATTAGGGATAGCTCGTTAATATAGGGGTTGTTCCAAAGAGAATGTATGAAAAATTGCAAATTTTAACGTTTTAAACCGTCGGGTGTAAAATTTCCCTATGAAGGGTTCGTTTTTTGCGGTGCACACGCACAGCGGGCACGGAGTCCTATACTATGACGTAAACCCGGTCCGGATCGGACGTCGGGAACGGGAGTTATGGCCGAAAAATGGATGAAAAATGTGATTTTTTATGAAAATTTCGAAAACAAATTTTGAAAATGGACCTAATTTGACTTTTCTGTTACAGGTATCCCGTAGAACGAGCGAATGCGCGTCCGTTGGCGTTTCCAGAACAGAGTTAGGTCAAATAGGAAGACTGTTATAATTTTTTTAAGTTTTGAATAAATTGAAAATTGGTTTTTCCTAAGTAAAAAGTTTTCTTTTGGAAAATTGTCAAATATTTTGTGATAGTCGTATAGGGCTTACTGAGCCGCGTTCAAAAATGTACGACAGTTGTATGTTTGCTGTATGTAAAAGGTCTGAAATAATTAAAGTTCTCAAAAACAACGCTCTGGTAAGTAGATTCTTGGTTATACCTATATAGATATATAGAACTATGAATTCAACGTTTTCGAGCTTCCCCGCGGAACCCTGCGAGACTCGCTGCTGGTTTTCTACTGGGAGACAAACCTAAGCGTCCCGTACAGGAGATGATAAAAATTTTCGGGAATATTAGGGATAGCTCGTTAATATAGGGGTTGTTCCAAAGAGAATGTATGAAAAATTGCAAATTTTAACGTTTTAAACCGTCGGGTGTAAAATTTCCCTATGAAGGGTTTTTTTTTTTTTTTTTTTTTTTTTTTTTTTTTTTTTTTATTGGGTGGGAAAATCATCCTAATGACATCCCCGCTCTTGGGCGGAGCGGGAGATAGTGTCAGACTCTTACTGACTAAAAACCCACTCCTGTTCCTTCGTTGCCTTCGTCCCAGGGCCCCGGGTTCCGCTTTCACACTACCCGTGGCCCCAGTAGGCTTCGACCCTGCTGGGCCCCTACGATTTGCTGACATCTCCTTGAGGCGCGCGTGGAACAAAACGCGCCGTCGACGACTTGGGCTCGGTCCGGACGGTTACCGGACGATCAGACGGCGAGCCACCCATTGCTCGCCGTCTGCAAGCCCGCGCCTACGGTGGCCGGAAATCGGGATCGGAATCCCGGCGGCGGTTGGAGCGTAAGGACCGTTGCCTCACGCGATCGGCCGCCTCCTTAGCTAGCATTACTGCTTCGCAGAAAGAGGCGACCGCCTGCCACTCCTCCTCGCTCCGGAGCATGGCCTGAACCAAGGCCCGGCGCGAGAGATCACCGCCGCCGATTGCCCTCACGAGGTCACGGCGTTGCTCTGCCCAAGCGGGGCACACCTCCACCGTGTGCTCCACCGTGTCCTCCGGGTGGGCCACACAGTGGCGACACCCGGGCGTCGTTTCCGCACGAATCCGGTGCAGGAACCTCCCGAACTTACCGTGTCCGGTGAGGACCTGCGTCATGCGGAATGTGAGGACGCCGTGAGGTCTTTCCAACCACGCCTCAAAGAGGGGACTTACCGCCATAATTGTGGCGTGCCCAGCACGGGGTCGCGACAGTCGCTGTCGCCATTTCACCATGAGAACTCGCCGGAACTCTGTCCGCCATGCCGCGACTTGTTGCGGCAGCGGAGTTTCGCCCCGGCGTTGCATCTCCATGCGACGTTCGTGCATGAGTGCAAGGACTGTTGCCTCCAGTTCCCATGGTCGTTGGCAAGCAAGAAGGGTCGCCGCTTCGCGGGAAATCGTCCGGTATCCTCGCACCATCCGTATGGCCATGACCCTCTGGCACGCGTTCAGCCGGGCCGCCGGCTGCTTCCGCAGCCCCGGCGCCCACACCGGCGCGCCATAAAGGGCCATGGACCGAACGATCCCCGCGTAGAGCCTCCGGCAGGAGGCGTCTGGACCCCCAAGGTTGGGCAGGAGCCGCGAGAGAGCAGCCCCAGTCCGATTTAGTTTGGGAGCCAGACGTCGGAAATGCTCGTCGAAATCCCATCGGCTGTCGAGAACGAGTCCCAGGTACTTCATCGTTGACCCGACGCCGATGTGGACTCCTCCCACCGTTAGCCGGGAACCCGGTGGTGGCGCGTTCCGAGGGCCGTGAAAGCACATGGCCTCGGACTTGTGCAATGCCACCTCGAGTCCCAGCTCCTGGATCCTGCCAACGACCGTCGCGACCCCGCGTGTCGCTAGTTCGACCGCCGCCTGGTACGACTCTCCCTGCGCCAGGACCAGCGTGTCGTCTGCGTAGCAGACCACGCTGACCCCGTCAGGGAGGTCGCCGCGCAGCACGTAATCGTATCCGATGTTCCACAAGGGCGGCCCTAGTACCGATCCCTGCGGAACACCGCACGACATCTCTCGACGTTCCCACACCCCCTGGTGACCGGGGTAGGTTATGTACCTGTCTGACAGGTACGCCTCGACCACGCGACAGAGGTAGTCGGGCATCCGGTGATACCGGAGTGCCCTCCCAATGCTACTCCAAGGCAGGGAGTTGAAGGCGTTGGCGATGTCCAGAGACACCGCCACGACACACCTGCCCTGGGCCACTGCATCCCCTGTCGTGAGAGCTCGCACGCACATGATGGCGTCCACCGTGGAGCGCCTCCTGCGAAAGCCGAACTGGCCGTCCGCCAGATCCGGCCCCACCCGTGTTAGGTGTGCGACGAGGCGGTCTGCAATTACTCTTTCAAAGAGCTTGCCCACCTCGTCGAGCAGCACAATGGGCCGGTACGCGGACGGAGAGTCCGCGGGGCGCCCCGGCTTCGCGATGAGGACCAGTTTCCCCGTCTTCCAGCGAAGTGGGAACTGGCCCCTCTCCATGCATGCGCTGAAGAGCCCTCTTAGTCGAGGCCCGAGAGCCTCCATGGCCAGGACCCATGCCTTCCCAGGCAAGCCGTCGGGTCCTGGGGCGGTATTTTTGGCACTCAGCCTTCGTACCGCCACTCTCATCTCTACCTCGGTCACCTCTGGAACGTTGTCGTCGTCGTCGCCATCGTGGTCCGCGTCGGACACCGCTGGTGGCGGAGCCATGGGCGGGGGAGAGTGTTCCCCTCGCGTGGGGAACAGAGTGCTCACCACACCCTCCACGAGCTGGGGCCGGAGACTCTGCGTCAGCGGGGGAGCCCAGGGGCGGAGTTTGTCCCGTACCAATTTGTACGGGCGTCCCCATGGGTCCCCATTCAGAGTCCCCAGCCACACGTTGCGGGCCTCAAGTTTGGCCCGCCTTATCTCCGCTCGGAGGGTGCGCTTTGCCGCTCTGTATCCCTCGTACAGCTCCGCCTCTCTGGCCTCCGCATCCGGTGGACGGATGCGGCGCCTGCGGTATCTGGCATACCGGCGTCGCGCGGCATTGCACGCGTTGCGCAGTGCCGCAATCTCCGGCGACCACCAGTATACCTGACGCTGAGCACGTCCTGGAGGGACTCGGGGCATTGCCGCGTCGCAAATTTGCGACATGGCCTCCCGGAACCACTCTGCCTCGACGTCTATGTCGACAGGCCTGTCCGGTGCTTGCACCCAGGCCTGTACCGTCGCGGCTTCCAGGAGGAGCTCCCGGTCCATCTGCCTCAGCGCCCACCGCGGACCACAAGGGTTCTGTCAGACCGGCGCAATCGAGGTTTGGGCGGAGACGTCGAACCGGATGTACCGGTGGTCTGAAAACGTCTCCACCCCCTCCATAACGCGCCAGTCGACGACACGCGGCGACAGAGCGGGGCTGGCGAACGAGATGTCCACCACTGAGTCACCCCGCATCCGCACACACGTGGGGACAGAACCCCGGTTTAGGACGACCAGGCCTGTCTCCAGAGCCCAGTCCTCCACCATCCGACCCCGCTGGTTCGTGAGCCGGGAACCCCAAGCCAAGTTCTTGGCATTGAAGTCCCCGCAAACGACCACGGGGAGGGAACCAAACCCAGCGACGACGGCTTTCAGCTCCATTAGGGAGATGTGAAGATCGCCGAGAGATCTGCTCGGGGACAGGTAGACGCCTACCACTGCAATGTCCCCGAACCGTGCTGCCACGCAACCCCGTCCCCTCGTGACGGCCTCGAGGGTCGGGGTACCGGCGGCGGCCGACGAGATTAGGGTCACCGAGCCGTCCAGGTCCCGCACCCAGTCTCCCTTGGGCAGGACATTGTACGGCTCGGAGACCACGGCGATATTGATCGACCACTGCGCCATGCTCTGGAGCAACAGATCCTGAGCGGGGGCGCAGTGGTTGATGTTCGCCTGGAGGAGACGTAATGGGGTCGTTATTGACAGTCCATTACAGTCTCCTCCCGAGCCCCCCGTGAGGGCCCTGCCGCGGCGGGTGCGGCGGCGACAGCGGCGGCAGCCAAGGAGGCGGCTGCGGCGGCGAGTACGTCCGGGTGGATGGGCCTCCGGACCTTGCCCTTGGCCTTGGCGGGGGGGTCGCAGGACCTGCCCCCAGCCCGGTGGTCGGCCGGCTTGCCTGCCGCCGCACATGCGTAGCAGTGCGGCGTTGCACGGCATTCGACGGCCTTGTGACCGGCCTGACCGCACTGGTAGCAGCGGTCACTGCGGTCCAGCTCCGCGGCGCAATGGGCCCCCACGTGGTGCCCCACGTGGCAGCGGTAACACCGCAGAGGTCTGGGCTCCAGCAGTTTTACCTGCGCGGAGACCCAGCCCACCAAGAGCCTACGGCCTACAGCCGTGATGGCTTTGGCCGCCGACACGGGGCAGCTGACCGTAACGGCCCGCATGCCCGTGCTGTCAGCACGGATGGTGCCAGCCCGCACTTGATCGGCCTGGCATCCTCCCGCCCTGACGACGGCGGCCACCACCTCTTCCACCCTAACGGAGTCATCCAGGCCCATGATGCGCATGTCCATGCACTTTGTGGGCCTGGATACTCGGACCTCCTCGACGTCCAGGGACGCCCTGATCCTTGCGGCCAGGGCGTCCGCGGCAGGGCCGCTGTCCGCACCAGGGACCTCCAATATTCGGGCCCCGGTTGCGGTGCGCCTCATTCGGAAGCCTTCAGAGGCTCCGAACTCGTCGAGGTGATCCACCACCGCCTGCTTCGCCTTCGCCATGACCTTGTCATAGCTCACGCCCTTCTTTTCCGCAGCTGGCTGTAGTGTGATCACTACAGCTGCGGAATTTGGGGCGCGAAGCCTGGCTGCCATGGCCCGCTTCTTGCGCTGCTGTCGCCGCTCGCGCTTCTTCGCCGCTCTGGCCGCCTTGCCCGCCTTCCTGCTGGCGCCGGCAACCGTCCATTCGGCGCCAGCCGAGGGTTCTTCGGGCAGGGGAGGCGGCAGGCGCGGCCTAGTCGCCGCCGCCGCAGGAGGTCCCGCCGGTTTAGTGGCAGGCACCGCTCTGCCTTTTGGGGAAGGGGTAGGCTTCCCCTGCCGCTGCTGCTGCTTGGCCGCCTGGACCGGCCTCGGAGGTTCCGACACCACCACGGCTCCGCGCCCAGTTTGCCCCGAGGGGCCCACCCTGGGCGCAGCTGCAGGGGCCGCGGCGGTGGCGGCGTACGATGCCGCCCTTTTCTGGCCGGCCGCAAGCGGGGGGCGCAGCACAATGCCCTCCAGGACAGCGAACTGCCGCTGGACCCGCTCTTGGAACTTTTGCTGCTGTTCCAGCTGCTGCTGCCGGAAGGCAGCCAGCTCCTGCCGCAGCAGGGTGAGCAGCTCGTTCTCCGCCTGGGGCAGGGGCTGGGACCGACTCTGCCCCTGCTTGCATACCCCTTTTGGCGCCACCTCATGGCCAGCGCCCCGGACACTGGCCAATTCTGCCTCGAGCCGCTCAACCCTCTTGTTGAGGGATTTCCTGAACGGCTCCAGGACGATACCCAGTGCCTCAGTGATAGAGGTCATGGCCTGGGAGATGGACCGCCTCTTGGCGACCCTCTCCCTCTTCTTGGCCACGCCCATTATGGCAGCTGCCACGACCGCCGTAAAACGGTTCAGCGCCTCCTCCATGCCTTCCGGCTCGCTGCCAGAAGGCTCCGGCTCTGAGGGGCTGACCTGGGCACTGCTTGCCCCGGGGTGGCGCCCCTCCCTGGCAATCTTAAGGGACCGCTGGGTCGCCTCCTCGGCGGTGGGCTTCCTCCCTTTCCCCGTCATTCGGCCCGCACCTCGTCCAGCAGTGGAGATCTTGCGGGCCGAAGCTCCACGCCCATCGTCGGAGGACGTCCTCCGGCTGTCCCCAGATATGGGGCGCTTTAGGAACAAGTTCCTCCTCTTCTTCCTGGAGGTGGCCTCATCCACCTCCATTCTCTCCGAGTTGAGCGAAGACGCGGCATCTGAGTCCGACGCCGTGTCTCCGCTCACCTCCCTGAGGCCGAAACGCCTGCCGGCCTCTGCAGGACCCACCGGCGCAGCGGACGTGCTGGGAACAGGTCCCAGGGACTCCACGCTGCCAGTGGGTGAGCCACCCTGGCTCTTTGCGTCCACGAAGGACGGTAACAGGTCCTTTTGGGACCTGACGCGCTCTTTGCCCCCCCCAGAATACGAGGGGCAGCCCGAGCTCTGCTCGGGGAGGGATTCTCCACCTGCGGTGCAGGCGGTACCCTCCTGGGGTAATAAATTTTTTAGAGTCGCGTCCATGATGAGGTGCTGAACTCAGCTTTGCCTTTTTTGTGGGGTGGGGTCCCCAATAACCACGTTCGCCATCGTGGTCACGTCTGATAAGCAGACGCGTACCCGAGGCGAACCCACTCTCTCAAAACCACTGTCCAAAAACACCAACAGCTGTTGGTGCCGATGCTTCTGGACAGTGCACCCTCCGTGGCGGTCCGTCTGGACTCCGCCTGTGTGTTCCTCTTGGTCTGGTCTCTCGCTTGAGGCCTTCCGGCATGAGTAGCTCTACCGGCATAGCCCTCAAGGTCATAGAGACACGCAAGCCCCACCACGACGACAACGTGGGAACACGGTCGGTGGGGTCCCTATGAAGGGTTCGTTTTTTGCGGTGCACACGCACAGCGGGCACGGAGTCCTATACTATGACGTAAACCCGGTCCGGATCGGACGTCGGGAATGGGAGTTATGGCCGAAAAATGGATGAAAAATGTGATTTTTTATGAAAATTTCGAAAACAAATTTTGAAAATGGACCTAATTTGACTTTTCTGTTACAGGTATCCCGTAGAACGAGCGAATGCGCGTCCGTTGGCGTTTCCAGAACAGAGTTAGGTCAAATAGGAAGACTGTTATAATTTTTTTAAGTTTTGAATAAATTGAAAATTGGTTTTTCCTAAGTAAAAAGTTTTCTTTTGGAAAATTGTCAAATATTTTGTGATAGTCGTATAGGGCTTACTGAGCCGCGTTCAAAAATGTACGACAGTTGTATGTTTGCTGTATGTAAAAGGTCTGAAATAATTAAAGTTCTCAAAAACAACGCTCTGGTAAGTAGATTCTTGGTTATACCTATATAGATATATAGAACTATGAATTCAACGTTTTCGAGCTTCCCCGCGGAACCCTGCGAGACTCGCTGCTGGTTTTCTACTGGGAGACAAACCTAAGCGTCCCGTACAGGAGATGATAAAAATTTTCGGGAATATTAGGGATAGCTCGTTAATATAGGGGTTGTTCCAAAGAGAATGTATGAAAAATTGCAAATTTTAACGTTTTAAACCGTCGGGTGTAAAATTTCCCTATGAAGGGTTTTTTTTTTTTTTTATTTTTTTTTTTTTTTATTGGGTGGGAAAATCATCCTAATGACATCCCCGCTCTTGGGCGGAGCGGGAGATAGTGTCAGACTCTTACTGACTAAAAACCCACTCCTGTTCCTTCGTTGCCTTCGTCCCAGGGCCCCGGGTTCCGCTTTCACACTACCCGTGGCCCCAGTAGGCTTCGACCCTGCTGGGCCCCTACGATTTGCTGACATCTCCTTGAGGCGCGCGTGGAACAAAACGCGCCGTCGACGACTTGGGCTCGGTCCGGACGGTTACCGGACGATCAGACGGCGAGCCACCCATTGCTCGCCGTCTGCAAGCCCGCGCCTACGGTGGCCGGAAATCGGGATCGGAATCCCGGCGGCGGTTGGAGCGTAAGGACCGTTGCCTCACGCGATCGGCCGCCTCCTTAGCTAGCATTACTGCTTCGCAGAAAGAGGCGACCGCCTGCCACTCCTCCTCGCTCCGGAGCATGGCCTGAACCAAGGCCCGGCGCGAGAGATCACCGCCGCCGATTGCCCTCACGAGGTCACGGCGTTGCTCTGCCCAAGCGGGGCACACCTCTAACGTGTGCTCCACCGTGTCCTCCGGGTGGGCCACACAGTGGCGACACCCGGGCGTCGTTTCCGCACGAATCCGGTGCAGGAACCTCCCGAACTTACCGTGTCCGGTGAGGACCTGCGTCATGCGGAATGTGAGGACGCCGTGAGGTCTTTCCAACCACGCTTCAAAGAGGGGACTTACCGCCATTATTGTGGCGTGCCCAGCACGGGGTCGCGACAGTCGCTGTCGCCATTTCACCATGAGAACTCGCCGGAACTCTGTCCGCCATGCCGCGACTTGTTGCGGCAGCGGAGTTTCGCCCCGGCGTTGCATCTCCATGCGCCGTTCGTGCATGAGTGCAAGGACTGTTGCCTCCAGATCCCATGGTCGCTGGCCAGCAAGAAGGCTCGCCGCTTCGCGGGAAATCGTCCGGTATCCTCGCACCATCCGTATGGCCATGACCCTCTGGCACGCGTTCAGCCGGGCCGCCGGCTGCTTCCGCAGCCCCGGCGCCCACACCGGCGCGCCATAAAGGGCCATGGACCGAACGATCCCCGCGTAGAGCCTCCGGCAGGAGGCGTCTGGACCCCCAAGGTTGGGCAGGAGCCGCGAGAGAGCAGCCCCAGTCCGATTTAGTTTGGGAGCCAGACGTCGGAAATGCTCGTCGAAATCCCATCGGCTGTCGAGAACGAGTCCCAGGTACTTCATCGTTGACCCGACGCCGATGTGGACTCCTCCCACCGTTAGCCGGGAACCCGGTGGTGGCGCGTTCCGAGGGCCGTGAAAGCACATGGCCTCGGACTTGTGCAATGCCACCTCGAGTCCCAGCTCTTGGATCCTGCCAACGACTGTCGCAACCCCGCGTGTCGCTAGTTCGACCGCCGCCTGGTACGACTCTCCCTGCGCCAGGACCAGCGTGTCGTCTGCGTAGCAGACCACGCTGACCCCGTCAGGGAGGTCGCCGCGCAGCACGTAATCGTATCCGATGTTCCACAAGGGCGGCCCTAGTACCGATCCCTGCGGAACACCGCACGACATCTCTCGACGTTCTACACCCCCTGGTGACCGGGGTAGGTTATGTACCTGTCTGACAGGTACGCCTCGACCACACGACAGAGGTAGTCGGGCATCCGGTGATACCGGAGTGCCCTCCCAATGCTACTCCAAGGCAGGGAATTGAAGGCGTTGGCGATGTCCAAAGACACCGCCACGACACACCTGCCCTGGGCCACTGCATCCCCCGTCGTGAGAGCTCGCACGCACATGATGGCGTCCACCGTGGAGCGCCTCCTGCGAAAGCCGAACTGGCCGTCCGCCAGATCCGGCCCCACCCGTGTTAGGTGTGCGACGAGGCGGTCTGCAATTACTCTTTCAAAGAGCTTGCCCACCTCGTCGAGCAGCACAATGGGCCGGTACGCGGACGGAGAGTCCGCGGGGCGCCCCGGCTTCGCGATAAGGACCAGTTTCCCCGTCTTCCAGCGAAGTGGGAACTGGCCCCTCTCCATACATGCGCTGAAGAGCCCTCTTAGTCGAGGCCCGAGAGCCTCCATGGCCAGGACCCATGCCTTCCCAGGCAAGCCGTCGGGTCCTGGGGCGGTATTTTTGGCACTCAGCCTTCGTACCGCCACTCTCATCTCTACCTCGGTCACCTCTGGAGCGTTATCGTCGTCGTCGCCATCGTGGTCCGCGTCGGACACCGCTGGTGGCGGAGCCATGGGCGGGGGAGAGTGTTCCCCTCGCGTGGGGAACAGAGTGCTCACCACACCCTCCACGAGCTGGGGCCGGAGACTCTGCGTCAGCGGGGGAGCCCAGGGGCGGAGTTTGTCCCGTACCAATTTGTACGGGCGTCCCCATGGGTCCCCATTCAGAGTCCCCAGCCACACGTTGCGGGCCTCAAGTTTGGCCCGCCTTATCTCCACTCGGAGGGTGCGCTTTGCCGCTCTGTATCCCTCGTACAGCTCCGCCTCTCTGGCCTCCGCATCCGCTGGACGGATGCGGCGACTGCGGTATCTGGCATACCGGCGTCGCGCGGCATTGCACGCGTTGCGCAGTGCCGCAATCTCCGGCGACCACCAGTATACCTGGCGCTGAGCACGTCCTGGAGGGACTCGGGGCATTGCCGCGTCGCAAATTTGTGACATGGCCTCCCGGAACCACTCTGCCTCGACGTCTATGTCGACAGGCCTGTCCGGTGCTTGCACCCAGGCCTGTACCGTCGCGGCTTCCAGGAGGAGCTCCCGGTCCATCTGCCTCAGCGCCCACCGCGGACCACAAGGGTTCTGTCGGACCGGCGCAATCGAGGTTTGGGCGGAGACGTCGAACCGGATGTACCGGTGGTCCGAAAACGTCTCCACCCCCTCCATAACGCGCCAGTCGACGACACGCGGCGACAGAGCGGGGCTGGCGAACGAGATGTCCACCACTGAGTCACCCCGCATCCGCACACACGTGGGGACAGAACCCCGGTTTAGGACGACCAGGCCTGTCTCCAGAGCCCAGTCCTCCACCATCCGACCCCGCTGGTTCGTGAGCCGGGAACCCCAAGCCAAGTTCTTGGCATTGAAGTCCCCGCAAACGACCACGGGGAGGGAACCAAACCCAGCGACGACGGCTTTCAGCTCCATTAGGGAGATGTGAAGATCGCCGAGAGATCTGCTCGGGGACAGGTAGACGCCTACCACTGCAATGTCCCCGAACCGTGCTGCCACGCAACCCCGTCCCCTCGTGACGGCCTCGAGGGTCGGGGTACCGGCGGCGGCCGACGAAATTAGGGTCACCGAGCCGTCCAGGTCCCGCACCCAGTCTCCCCTGGGCAGGACATTGTACGGCTCGGAGACCACGGCGATATTGATCGACCACTGCGCCATGCTCTGGAGCAACAGATCCTGAGCGGGGGCGCAGTGGTTGATGTTCGCCTGGAGGAGACGTAATGGGGTCGTTATTGACAGTCCATTACAGTCTCCTCCCGAGCCCCCCGTGAGGGCCCTGCCGCGGCGGGTGCGGCGGCGGCAGCGGCGGCGGCAGCCAAGGAAGCGGCTGCGGCGGTGAGTACGCCCGGGTGGATGGGCCGTACTTTGCCCTTGGCCTTGGCAGGGGGGTCGCAGGACCTGCCCCCAGCCCGGTGGTCGGCCGGCTTGCCTGCCGCCGCACATGCATAGCAGTGCGGCGTTGCACGGCATTCGACGGCCTTGTGACCGGCCTGACCGCACTGGTAGCAGCGGTCGCTGCGGTCCACCTCCGCGGCGCAATGGGCCCCCACGTGGTGCCCCACGTGGCAGCGGTAACACCGCAGAGGTCTGGGCTCCAGCAGTTTTACCTGCGCGGAGACCCAGCCCACCAAGAGCCTACGGCCTTCAGCCGTGATGGCTTTGGCCGCCGACACGGGGCAGCTGACCGTAACGGCCCGCATGCCCGTGCTGTCAGCACGGATGGTGCCAGCCCGCACTTGATCGGCCTGGCACCCTCCCGCCCCGACGACGGCGGCCACCACCTCGTCCACCCTGACGGAGTCATCCAGGCCCATGATGCGCACGTCTATGCACTTTGTGGGCCTGGACACTCGGACCTCCTCAGCGTCCATAGACGCCCTGATCCTTGCGGCCAGGGCGTCCGCGGCAGAGCCGCTGTCCGCACCAGGGACCTCCAATATTCGGGCCCCGGTTGCGGTGCGCCTCATTCGGAAGCCCTCAGTGGCTCCGAACTCGCTAAGGTGGCCCACCACCGCCTGCTTCGCCTTTTCCATGACGGCGTTGTACGTCACGCCCTTCTTTTCCGCAGCTGGCTGTAGTGTAATCACTACAGCTGCGGAATTCGGGGCGCGAAGTCTGGCCGCCATGGCCCGCTTCCTGCGCTGCTGTCGCCGCTCGCGCTTCTTCGCCGCTCTAGCCGCCTTGCCCGCCTTCCTGCTGGCGCCGACGACCGTCCATTCGGCGCCAGCCGAGGGTTCTTCGGGCAGGGGAGGCGGCAGGCGCGGCCCAGTCGCTGCCGCCGCAGCAGGACGTCCCGCCGGTTTAGCAGCAGGCACCGCTCTGCCTTTTGGGGAGGGGGTAGGCTTCCCCTGCCGCTGCTGCTGTTTGGCCGCCTGGACCAGCCTCGGAGGTTCCGACACCACCACAGCTCCGCGCCCAGTTTGCCCCGAGGGGCCCACCCTGGGCGCAGCAGCCGGGGCCGCGGCGGCGGCGGCGGCGTACGATGCCACCCTTTTCTGGCCGGAGGCCGCAAGCGGGGGGCGCAGCACAATGCCCTCCAGGACAGCGAACTGCCGCTGGACCCGTTCTTGGAACTGCTGCTGCTGTTCCAGCTGCTGCTGCCGGAAGGTGGCCAGCTCCTGCCGCAGCAGGGTCAGCAACTCGCTCTCCGCCTGGGGCAGGGGCTGGGACCGACTCTGCTCCTGCTTGCATCCCCCTTTTTTCGCCGCCTCAGGGCCAGATCCACGGAGACCGGCCAGGTCCGCCTCGAGCCGCTCAATCCTCTTATTGAGGGATCTCTTAAACGGCTCCAGGACGATACCCAGTGCCTCTGTTATCGAGGTCATGGCCTGGGAGATGGATCGCCTCTTGGCAACCCTCTCCCTTTTCTTGGCCACGCCTGATATGGCAGCTGCCACGACCTCCGTGAACCTATTCAGCGCCTCCTCCAAACCTTCTGGCTCGCTACCCGAAGGCTCCGGTTGCGGAGGGCCGACCAGGCTCCTGAGTGCCCCGGGGTGGCACCCCTCCCTGGCGACTTTGACGGATCGCCGGGCCACTTCCTCGGCGGTGCGCCGGCTTCCCTTCCCCATCTTTCGGCCCGCACCCCGCACAGCGGTGGAGACCTTGCGGGCCGATACACCCAGTTCGTCGTCGTCGGAGGATGTCCTCCGGCCATCCCCCAACATGCGGCGCTTGAGGAACTGGGTCTTGGAGGTGGACTCCTCCACCTCCATCCTCTCCGATCCAAGCGAAGACGCGGCATCGGAGTCCGACGCCGCGTCTCCGCTCACCTCCCTGAGGCCGAAGCTCCTGCCGGCCTCTGCAGGACCCACCGGCGCAGCGGACGTGCTGGGAACAGGTCCCAGGGACTCCACGCTACCAGTGGGTGAGCCACCCTGGCTCTTTGCGTCCACGAAGGACGGTAACAGGTCCTTTTGGGACCTGACGCGCTCTTTGCCCCCCCCAGAATACGAGGGGCAGCCCGAGCTCTGCTCGGGGAGGGATTCTCCACCTGCGGTGCAGGCGGTACCCTCCTGGGGTAATATCTTTTTCGGAGTCGCGTCCATGGTGATGTGCTGAACTCAGCTTTGCCTTTTTTGTGGGGTGGGGTCCCCAATAACCACGTTCGCCATCGTGGTCACGTCTGATAAGCAGACGCGTACCCGAGGCGAACCCACTCTCTCAAAACCACTGTCCAAAAACACCAACAGCTGTTGGTGCTGATGCATCTGGACAGTGCACCCTCCTTGGCGGTCCGTCTGGACTCCGCCTGTGTGTTCCTCTTGGTCTGGTCTCTCGCTTGAGGCCTTCCGGCATGAGTAGCTCTACCGGCATAGCCCTCAAGGTCATAAAGACACGCAAGCCCCACCACGACGACAACGTGGGAACAAGGTCGGTGGGGTCCCTATGAAGGGTTCGTTTTTTGCGGTGCACACGCACAGCTGGCACGGAGTCCTATACTATGACGTAAACCCGGTCCGGATCGGACGTCGGGAACGGGAGTTATGGCCGAAAAATGGATGAAAAATGTGATTTTTTATGAAAATTTCGAAAACAAATTTTGAAAATGGACCTAATTTGACTTTTCTGTTACAGGTATCCCGTAGAACGAGCGAATGCGCGTCCGTTGGCGTTTCCAGAACAGAGTTAGGTCAAATAGGAAGACTGTTATAATTTTTTTAAGTTTTGAATAAATTGAAAATTGGTTTTTCCTAAGTAAAAAGTTTTCTTTTGGAAAATTGTCAAATATTTTGTGATAGTCGTATACGGCTTACTGAGCCGCGTTCAAAAATGTACGACAGTTGCATGTTCGCTGTATGTAAAAGGTCTGAAACAATTAAAGTTCTCAAAAACAACGCTCTGGTAAGTAGATTTTTGGTTATACCTATATAGATATATAGAACTATGAATTCAACGTTTTCGAGCTTCCCCGCGGAACCCTGCGAGACTCGCTGCTGGTTTTCTACTGGGAGACAAACCTAAGCGTCCCGTACAGGAGATGATAAAAATTTTCGGGAATATTAGGGATAGCTCGTTAATATAGGGGTTGTTCTAAAGAGAATGTATGAAAAATTGCAAATTTTAACGTTTTAAACCGTCGGGTGTAAAATTTCCTTATGAA
Source organism: Mythimna vitellina (assembly GCA_949316375.1). Lineage (NCBI taxonomy): Eukaryota > Metazoa > Arthropoda > Insecta > Lepidoptera > Noctuidae > Mythimna > Mythimna vitellina. Next base: position 68,046 of record OX438689.1, on the reverse strand, counting down.
GGGTTCGTTTTTTGCGGTGCACACGCACAGCGGGCACGGAATCCTATACTATGACGTAAACCCGGTCCGGATCGGACGTCGGGAACGGGAGTTATGGCCGAAAAATGGATGAAAAATGTGATTTTTTATGAAAATTTCGAAAACAAATTTTGAAAATGGACCTAATTTGACTTTTCTGTTACAGGTATCCCGTAGAACGAGCGAATGCGCGTCCGTTGGCGTTTCCAGAACAGAGTTAGGTCAAATAGGAAGACTGTTATAAATTTTTTAAGTTTTGAATAAATTGAAAATTGGTTTTTCCTAAGTAAAAAGTTTTCTTTTGGAAAATTGTCAAATATTTTGTGATAGTCGTATAGGGCTTACTGAGCCGCGTTCAAAAATGTACGACAGTTGTATGTTTGCTGTATGTAAAAGGTCTGAAATAATTGGGTTAGGTTAGGTTAGGTTAGGTTAGGTTAGTTTAGGTTAGGTTAGGTTTTTTTTTTTTTTTTTTTTTTTTTTTTATTTTTTTTTTTTTATTTCAGACACGCCACTCCCTGCCCTGAGCAGGGTCGTTGTATAATCATATGTTGATAATTATTATTTATTATTATTATTATTATTTTTTTTTTTTTTTTTCCTGCTTTTAATATTTTTATGTTTGTTTAAGTTTATAAATTTGTGTTTGTAGTTTATTTATATGATTGTGTTTATTTTCATGGTTGTATTTAATTATTGTGTGTTTATTTTATGCATGTTTATTTATACGTTTGCATATATCCCATTCTAGATTCCTTCTCTCCTTCCTCAGGGGTTGCGCAAACGCTTGGTGTATGCCAATACTTTGAGCTTTCCTGAGGCCTTGCTTCTATTGCTATCGTTTCTCTTTGCCAGTAATAAATAATTATATTAAACGTATAAATAATTGTATTCATTCCAAATGTATGAAATATTTGTGTCCTATACTACATATTTACTATAAGTATTTTATGTATTTGTAGCTTTATTTGTTCTTTTTGATGACCTTTTCTGCTGTTTCTTTTGCATATTTTAAAAATATACCCCTTTTCTTGTTGTCAGCCATTATGCTCTTAACCGTATTTATATCTATTCTTTGCCCTATTTCCTGCTCACTATCATATCTTGCTCGACCAAAGATCGGGCAGTCGAGCAAGATATGTAGGGCAGATTCTTCGACTCCAGGGGCGCAGGCGCACGATGGGTCCTCCTTACACTTGAATCTGGCCAGGTATTCGGAGAACCCACCGTGTCCTGTTAATATTTGTGTCGTAATACTGTCCAATTCAATCTTTCTAATGGTTTTGTACCCCTCTGTGGCGTCCGGAAAGAAGGCTTTGGTTGTCCCGGCGGTTTCCCCTGACTGATACCTCCGATTCCATTCGTCAAGAGACTCCCGTCTGATTTGCCTCCTGACGAAAGAGACCGGGCACTTATCATAATCAGGGGCGCGTTTTAGAGTTAGGGCGGCCATTTTTGCCAAGCAGTCGGCTCGTTCGTTGCCCGCAAGTCCCGCGTGAGCCTTCAGCCAGAACAACGACACAGTTTTGCTCTGGTCAAGGGCCGTCCGGAGATTCTTGCGGGCCTCGACCGCCAAGGGATGCGGGGAGCCGTTGTTAACAACAGCCTCCAGCGCGGATCTAGAGTCACTATATATTGCAAAGCTCTGCTGAGCACCCCGAATAATATCACTCGTGGCTCTGCATATGGCCAGGAGTTCCGCCTGATAGACGGTGCCGTATGATGGCAGTTTGAGCTTGACGGCTTTGGTTTCTGCCGTACCCTCCCAGTAAGATACTGCGGCTCCAACCTTGCCGTCAATCTTACTGCCATCTGTGAATATTTTGACGGCAAAGTCGCTATTAGCGTTTAATTCACTTTCGTCTATCAGGCTCTTGAACTCCAGGTGCATATGCGTCGCCGGGTGTCCATTTTCGGTGTGCCCTGCTCTCCGCTCGACCTCCCTGTCCGCCAGATCCAACCGGGGTATCCCCCTCTTTGCTTCGTACAGGGCAGCTGCCTCCTGTACCCGAATATCAAGTGGAAGTATCCCGGCGAGAAGTAATGCTGCGTTCAAGGAGACCGTGCGGTATGCTCTGCAGAGCTTTTGTGCAAATCCGCGCTGGATGGCGTTCAGTTGTTTCTTGGCTCCCAGCTTCTCCACTGCCGGAGCCCAGGCGCTCGCCGCGTACATAATCACTGGCTCTATTACAGCATTGTAAATCGTCCTTATGACATCTGCGTGGAAGCCCCAGCTAATCTTGGCTGCCCTCGACAGCTGCCCGTATATATTAACTACTTTTTTACATACGTTATATATATGTTTGTTAAATGTCAGGCAGCTGTCGATGGTTAGGTCAAGGATTTTTATTTCCTTTGACAAGCGAATACTGACCCCGCCCATGCTCAGGAGCGGTTCGTCAAATTTAAGCTTTCGTGTTATCACCATCGCCTTTGTCTTATGGGGTGCAAACTTCAACTTATTTTTGACTCCCCACTCCCCAACATAGGCGAGGGCAGCATTGGCCTGTCTTTGGACCTCCAAAGCAGTGTCCCCGTCGATAACCAGGACTATGTCGTCGGCGAACGCCTGGCAATAGACGCCCCTAGTAGTCAGCTCCTTCAACAGTGGGTCGAGGACGAGGTTCCAAAGGATAGGACCTCCTATGGAGCCCTGGACACACCCCTTGGTCATGTTTACGGAGTGTGTCTCCCCGCCGTATCTTACCTCGACCCTTCTGTCCTGAAGGTAGCTGCTGATCATTTTCCTAATATTTCCGGGGCAACCCTCCTCCTTCAGCCTGACCCTTATGGTCGGCCACCACGCACTATCAAAGGCTCCCTCTATGTCCAATGAGATCATGGTTATCAGCTTTTTCAACTTGAGCTTACCTTTTATATGTCCCATTAAGTCATAGAGGGAGTCTTCGGTGCTCCTTTGGGGTACAAAACCGTACTGGCGGGCGCTCATATTGGGGAGAAGGTGCCACTTTAGTCTCCCCACGATCATCTTCTCAAGTATCTTGCCTAAGACCGGGAGCAGGCCGATTGGCCGGTACGACTTTGGCTGGAAGTAGTCTTCTTTGGCGGGCTTACGCAGGACGATGACGGCCGCTTCTTTCCAGGGCCTTGGGAAGTGGCCCAGCTGTAAACACTTATTCGCGATGGCCAAGAAAGCTCCCGGGTCCTGCGAGACCGCTCGCGCGCAGATGTCGGCCGTGAAACCATCAGCACCCGGAGCCTTTTTCGGGTTGAAGCTCTCCACGGCCACTCTCAATTCATGTTCCATGAACGGGGGGTCATGGTTATCATCATGTTCCTCGCTCACGGATCTGGCTTGCAGTCGAGTGGCCAGGTGGTCTGCATTATCCTCGCTTTCCCGGTCCTCCGGGTAGAAGGTTTCAGCGAGCAGCCTCGTCGACTCCTTCAGGCTCAGGCACTTTCCGTTGCGCTTTAAGGGGACGTCTTCTAATCTTTTCGATGTACGGCCTATCACCCTGTAAATTCCTTCCCAAAGCCCTTCCTTATCCTGTTTCCCGCAAAACTCCTTCCAGCTTTGAGTCTGAGCTTCCCTGGTCCTGGCAAAGTACTCAGTCTTCTTTTGCAGGTACTCGTCTATCACCCCGGCCTTTCGGGAGGGGGCCGCGCAACGTATCCGTCTCTTCCTGGTGGCAACTTCTCTCTTCAGGGTAGCTAACTCGTCGGTCCACCACGGCAAGGTGAGTCTTGTGTGTGATTTTATGAGTGGTATGTGTTCGGTGCATGCTATGTGTATGTTGTTTGTGAGCGTGTTAATTGTGTTTTCAAGTTGTTGAGTGTTAGTGATTGTTGTAACTTCCGACGGGCTGATGGAATGCTCCGCGTTCAACTGGGCCAGTTTTTCATAAAACTGGTTCCAGTTTGCTTTTTTTGTATTGTACAGCCTCGTCGTCCGTTGTATGTATGTAGACCCACCTCTTTCCAATTTGACATTGAAGATTATGCCGTTGTGGTCCGAGTTCGTCAGGCCCCTATCCACTCTCCAGTCCTCCACCAGGTCGAGCATGTCAACCGTGCAGGCGGTGATGTCGACGTAGCTGGTATACGTATTCCCCCCCCACACGGTTTCAAAGGTCGGGGTGTCTCCGACATTTAGTACCTGCATGCCGTTTCGGTTTAGAACGCCCACCAGTGTATCTCCCCTGGAGTCTGTTCTCCCGCTGCCCCACCAGACGCTTTTGGCATTTGAGTCCCCCCCAATGAGAAGCCCTGTGGGGCTCGCCATCGCTACTCTCCTAAGCTGCTCCAGGTATGGCTCTATGAGTGTGTCTGGCTCGAAATAGAAGGAGGCCAGTGTGATTTCCCAGGCGGCCGTGCGGATCTTAACGACCACGATGTTGTCGTTCGTGAGGTCTGGGCACTGTATAACTTCGATGTCTTTATTGAAGACGGCAATTGCCGCCTTTACAGTGCCCCCCGGACGGCCGCTGTTCTGGAAGATCCTGGCCCCCTTATACGGCTTTAAGGTTCCGACGCTACCCACATATGGCTCCTGGAGCAGCGCAATCGTGATTCTGCGACTGGCGGCCTCAAGCATGAGCTCGTCCGTGGCCAGTCCCATTCTTTGCAGGTTGGCCTGGACGAACCCATGTCTCTTGATTTCTTCCCGGGGGAGTACTCTTACCAAGTTAACCGCGGTGGCGCCCTCAGCAATACGCGACGGTGGATCGGGCTATTGCATCCCACCGCCTACGTAACGGGCAGTCCGTGCTGAACCCATTGTGTCCTAGGTTGTCGTGGCCCGCCTTCCTACAGTTGCAACATCTGGGGGGCTCCCCGGCCAGACGCGATGGGCATTCCGCTCTCAGGTGAGCGTCGCCGCAATGCGAGCAGAGGTCATCCTTCCCAGTGCATTGCTTCCGGCCGTGGCCGAAACCAAGGCATTTCGTGCACTGCACAAGAGGGGTCTGATCAAATACCCTCACCCTTTGCAGATCTATGTGTGCACGGCCTGCCCGGGTCAGGGCCTGCCACACCGGGGGAGAGACTTGTACCACCACGTGGCTCTCATGTGGATTTCGTGCTCGCTTTCGGTATTTTACGGCGACCCTCACCTCACCCCCCTTCAACTCGCCCAAGAGGTGTTGATTTTGCTTTAGGATCGCCCTGGTGATGTCGTCGTCTGTGTTATAGGATAAGACATCCGTCAACACCACCAGAGGATCCCTATTAATGGCCTCCTCGATTTTCAATCCGGTCGCGGAGCCCCCCAGTCTGGCTCTTACTAAATCTAATTCCTGGCGGGTTTGACAACCCAGGACCACTTTCTGGTCACGTGCTTTACGGACCCTGTCTACACGGATACCCGTCTCCTTAGCGTCCACCGCGATCCTAATTTTTTCGACGACGGTGCAGCTCGTGTCTTTGGAATCGTCAGAGCTTACGATGAGCGAGTGCAGCGGCTGCGGCGGCACATACAGCTTACCTGCTCCCGCCGCGACACTCGCATAGCTCTGACTGCAGGGCGAGGAGAGAGGAGCGGAAGGCAACACGTTTTCTCGCTGGTCAAGTTTCTCGCAGAGTGTGCGTGTAAAGAGCGCACACTCTGCTATCTGTTTCTTGCTTTCCCTTACCTCTTCCAACACGTCCCCTATTGTTGGTAGCTTGGTACCATCGTCAGTACTGGTTTGGGTGTGAGGTTCAGGGCCGCCTTCATCCACACCATTACCCCGCCCCTTTAGAGAGCTCTTCGCCAGGGCAACCAAGGTAACCATGATCCTTAACATTTCGGCTATATTTTTATGTATGGTAGTTTTAATCTCTCGTTTAAGGTTCCCCGATTTACCCATGGCCTCCTGCATTTCTGCTCCCATAGCCTTGGCTTGGGTTAAAAAGGCTTTCCGCTCGCTGGCCTGGGTCTTGGCACGAGTATGGCTGAGACAGCTGAGGTGACAACTCCGGTGAGTTCCGCGTGCTCGTCTTCTCGCTACCGGTGGTTGCGGTGACAGTTGTTCTGCCATCATCGATAGGCTTATCGACGGCGCGATCCGGCGAAAAGACACAGGGTGGTATGTGAAGGGTGGGTGCAGATGCAGATTCAGAGGGAGGGGTATTTTTTACTGTGAAAGTTTTCCGTTTAATATCTTTTGGCATATCGATGTTTTTGGCATTTGGCGGGGTGGAGAACATTTTTATAATTGACTAGATGTATATAAGTTTGTATTTAAAAAATAATATTTGACTAGAGTTCAATTGCTTAAGTAACCTTAATGTTATTATATATATATATTTTTTTTTTTTTTTTTTTAAGTTATTAAATTAAAAGAGTATAAATTATTGTATATTGTTAAAATGTGGTAAAAATAATCTAATAAAATTGTATAGGTAAATCTGCAAAAAATTATCGTCAACAAAGGTGTCAAAAATGATCCTCAATAGAGGTGTCGTTAAAATAAAATAAATTCCTCAACAGAGGTGTCACAAGGATACAGTTTGATAACGTACTACCTTAATAAAGGCTCCTGTCAAGGTCACAAGTATATATATCGGATGGTCTTGTTTCCCCCCGTCAATTAAAAGCATAAAAATTATTATTATTTTTCTATTGTTACATATAAGGGTGGGTGGGAGGGCGTAAAAATTTGCAAGTTTCAACGTTTTTTACTGTCGGGTGTAAAATGAGAGGGAGGGGTATTTTTTACTGTGAAAGTTTTCCGTTTAATATCTTTTGTCATATCGATTTTTTTGGCATTTGGTGGGGTGGAGAACATTTTTATAATTGACTAGATGTATATAAGTTTGTAGGTTAGGTTAGGTTAGGTTAGGTTAGGTTAGGTTTTTTTTTTTTTTTTTTTTTTTTTTTTATTATTATTTCAGACACGCCACTCCCTGCCCTGAGCAGGGTCGTTGTATAATCATATGTTGATAATTATTATTTATTATTATTATTTTTTTTATTTATATTTTTTTTTTTCCCTGCTTTTAATATTTTTATGTTTGTTTAAGTTTATAAATTTGTGTTTGTAGTTTATTTATATGAATGTGTTTATTTTCATGGTCGTATTTAATTATTGTGTGTTTATTTTATGCATGTTTATTTATACGTTTGCATATATCCTATTCTAGATTCCTTCTCTCCTTCCTCAGGGGTTGCGCAAACGCTTGGTGTCTGCCAATACTTTGAGCTTTCCTGAGGCCTTGCTTCTATTGCTATCGTTTCTCTTTGCCAGTAATAAGTAATTATATTAAACGTATAAATAATTGTATTAATTCCAAATGTATGAAATATTTGTGTCCTATACTACATATTTACTATAAGTAATTTATGTATTTGTAGCTTTATTTGTTCTTTTTGATGACCTTTTCTGCTGTTTCTTTTGCATATTTTAAAAATATACCCCTTTTCTTGTTGTCAGCCATTATGCTCTTAACCGTATTTATATCTATTTTTTGCCCTATTTCCTGCTCACTATCATATCTTGCTCGACCAAAGATCGGGCAGTCGAGCAAGATATGTAGGGCAGATTCTTCGACTCCAGGGGCGCAGGCGCACGATGGGTCCTCCTTACACTTGAATCTGGCCAGGTATTCGGAGAACCCACCGTGTCCTGTTAATATTTGTGTCGTAATACTGTCCAATTCAATCTTTCTAATGGTTTTGTACCCCTCTGTGGCGTCCGGAAAGAAGGCTTTGGTTGTCCCGGCGGTTTCCCCTGACTGATACCTCCGATTCCATTCGTCAAGAGACTCCCGTCTGATTTGCCTCCTGACGAAAGAGACCGGGCACTTATCATAATCAGGGGCGCGTTTTAGAGTTAGGGCGGCCATTTTTGCCAAGCAGTCGGCTCGTTCGTTGCCCGCAAGTCCCGCGTGAGCCTTCAGCCAGAACAACGACACAGTTTTGCTCTGGTCAAGGGCCGTCCGGAGATTCTTGCGGGCCTCGACCGCCAAGGGATGCGGGGAGCCGTTGTTAACAACAGCCTCCAGCGCGGATCTAGAGTCACTATATATTGCAAAGCTCTGCTGAGCACCCCGAATAATATCACTCGTGGCTCTGCATATGGCCAGGAGTTCCGCCTGATAGACGGTGCCGTATGATGGCAGTTTGAGCTTGACGGCTTTGGTTTCTGCCGCGCCCTCCCAGTAAGATACTGCGGCTCCAACCTTGCCGTCAATCTTACTGCCATCTGTGAATATTTTGACGGCAAAGTCGCTATTAGCGTTTAATTCACTTTCGTCTATCAGGCTCTTGAACTCCAGGTGCATATGCGTCGCCGGGTGTCCATTTTCGGTGTGCCCTGCTCTCCGCTCGACCTCCCTGTCCGCCAGATCCAACCGGGGTATCCCCCTCTTTGCTTCGTACAGGGCAGCTGCCTCCTGTACCCGAATATCAAGTGGAAGTATCCCGGCGAGAAGTAATGCTGCGTTCAAGGAGACCGTGCGGTATGCTCTGCAGAGCTTTTGTGCAAATCCGCGCTGGATGGCGTTCAGTTGTTTCTTGACTCCCAGCTTCTCCACTGCCGGAGCCCAGGCGCTCGCCGCGTACATAATCACTGGCTCTATTACAGCGTTGTAAATTGTCCTTATGACATCTGCGTGGAGGCCCCAGCTAATCTTGGCTGCCCTCGACAGCTGCCCGTATATATTAACTACTTTTTTACATACGTTATATATATGTTTGTTAAATGTCAGGCAGCTGTCGATGGTTAGGCCAAGGATTTTTATTTCCTTTGACAAGCGAATACTGACCCCGCCCATGCTCAGGAGCGGTTCGTCAAATTTAAGCTTTCGTGTTATCACCATCGCCTTTGTCTTATGGGGTGCAAACTTCAACTTATTTTTGACTCCCCACTCCCCAACATAGGCGAGGGCAGCATTGGCCTGTCTTTGGACCTCCAACGCAGTGTCCCCGTCGATAACCAGGACTATGTCGTCGGCGAACGCCTGGCAATAGACGCCCCTAGTAGTCAGCTCCTTCAACAGTGGGTCGAGGACGAGGTTCCAAAGGATAGGACCTCCTATGGAGCCCTGGACACACCCCTTGGTCATGTTTACGGAGTGTGTCTCCCCGCCGTATCTTACCTCGACCCTTCTGTCCTGAAGGTAGCTGCTGATCATTTTCCTAATATTTCCGGGGCAACCCTCCTCCTTCAGCCTGACCCTTATGGTCGGCCACCACGCACTATCAAAGGCTCCCTCTATGTCCAATGAGATCATGGTTATCAGCTTTTTCAACTTGAGCTTACCTTTTATATGTCCCATTAAGTCATAGAGGGAGTCTTCGGTGCTCCTTTGGGGTACAAAACCGTACTGGCGGGCGCTCATATTGGGGAGAAGGTGCCACTTTAGTCTCCCCACGATCATCTTCTCAAGTATCTTGCCTAAGACCGGGAGCAGGCCGATTGGCCGGTACGACTTTGGCTGGAAGTAGTCTTCTTTGGCGGGCTTACGCAGGACGATGACGGCCGCTTCTTTCCAGGGCCTTGGGAAGTGGCCCAGCTGTAAACACTTATTCGCGATGGCCAAGAAAGCTCCCGGGTCCTGCGAGACCGCTCGCGCGCAGATGTCGGCCGTGAAACCATCAGCACCCGGAGCCTTTTTCGGGTTGAAGCTCTCCACGGCCACTCTCAATTCATGTTCCGTGAACGGGGGGTCATGGTTATCATCATGTTCCTCGCTCACGGATCTGGCTTGCAGTCGAGTGGCCAGGTGGTCTGCATTATCCTCGCTTTCCCGGTCCTCCGGGTAGAAGGTTTCAGCGAGCAGCCTCGTCGACTCCTTCAGGCTCAGGAACTTTCCGTTGCGCTTTAAGGGGACGTCTTCTAATCTTTTCGATGTACGGCCTATCACCCTGTAAATTCCTTCCCAAAGCCCTTCCTTATCCTGTTTCCCGCAAAACTCCTTCCAGCTTTGAGTCTGAGCTTCCCTGGTCTTGGCAAAGTACTCAGTCTTCTTTTGCAGGTACTCGTCTATCACCCCGGCCTTTCGGGAGGGGGCCGCGCAACGTATCCGTCTCTTCCTGGTGGCAACTTCCCTCTTCAGGGTAGCTAACTCGTCGGTCCACCACGGCAAGGTGAGTCTTGTGTGTGATTTTATGAGTGGTATGTGTTCGGTGCATGCTATGTGTATGTTGTTTGTGAGCGTGTTAATTGTGTTTTCAAGTTGTTGAGTGTTAGTGATTGCTGTAACTTCCGACGGGCTGATGGAATGCTCCGCGTTCAACTGGGCCAGTTTCTCATAAAACTGGTTCCAGTTTGCTTTTTTTGTATTGTACAGCCTCGTCGTCCGTTGTATGTATGTAGACCCACCTCTTTCCAATTTGACATTGAAGATTATGCCGTTGTGGTCCGAGTTCGTCAGGCCCCTATCCACTCTCCAGTCCTCCACCAGGTCGAGCATGTCAATCGTGCAGGCGGTGATGTCGACGTAGCTGGTATACGTATTCCCCCCCCGCACGGTTTCAAAGGTCGGGGTGTCTCCGACATTTAGTACCTGCATGCCGTTTTGGTTTAGAGCGCCCACCAGTGTATCTCCCCTGGAGTCTGTTCTCCCACTGCCCCACCAGACGCTTTTGGCATTTGAGTCCCCCCCAATGAGAATCCCTGTGGGGCTCGCCATCGCTACTCTCCTAAGCTGCTCCAGGTATGGCTCTATGGGTGTGTCTGGCTCGAAATAGAAGGAGGCCAGTGTGATTTCCCAGGCAGCCGTGCGGATCTTAACGACCACGATGTTGTCGTTCGTGAGGTCTGGGCACTGTATAACTTCGATGTCTTTATTGAAGACGGCAATTGCCGCCTTCACAGTGCCCCCCGGACGGCCGCTGTTCTGGAAGATCCTGGCCCCCTTATACGGCTTTAAGGTTCCGACGCTACCCACATATGGCTCCTGGAGCAGCGCAATCGTGATTCTGCGACTGGCGGCCTCAAGCATGAGCTCGTCCGTGGCCAGTCGCATTCTTTGCAGGTTGGTCTGGACGAACCCATGTCTCTTGATTTCTTCCCGGGGGAGTACTCTTACCAAGTTAACCGCGGTGGCGCCCTCAGCAATACGCGACGGTGGATCGCGCTATTGCATCCCACCGCCTACGTAACGGGCAGTCCGTGCTGAACCCATTGTGTCCTAGGTTGTCGTGGCCCGCCTTCCTACAGTTGCAACATCTGAAGGGCTCCCCGGCCAGACGCGATGGGCATTCCGCTCTCAGGTGAGCGTCGCCGCAATGCGAGCAGAGGTCATCCTTCCCAGTGCATTGCTTCCGGCCGTGGCCGAAACCAAGGCATTTCGTGCACTGCACAAGGGGGGTTTGATCAAATACCCTCACCCTTTGCAGATCTATGTGTGCACGGCCTGCCCGGGTCAGGGCCTGCCACACCGGGGGAGAGACTTGTACCACCACGTGGCTCTCATGTGGATTTCGTGCTCGCTTTCGGTATTTTACGGCGACCCTCACCTCACCCCCCTTCAACTCGCCCAAAAGGTGTTGATTTTGCTTTAGGATCGCCCTGGTGATGTCGTCGTCTGTGTTATAGGATAAGACATGCGTCAACACCACCAGAGGATCCCTATTAATGGCCTCCTCGATTTTCAATCCGGTCGCGGAGCCCCCCAGTCTGGCTCTTACTAAATCTAATTCCTGGCGGGTTTGACAACCCAGGACCACTTTCTGGTCACGTACTTTACGGACCCTGTCTACACGGATACCCGTCTCCTTAGCGTCCACCGCGATCCTAATTTTTTCGACGACGGTGCAGCTCGTGTCTTTGGAATCGTCAGAGCTTACGATGAGCAAGTGCAGCGGCTGCGGCGGCACATACAGCTTACCTGCTCCCGCCGCGACACTCGCATAGCTCTGACTGCAGGGCGAGGAGAGAGGAGCGGAAGGCAACACGTTTTCTCGCTGGTCAAGTTTCTCGCAGAGTGTGCGTGTAAAGAGCGCACACTCTGCTATCTGTTTCTTGCTTTCCCTTACCTCTTCCAACACGTCCCCTATTGTTGGTAGCTTGGTACCATCGTCAGTACTGGTTTGGGTGTGAGATTCAGGGCCGCCTTCATCCACACCATTACCCCGCCCCTTTAGAGAGCTCTTCGCCAGGGCAACCAATGTAACCATGATCCTTAACATTTCGGCTATATTTTTATGTATGGTAGTTTTAATCTCTCGTTTAAGGTTTCCCGATTTACCCATGGCCTCCTGCATTTCTGCTCCCATAGCCTTGGCTTGGGTTAAAAGGCTTTCCGCTCGCTGGCCTGGGTCTTGGCACGAGTATGGCTGAGACAGCTGAGGTGACAACTCCGGTGAGTTCCGCGTGCTCGTCTTCTCGCTACCGGTGGTTGCGGTGACAGTTGTTCTGCCATCATCGATAGGCTTATCGACGGCGCGATCCGGCGAAAAAACACAGGGTGGTATGTGAAGGGTGGGTGCAGATGCAGATTCAGAGGGAGGGGTATTTTTTACTGTGAAAGATTTCCGTTTGATATCTTTTGTCATATCGATTTTTTTTCGTAAGTAGATGTCAGTGATCGTGAATTGTGCATAATATAAATGTAAAATAATATTAATATATAAAATCTCGAATAATTTAATTGTGTCTGAATCATAATTAAAACGTTAATTGTTCATTGCTAAATTAATAAAATAGTATAAAATGGGCAATAATTGGTAATATAGTAATAATAGTAATAAATAAACTATATGATAAAATGTGATGATGCCACCACCTATTTGTTCCGTCTATTGGCGGACTTTACAATTCTAATAATTAAAGCACTAAAAGATTTCCTTGTCTTTTGGTTGTTTATTAAAGTTCTGAGATTGTCTTTAATAACAGGCATTTCGACTCGAATGTATGAAAAATTTGCAATTTTCAACGTTTTTTACTGTCGGGTGTAAAATTTCCCTATGAAGGGTTTTTTTTTTTTTTTTTTTTTTATTGGGTGGGAAAATCATCCTAATGACATCCCCGCTCTTGGGCGGAGCGGGAGATAGTGTCAGACTCTTACTGACTAAAAACCCACTCCTGTTCCTTCGTTGCCTTCGTCCCAGGGCCCCGGGTTCCGCTTTCACACTACCCGTGGCCCCAGTAGGCTTCGACCCTGCTGGGCCCCTACGATTTGCTGACATCTCCTTGAGGCGCGCGTGGAACAAAACGCGCCGTCGACGACTTGGGCTCGGTCCGGACGGTTACCGGACGGTCAGACGGCGAGCCACCCATTGCTCGCCGTCTACAAGCCCGCGCCTACGGTGGCCGGAAATCGGGATCGGAATCCCGGCGGCGGTTGGAGCGTAAGGACCGTTGCCTCACGCGATCGGCCGCCTCCTTAGCTAGCATTACTGCTTCGCAGAAGGAGGCGACCGCCTGCCACTCCTCCTCGCTCCGGAGCATGGCCTGAACCAAGGCCCGGCGCGAGAGATCACCGCCGCCGATTGCCCTCACGAGGTCACGGCGTTGCTCTGCCCAAGCGGGGCACACCTCCACCGTGTGCTCCACCGTGTCCTCCGGGTGGGCCACACAGTGGCGACACCCGGGCGTCGTTTCCGCACGAATCCGGTGCAGGAACCTCCCGAACTTACCGTGTCCGGTGAGGACCTGCGTCATGCGGAATGTGAGGACGCCGTGAGGTCTTTCCAACCACGCCTCAAAGAGGGGACTTACCGCCATAATTGTGGCGTGCCCAGCACGGGGTCGCGACAGTCGCTGTCGCCATTTCACCATGAGAACTCGCCGGAACTCTGTCCGCCATGCCGCGACTTGTTGCGGCAGCGGAGTTTCGCCCCGGCGTTGCATCTCCATGCGCCGTTCGTGCATGAGTGCAAGGACTGTTGCCTCCAGTTCCCATGGTCGCTGGCAAGCAAGAAGGCTCGCCGCTTCGCGGGAAATCGTCCGGTATCCTCGCACCATCCGTATGGCCATGACCCTCTGGCACGCGTTCAGCCGGGCCGCCGGCTGCTTCCGCAGCCCCGGCGCCCACACCGGCGCGCCATAAAGGGCCATGGACCGAACGATCCCCGCGTAGAGCCTCCGGCAGGAGGCGTCTGGACCCCCAAGGTTGGGCAGGAGCCGCGAGAGAGCAGCCCCAGTCCGATTTAGTTTGGGAGCCAGACGTCGGAAATGCTCGTCGAAATCCCATCGGCTGTCGAGAACGAGTCCCAGGTACTTCATCGTTGACCCGACGCCGATGTGGACTCCTCCCACCGTTAGCTGGGAACCCGGTGGTGGCGCGTTCCGAGGGCCGTGAAAGCACATGGCCTCGGACTTGTGCAATGCCACCTCGAGTCCCAGCTCCTGGATCCTGCCAACGACCGTCGCGACCCCGCGTGTCGCTAGTTCGACCGCCGCCTGGTACGACTCTCCCTGCGCCAGGACCAGCGTGTCGTCTGCGTAGCAGACCACGCTGACCCCGTCAGGGAGGTCGCCGCGCAGCACGTAATCGTATCCGATGTTCCACAAGGGCGGCCCTAGTACCGATCCCTGCGGAACACCGCACGACATCTCTCGACGTTCCCACACCCCCTGGTGACCGGGGTAGGTTATGTACCTGTCTGACAGGTACGCCTCGACCACACGACAGAGGTAGTCGGGCATCCGGTGATACCGGAGTGCCCTCCCAATGCTACTCCAAGGCAGGGAGTTGAAGGCGTTGGCGATGTCCAAAGACACCGCCACGACACACCTGCCCTGGGCCACTGCATCCCCCGTCGTGAGAGCTCGCACGCACATGATGGCGTCCACCGTGGAGCGCCTCCTGCGAAAGCCGAACTGGCCGTCCGCCAGATCCGGCCCCACCCGTGTTAGGTGCGCGACGAGGCGGTCTGCAATTACTCTTTCAAAGAGCTTGCCCACCTCGTCGAGCAGCACAATGGGCCGGTACGCGGACGGAGAGTCCGCGGGGCGCCCCGGCTTCGCGATAAGGACCAGTTTCCCCGTCTTCCAGCGAAGTGGGAACTGGCCCCTCTCCATACATGCGCTGAAGAGCCCTCTTAGTCGAGGCCCGAGAGCCTCCATGGCCAGGACCCATGCCTTCCCAGGCAAGCCGTCGGGTCCTGGGGCGGTATTTTTGGCACTCAGCCTTCGTACCGCCACTCTCATCTCTACCTCGGTCACCTCTGGAGCGTTATCGTCGTCGTCGCCATCGTGGTCCGCGTCGGACACCGCTGGTGGCGGAGCCATGGGCGGGGGAGAGTGTTCCCCTCGCGTGGGGAACAGAGTGCTCACCACACCCTCCACGAGCTGGGGCCGGAGACTCTGCGTCAGCGGGGGAGCCCAGGGGCGGAGTTTGTCCCGTACCAACTTGTACGGGCGTCCCCATGGGTCCCCATTCAGAGTCCCCAGCCACACGTTGCGGGCCTCAAGTTTGGCCCGCCTTATCTCCGCTCGGAGGGTGCGCTTTACCGCTCTATACCCCTCGTACAGCTCCGCCTCTCTGGCCTCCGCATCCGGTGGACGGATGCGGCGCCTGCGGTATCTGGCATACTGGCGTCGTGCGGCATTGCACGCGTTGCGCAGTGCCGCAATCTCCGGCGACCACCAGTATACCTGGCGCTGAGCACGTCCTGGAGGGACTCGGGGCATTGCCGCGTCGCAAATTTGCGACATGGCCTCCCGGAACCACTCTGCCTCGACGTCTATGTCGACAGGCCTGTCCGGTGCTTGCACCCAGGCCTGTACCGTCGCGGCTTCCAGGAGGAGCTCCCGGTCCATCTGCCTCAGCGCCCACCGCGGACCACAAGGGTTCTGTCGGACCGGCGCAATCGAGGTTTGGGCGGAGACGTCGAACCGGATGTACCGGTGGTCCGAAAACGTCTCCACCCCCTCCATAACGCGCCAGTCGACGACACGCGGCGACAGAGCGGGGCTGGCGAACGAGATGTCCACCACTGAGTCACCCCGCATCCGCACACACGTGGGGACAGAACCCCGGTTTAGGACGACCAGGCCTGTCTCCAGAGCCCAGTCCTCCACCATCCGACCCCGCTGGTTCGTGAGCCGGGAACCCCAAGCCAAGTTCTTGGCATTGAAGTCCCCGCAAACGACCACGGGGAGGGAACCAAACCCAGCGACGACGGCTTTCAGCTCCATTAGGGAGATGTGAAGATCGCCGAGAGATCTGCTCGGGGACAGGTAGACGCCTACCACTGCAATGTCCCCGAACCGTGCTGCCACGCAACCCCGTCCCCTCGTGACGGCCTCGAGGGTCGGGGTACCGGCGGCGGCCGACGAAATTAGGGTCACCGAGCCGTCCAGGTCCCGCACCCAGTCTCCCCTGGGCAGGACATTGTACGGCTCGGAGACCACGGCGATATTGATCGACCACTGCGCCATGCTCTGGAGCAACAGATCCTGAGCGGGGGCGCAGTGGTTGATGTTCGCCTGGAGGAGACGTAATGGGGTCGTTATTGACAGTCCATTACAGTCTCCTCCCGAGCCCCCCGTGAGGGCCCTGCCGCGGCGGGTGCGGCGGCGGCAGCGGCGGCGGCAGCCAAGGAAGCGGCTGCGGCGGTGAGTACGCCCGGGTGGATGGGCCGTACTTTGCCCTTGGCCTTGGCAGGGGGGTCGCAGGACCTGCCCCCAGCCCGGTGGTCGGCCGGCTTGCCTGCCGCCGCACATGCATAGCAGTGCGGCGTTGCACGGCATTCGACGGCCTTGTGACCGGCCTGACCGCACTGGTAGCAGCGGTCGCTGCGGTCCACCTCCGCGGCGCAATGGGCCCCCACGTGGTGCCCCACGTGGCAGCGGTAACACCGCAGAGGTCTGGGCTCCAGCAGTTTTACCTGCGCGGAGACCCAGCCCACCAAGAGCCTTCGGCCTTCAGCCGTGATGGCTTTGGCCGCTAACACGGGGCAGCTAACCGTAACGGCTCGCATGCCCGTGCTGTCAGCACGGATGGTGCCAGCCCGCACTTGATCGGCCTGGCACCCTCCCGCCCCGACGACGGCGGCCACCACCTCGTCCACCCTGACGGAGTCATCCAGGCCCATGATGCGCACGTCTATGCACTTTGTGGGCCTGGACACTCGGACCTCCTCAGCGTCCATAGACGCCCTGATCCTTGCGGCCAGGGCGTCCGCGGCAGAGCCGCTGTCCGCACCAGGGACCTCCAGTATTCGGGCCCCGGTTGCGGTGCGCCTCATTCGGAAGCCCTCAGTGGCTCCGAACTCGCTAAGGTGGCCCACCACCGCCTGCTTCGCCTTTTCCATGACGGCGTTGTACGTCACGCCCTTCTTTTCCGCAGCTGGCTGTAGTGTAATCACTACAGCTGCGGAATTCGGGGCGCGAAGCCTGGCCGCCATGGCGCGCTTCCTGCGCTGCTGTCGCCGCTCGCGCTTTTTCGCCGCTCTAGCCGCCTTGCCCGCCTTCCTGCTGGCACCGACGACCGTCCATTCGGCGCCAGCCGAGGGTTCTTCGGGCAGAGGAGGCGGCAGGCGCGGCCTAGTCGCCGCCGCCGCAGGAGGTCCCGCCGGTTTAGTGGCAGGCACCGGTCTGCCTTTTGGGGAAGGGGTAGGCTTCCCCTGCCGCTGCTGCTGCTTGGCCGCCTGGACCGGCCTCGGAGGTTCCGACACCACCACGGCTCCGCGCCCAGTTTGCCCCGAGGGGCCCACCCTGGGCGCAGCAGCAGGGGCCGCGGCGGCGGCGGCGTACGATGCCGCCCTTTTCTGGCCGGCCGCAAGCGGGGGGCGCAGCACAATGCCCTCCAGGACAGCGAACTGCCGCTGGACCCGCTCTTGGAACTTTTGCTGCTGTTCCAGCTGCTGCTGCCGGAAGGCAGCCAGCTCCTGCCGCAGCAGGGTCAGCAGCTCGCTCTCCGCCTGGGGCAGGGGCTGGGACCGACTCTGCCCCTGCTTGCATACCCCTTTTTGCGCCACCTCAGGGCCAGATCCACGGAGACCGGCCAGGTCCGCCTCGAGCCGCTCAATCCTCTTATTGAGGGATCTCTTGAACGGCTCCAAGACGATACCAAGTGCCTCCGTTATCGAGGTCATGGCCTGGGAGATGGATCGCCTCTTGGCAACCCTCTCCCTTTTCTTGGCCACGCCTGATATGGCAGCTGCCACGATCTCCGTGAACCTGTTCAGCGCCTCCTCCAGACCTTCTTGCTCACTGCCCGAAGGCTCCGGTTCCGGAGGGCCGACCAGGCCACTGAGTGCCCCGGGGTGGCACCCCTCCCTGGCGACTTTGAGGGATCGCCGGGCCACTTCCTCGGCGGTGCGCCGGCTCCCCTTCCCCATCTTTCGGCCCGCACCCCGCACAGCGGTGGAGACTTTGCGGGCCGATACACCCAGTTCGTCGTCGTCGGAGGATGTCCTCCGGCCATCCCCCAACATGCGGCGCTTGAGGAACTGGGTCTTGGAGGTGGACTCCTCCACCTCCATCCTCTCCGATCCAAGCGAAGACGCGGCATCGGAGTCCGACGCCGCGTCTCCGCTCACCTCCCTGAGGCCGAAGCTCCTGCCGGCCTCTGCAGGACCCACCGGCGCAGCGGACGTGCTGGGAACAGGTCCCAGGGACTCCACGCTACCAGTGGGTGAGCCACCCTGGCTCGTTGCGTCCACGAAGGACGGTAACAGGTCCTTTTGGGACCTGACGCGCTCTTTGCCCCCCCCAGAATACGAGGGGCAGCCCGAGCTCTGCTCGGGGAGGGATTCTCCGCCTGCGGTGCAGGCGGTACCCTCCTGGGGTAATAGTTTTTTAGGAGACGCGTCCATGGGGGTGCTGAACACAGCTTTGCCTTTTTTATGGGGTGGGGTCCCCAATAACCACGTTCGCCATCGTGGTCACGTCTGATAAGCAGACGCGTACCCGAGGCGAACCCACTCTCTCAAAACCACTGTCCAAAAACACCAACAGCTGTTGGTGCCGATGCTTCTGGACAGTGCACCCTCCTTGGCGGTCCGTCTGGACTCCGCCTGTGTGTTCCTCTTGGTCTGGTCTCTCGCTTGAGGCCTTCCGGCATGAGTAGCTCTACCGGCATAGCCCTCAAGGTCATAAAGACACGCAAGCCCCACCACGACGACAACGTGGGAACACGGTCGGTGGGGTCCCTATGAAGGGTTCGTTTTTTGCGGTGCACACGCACAGCGGGCACGGAGTCCTATACTATGACGTAAACCCGGTCCGGATCGGACGTCGGGAACGGAAGTTATGGCCGAAAAATGGATGAAAAATTGATTTTTTATGAAAATTTCGAAGACAAATTTTGAAAATGGACCTAATTTGACTTTTCTGTTACAGGTATCCCGTAGAACGAGCGAATGCGCGTCCGTTGGCGTTTCCAGAACAGACTTAGGTCAAATAGGAAGGCTGTTATAAAAATTTTAAGTTTTGAATAAATTGAAAATCGGTTTTTCCTAAGTAAAAAGTTTTGTTTTGGAAAATTGTCAAATATTTTGTGATAATCGTATAGGGCTCACTGAGCCGCGTTCAAAAATGTACGACAGTTGTATGTTTGCTGTATGTAAAAGGTCTGAAATAATTAAAGTTCTCAAAAACAACGCTCTGGTAAGTAGATTTTTGGTTATACCTATATAGATATATAGAACTATGAATTTAACGTTTTCGAGCTTCCCCGCGGAACCCTGCGAGACTCGCTGCTGGTTTTCTACTGGGAGACCAACCTAAGCGTCCCGTACAGGAGATGATAAAAATTTTCGGGAATATTAGGGATAGCTCGTTAATATAGGGGTTGTTCTAAAGAGAATGTATGAAAAATTTGCAATTTTCAACGTTTTTTACTGTCGGGTGTAAAATTTCCCTATGAAGGGTTTTTTTTTTTTTTTTTTTCGGTGGGAAAATCATCCTAATGACATCCCCGCTCTTGGGCGGAGCGGGAGATAGTGTCAGACTCTTACTGACTAAAAACCCACTCCTGTTCCTTCGTTGCCTTCGTCCCAGGGCCCCGGGTTCCGCTTTCACACTACCCGTGGCCCCAGTAGGCTTCGACCCTGCTGGGCCCCTACGATTTGCTGACATCTCCTTGAGGCGCGCGTGGAACAAAACGCGCCGTCGACGACTTGGGCTCGGTCCGGACGGTTACCGGACGATCAGACGGCGAGCCACCCATTGCTCGCCGTCTGCAAGCCCGCGCCTACGGTGGCCGGAAATCGGGATCGGAATCCCGGCGGCGGTTGGAGCGTAAGGACCGTTGCCTCACGCGATCGGCCGCCTCCTTAGCTAGCATTACTGCTTCGCAGAAAGAGGCGACCGCCTGCCACTCCTCCTCGCTCCGGAGCATGGCCTGAACCAAGGCCCGGCGCGAGAGATCACCGCCGCCGATTGCCCTCACGAGGTCACGGCGTTGCTCTGCCCAAGCGGGGCACACCTCCACCGTGTGCTCCACCGTGTCCTCCGGGTGGGCCACACAGTGGCGACACCCGGGCGTCGTTTCCGCACGAATCCGGTGCAGGAACCTCCCGAACTTACCGTGTCCGGTGAGGACCTGCGTCATGCGGAATGTGAGGACGCCGTGAGGTCTTTCCAACCACGCCTCAAAGAGGGGACTTACCGCCATAATTGTGGCGTGCCCAGCACGGGGTCGCGACAGTCGCTGTCGCCATTTCACCATGAGAACTCGCCGGAACTCTGTCCGCCATGCCGCGACTTGTTGCGGCAGCGGAGTTTCGCCCCGGCGTTGCATCTCCATGCGCCGTTCGTGCATGAGTGCAAGGACTGTTGCCTCCAGATCCCATGGTCGCTGGCCAGCAAGAAGGCTCGCCGCTTCGCGGGAAATCGTCCGGTATCCTCGTACCATCCGTATGGCCATGACCCTCTGGCACGCGTTCAGCCGGGCCGCCGGCTGCTTCCGCAGCCCCGGCGCCCACACCGGCGCGCCATAAAGGGCCATGGACCGAACGATCCCCGCGTAGAGCCTCCGGCAGGAGGCGTCTGGACCCCCAAGGTTGGGCAGGAGCCGCGAGAGAGCAGCCCCAGTCCGATTTAGTTTGGGAGCCAGACGTCGGAAATGCTCGTCGAAATCCCATCGGCTGTCGAGAACGAGTCCCAGGTACTTCATCGTTGACCCGACGCCGATGTGGACTCCTCCCACCGTTAGCCGGGAACCCGGTGGTGGCGCGTTCCGAGGGCCGTGAAAGCACATGGCCTCGGACTTGTGCAATGCCACCTCGAGTCCCAGCTCCTGGATCCTGCCAACGACCGTCGCGACCCCGCGTGTCGCTAGTTCGACCGCCGCCTGGTACGACTCTCCCTGCGCCAGGACCAGCGTGTCGTCTGCGTAGCAGACCACGCTGACCCCGTCAGGGAGGTCGCCGCGCAGCACGTAATCGTATCCGATGTTCCACAAGGGCGGCCCTAGTACCGATCCCTGCGGAACACCGCACGACATCTCTCGACGTTCCCACACCCCCTGGTGACCGGGGTAGGTTATGTACCTGTCTGACAGGTACGCCTCGACCACACGACAGAGGTAGTCGGGCATCCGGTGATACCGGAGTGCCCTCCCAATGCTACTCCAAGGCAGGGAGTTGAAGGCGTTGGCGATGTCCAAAGACACCGCCACGACACACCTGCCCTGGGCCACTGCATCCCCCGTCGTGAGAGCTCGCACGCACATGATGGCGTCCACCGTGGAGCGCCTCCTGCGAAAGCCGAACTGGCCGTCCGCCAGATCCGGCCCCACCCGTGTTAGGTGTGCGACGAGGCGGTCTGCAATTACTCTTTCAAAGAGCTTGCCCACCTCGTCGAGCAGCACAATGGGCCGGTACGCGGACGGAGAGTCCGCGGGGCGCCCCGGCTTCGCGATGAGGACCAGTTTCCCCGTCTTCCAGCGAAGTGGGAACTGGCCCCTCTCCATACATGCGCTGAAGAGCCCTCTTAGTCGAGGCCCGAGAGCCTCCATGGCCAGGACCCATGCCTTCCCAGGCAAGCCGTCGGGTCCTGGGGCGGTATTTTTGGCACTCAGCCTTCGTACCGCCACTCTCATCTCTACCTCGGTCACCTCTGGAACGTTGTCGTCGTCGTCGCCATCGTGGTCCGCGTCGGACACCGCTGGTGGCGGAGCCATGGGCGGGGGAGAGTGTTCCCCTCGCGTGGGGAACAGAGTGCTCACCACACCCTCCACGAGCTGGGGCCGGAGACTCTGCGTCAGCGGGGGAGCCCAGGGGCGGAGTTTGTCCCGTACCAATTTGTACGGGCGTCCCCATGGGTCCCCATTCAGAGTCCCCAGCCACACGTTGCGGGCCTCAAGTTTGGCCCGCCTTATCTCCGCTCGGAGGGTGCGCTTTGCCGCTCTGTATCCCTCGTACAGCTCCGCCTCTCTGGCCTCCGCATCCGGTGGACGGATGCGGCGCCTGCGGTATCTGGCATACCGGCGTCGCGCGGCATTGCACGCGTTGCGCAGTGCCGCAATCTCCGGCGACCACCAGTATACCTGGCGCTGAGCACGTCCTGGAGGGACTCGGGGCATTGCCGCGTCGCAAATTTGCGACATGGCCTCCCGGAACCACTCTGCCTCGACGTCTATGTCGACAGGCCTGTCCGGTGCTTGCACCCAGGCCTGTACCGTCGCGGCTTCCAGGAGGAGCTCCCGGTCCATCTGCCTCAGCGCCCACCGCGGACCACAAGGGCTCTGTCGGACGGGCGCAATCGAGGTTTGGGCGGAGACGTCGAACCGGATGTACCGGTGGTCTGAAAACGTCTCCACCCCCTCCATAACGCGCCAGTCGACGACACGCGGCGACAGAGCGGGGCTGGCGAACGAGATGTCCACCACTGAGTCACCCCGCATCCGCACACACGTGGGGACAGAACCCCGGTTTAGGACGACCAGGCCTGTCTCCAGAGCCCAGTCCTCCACCATCCGACCCCGCTGGTTCGTGAGTCGGGAACCCCAAGCCAAGTTCTTGGCATTGAAGTCCCCGCAAACGACCACGGGGAGGGAACCAAACCCAGCGACGACGGCTTTCAGCTCCATTAGGGAGATGTGAAGATCGCCGAGAGATCTGCTCGGGGACAGGTAGACGCCTACCACTGCAATGTCCCCGAACCGTGCTGCCACGCAACCCCGTCCCCTCGTGACGGCCTCGAGGGTCGGGGTACCAGCGGCGGCCGACGAGATTAGGGTCACCGAGCCGTCCAGGTCCCGCACCCAGTCTCCCCTGGGCAGGGCATTGTACGGCTCGGAGACCACGGCGATATTGATCGACCACTGCGCCATGCTCTGGAGCAACAGATCCTGAGCGGGGGCGCAGTGGTTGATGTTCGCCTGGAGGAGACGTAATGGGGTCGTTATTGACAGTCCATTACAGTCTCCTCCCGAGCCCCCCGTGAGGGCCCTGCCGCGGCGGGTGCGGCGGCGACAGCGGCGGCAGCCAAGGAGGCGGCTGCGGCGGCGAGTACGTCCGGGTGGATGGGCCTCCGGACCTTGCCCTTGGCCTTGGCGGGGGGGTCGCAGGACCTGCCCCCAGCCCGGTGGTCGGCCGGCTTGCCTGCCGCCGCACATGCGTAGCAGTGCGGCGTTGCACGGCATTCGACGGCCTTGTGACCGGCCTGACCGCACTGGTAGCAGCGGTCACTGCGGTCCACCTCCGCGGCGCAATGGGCCGGAGGCCGCAAGCGGGGGGCGCAGCACTATGCCCTCCAGGACAGCAAATTGCCGCTGGACCCGCTCCTGGAACTGCTGCTGCTGTTCCAGTTGCTGCTGCCGGAAGGCGGCCAGCTCCTGCCGCAGCAGGGTCAGCAACTCGCTCTCCGCCCGGGGCAAGGGCTGGGACCGACTCTGCCCCTCCCTGCGTCCTCCTTTTGGCACCACCTCAGGGCCAGCGCCCCGGACACTGGCCAATTCTGCCTCGAGCCGCTCAACCCTCTTGTTGAGGGATTTCCTGAACGGCTCCAGGACGAACCCCAGTGCCTCAGTTATTGAGGTCATGGCCTGGGAAATGGATCGCCTCTTGGCGACCCTCTCCCTCTTCTTGGCCACGCCCGTTATGGCAGCTGCCACGACCGCCGTAAAACGGTTCAGCGCCTCCTCCATGCCTTCCGGCTCGCTACCAGAAGGCTCCGGCTCTGAGGGGCTGACCTGGGCACTGCTTGCCCCGGTGTGGCGCTCCTTCCTGGCGGTTTTCAGGGGTGGCCTACTCCCCTTTGCCAGCTTTCGGCCCGCACCCCGCACAGCGGTGGAGATTTTGCGGGCCGATGCCCCCAGATCATCATCAGATGATGTCCTCCTCTGGCCATCCCCCACCAAGGGGCGTTTGAGGAACTGGTTCTTGGCGGCGGACTCCTCCACCTCCATCCTCTCCGAGAGCGATGACGCGGCATCGGAGTCCGACGCCGCGTCTCCGCTCACCTCCCTGAGGCCGAAGCTCCTGCCGGCCTCTGCAGGACCCACCGGCGCAGCGGACGTGCTGGGAACAGGTCCCAGGGACTCCGCGCTTCCGATGGGTGAGCCACCCTGGCTCCTTGCGTCCACGAAGGACGGTAACAGGTCCTTTTGGGACCTGACGCGCTCTTTGCCCCCCCCAGAATACGAGGAGCAGCCCGAGCTCTGCTCGGGGAGGGATTCTCCGCCTGCGGTGCAGGCGGTACCCTCCTGGGGTAGTATTCTGTTTAGAGACGCGTCCATGTTTTTGCTGAGCACAGCTTTGCCTTTTTTTTTTTTACATTGGGGTGGGGTCCCCAATAACTCGTTCGCCATCGTGGTCACGTCTGATAAGCAGACGCGTACCCGAGGCGAACCCACTCTCTCAAAATCACTGTCCAAAAACACCAACAGCTGTTGGTGCCGATGCTTCTGGACAGTGCACCCTCCTTGGCGGTCCGTCTGGACTCCGCCTGTGTGTTCCTCTTGGTCTGGTCTCTCGCTTGAGGCCTTCCGGCATGAGTAGCTCTACCGGCATAGCCCTCAAGGTCATAGAGACACGCAAGCCCCACCACGACGACAACGTGGGAACACGGTCCCTATGAAGGGTTCGTTTTTTGCGGTGCACACGCACAGCGGGCACGGAGTCCTATACTATGACGTAAACCCGGTCCGGATCGGACGTCGGGAACGGAAGTTATGGCCGAAAAATGGATGAAAAATTGATTTTTTATGAAAATTTCGAAGACAAATTTTGAAAATGGACCTAATTTGACTTTTCTGTTACAGGTATCCCGTAGAACGAGCGAATGCGCGTCCGTTGGCGTTTTCAGAACAGACTTAGGTCAAATAGGAAGGCTGTTATAAAAATTTTAAGTTTTGAATAAATTGAAAATCGGTTTTTCCTAAGTAAAAAGTTTTCTTTTGGAAAATTGTCAAATATTTTGTGATAATCGTATAAGGCTCACTGAGCCGCGTTCAAAAATGTACGACAGTTGTATGTTTGCTGTATGTAAAAGGTCTGAAATAATTAAAGTTCTCAAAAACAACGCTCTGGTAAGTAGATTTTTGGTTATACCTATATAGATATATAGAACTATGAATTTAACGTTTTCGAGCTTCCCCGCGGAACCCTGCGAGACTCGCTGCTGGTTTTCTACTGGGAGACAAACCTAAGCGTCCCGTACAGGAGATGATAAAAATTTTCGGGAATATTAGGGATAGCTCGTTAATATAGGGGTTGTTCTAAAGAGAATGTATGAAAAATTTGCAATTTTCAACGTTTTTTACTGTCGGGTGTAAAATTTCCCTATGAAGGGTTCGTTTTTTGCGGTGCACACGCACAGCGGGCACGGAGTCCTATACTATGACGTAAACCCGGTCCGGATCGGACGTCGGGAACGGAAGTTATGGCCGAAAAATGGATGAAAAATTGATTTTTTATGAAAATTTCGAAGACAAATTTTGAAAATGGACCTAATTTGACTTTTCTGTTACAGGTATCCCGTAGAACGAGCGAATGCGCGTCCGTTGGCGTTTCCAGAACAGACTTAGGTCAAATAGGAAGGCTGTTATAAAAATTTTAAGTTTTGAATAAATTGAAAATCGGTTTTTCCTAAGTAAAAAGTTTTCTTTTGGAAAATTGTCAAATATTTTGTGATAATCGTATAAGGCTCACTGAGCCGCGTTCAAAAATGTACGACAGTTGTATGTTTGCTGTATGTAAAAGGTCTGAAATAATTAAAGTTCTCAAAAACAACGCTCTGGTAAGTAGATTTTTGGTTATACCTATATAGGTATTATCTATATAGATATATAGAACTATGAATTTAACGTTTTCGAGCTTCCCCGCGGAACCCTGCGAGACTCGCTGCTGGTTTTCTACTGGGAGACAAACCTAAGCGTCCCGTACAGGAGATGATAAAAATTTTCGGGAATATTAGGGATAGCTCGTTAATATAGGGGTTGTTCTAAAGAGAATGTATGAAAAATTTGCAATTTTCAACGTTTTTTACTGTCGGGTGTAAAATTTCCCTATGAAGGGTTCGTTTTTTGCGGTGCACACGCACAGCGGGCACGGAGTCCTATACTATGACGTAAACCCGGTCCGGATCGGACGTCGGGAACGGAAGTTATGGCCGAAAAATGGATGAAAAATTGATTTTTTATGAAAATTTCGAAGACAAATTTTGAAAATGGACCTAATTTGACTTTTCTGTTACAGGTATCCCGTAGAACGAGCGAATGCGCGTCCGTTGGCGTTTCCAGAACAGACTTAGGTCAAATAGGAAGGCTGTTATAAAAATTTTAAGTTTTGAATAAATTGAAAATCGGTTTTTCCTAAGTAAAAAGTTTTCTTTTGGAAAATTGTCAAATATTTTGTGATAATCGTATAGGGCTCACTGAGCCGCGTTCAAAAATGTACGACAGTTGTATGTTTGCTGTATGTAAAAGGTCTGAAATAATTAAAGTTCTCAAAAACAACGCTCTGGTAAGTAGATTTTTGGTTATACCTATATAGGTATTATCTATATAGATATATAGAACTATGAATTTAACGTTTTCGAGCTTCCCCGCGGAACCCTGCGAGACTCGCTGCTGGTTTTCTACTGGGAGACAAACCTAAGCGTCCCGTACAGGAGATGATAAAAATTTTCGGGAATATTAGGGATAGCTCGTTAATATAGGGGTTGTTCTAAAGAGAATGTATGAAAAATTTGCAATTTTCAACGTTTTTTACTGTCGGGTGTAAAATTTCCCTATGAAGGGTTCGTTTTTTGCGGTGCACACGCACAGCGGGCACGGAGTCCTATACTATGACGTAAACCCGGTCCGGATCGGACGTCGGGAACGGAAGTTATGGCCGAAAAATGGATGAAAAATTGATTTTTTATGAAAATTTCGAAGACAAATTTTGAAAATGGACCTAATTTGACTTTTCTGTTACAGGTATCCCGTAGAACGAGCGAATGCGCGTCCGTTGGCGTTTCCAGAACAGACTTAGGTCAAATAGGAAGGCTGTTATAAAAATTTTAAGTTTTGAATAAATTGAAAATCGGTTTTTCCTAAGTAAAAAGTTTTCTTTTGGAAAATTGTCAAATATTTTGTGATAATCGTATAGGGCTCACTGAGCCGCGTTCAAAAATGTACGACAGTTGTATGTTTGCTGTATGTAAAAGGTCTGAAATAATTAAAGTTCTCAAAAACAACGCTCTGGTAAGTAGATTTTTGGTTATACCTATATAGGTATTATCTATATAGATATATAGAACTATGAATTTAACGTTTTCGAGCTTCCCCGCGGAACCCTGCGAGACTCGCTGCTGGTTTTCTACTGGGAGACAAACCTAAGCGTCCCGTACAGGAGATGATAAAAATTTTCGGGAATATTAGGGATAGCTCGTTAATATAGGGGTTGTTCTAAAGAGAATGTATGAAAAATTTGCAATTTTCAACGTTTTTTACTGTCGGGTGTAAAATTTCCCTATGAAGGGTTCGTTTTTTGCGGTGCACACGCACAGCGGGCACGGAGTCCTATACTATGACGTAAACCCGGTCCGGATCGGACGTCGGGAACGGAAGTTATGGCCGAAAAATGGATGAAAAATTGATTTTTTATGAAAATTTCGAAGACAAATTTTGAAAATGGACCTAATTTGACTTTTCTGTTACAGGTATCCCGTAGAACGAGCGAATGCGCGTCCGTTGGCGTTTCCAGAACAGACTTAGGTCAAATAGGAAGGCTGTTATAAAAATTTTAAGTTTTGAATAAATTGAAAATCGGTTTTTCCTAAGTAAAAAGTTTTCTTTTGGAAAATTGTCAAATATTTTGTGATAATCGTATAGGGCTCACTGAGCCGCGTTCAAAAATGTACGACAGTTGTATGTTTGCTGTATGTAAAAGGTCTGAAATAATTAAAGTTCTCAAAAACAACGCTCTGGTAAGTAGATTTTTGGTTATACCTATAT
Organism: Mythimna vitellina; assembly: GCA_949316375.1. NCBI lineage: Eukaryota > Metazoa > Arthropoda > Insecta > Lepidoptera > Noctuidae > Mythimna > Mythimna vitellina. The sequence continues at coordinate 39,798 of OX438689.1, read as the reverse complement.
AGATATATAGAACTATGAATTTAACGTTTTCGAGCTTCCCCGCGGAACCCTGCGAGACTCGCTGCTGGTTTTCTACTGGGAGACAAACCTAAGCGTCCCGTACAGGAGATGATAAAAATTTTCGGGAATATTAGGGATAGCTCGTTAATATAGGGGTTGTTCTAAAGAGAATGTATGAAAAATTTGCAATTTTCAACGTTTTTTACTGTCGGGTGTAAAATTTCCCTATGAAGGGTTCGTTTTTTGCGGTGCACACGCACAGCGGGCACGGAGTCCTATACTATGACGTAAACCCGGTCCGGATCGGACGTCGGGAACGGAAGTTATGGCCGAAAAATGGATGAAAAATTGATTTTTTATGAAAATTTCGAAGACAAATTTTGAAAATGGACCTAATTTGACTTTTCTGTTACAGGTATCCCGTAGAACGAGCAAATGCGCGTCCGTTGGCGTTTCCAGAACAGACTTAGGTCAAATAGGAAGGCTGTTATAAAAATTTTAAGTTTTGAATAAATTGAAAATCGGTTTTTCCTAAGTAAAAAGTTTTCTTTTGGAAAATTGACAAATATTTTGTGATAATCGTATAGGGCTCACTGAGCCGCGTTCAAAAATGTACGACAGTTGTATGTTTGCTGTATGTAAAAGGTCTGAAATAATTAAAGTTCTCAAAAACAACGCTCTGGTAAGTAGATTTTTGGTTATACCTATATAGATATATAGAACTATGAATTTAACGTTTTCGAGCTTCCCCGCGGAACCCTGCGAGACTCGCTGCTGGTTTTCTACTGGGAGACAAACCTAAGCGTCCCGTACAGGAGATGATAAAAATTTTCGGGAATATTAGGGATAGCTCGTTAATATAGGGGTTGTTCTAAAGAGAATGTATGAAAAATTTGCAATTTTCAACGTTTTTTACTGTCGGGTGTAAAATTTCCCTATGAAGGGTTTTTTTTTTTTTTTTTTTTTATTGGGTGGGAAAATCATCCTAATGACATCCCCGCTCTTGGGCGGAGCGGGAGATAGTGTCAGACTCTTACTGACTAAAAACCCACTCCTGTTCCTTCGTTGCCTTCGTCCCAGGGCCCCGAGTTCCGCTTTCACACTACCCGTGGCCCCAGTAGGCTTCGACCCTGCTGGGCCCCTACGATTTGCTGACATCTCCTTGAGGCGCGCGTGGAACAAAACGCGCCGTCGACGACTTGGGCTCGGTCCGGACGGTTACCGGACGGTCAGACGGCGAGCCACCCATTGCTCGCCGTCTACAAGCCCGCGCCTACGGTGGCCGGAAATCGGGATCGGAATCCCGGCGGCGGTTGGAGCGTAAGGACCGTTGCCTCACGCGATCGGCCGCCTCCTTAGCTAGCATTACTGCTTCGCAGAAAGAGGCGACCGCCTGCCACTCCTCCTCGCTCCGGAGCATGGCCTGAACCAAGGCCCGGCGCGAGAGATCACCGCCGCCGATTGCCCTCACGAGGTCACGGCGTTGCTCTGCCCAAGCGGGGCACACCTCCACCGTGTGCTCCACCGTGTCCTCCGGGTGGGCCACACAGTGGCGACACCCGGGCGTCGTTTCCGCTTTTTTTAATTTTTATGTACGGAGCGTCACCAAAAACGATCCGACCGCCACGAGAGTCGGGGGGGAACTGGGTTAGGTTAGGTTAGGTTAGGTTAGGTTAGGTTAGGTTAGGTTAGGTTAGGTTAGGTTAGGTTAGGTTAGGTTAGGTTAGGTTTTTTTTTTTTTTTTTTTTATGAGAGTGGCAGGAGTGGGAAATCCATCATGGACGACCAGACTGCTCCTCAATGAAAAAAAAAACAATCTAGGCAGTGCCGGACTCCTACCGGCTAAAACCACACTCCTGCCATGCGAAAGGCCCCTGCCATTCTGGTTTCGCAGGGATTTTATATGGGCTGTAGATTTATTTTCTTTGGTTGTATTTTTATAGAATTATTGATTTGATGAAATAATAAATACTGGCGTTGTTCGTTTCACAAAATATCGATTAAAAGTCATGATTCAGGTCTGTTTGCCAAAATGAATAATATATAAATAATAAAATGTTCATACAAATCGTAGTTCGGATTTAGTCGTTAAAATTTTCAATCAATAATTTAGTTACAATTTTTTAATTAAAATAATATTCGGTAATAAATAGATTAAAATATAGTTCATTTCACTATAAATTGGGAGATAAAATTAAAGTTTTGGGTTTGTTTCGGGAATAATGGTCAAGTTTTGTTTCTCTTATTTGCTGACACCACGATTTTAGTAACAAACTCTATAAATGGCTTCCTATAATTTTGGTTTGATAAAAATGCGCTGAGGTTTTCTCTTTTTACCTTATCTCCAAACTTTGCTTCAATTTCAAATCTTTGGGGGCCATATACCGGACAATCCGCCAGGAGGTGGAGGACTGTCTCTTGCGTGTCGGGGTCACAGACGCACGCCGGGTTCTCCTTGCACTTGAAGCGAGTCAGGTATTCGGAGAACCCGCCGTGTCCTGTTAGGGCTTGGGTCAGTTCTTTGGTCATCTCCATCCTTCGCACCGTCCTGTACGCAGCGACAGCAGAGGGAAAGAACATCTTCGTTGTGGCCGCCGTTTCTCCATTACAATATCTCCGGTTCCATTCGTCCAGCGTTTCCATACGGATCATACGCTTGACGAATGAAACCGGGCATTTGTCGTAGTCGGGTTGCCGCTTAGACTTCAGGGCAGCCCCCTTCGCGAGCGAGTCGGCTCTCTCGTTACCCTCCAGCCCCGCATGGGCTTTAACCCAGAACAAGGAGACGCTCTTGTTCTGGGTACTGCTGCAGCGGATGGCGGCCCTTGCTTCCACAGCGAGGGCGTGAAGGGCTCCAGGGTTTACGACTGCTTGGAGAGCTGCCATGGAGTCGCTGTAAATAGCGAACGCCGTCTCGGTCCTTCGGAGGACTTCCTTCGCCGCTTTGCAAAGGGCGAGAAGCTCGGCCTGGTAGACGGTACAATAAGACGGCAAAGCAAGCTTGAGAGCCTTTACCTCTGCCTGGTCGGTCCACACTGACACTGCGGCTCCGACCTTGCCCTCAATTTTGCTGCCGTCTGTGAAAATACGCACCGCAAAATTGCGGTGCTCGTTGTATTGATCCTCGTCTACCAGGCGTCGCAGTGCAATGGCCCTCTGCTCAGCCGGATGTGGCATTTCTAGTGCCGAGACCACACGCTCGATCTCCCGGTCACCTAAAGCTGGATGTGGTACCCCCCTCTTGGCCTCGTAGAGCGAGGCCGCTTCCTGAATACGAAGATCAAGAGGGAGTATCCCAGCCAGCACCAGTGCTGAGTTTAGAGAGACCGTGCGGTAGGCCCGGCACAGTTTCTGCGCGAAGCTCCTCTGGACGGCGTTCAACTTCTTTTGCACCCCGACTTTCTTAGCGGCCGGCGACCACGCGCTCGCTGCGTACATGACGATGGGCTCCACTGCAGCCGTATAGATGCAGCGGATAACCTCTGGATGGAGACCCCAACTGACCCTAGCAGCCCGCGACAGCTGCTTGTAGATGCCGACGGCTCGAGAACAGACGTTTGCGACGTGGGTGTTGAAAGTCAGCTTGTGGTCGATGGTGAGACCGAGCAACTTGATTTGGTCCGACATGCCAATGTCCACCCCGCCCATCTTGAGACGTGGGGTGTCATGCTTCAGTTTGCGCGTAACCAGCATTGCTTTTGTCTTATGTGGCGCAAACCGAAGCTTATTTGTGACACCCCACGCTCGCACGTACTCTAGGGCGACATTGGCATCCCTCTGGACTTCAAGTGCTGTCTCCCCATCGAACACAAGGACAATATCGTCAGCAAACGCCTGGCAATAGAACCCCATTGCCTCTAGAGCTTTTATAAGAGGATCTAGCACAAGGTTCCAAAAAATGGGACCACCGATAGACCCCTGGACGCATCCCTTCTCGGTCCTGGATTCGTACTCCACTCCCGCGTACCTGACCTTCACCACCCTCTCGGACAAGTAGCTGTCTATGACCCGTCTCAAGTTTATAGGACACTTTTCCTCAGCCAGACGGACTCGTATAGCCGGCCACCATGCGCTATCGAAGGCCCCCTCTATATCCAGGGACACGATCGTGACAAGCCTCTTTGCGTTGAGTCTGCCACGAACGTGCCCCATTAGCGTATAGAGAGAGTCTTCGGTGCTTCGCTGGGGCATGAAGCCGTACTGGCGAGTACTCATCCTTGGCAACAGATAAAACTTGAGTCGGGCTACGATCAACTTTTCATATACCTTGCCGAGGACAGGCAAAAGCCCAATCGGCCTGTATGATTTTGGGGTGGTGTAGTCGTCTTTAGCGGGCTTGCGGAGCACGATGACGGTTGCCTTTTTCCAGGATCGCGGAAAGTATCCATGCGCCAGGCACTTGTTTACCAAGCGCAGAACTAGGTCTGGGTCTTGACGGATCGTATGGCCCCATATGTCCGCCGTCAGACCGTCGGAACCGGGGGCTTTTTTGGGATTAAACGAGGAGACTGCTCGCTCCAGCTCGTCGAGTGTGAAGGGAGGGTCCAAAGGTTCAACTTCGTTCCCCCCGTTCACCTCTTCCGCTCGTTTCCGCATCCTTTTGTGCTCCTCGTTATCCTCCTCCGAACGGTCCTCCGGGTAGAATGTCTGTGCCAGATACCTCGCCGAGGCCTCTGGGTCTAGGGTTCTGCCATCCTTTACCATCGGCAAATCTTCCCCCCTCTTCTCCGTCCTACGGATTACCCGGTATATGCCCTCCCATAGGCCTTCCCTATCTTGTTTCTCGCAGAACCCCTTCCAGCTCTCGACCTTTGCTTGGACCACTGCACGCTCGTACTCTTCTTTCTGTTTCAGGTACTCCTCAACGACCCTTGGTCTTCGGACTGGCGCTGCACAGCGAATCCTCCGCTTCTTGGTGACCACTTGCCTCTTCAGGCTGGCAAGTTCATCAGACCACCACGGCACGGTTAATCTCTCTTCACTCTTCTTCTTAGGTATCACGGATGTACAAGCCTCTTGCACTGCTGTCGTAAGTCCCTCGACTACCAGGTCTATTTTGTCCCTGCTGTCGATTTCATCGAACAGGCTTACGGTGTTTTTTGCTTGCATAATTTGGCGCAGTTTCTTACGAAACTGCGCCCAATTTGCTTTTTTGGTATGGTAGATCCTGGTAGTCCGGTTAACCGTGATACCCACAGACCTTGCGAGATGAACGCTGAACTCAATGCCGTTGTGGTCTGACCCCGTCAGGTCATCGACGACCCGCCAGCCGTCGGTCACCGTCAGCATGTCCGCCGTGCAGGTTGTGACGTCGACGCAGCTCGTGTAACGCCTGTTACCACGAACTACGTCGAAGGTTGGAGTTTCCCCTCTGTTTAATATCTGTAATCCAAGCTGGTCGATAGCCCCCAGCATCTCGTCGCCTCTGCTATTGGTCTCGCTGCTGCCCCACCAGACACTCCAGGCATTGGCGTCTCCTCCTATGATTAACCTATGCGGGCCGGTCTCGCTTTCCACCTTTCTGAGGCTGTCCAGGTATGGCCCTAAGGGCTGATCTGGTTCGAAATAGAACGAGACCAGAGTTAGTCTCCAGGCACCGGTTTGGATCCCCACCACGACAATGTTGTTCGTGGTGAGTTCTGGGTACTGTCTCACGGTTAGCTTTGGATCAAAGACGGCTATAGCCGCTTTGACAGTCCCTTCTCCTTGACCGGTACTCTGGAAAATTCGGACTCCCCTGGTCACGCTCATCCTCTTCGCGCTGCCCACGTAGGGCTCCTGGATCAGCGCTGCGGTGGCTTTGCGCTGTTCGGCCTCAAGCATAAGCTCTTCGGTTGCCAATTTCTTCCTTTGGAGATTCGCCTGGAGTATCTTGTGTGGCATTGTGTTCACTGGGACCACCTTAGCAGTAGGCAACGGATGCGCGTGCCAATCGGTCCCACCTGGCCCGAACAGGACACTCAGGGTCAAACGCGTTGTGATCAGTTCTCCCCATCTTCGTCTTTACACAGTTTGGGCACTTTGGTGTTTCCGCCTTTAGCCACTGGTCACATTCCGGTCGAAGGTGTGGGCCCCCGCAATGACTGCATAAGTCGGCAGGTTCTTTACAGAGCCGCCGGCTATGCCCGTAACCCAAACACCTGGTGCACTGAACCAGTGGCGACTGGTCATCGACGAAGACGGTCTGGAGATCTATACGCGCTTTTCCCTTCTCGAGCATCCTGTTCCAAATAATAGGGGACGTGCTGACAATTACATTATTTGTTTGGGGGTTCCGCGCATTTCTCTTAAATTTTATTGCCATTCGATCCTCCCCGCTGTCGAGGCCGCGAAAAACATCCCGGTTCTGATTCCGCAACGCTTCCAAAAGCTCCTCGTCAGAGTGAATGCGGAGAACGCCACGGAATACCAACAGTGGGTCTTTGTTCTTTACATCCTCGACAACGAGGTGGTCGCCTGAGTTCTTTATTCTTTCTTTTACTCTATTTCTATCTTCCGCTGACCTACAGCCCATGATAATTTTCCGGTCTTTAGCCATTCTTACTCTCTCTATATCTACTCCTCCTTCTCTGGCTTTAACTGCCTGTCTTATCATCTTAATGACATCCTCCCCTGAGTCCCCCTCATCTTTGGACGTCACCACTATGGAGTGCAGCGCGGTCCTTCCTGGGGTCTGCCTTTTCGGTGGACCCGCTGCTACACTCGCATAGGTGGCCGTCTTCTCTAGTTGGTCCCTCTGCCTATCCATCGCCTCCTGAAGCCTCTCCATCTTCTCGTTGCTCTCCTTCACCAGCGCGCTATGCTCCGCTAGTGAAGTGAGCAACGAATTGACCTGCGGAAGGGGTGCTTCTGGCGGAGTTATTGCTAACACCTCAGCCCCCTTCGCTTTTATTGCAGCTGCTGCTTCTTCTTTAACCAGCTGGTACAACCGTTCCACCGATTGGGTGATCCCGGCTCTCAGATCTGCCCTCAAATTGCGTGAGTCGCCGAGGTGCGACTTCGCGCGCAGAAGGCAGTTGCGAGCCTCGGTCACCCGATCAGTGGGTTTGCTCGGCTGCAGCTGGCTCGTACCCGGTGACGCACCCAGCGTCTCAGTGGAAGTTCGGCGCGCTACTACCTTGCTGTCCGGCTGAGACGTGGCACGCTTTGTGGACTTTTGGGCGGCCGTCACGGGTGGGGCTGTCTTCTTGGGTGAGTGCGTGGCGGCTGATGGAAGGGGCTGAGATTCCGCCATCTTTGCATTTTCCCACTCACCAATACTTCGCCTCACACTAGAGGCTTGAGTTGAAGCACTGGGAGGGGAGATCTCCCTCTCGAAGGTTATGGAGAGAGCCGAACTCGATGGAGAGACATGGGGACCAACGGAGGCTTTCTTGGCTGGGGTCCTAGAGAGTAACATGGTAGAGGAGTAGAAATTAAAATAAATAAATAATTTAAGTACCTATAACAACTATCAATCAGAAAAATATGTACTGATCCCTGTAAAGGGGGGATCAGTAAGTCCTTAACGTAATTTGATAAAATAGGACCTCAAAAGAGGTGTCAATATGGTCCTCAAAAGAGGTGTCAATATATATAAAAATAAATATATATAGGTGTCAAAAGAGAATAAAAAATAAAGATAAGTATCAATTAAATTATGTAATACACGAGAGGAAACCTCAATGGAGGCGATTGTTATTGATTCAAATATATATATTGGGTGGTCTCGTTACACCCCGTCAAATGAAAGAATAAAAAATGATTGATAGATTCCTCCTATTTTCAATAAAGGGTGGGTGAGCGGGCGTAAAAATTTGCAAGTTTTACAGTTTTTAACTGTCGGGTGTAAAATTTCCCTATGAAGGGTTCGTTTTTAGCGGTGCACACGCACAGCGGGCACGGAGTCCTATACTATGACGTAAACCCGGTCCGGATCGGACGTCGGGAACGGGAGTTATGGTCGAAAAATGGATGAAAAATGTGATTTTTTATGAAAATTTCGAAAACAAATTTTGAAAATGGACCTAATTTGACTTTTCTGTTACAGGTATCCCGCAGAACGAGCAAATGCGCGTCCGTTGGCGTTTCCAGAACAGAGTTAGGTCAAATAGGAAGACTGTTATAAATTTTTTAAGTTTTGAATAAATTGAAAATTGGTTTTTCCTAAGTAAAAAGTTTTCTTTTGGAAAATTGTCAAATATTTTGTGATAGTCGTATAGGGCTCACTGAGCCGCGTTCAAAGATGTACGACAGTTGTATGTTTGCTGTATGTAAAAGGTCTGAAATAATTGGGTTAGGTTAGGTTAGGTTAGGTTAGGTTAGGTTAGGTTAGGTTAGGTTAGGTTAGGTTAGGTTAGGTTAGGTTAGGTTAGGTTTTTTTCTTTTTTTTTTTTTTTTTTTTTTTTTTTTTTTCTCTCTGTACCTCCGACGGTTGCCTCTCGGAGACCTTACTTATCTAATTCTCATTCGTTCCAGTTCTCACAGTTATGCTTCTCGCACTTTCATGCTTCATACTATTTCTTTCTTTCTTGCTATCGTCACTCATTCCATGGGTGGGACTCCCATATTGGCTGAACTAAACTTTTCTTACTAATTTCTTCACTATCCTATCCTTATTTTCTTAATTATTCTTATCTAAACTTTCTTAACTAATTTATCTATACTTTCTTATTTATTTACTTCTTTTCTCTATATTGTCTTTTTATTATATTTCTTTTACACGGGGAAAATAATGGGGAGACATGTTTTATTTTTATTTCTGAATAATTTTTCTTATCTTAACACAATTTTCTTATTCTAGTTTATTTAAACTACTTAAATTTCTATTTTAGTCTTAGGTATAATTACTGCTTACTCTAATACATTTGTTCTTACAACTATTTCCTATGTTTAACAGAGATATATATATAATATATTTGAAAACATAGTTTTATTTGCTTTTGTTTCTATCAATGACCTTTCTGCAAATGTTTTTGCAATAATTTAAAAACTTTGGTCTGTCTTTGTTTGATTTCATTATTACCCCAATAGTTTCTATGCTTAATTTTACGTCTAGCTCTCTTTCCAAGTCGTATCTCTCCATGCCATTGATAGGGCAGTCTAACAAGATGTGTAAGACGGACTCACTGACGTTCGGATCGCAGATGCACGACGAGCTCTCCTTACACTTGAAACGGTTCAAGTACTCGGAGAACCCGCCGTGCCCCGTCATGATTTGCGTTGTAGTCGCGTCTATTTCCATTTTTCGGACTGTCCTGTACGCCGCCACTGCATCCGGGAAAAACGCTTTTGTAACCGACGCAGTCTGACCTTCGGTATATCTCCTGTTCCATTCGTCAAGCGACACATTACGAGTGTACCGCTTGACGAACGAAACAGGACACAATTCGTAATCCGGCTTCTTTTTGCTGTTTAAGGCGGCCTCCTTTGCCAGCTGATCCGCTCTTTCGTTGCCTTCAAACCCCGCGTGGGCCTTAATCCAGAATAAATTTACCAATTTGCCCTGGACGGATATATCTGTTAAATTATCCCTGGCCTCCACCGCCAGAGGATGAAGGCAATCGTGGTTTTTCACTGTTAGGAGAGCCGCCATTGAGTCACTATATACTCCGTAGGTGGATGCAGCGCAGTTTTTTATTTCCCTGGTTGCTCTACATATCGCCAGGAGCTCAGCCTGGTACACCGTGCAGTAATTCGACAGCGCCAGCTTGAGGGTACGCGTTTCGGTCTCACTGTTCCATATTGACAGTGCAGCACCGACGCGCCCCCCGATTTTACTTCCATCTGTAAAGATTTTTACTTCTGGGCTGGCGCCGGATTCAATTCGCTCCCGGTCCACCAGGCCTACGATTCCCAGGTCGATACGCTTGGCAGGATGTGGGGATTTTAGGGCAGACGCCATACGTTCCACCTCCCTATCCCCCAGCATTGCCTGATGCACTCCCTTCTTGGCCTCATATAGTGAGGCGGCCTCTCGGACTCTGAGGTCTAGGGGGAGCATCCCAGACAGCAAGAGTGCTGAGTTCAGGGAGACAGTACGGTAGGCTTTACACATTTTCTGTGCAATGCCTCGTTGCACCACGCTGAGCTGTTTTATTACACCCAGCTTACTTGCAGCTGGGGCCCATACACTGGCGGCGTACAGAATGATAGGTTCTATCGTTGCCGTGTAGATAATTTTGATAACCTCGGGGTTCAACCCCCAGCTCACCTTTGCTGCTCTACACAGCTGTCCATAAACGGCGACCGCTTTCCGACAGACGCTTGAGACGTGTGCGTTGAATGTCAACTTGTCGTCGATGGTGACACCCAAGATTTTTAATTCTTTAGACATCGCTATGCTGATCCCACCCATGCTCAGCCGTGGGGTGTCGTACTTCAGCCTTTTGGTTATCACCATAGCGTTGGTTTTATGTGGCGCAAACCTCAATTTATTTCGGACACCCCACGTCCGAACATGTTCGAGAGCAGCATTGGATTTTTGTTCGATTTCTAATGCTGTGTCACCATCGAAGACCAGGACCACATCATCCGCAAACGCCTGGCAGTAGACCCCTCTCACATCCAGACTTTTAAGGAGTGGATCCAGGATCAGATTCCAAAAAATGGGGCCTCCAATAGAGCCTTGTACACAGCCTTTGTTTGTACCCTTTACATACTCCTCTCCGCCATATCTAACCCTGACCCTTCTGTCCCTCAGATAGCTATCTATGACCCTCCTCAGGTTTACCGGACACTTTTCCTCAGCCAGTCGTACCCTGATAGCAGGCCACCAAGCGCTGTCGAAAGCCCCCTCTATGTCTAGCGATACCAGTACTACTATTTTCTTTTTCTCTATTTTACTGCGGATGTACTGCATTAGAACATAGAGGGAGTCTTCGGTGCTCCTCTGGGGCATGAATCCATACTGGCGAGTACTCATCCCTGGCAATATATGGAACCTGAGGCGGGCCACTAGCATTTTCTCAAATATCTTACCTAGGACAGGTAACAGGCCTATCGGCCTGTATGCCTTCGGGGTGGTATAATCACTTCTTCCCGGTTTTCTGAGCGCCACCACCGTGGCGTCTTTCCAGGCCTTTGGGAAATGACCGTGTTCCAGGCATTTGTTCAGAAGGGCCAGGAACGCATCCGGCGTACTGCCTATAGCACGACTGCATACATCGGCTGTCAGGCCATCCCTACCCGGGGCTTTTTTAGGGTTAAAAGATTCAGTGGCTACCTTTAGTTCCGCCATGACGAAGGGTGGGTCGTTATTATCGCCGAGCTCCCCTTCATTTATTTTGTCGGCCTCTATTCTAATGCGACGATGGTAATCATCGTCATCATTCGATAGGTCCTCCGGATAAAAGGTGTCCGTGAGTAATTTCACAGAGCCCTTTGCGTCTAGCTCCTCACCATCCCTTACCATTGGCAAATCCTCTTCCCTTCGCTTTGTCCTACCTATAACTCTGTAAATGCCCTCCCATACTCCTTCTCTATCTTGCTTACAGCAGAACTCTTTCCAACTCTCGGTTTGAGCTCGAGCTGCTTCTATCTCATACTTTTCTTTCTCTTTCAGGTACTCTTCAACGACCTTCGATCTTCGGACAGGAGCAGCACATCTTATCCTTCGCCTCTTGGAAGTGACTTCTTTCTTCATCTTCGTGAGTTTCTCCGACCACCACGGCAAGGTAAGTTTTTCTTTTACCTTTTTGATAGGCATTGCTGAGATGCATGCTTCTTGTAATATTTTTGTGTAACTGTTAACTGCTATATTTATTTGTTCCGCGTTATTAAGTTTATCTATTTCTATTTTAGTAAATTTGTGTTCTACTACCAATTGGTTAAGCTTGTCATTAAACTTAGACCAATTAGCTTTTTTCGTGTTGTAAATTCTGGTAGTTCGTTCTATTTTAATTCCTCTAGATCTCTGTAGCCGTATATTAAAAGTTATGCCGTTGTGATCGGAGCTCGTGAGACTTTCATCAACTTTCCAGTCATCGACTAGGTCAAGTATGTTCGTCGAGCAGGCTGTAATGTCGACGTAGCTGCTATAGCGTTGTCCTCCTCTGATTGTGTCGAAGGTCGGAATTTCCCCTGTGTTAAGTATGTTGAGCCCTAGCTCACCGAGAGTTCCGTACACGTCATCACCCCTACAGTCAACAGTCGGGCTTCCCCACCAAGTATTTTTTGCGTTGACATCACCTCCAACGATCAATGGCTTAGAGCCATTTGCCATTTCGATGTTCTTTAATTGTTGTAGATATGACTCTATTGGTTTGTCAGGCTCAAAGTAGATAGAGACGAGCGTGATCTCCCAAGCACTGGTTAGAATTCCCACCACAGTGATGTTGTTTGTGGTGAATTTCGGGTACTGCTTAACACTTAGGTCGTTGTCAAAGACGGCTATTGCCGCTTTAACTGTCCCTTTACCTATGTCAGTGCTTTGAAAGATCCGCACACCTTTTTGGCTCTTGACTACTTTTGCACTGCCAACGTAAGGTTCTTGCAGAAGCGCTACTGCAAATCTGCGTTTCTCGGCCTCTATCAGTAGCTCATTTGTAGCTAGTTTTTTACGCTGGAGGTTTGCCTGCACAATTTTGTACGCGAAATTTGCACACTCGGGGCCCTTAGCAATACGCGACTGTTGACCGTGCCAATTCATCCCATCTGTGACGTACTGGGCATTCGGCACTGAAGGCATTATGCTCTACGTTTGCGATATTCGCTTTTTGGCAATTTCTGCAAGTGGCTAGAGCCCCGGCCATCCAGTCGGCACATTGTGCCTTCAGATGCGGGCCACCACAGTGGCTACACATATCCTCGGTCTCTTGGCAGTACTTTCTTCCATGCCCATAGCCCAGGCAACGCGTGCACTGCATCAGCGGGGTCTGATCTTCTACCCTTATACGTTGAAGATCTATGTGTACGTATCCTTTTTTTGTCACCCTTTGCCAAATACTGGGCGAGGTACTGATAACTATATGTCCAGTATGGGGGTTTCTGGTCTTCCTCTTAAACTTAATTTCTATTCTATCAGCTCCGCCGTCGAGGCCGTCGAAAACGTCCCGGTTCTGAGTTTTCAAGGCCTTAAGTACATCTTCATCGGTGTTAACGAGTAGGACATCTTTGAGAATCACCATCGGGTCTTTGTTTTTTACTTCTTCCACAGTGAGGCCAACTCCTTTCCTTACTATTCTGTCCTTTGCTTTGTCTCTCTCCTCTAACGTCTTGAATCCCATAATCACCTTTCTATTCTTAGCCTTTCTTACCCTTTCTACTTTAATCCATCCATCCTTTGCGTCCACTGCCTTTCTTACCCTTTCAAGAACTTCTTCCCCCGTCTCTGTCTCATTACTGGAAGCGACTACGACTGAGTGTAGCGTATTACGTTTTTCTAAAGCTTTTTCGCTCCGAGTCGCAGCCGCTTTTGCGTAGGAGGGTGATTCCACCTTTTCAGACTTCTCCTTTTCTATCTCTATCGCGTCCTTCAATTCCATCATGCACCTGTTGCTTTCCAGTAACAGTTTGGAGTGTTCTTCAATTTTCGCCATGAGTTGGTTCGTGTCTTGGTTTTTTAGAGTCGGTGGGTCAGGAGGACAGTCTTCGATCTCTTTGTCTGATGCTTTACTTCCCACTTTTAATTCCGCTTCCACCTCTTTCACCAGTTGGCACAGTCTCTCTACCGCTTTTTCCACTCCTTCTTTAATTTCGGTTTTTAGGTTCCGTGAATTTTTGAGGTGGATTTTTGCCTTGATGAGGCAAGCCGTTGCTTCAGCTGCTCTGCTTGCGTACACTTTTGGTGGTGTAGTGTTCTCTACCGACACTCTACGTATTGAGGTCGGCTTGAGACTTTGTGCCTTCTGTGTTTTCTGCACAAGTGTCGTTTTTGAGGTCATTACAGCAGGACCTGCCTGTATCGTCTCACTGGTTGTAGGGGAGGTAGCGTCGTTGCTCTGATGCGTGGTCTCCCACTGGTCAATACTACGTCTCACGCTAGTAATTTGTTTTCCGGGAGATTTCTCATTCTCCATTTTCTTAACAGGTGTTCTAATTCCAAACATAACGGAGGTAAGAGAGAAACGTCAAGTAAGAGGGAGCCAAAATTGTAAAAGTTGTAAAAATAGCTCCTCTAATTGTCCGAAAAAAGAGCAACACAAGAAAAAACAATTTTATAACAATTGCAGCTTGTCAAAGACAAAATTAAAACAAAAGCAAATCTTAAATAACATAAAAAGGTCTCGTTCCGTCAATTTAACAATTTTCAGACTTATGTCTGGCGTCGTAAAGCCTTCAGGAGTGTACGCGTCTCAAACAATTCCCAGTAGAATCGAAAAAAGTTTTTGACTCTATGTAGAGTCAATCTCTACTTTTCGAAAGACAGGTCCCCGCAAGGCCTCTCTAATGAGCCCAAACACGACTACCCTCGCGCAAAGGGTTCCGGAGACACAACTGTTTAAAATTTTGGTTTTTTATACTGAAAAGTTACCAAATCTGGTTACCAGTGGTTATTTCCGGAACCGTTCGCACGAATACCACCGTGCTTGGACTCCTCCCGTTCGGCTCGACGAGACCTATCTCCCGGAATTATGATTTTCCTGAAAATATTTAATCGCCTGAAAATCCCTGAAAAAATTTAAAAAGTCTAGAGTAAGGCTAGACAGTGTCTCCAGTGAAAACCCGAGCCTTCCACGACCTCCGGTTCGGGAGTTACACGAGTCCGAAAATCTGTCTGACAGTTCGAGAACTGTCAATGTCAATTTTCGACCCGCAATAACTTCCTTCACAATTGTCGTAGAATACTCGAGTTCGACCTTATTTGGCTTGGCTTTGCTTATTCAAGCGAATGAGACGGTCTCCAGGTTCCTGAAACTTTTCAGCCCGAAAAAGACTGAAAGCCAGCCGATCGGATAGAGACAGTGTCCCGAAGCCTCACTGCAAAAACAGCAACTCGCTGCGACCACCGGGTCCAGAGCTATTGCAAGCCAAAGTTTAACAAAATGGCCGACCAACTGTCAAAGACCAACTTTGTCAAGCTGTAACTCCGCAACCGTTAGCCGCAGAAAGATGCGGTTTTGAATAAAGTACTAGGCTTGATCTTCTCTATCGTTTCAGCCAAGTTTCAGGGCCAAAAAATTGCAGGCCTGAAAAACGCCTGAAACTATAAAACTATTGTTCCCGCTTTTTCCCTCTTGGGAGCTGTGGAAATCCCGCCTTCCTACGTCAAATAACTCCGGAGATAAGTAATAATTTATGCGGTAACCGAAAAAACCAATATGGCTGAAAAATGCTATTTTCTTCGTTTCCGGAGATATTAGGCGCGAGTTTGGGCTTAAAATAGACACAACGTATGACTAGAACACAATGTTGTAGCCAAAAACCATTTATTTCTATTAATTTAAATTTTATATCATAAAATTGTGAAAAAATGTATATCTTTATAACGGGATGACAAAAAAATTTGGAAAAAACTGTTTTATTTGTATAAATTGTGGCACTTTTGGAAAATAATACAAAATTTAGGAAAATAACAAAAGATTTTGAAATATTTGAGGAAAACCTGAATTTTTTGAAAAACTTGATTTTTTCAGCTCTTAATTGATAAAAAATACTTATCTAAATGTCTATATATTGCTTGAGTTAGCGCGCAGCAGGATCCGTAAGAAAATTGGGGGGTCTTGCCTGAAGAATTTTGAGCACGAAGGGTTTTATCTTCGACTTTCAGGTTGTAAGTTTTCAGGGTTCCCGGGGAGATAAAATTTTTGTCTTTTCAGTCATCTGTTTTCTATGACGTCGTCCGTCCGCCACCGAAAAATCAGGTCTCTGGGGCGCCCAGATCAGCAACCGCGTGGTCAAATTTGAGGTTATGACTCACGGTTTTATGCTGATTTCTCTGGTCTGCGCTGGTAGATTTCTGCCAATGGGGTTTCAAATGACGCTCCTTGTTTTCTTCTTTGATGCAAAGCCGGAAAAACAGTAGGTCGTCGATCTATCTTAAGAGCTACTGGGCTCTGAAGTAAATTAACTTTGTCAATTCGTCAGTTTTTCAACAATCACTTTTCACACAGAGTTTTCCGGCACAAATGTTTTTCAGAATTAGATGCACTATACAAAACCACAAATTTTGGTATGCAACACGTGACTGTAACTTGCAAAAATACCATTTAAAGGAATTTTTAAACGTGGAGCGTCTTCAAAAACGATCCGACCGCCACGAGGGTTGAGGGGGAACTGGGTTAGGTTAGGTTAGGTTAGGTTAGGTTAGGTTAGGTTTTTTTTTTTTTTTTTTTTCAATTATTTCAGACACGCCACTCCCTGCCCTGAGCAGGGTCGTTGTATAATCATATGTTGATAATTCTGGGTTTTAGTCATTATATATATGTATATATTTATTTTTTATTATTATCATTATTATTATTATTTATGTATTATTATTATTTATTTATTATTATCATTATTTTTCCTGCTTTTAATATTTTTATGTTTGTTTAAGTTTATAAATTTGTGTTTCTAGTTTATTTATATGAATGTGTATATTTTCATGGTTGTATTTAATTATTGTGTGTTTATTTTATGCATGTTTATTTATACGTTTGCATATATCCCATTCTAGATTCCTTCTCTCCTTCCTCAGGGGTTGCGCAAACGCTTGGTGTATGCCAATACTTTGAGCTTTCCTGAGGCCTTGCTTCTTTTGCTATCGTTTCTCTTTTCCAGTAATAAATAATTATATTAAACGTATAAATAATTGTATTCGTTCCAAAATGTATAAAATATTTATGTCCTATACTACATATTTATTATAAGTATTTTATGTATTTGTAGCTTTATTTGTTCTTTTTGATGACTTCTTCTGCTATTTCTTTTGCATATTTTAAAAATATACCCCTTTTCTTGTCTTCAGCCATTATGCTCTTAACCGTATTTATATCTATTTTTTGCCCTATTTCCTGCTCACTATCATATCTTGCTCTACCAAAGATCGGGCAGTCGAGCAAGATATGTAGGGCAGATTCTTTGACTCCAGGGGCGCAGGCGCACGATGGGTCCTCCTTACACTTGAATCTGGCCAGGTATTCGGAGAACCCACCGTGCCCTGTTAATATTTGTGTCGTAATACTGTCCAATTCAATCTTTCTAATAGTTCTGTACCCCTCTGTGGCGTCCGGAAAGAAGACTTTGGTTGTCCCGGCGGTTTCCCCTGACCGATACCTCCGATTCCATTCGTCAAGAGACTCCCGTCTGATTTGCCCCCTGACGAAAGAGACCGGGCACTTATCGTAATCAGGGGCGCGTTTCAGAGTTAGGGCGGCCATTTTTGCCAAGCAGTCGGCTCGTTCGTTGCCCGCAAGTCCCACGTGAGCCTTGAGCCAGAACAACGACACAGTTTTGCTCTGGCCAAGGGCCGTCCGGAGATTCTTGCGGGCCTCAACCGCCAGGGGATGCGGGGAGCCGTTGTTAACAACAGTCTCCAGCGCGGATCTAGAATCGCTATATATTGCAAAGCTCTGCTGAGCACCCCGAATAATATCACTCGTGGCTCTGCATATGGCCAGGAGTTCTGCCTGGTAGACGGTGCCGTAAGATGGCAGTTTGAGCTTGACGGCTTTGGTTTCTGCCGCGCCCTCCCAGTAAGATACTGCGGCTCCAACCTTGCCGTCAATCTTACTGCCATCTGTGAATATTTTGACGGCAAAGTCGCTATTAGCGTTTAATTCACTTTCGTCTATCAGGCTCTTGAACTCCAGGTGCATATGCGTCGCCGGGTGTCCATTTTCGGTGTGCCCTGCTCTCCGCTCGACCTCCCTGTCCGCCAGATCCCACCGGGGTATCCCCCTCTTTGCTTCGTACAGGGCAGCTGCCTCCTGTACCCGAATATCAAGTGGAAGTATCCCGGCGAGAAGTAATGCTGCGTTCAAGGAGACCGTGCGGTATGCTCTGCAGAGCTTTTGTGCAAATCCGCGCTGGATGGCGTTCAGTTGTTTCTTGACTCCCAGCTTCTCCACTGCCGGCGCCCAGGCGCTCGCCGCGTACATAATCACTGGCTCTATTACAGCGTTGTAAATCGTCCTTATGACATCTGCGTGGAGGCCCCAGCTAATCTTGGCTGCCCTCGACAGCTGCCCGTATATATTAACTACTTTTTTACATACGTTATATATATGTTTGTTAAATGTCAGGCAGCTGTCGATGGTTAGGCCAAGGATTTTTATTTCCTTTGACAAGCCAATACTGACTCCGCCCATTCTCAGGAGCGGTTCGTCAAATTTAAGCTTTCGTGTTATCACCATCGCCTTTGTCTTATGGGGTGCAAACTTCAACTTATTTTTGACTCCCCACTCCCCAACATAGGCGAGGGCAGCATTGGCCTGTCTTTGGACCTCCAACGCAGTGTCCCCGTCGATAACCAGGACTATGTCGTCGGCGAACGCCTGGCAATAGACGCCCCTAGTAGTCAGCTCCTTCAACAGTGGGTCGAGGACGAGGTTCCAAAGGATAGGACCTCCTATGGAGCCCTGGACACACCCCTTGGTCATGTTTACGGAGTGTGTCTCCCCGCCGTATCTTACCTCGACCCTTCTGTCCTGAAGGTAGCTGCTGATAATTTTCCTAATATTTCCGGGGCAACCCTCCTCCTTCAGCCTGACCCTTATGGTCGGCCACCACGCACTATCAAAGGCTCCCTCTATGTCCAATGAGATCATGGTTATCAGCTTTTTCAACTTGAGCTTACCTTTTATATGTCCCATTAAGTCATAGAGGGAGTCTTCGGTGCTCCTTTGGGGTACAAAACCGTACTGGCGGGCGCTCATATTGGGGAGAAGGTGCCACTTTAGTCTCCCCACGATCATCTTCTCAAGTATCTTGCCTAAGACCGGGAGCAGGCCGATTGGCCGGTACGACTTTGGCTGGAAGTAGTCTTCTTTGGCGGGCTTGCGCAGGACGATGACGGCCGCTTCTTTCCAGGGCCTTGGGAAGTGGCCCAGCTGTAGACACTTATTCGCGATGGCCAGGAAAGCTCCCGGGTCCTGCGAGACCGCTCGCGCGCAGATGTCGGCCGTGAAACCATCAGCACCCGGAGCCTTTTTCGGGTTGAAGCTCTCCACTGCCACTCTCAATTCATGTTCCGTGAACGGGGGGTCATGGTTATCATCATGTTCCTCGCTCACGGGTTCGGCCTGCAGTCGAGTGGCCTGGTGGTCTGCATTATCCTCGCTTTCCCGGTCCTCCGGGTAGAAGGTTTCAGCGAGCAGCCTCGTCGACTCCTTCAGGCTCAGGAACTTTCCGTTGCACTTTAAGGGGACGTCTTCTAATCTTTTCGATGTACGGCCTATCACCCTATAAATTCCTTCCCAAAGCCCTTCCTTATCCTGTTTCCCGCAAAACTCCTTCCAGCTTTGAGTCTGGGCTTCCCTGGTCCTGGCAAAGTACTCAGTCTTTTTTTGCAGGTACTCGTCTATCACCCCGGCCTTTCGGGAGGGGGCCGCGCAACGTATTCGTCTCTTCCTGGTGGCAACTTCCTTCTTCAGGGTAGCTAACTCGTCGGTCCACCACGGCAAGGTGAGTCTTGTGTGTGATTTTATGAGTGGTATGTGTTCGGTGCATGCTATGTGTATGTTGTTTGTGAGCGTGTTAATTGTGTTTTCAAGTTGTTGAGTGTTAGTGATTGCTGTAACTTCCGACGGGCTGATGGAATGCTCCGCGTTCAACTGGGCCAGTTTCTCATAAAACTGGTTCCAGTTTGCTTTTTTTGTATTGTACAGCCTCGTCGTCCGTTGTATGTGTGTAGACTCACCTCTTTCCAATTTGACATTGAAGATTATGCCGTTGTGGTCCGAGTTCGTCAGGCCCCTATCCACTCTCCAGTCTTCCACCAGGTCGAGCATGTCAATCGTGCAGGCGGTGATATCGACGTAGCTGGTATACGTATTCCCCCCCCGCACGGTTTCAAAGGTCGGGGTGTCTCCGACATTTAGTACCTGCATGCCGTTTTGGTTTAGAGCGCCCTCCAGTGTTTCTCCCCTGGAGTCGGTTCTCCCACTGCCCCACCAGACGCTTTTGGCATTTGAGTCCCCCCCAATGAGAAGCCCTGTGGAGCTCGCCATCGCTACTCTCCTAAGCTGCTCCAGGTATGGCTCTATGGGTGTGTCTGGCTCGAAATAGAAGGAGGCCAGTGTGATTTCCCAGGCAGCCGTGCGGATCTTAACGACCACGATGTTGTCGTTCGTAAGGTCTGGGCACTGTATAACTTCGATGTCTTTATTGAAGACGGCTATTGCCGCCTTTACAGTGCCCCCCGGACGGCCGCTGTTCTGGAAGATCCTGGCCCCTTTATACGGCTTTAAGGTTCCGACACTACCTACATATGGCTCCTGGAGCAGCGCAATCGTGATTCTGCGACTGGCGGCCTCAAGCATGAGCTCGTCCGTGGCCAGTCGCATTCTTTGCAGGTTGGTCTGGACGAACCCATGTCTCTTGATTTCTTCCCGGGGGAGTACTCTTACCAAGTTAACCGCGGTGGCGCCCTCAGCAATACGCGACGGTGGATCGCGCTATTGCATCCCACCGCCTACGTAACGGGCAGTCCGTGCTGAACCCATTGTGTCCTAGGTTGTCGTAGCCCGCCTTCCTACAGTTGCAACATCTGGGGGGCTCCCCGGCCAGACGCGATGGGCATTCCGCTCTCAGGTGAGCGTCGCCGCAATGCGAGCAGAGGTCATCCTTCCCAGTGCATTGCTTCCGGCCGTGGCCGAAACCAAGGCATTTCGTGCACTGCACAAGGGGGGTCTGATCAAATACCCTCACCCTTTGCAGATCTATGTGTGCACGGCCTGCCCGGGTCAGGGCCTGCCACACCGGAGGGGAGACTTGTACCACCACGTGGCTCTCATGTGGATTTCGTGCTCGCTTTCGGTATTTTACGGCGACCCTCACCTCACCCCCCTTCAACTCGCCCAAGAGGTGTCGATTTTGCTTTAGGATCGCCCTGGTGATGTCGTCGTCTGTGTTATAGGATAAGACATCCGTCAACACCACCAGAGGATCCCTGTTAATGGCCTCCTCGATTTTCAATCCGGACGCGGAGCCCCCCAGTCTGGCTCTTACTAAATCTAATTCCTGGCGGGTTTGACAACCCAGGACCACTTTCTGGTCACGTGCTTTACGGACCCTGTCTACACGGATACCCGTCTCCTTAGCGTCCACCGCGATCCTAATTTTTTCGACGACGGTGCAGCTCGTGTCTTTGGAATCATCAGAGCTTACGATGAGCGAGTGCAGCGGCTGCGGCGGCACATACTGCTTACCTGCTCCCGCCGCGACACTCGCATAGCTCTGACTGCAGGGCGAGGAGAGAGGAGCGGAAGGCAACACGTTTTCTCGCTGGTCAAGTTTCTCGCAGAGTGTGCGTGTAAAGAGCGCACACTCTGCTATCTGTTTCCTGCTCTCCCTTACCTCTTCCAACACGTCCCCTATAGTTGGTAGCTTGGTACCATCGTCAGTACTGGTTTGGGTGTGAGGTTCAGGGCCACCTTCATCCACACCATTACCCCGCCCCTTTAGAGAGCTCTTTGCCAGGGCAACCAAGGTAACCGTGATCCTTAACATTTCGGCTATATTTTTATGTATCGTGGTTTTGATCTCCCGTTTAAGGTTCCCCGATTTACCCATGGCCTCCTGCATTTCTGCTCCCATAGCCTTGGCTCGGGTTAAAAGGTTCTCCGCTCGGTCCCCTGGGTCTTGACACGAGAATGGCTGAGACAGCTGAGGTGACAACTCCGGTGAGTTCCGCGTGCTCGTTTTCTCGCTACCGGCGGTTGCGGTAACAGTTGTTCTGCCATCATCGATAGGCTTATCGACGGCGCGATCCGGCGAAAAAACGCAGGGTGGTATGTGAAGGGTGGATGCAGATGCTGATGTAGAGGGAGGGGTATTTTTCACTGTAAAAGTTTTTCGTTTAATTTCTTTTGGCATATCGATTTTTTTGGCATTTGGAGGGGTAGAGAACATTTTTATAATTGGCTAGTATATAAGTATGTATTTAATAAATAAATATTTGACTAGAGTTCTGTTGCTTAAGTAACCTTAATGTAATTGTATATGTATAGATATATATATATATATTTTTTAAAAAGATCAATATATTAAAAAGGGTTAAATTATTGTATATGGTTAAAATGTAGTAAAATTAATCTAATACAATTGAATAGGTACGTAAAAAGTTATCCTCAACAAGGGTGTCAAAAATGATCCTCAATAGAGGTGTCGTTGTTAGAATAAAATAAATTCCTCAAAAGAGGTGTCACAAGGATACAGTTTAATAACGTAGTACCTTAATAAAGGCTCCTGTCAAGGTCGCAAGTATATCTATCGGATGGTCTTGTTTCCCCCCGTAAATTAAAAGCATAAAAATAATTATAAATTTTCTAGTGTTACATATAAGGGTGGGTGGGAGGGCGTAAAAATTTGCAATTTTTAACGTTTTTTGCTGTCGGGTGTAAAATTTCCCTATGAAGGGTTCGTTTTTTGCGGTGCACACGCACAGCGGGCACGGAGTCTTATACTATGACGTAAACCCGGTCCGGATCGGACGTCGGGAACGGGAGTTATGGCCGAAAAATGGACGAAAAAGGTGATTTTTTATGAAAATTTCGAAAACAAATTTTGAAAATGGACCTAATTTGACTTTTCTGTTACAGGTATCCCGTAGAACGAGCAAATGCGCGTCCGTTGGCGTTTCCAGAACAGATTTAGGTCAAATAGGAAGACTGTTATAAAATTTTTAAGTTTTGAATAAATTGAAAATTGGTTTTTCCTAAGTAAAAAGTTTTCTTTTGGAAAATTGTCAAATATTTTGTGATAATCGTATAGGGCTCACTGAGCCGCGTTCAAAAATGTACGACAGTTGTATGTTTGCTGTATGTAAAAGGTCTGAAATAATTAAAGTTCTCAAAAACAACGCTCTGGTAAGTAGATTTTTGGTTATACCTATATAGATCTATAGAACTATGAATTTAACGTTTTCGAGTTTCCCCGCGGAACCCTGCGAGACTCGCTGTTGGTTTTCTACTGAGAGACAAACCTAAGCGTCCCGTACAGGAGATGATAAAGATTTTCGGGAATATTAGGGATAGCTCGTTAATATAGGGGTTGTTCTAAAGAGAATGTATGAAAAATTTGCAATTTTTAACGTTTTTTGCTGTCGGGTGTAAAATTTCCCTATGAAGGGTTCGTTTTTTGCGGTGCACACGCACAGCGGGCACGGAGTCCTATACTATGACGTAAACCCGGTCCGGATCGGACGTCGGGAACGGGAGTTATGGCCGAAAAATGGACGAAAAAGGTGATTTTTTATGAAAATTTCGAAAACAAATTTTGAAAATGGACCTAATTTGACTTTTCTGTTACAGGTATCCCGTAGAACGAGCAAATGCGCGTCCGTTGGCGTTTCCAGAACAGATTTAGGTCAAATAGGAAGACTGTTATAAAATTTTTAAGTTTTGAATAAATTGAAAATTGGTTTTTCCTAAGTAAAAAGTTTTCTTTTGGAAAATTGTCAAATATTTTGTGATAATCGTATAGGGCTCACTGAGCCGCGTTCAAAAATGTACGACAGTTGTATGTTTGCTGTATGTAAAAGGTCTGAAATAATTAAAGTTCTCAAAAACAACGCTCTGGTAAGTAGATTTTTGGTTATACCTATATAGATCTATAGAACTATGAATTTAACGTTTTCGAGTTTCCCCGCGGAACCCTGCGAGACTCGCTGTTGGTTTTCTACTGAGAGACAAACCTAAGCGTCCCGTACAGGAGATGATAAAGATTTTCGGGAATATTAGGGATAGCTCGTTAATATAGGGGTTGTTCTAAAGAGAATGTATGAAAAATTGCAAATTTTAACGTTTTAAACCGTCGGGTGTAAAATTTCCCTATGAAGGGTTCGTTTTTTGCGGTGCACACGCACAGCGGGCACGGAGTCCTATACTATGACGTAAACCCGGTCCGGATCGGACGTCGGGAACGGGAGTTATGGCCGAAAAATGGACGAAAAAGGTGATTTTTTATGAAAATTTCGAAAACGAATTTTGAAAATGGACCTAATTTGACTTTTCTGTTACAGGTATCCCGTAGAACGAGCAAATGCGCGTCCGTTGGCGTTTCCAGAACAGATTTAGGTCAAATAGGAAGACTGTTATAAAATTTTTAAGTTTTGAATAAATTGAAAATTGGTTTTTCCTAAGTAAAAAGTTTTCTTTTGGAAAATTGTCAAATATTTTGTGATAATCGTATAGGGCTCACTGAGCCGCGTTCAAAAATGTACGACAGTTGTATGTTTGCTGTATGTAAAAGGTCTGAAATAATTCGGTTAGGTTAGGTTAGGTTAGGTTAGGTTAGGTTAGGTTAGGTTAGGTTAGGTTAGGTTAGGTTAGGTTAGGTTAGGTTTTTTTTTTTTTTTTTTTATAAGTGGCAGGTGTGGGAAATCCATCATGGACACCCAGAATACCCTATTACAAGGCAGTCTGGGTAGTGCCGGACTCCTACCGGCTAAAACCGCACTCCTGCCATGCGAAGGAAACCCTGCCATTCAGGTAACGCAGGGACTTTTTTCATGGACTGTAAGTTTCAGTTTTTGTTCCATTTTTATTTTTTAATATGGTAATATAAATGAGTGTTTATAAAATAAATAGGTAATAAAATTATTCGTTTAGTTTCATCATTATTCAAATGCATGCATTCATGTATTAATTCTTATAAAACTAAGTGGGTGGTTAAAATAAATAATTTTTAATAAAATAGAGGACAATAAATAATTCAGACAGCAATAATAAAATAGGATAATAATTTAGGTTCTGTGTAGAGTTCAAAGGCAGTCACGATTTATTCTTTTTGTTGACTGCCTTGACTATTTTGATAATGAACTCTAGAAAATCTTTTCTTTTCATGTTGTCTTTTAGAATAAAGCTAAGGTTTTCTTTAGAGATCCGGACTCCAATTTTTGCTTCCAGGTTGTATCTGAGGAAGGCGTATATAGGGCAATCCGTCAGGAGGTGGAGGATTGTCTCCTGCTTGTCGGGGTCACAGGCGCACGCCGGATTCTCCTTGCACTTGAAGCGAGTCAGGTACTCGGAGAACCCGCCATGTCCTGTTAGGGCTTGGGTCAGCTCATTGATCATCTCCATCCTTCGCACAGTCCCGTACGCAGCAATCGCAGAAGGGAAGAATATCTTCGTCGTGGCCGCCGTTTCTCCTGCACAATACCTCCGGTTCCACTCGTCCAGCGTTTCCATTCGGATCATGCGCTTGACGTATGAAACCGGGCATTTGTCGTAGTCGGGTTGCCGCTTCGACTTCAGGGCAGCTTCCTTCGCGAGCGAGTCGGCTCTCTCGTTACCCTCCAGCCCCGCATGAGCTTTGACCCAGAACAAGGAGACGCTCTTGTTCTGGGTACTACTGCGGCGGATGGCGTCCCTTGTTTCCACTGCGAGGGCATGAAGGGCTTCGGGGTTCACGACTGCTTGGAGAGCTGCCATGGAGTCGCTGTAAATAGCGAATGCCGTCTCGGTCCTTCGGAGGACTTCCTTCGCCGCTTTGCAAAGGGCGAGAAGCTCGGCCTGGTAGACGGTACTGTAAGACGGCAAAGCAAGCTTGAGGGCCTTCACCTCCGCCTGGTCGGTCCACACTGACACTGCGGCTCCGACCTTGCCCTCAATTTTGCTGCCGTCTGTGAAGATACGCACCGCGAAATTGCGGTGCTCGTTGTATTGATCCTCGTCTACCAGGCGTCGCAGTGCAATGGCCCTCTGCTCAGCCGGATGTGGCATCTCTAGGGCCGAGACCACACGCTCGATCTCCCGGTCGCCCAGTGCCGGATGGGGTACCCCTCTCTTGGCCTCGTATAGGGAGGCTGCTTCTCGGATTCGTAGATCAAGAGGGAGTATCCCAGCCAGCACCAGTGCGGAGTTGAGAGAGACCGTGCGGTAGGCCCGGCACAGTTTCTGCGCGAAGCTCCTCTGGACGGCATTCAGCTTCTTCTGCACCCCGACTTTATTGGCGGCAGGCGACCACGCGCTCGCCGCGTACAAGACTATGGGCTCCACTGCAGCCGTATAGATGCAGCGGATAACCTCTGGATGGAGACCCCAACTGACCCTAGCAGCCCGCGACAGCTGCTTGTAGATGCCGACGGCTCGAGAACAGACGTTTGCGACGTGGGTGTTGAAAGTCAACTTGTGGTCGATGGTGAGACCGAGCAACTTGATTTCGTCCGACATGCCAATGTCCACCCCGCCCATCTTGAGACGTGGGGTGTCATGCTTCAGTTTGCGCGTAACCAGCATTGCTTTTGTCTTATGTGGCGCAAACCGAAGCTTATTTGTGACACCCCACGCTCGCACGAACTCGAGGGCGGAATTGGCATTCCTCTGGACTTCAAGTGCCGTCTCCCCATCGAACACAAGGACAATATCGTCAGCAAACGCTTGGCAATAGACCCCCATTGCCTCTAGAGCCTTTATAAGAGGATCCAGCACCAGGTTCCAAAAAATGGGACCACCGATCGACCCCTGGACGCATCCTTTCTCGGTCCTGGATTCGTACTCCACTCCCGCGTACCTGACCTTCACCACCCTCTCGGACAAGTAGCTATCTATGACCCGCCTCAAGTTTACAGGACACTTTTCCTCAGCCAGACGGACTCGTATGGACGGCCACCATGCGCTATCGAAGGCCCCCTCAATATCCAAGGACACAATCGTGACAAGCCTCTTTGTGTTGAGTCTGCCACGAATGTGCCCCATCAGCGTATAGAGGGAGTCCTCGGTGCTTCGCTGGGGCATGAAACCGTACTGGCGAGTACTCATCCTGGGTAGCAGATAAAACTTGAGTCGGGCCACGAGCATCTTCTCGAAAACTTTGCCGAGAACAGGCAAAAGCCCAATTGGCCTGTATGATTTTGGGGTGGTGTAGTCGACTTTAGCGGGTTTGCGGAGCACGACGACAGTTGCCTCTTTCCAGGACCGCGGAAAGTATCCATGCGCCAGGCACTTGTTTACCAAGCGCAGAACTAAGTCTGGGTCTTGACGGATCGTGTGGCCCCATATGTCCGCCGTCAGACCGTCGGAACCGGGGGCTTTTTTGGGGTTGAACGACGAGACTGCTCGCTCCAGCTCATCGAGTGTGAAGGGAGGGTCCAAAGGTTCAACTTGGTTCCCCCCGTTCACCTCTTCCGCTCGTTGCCGCACCTTTTTGTGCTCCTCGTTATCCCCCTCCGAACGGTCCTCCGGGTAGAACGTCTGTGCCAGATACCTCGCCGAGGCCTCTGGGTCAAGGGTCCTGCCGTCTCTAACCATCGGCAGATCCTCCTCCCTCTTTTCCGTTCTACGGATTACCCGGTATACGCCCTCCCACAGGCCTTCCCTATCTTGCTTTTCGCAGAACCCCTTCCAGCTCTCAACTTGTGCTTGGACTACTGCACGCTCGTACTCTTCTTTCTGTTTCAGGTACTCCTCAACAACCTTTTGTCTCCGGACTGGTGCTGCACAGCGAATCCTCCGCTTCTTGGTGACCACTTGCCTCTTCAGACTGGCGAGTTCATTAGACCACCACGGCACGGTTAAACTCTCTACACTCTTCTTTTTGGGCATCACGCATGTACAGGCATCTTGTACTGCCGTTGTAAGTCCCTCGACTACCAGGTCTATTTTGTCCCTGCTGTCGATTTGATCGAACAGACTTACGGTGATGTCGTTCACTTGCATAATTTGACGCAGTTTCTTACGAAACTGCGCCCAATTTGCTTTTTTGGTATTGTAGATCCTGGTAGTCCGGTTGACCGTGATACCCAAAGATTTCTCGAGGTGTATGCTAAACTCAATGCCGTTGTGGTCCGACCCTGTCAGGTCATCGACGACTCGCCAGCCGTCGGTCACCGTCAGCATATCTGCCGTGCAGGCTGTGACATCAACGCAGCTCGTGTAACGTCTGTCACCACGAACTACGTCGAAGGTTGGAGTTTCCCCTCTGTTAAGTACCTGCAGTCCAAGCTGGTCGAGAGCTCCCAGCACCTCGTCGCCTCTGCTGTTTGTCTCACTGCTACCCCACCAGATACTCCAGGCATTGGCGTCTCCTCCCATAATGAGCTTATGCGGGCCGGTCTCGCTTTCCACCTTTCTGAGGCTGTCCAGGTATGGCCCTAAAGGCTGGTCTGGCTCGAAGTAGAACGAGACCAGAGTTAGTCTCCAGGCACCGGTTTGGATCCCCACCACGACGATGTTATTCGTGGTGAGTTCTGGGTACTGTCTCACGGTTAGCTTTGGGTCAAAGACGGCTATAGCGGCCTTGACAGTCCCTTCTCCTTGACCGGTACTCTGGAAGATTCGGACTCCTCTGGTCACGCTCATCCTCTTCGCGCTGCCCACGTAAGGCTCCTGGATCAGCGCTACAGTGGCTTTGCGCTGCTCGGCCTCAAGCATAAGCTCATGGGTAGCCAGCTTCTTCTTCTGAAGGTTCACCTGGAGTATCTTGTGCGGCATTGTGTTGGCTGGGACCACCTTAGCAGTAGGCGACAGATGCACGTGCCAGCCTGTCCCACCTGACTCGAACAGGACACTCGGGGTTGAATGCATTATGATCGACCTTCCCCATCTTCGCCAAGACACAATTATGGCACTTCGGTGTTTCCGCCTTTAGCCACTGGTCACATTGTGCTCGGAGATGTGGGCCCCCACAGTGGCTGCATAAGTCGGCGGCTTCTTTACAGAGCCGCCGACTATGCCCGTATCCCAAGCACCTTGTGCACTGAACCAGTGGCGACTGGTCATCAACGAAGACGGTCTGGAGATCGATGCGTGCTCTTCCCTTTTCGAGCATCCTGTTCCAGACAGCAGGGGACGTGCTTACAACGACATTGCTGGTTTGGGGGTTCCGCGCGCTCCTCTTATATTTTATGGTCATTCGATCCTCCTCATTGTCGAGGCCGCGAAAGACATCCCGGTTTTGATTCCGCAGCGCCTCCAGCAATTCCTCGTCGGAGTGTATGCGGAGAACGCCACGGAATATCAACAATGGGTCCTTGTTTTTCACGTCCTCGACAACCAGGTGGTCTCCTGACATCCTGATCCTCTCCTTCACTTTATTTCGGTCCTCTACCGACCTACAGCCCATGACAACTTTGCGATCCTTCGCCTTTCGTATCGTCTCTACTTCCACTCCTCCATCTTTGGCCTTAACTGCCTCTCTAATTTTCTGCAAAACCTCCTCTCCAGTAATCCCTCCGTCTGTAGACGTCACCACTACGGAATGAAGCGCGGTCCTTCCTGGGGTCTGCCTTTTCGGTGGACCCGCCGCTACACTCGCGTAAGTGGCCGTCTTTTCTAATAATTCCCCTTGCCTCTCCATCGCCCGCTGTAACCTATCCATCTTCTCGCTGCTCTCCTTCACCAACGCGCTATGCTCCGCTAGTGAAGCGAGCAACGAGTCAACCTCCGGGAAGCCCCTGGGCATTTCTGGCGGAGTTATTTCCATTATAGGCTCCTTCTCTATGGTCTCAGCTCCCCTCGTTTGTAGGGCAGCCGCCGCCTCTTCCTTAACCAGCTGATACAGCCGTTCCACCGACAGGGTAATCCCGGCTTTTAAGTCTGCCCTCAAATTGCGTGAGTCACCAAGGTGCGACTTCGCGCGCAGAAGGCAGTTTCGAGCCTCGGTCACCCGATCGGTGGTTTTACTCGTCTGCAGCCGGCTCGTCCCCGGTGACGCTCCCAGAGTCTCGGTGGTAGATCGGTGATCCACAGCCTTACCGTGCGGCTGAGACGTAGCACGCCTTGTGGACTTCTGGGAGGCCGTCACAGTCAGAGCACCTCTCTTAGGTGAGTGCGCGGTGGTAGTAGCCGATGGAAGAGGCTGAGACTTTGCCATTATCCCATCCTCCCACTCACCAATGCTTCGCCTCACACTAGAGGCCTGAGTTGAAGCACTGGGAGGGGAGACATCCCTCTCGAAGGTGATGGAGAGCGCCGCATTCGATGGAGAGACATGGGGACCTGCAGAGACTTTCTTTGCTGGGGTCCTGGAGAGAAACATGATGGAGGAGTAGAAGAGGAACTCTTAAAATCAAAATAATTAAATAAAAGTTCTAATTATATTTGTAAGTTAAAGAACTGGTCCTTGTAAAGGGGGGCCAGTAAGTCTAGATAATAAATAAAAGTAATAGAGATAATACTAAAGTACTGGTCCCTGTAAAGGGGGGGCCAGTAAGTCAAGAAAGTAAATAAAGTCCTATTAAATATTTTTAAAACTAAAGTACTGGTCCCTGTAAAAGGGAGACCAGTATGTCAAAATAATATTATGTCAAAATAATAAAATGTCGAATATATGGATTATTATTTAAAAGAGGTGTTGAACCTTTATTCCCAATAGAGTTGTCAGTACAATTATAAAATATTGGATAGATGCGCAAAAATAAATATTTTTAAAGCGTGTGGAACCTCAATAAAGGCCACTGTCAATGACGCAACTATATAAAATGAGTGGGCTTTTGACCCACTGTCACGAGAGGGAATAAAAGGCAACTTATGAATTCCTCTTATTTTTCATAAGGGTGGGTGGGCGGGCGTAAAAATTTGCAATTTATAAAGTTTTTTACTGTCGGGTGTAAAATTTCCCTATGAAGGGTTCGTTTTTTGCGGTGCACACGCACAGCGGGCACGGAGTCCTATACTATGACGTAAACCCGGTCCGGATCGGACGTCGGGAACGGGAGTTATGGCCGAAAAATGGATGAAAAATTGATTTTTTATGAAAATTTCGAAAACGAATTTTGAAAATGGACCTAATTTGACTTTTCTGTTACAGGTATCCCGTAGAACGAGCGAATGCGCGTCCGTTGGCGTTTCCAGAACAGAGTTAGGTCAAATAGGGAGACTGTTATAAAATTTTTAAGTTTTGAATAAATTGAAAATTGGTTTTTCCTAAGTAAAAAGTTTTCTTTTGGAAAATTGTCAAATATTTTGTGGTAATCGTATAGGGCTCACTGAGCCGCGTTCAAAAATGTACGACAGTTGTATGTTTGCTGTATGTAAAAGGTCTGAAATAATTAAAGTTCTCAAAAACAACGCTCTGGTAAGTAGATTTTTGGTTATACCTATATAGATCTATAGGACTATGAATTTAACGTTTTCGAGCTTCCCCGCGGAACCCTGCGAGACTCGCTGCTGGTTTTCTACTGGGAGATAAACCTAAGCGTCCCGTACAGGAGATGATAAAAATTTTCGGGAATATTAGGGATAGCTCGTTAATATAGGGGTTGTTCTAAAGAGAATGTATGGAAAATTGCAAGTTTTAACGTTTTAAACCGTCGGGTGTAAAATTTCCCTATGAAGGGTTCGTTTTTTGCGGTGCACACGCACAGCGGGCACGGAGTCCTATACTATGACGTAAACCCGGTCCGGATCGGACGTCGGGAACGGGAGTTATGGCCGAAAAATGGATGAAAAATTGATTTTTTATGAAAATTTCGAAAACGAATTTTGAAAATGGACCTAATTTGACTTTTCTGTTACAGGTATCCCGTAGAACGAGCGAATGCGCGTCCGTTGGCGTTTCCAGAACAGAGTTAGGTCAAATAGGGAGACTGTTATAAAATTTTTAAGTTTTGAATAAATTGAAAATTGGTTTTTCCTAAGTAAAAAGTTTTCTTTTGGAAAATTGTCAAATATTTTGTGGTAATCGTATAGGGCTCACTGAGCCGCGTTCAAAAATGTACGACAGTTGTATGTTTGCTGTATGTAAAAGGTCTGAAATAATTAAAGTTCTCAAAAACAACGCTCTGGTAAGTAGATTTTTGGTTATACCTATATAGATCTATAGGACTATGAATTTAACGTTTTCGAGCTTCCCCGCGGAACCCTGCGAGACTCGCTGCTGGTTTTCTACTGGGAGATAAACCTAAGCGTCCCGTACAGGAGATGATAAAAATTTTCGGGAATATTAGGGATAGCTCGTTAATATAGGGGTTGTTCTAAAGAGAATGTATGGAAAATTGCAAGTTTTAACGTTTTAAACCGTCGGGTGTAAAATTTCCCTATGAAGGGTTCGTTTTTTGCGGTGCACACGCACAGCGGGCACGGAGTCCTATACTATGACGTAAACCCGGTCCGGATCGGACGTCGGGAACGGGAGTTATGGCCGAAAAATGGATGAAAAATTGATTTTTTATGAAAATTTCGAAAACGAATTTTGAAAATGGACCTAATTTGACTTTTCTGTTACAGGTATCCCGTAGAACGAGCGAATGCGCGTCCGTTGGCGTTTCCAGAACAGAGTTAGGTCAAATAGGGAGACTGTTATAAAATTTTTAAGTTTTGAATAAATTGAAAATTGGTTTTTCCTAAGTAAAAAGTTTTCTTTTGGAAAATTGTCAAATATTTTGTGGTAATCGTATAGGGCTCACTGAGCCGCGTTCAAAAATGTACGACAGTTGTATGTTTGCTGTATGTAAAAGGTCTGAAATAATTAAAGTTCTCAAAAACAACGCTCTGGTAAGTAGATTTTTGGTTATACCTATATAGATCTATAGGACTATGAATTTAACGTTTTCGAGCTTCCCCGCGGAACCCTGCGAGACTCGCTGCTGGTTTTCTACTGGGAGATAAACCTAAGCGTCCCGTACAGGAGATGATAAAAATTTTCGGGAATATTAGGGATAGCTCGTTAATATAGGGGTTGTTCTAAAGAGAATGTATGGAAAATTGCAAGTTTTAACGTTTTAAACCGTCGGGTGTAAAATTTCCCTATGAAGGGTTCGTTTTTTGCGGTGCACACGCACAGCGGGCACGGAGTCCTATACTATGACGTAAACCCGGTCCGGATCGGACGTCGGGAACGGGAGTTATGGCCGAAAAATGGATGAAAAATTGATTTTTTATGAAAATTTCGAAAACGAATTTTGAAAATGGACCTAATTTGACTTTTCTGTTACAGGTATCCCGTAGAACGAGCGAATGCGCGTCCGTTGGCGTTTCCAGAACAGAGTTAGGTCAAATAGGGAGACTGTTATAAAATTTTTAAGTTTTGAATAAATTGAAAATTGGTTTTTCCTAAGTAAAAAGTTTTCTTTTGGAAAATTGTCAAATATTTTGTGGTAATCGTATAGGGCTCACTGAGCCGCGTTCAAAAATGTACGACAGTTGTATGTTTGCTGTATGTAAAAGGTCTGAAATAATTAAATAATTGGGTTAGGTTAGGTTAGGTTAGGTTAGGTTAGGTTAGGTTAGGTTAGGTTAGGTTAGGTTAGGTTAGGTTAGGTTAGGTTAGGTTAGGTTAGGTTAGGTTAGGTTAGGTTAGGTTAGGTTAGGTTAGGTTAGGTTAGGTTAGGTTAGGTTAGGTTAGGTTAGGTTAGGTTAGGTTAGGTTAGGTTAGGTTAGGTTAGGTTAGGTTAGGTTAGGTTAGGTTAGGTTAGGTTAGGTTAGGTTAGGTTAGGTTAGGTTAGGTTAGGTTAGGTTAGGTTAGGTTAGGTTAGGTTAGGTTAGGTTAGGTTAGGTTAGGTTAGGTTAGGTTAGGTTAGGTTAGGTTAGGTTAGGTTAGGTTAGGTTAGGTTAGGTTAGGTTAGGTTAGGTTAGGTTAGGTTAGGTTAGGTTAGGTTAGGTTAGGTTAGGTTAGGTTAGGTTAGGTTAGGTTAGGTTAGGTTAGGTTAGGTTAGGTTAGGTTAGGTTAGGTTAGGTTAGGTTAGGTTAGGTTAGGTTAGGTTAGGTTAGGTTAGGTTAGGTTAGGTTAGGTTAGGTTAGGTTAGGTTAGGTTAGGTTAGGTTAGGTTAGGTTAGGTTAGGTTAGGTTAGGTTAGGTTAGGTTAGGTTAGGTTAGGTTAGGTTAGGTTAGGTTAGGTTAGGTTAGGTTAGGTTAGGTTAGGTTAGGTTAGGTTAGGTTAGGTTAGGTTAGGTTAGGTTAGGTTAGGTTAGGTTAGGTTAGGTTAGGTTAGGTTAGGTTAGGTTAGGTTAGGTTAGGTTAGGTTAGGTTAGGTTAGGTTAGGTTAGGTTAGGTTAGGTTAGGTTAGGTTAGGTTAGGTTAGGTTAGGTTAGGTTAGGTTAGGTTAGGTTAGGTTAGGTTAGGTTAGGTTAGGTTAGGTTAGGTTAGGTTAGGTTAGGTTAGGTTAGGTTAGGTTAGGTTAGGTTAGGTTAGGTTAGGTTAGGTTAGGTTAGGTTAGGTTAGGTTAGGTTAGGTTAGGTTAGGTTAGGTTAGGTTAGGTTAGGTTAGGTTAGGTTAGGTTAGGTTAGGTTAGGTTAGGTTAGGTTAGGTTAGGTTAGGTTAGGTTAGGTTAGGTTAGGTTAGGTTAGGTTAGGTTAGGTTAGGTTAGGTTAGGTTAGGTTAGGTTAGGTTAGGTTAGGTTAGGTTAGGTTAGGTTAGGTTAGGTTAGGTTAGGTTAGGTTAGGTTAGGTTAGGTTAGGTTAGGTTAGGTTAGGTTAGGTTAGGTTAGGTTAGGTTAGGTTAGGTTAGGTTAGGTTAGGTTAGGTTAGGTTAGGTTAGGTTAGGTTAGGTTAGGTTAGGTTAGGTTAGGTTAGGTTAGGTTAGGTTAGGTTAGGTTAGGTTAGGTTAGGTTAGGTTAGGTTAGGTTAGGTTAGGTTAGGTTAGGTTAGGTTAGGTTAGGTTAGGTTAGGTTAGGTTAGGTTAGGTTAGGTTAGGTTAGGTTAGGTTAGGTTAGGTTAGGTTAGGTTAGGTTAGGTTAGGTTAGGTTAGGTTAGGTTAGGTTAGGTTAGGTTAGGTTAGGTTAGGTTAGGTTAGGTTAGGTTAGGTTAGGTTAGGTTAGGTTAGGTTAGGTTAGGTTAGGTTAGGTTAGGTTAGGTTAGGTTAGGTTAGGTTAGGTTAGGTTAGGTTAGGTTAGGTTAGGTTAGGTTAGGTTAGGTTAGGTTAGGTTAGGTTAGGTTAGGTTAGGTTAGGTTAGGTTAGGTTAGGTTAGGTTAGGTTAGGTTAGGTTAGGTTAGGTTAGGTTAGGTTAGGTTAGGTTAGGTTAGGTTAGGTTAGGTTAGGTTAGGTTAGGTTAGGTTAGGTTAGGTTAGGTTAGGTTAGGTTAGGTTAGGTTAGGTTAGGTTAGGTTAGGTTAGGTTAGGTTAGGTTAGGTTAGGTTAGGTTAGGTTAGGTTAGGTTAGGTTAGGTTAGGTTAGGTTAGGTTAGGTTAGGTTAGGTTAGGTTAGGTTAGGTTAGGTTAGGTTAGGTTAGGTTAGGTTAGGTTAGGTTAGGTTAGGTTAGGTTAGGTTAGGTTAGGTTAGGTTAGGTTAGGTTAGGTTAGGTTAGGTTAGGTTAGGTTAGGTTAGGTTAGGTTAGGTTAGGTTAGGTTAGGTTAGGTTAGGTTAGGTTAGGTTAGGTTAGGTTAGGTTAGGTTAGGTTAGGTTAGGTTAGGTTAGGTTAGGTTAGGTTAGGTTAGGTTAGGTTAGGTTAGGTTAGGTTAGGTTAGGTTAGGTTAGGTTAGGTTAGGTTAGGTTAGGTTAGGTTAGGTTAGGTTAGGTTAGGTTAGGTTAGGTTAGGTTAGGTTAGGTTAGGTTAGGTTAGGTTAGGTTAGGTTAGGTTAGGTTAGGTTAGGTTAGGTTAGGTTAGGTTAGGTTAGGTTAGGTTAGGTTAGGTTAGGTTAGGTTAGGTTAGGTTAGGTTAGGTTAGGTTAGGTTAGGTTAGGTTAGGTTAGGTTAGGTTAGGTTAGGTTAGGTTAGGTTAGGTTAGGTTAGGTTAGGTTAGGTTAGGTTAGGTTAGGTTAGGTTAGGTTAGGTTAGGTTAGGTTAGGTTAGGTTAGGTTAGGTTAGGTTAGGTTAGGTTAGGTTAGGTTAGGTTAGGTTAGGTTAGGTTAGGTTAGGTTAGGTTAGGTTAGGTTAGGTTAGGTTAGGTTAGGTTAGGTTAGGTTAGGTTAGGTTAGGTTAGGTTAGGTTAGGTTAGGTTAGGTTAGGTTAGGTTAGGTTAGGTTAGGTTAGGTTAGGTTAGGTTAGGTTAGGTTAGGTTAGGTTAGGTTAGGTTAGGTTAGGTTAGGTTAGGTTAGGTTAGGTTAGGTTAGGTTAGGTTAGGTTAGGTTAGGTTAGGTTAGGTTAGGTTAGGTTAGGTTAGGTTAGGTTAGGTTAGGTTAGGTTAGGTTAGGTTAGGTTAGGTTAGGTTAGGTTAGGTTAGGTTAGGTTAGGTTAGGTTAGGTTAGGTTAGGTTAGGTTAGGTTAGGTTAGGTTAGGTTAGGTTAGGTTAGGTTAGGTTAGGTTAGGTTAGGTTAGGTTAGGTT
Source organism: Mythimna vitellina (assembly GCA_949316375.1). Classification (NCBI taxonomy): domain Eukaryota; kingdom Metazoa; phylum Arthropoda; class Insecta; order Lepidoptera; family Noctuidae; genus Mythimna; species Mythimna vitellina. The sequence goes on along the minus strand of OX438689.1, from coordinate 3,600 downwards.
AGGTTAGGTTAGGTTAGGTTAGGTTAGGTTAGGTTAGGTTAGGTTAGGTTAGGTTAGGTTAGGTTAGGTTAGGTTAGGTTAGGTTAGGTTAGGTTAGGTTAGGTTAGGTTAGGTTAGGTTAGGTTAGGTTAGGTTAGGTTAGGTTAGGTTAGGTTAGGTTAGGTTAGGTTAGGTTAGGTTAGGTTAGGTTAGGTTAGGTTAGGTTAGGTTAGGTTAGGTTAGGTTAGGTTAGGTTAGGTTAGGTTAGGTTAGGTTAGGTTAGGTTAGGTTAGGTTAGGTTAGGTTAGGTTAGGTTAGGTTAGGTTAGGTTAGGTTAGGTTAGGTTAGGTTAGGTTAGGTTAGGTTAGGTTAGGTTAGGTTAGGTTAGGTTAGGTTAGGTTAGGTTAGGTTAGGTTAGGTTAGGTTAGGTTAGGTTAGGTTAGGTTAGGTTAGGTTAGGTTAGGTTAGGTTAGGTTAGGTTAGGTTAGGTTAGGTTAGGTTAGGTTAGGTTAGGTTAGGTTAGGTTAGGTTAGGTTAGGTTAGGTTAGGTTAGGTTAGGTTAGGTTAGGTTAGGTTAGGTTAGGTTAGGTTAGGTTAGGTTAGGTTAGGTTAGGTTAGGTTAGGTTAGGTTAGGTTAGGTTAGGTTAGGTTAGGTTAGGTTAGGTTAGGTTAGGTTAGGTTAGGTTAGGTTAGGTTAGGTTAGGTTAGGTTAGGTTAGGTTAGGTTAGGTTAGGTTAGGTTAGGTTAGGTTAGGTTAGGTTAGGTTAGGTTAGGTTAGGTTAGGTTAGGTTAGGTTAGGTTAGGTTAGGTTAGGTTAGGTTAGGTTAGGTTAGGTTAGGTTAGGTTAGGTTAGGTTAGGTTAGGTTAGGTTAGGTTAGGTTAGGTTAGGTTAGGTTAGGTTAGGTTAGGTTAGGTTAGGTTAGGTTAGGTTAGGTTAGGTTAGGTTAGGTTAGGTTAGGTTAGGTTAGGTTAGGTTAGGTTAGGTTAGGTTAGGTTAGGTTAGGTTAGGTTAGGTTAGGTTAGGTTAGGTTAGGTTAGGTTAGGTTAGGTTAGGTTAGGTTAGGTTAGGTTAGGTTAGGTTAGGTTAGGTTAGGTTAGGTTAGGTTAGGTTAGGTTAGGTTAGGTTAGGTTAGGTTAGGTTAGGTTAGGTTAGGTTAGGTTAGGTTAGGTTAGGTTAGGTTAGGTTAGGTTAGGTTAGGTTAGGTTAGGTTAGGTTAGGTTAGGTTAGGTTAGGTTAGGTTAGGTTAGGTTAGGTTAGGTTAGGTTAGGTTAGGTTAGGTTAGGTTAGGTTAGGTTAGGTTAGGTTAGGTTAGGTTAGGTTAGGTTAGGTTAGGTTAGGTTAGGTTAGGTTAGGTTAGGTTAGGTTAGGTTAGGTTAGGTTAGGTTAGGTTAGGTTAGGTTAGGTTAGGTTAGGTTAGGTTAGGTTAGGTTAGGTTAGGTTAGGTTAGGTTAGGTTAGGTTAGGTTAGGTTAGGTTAGGTTAGGTTAGGTTAGGTTAGGTTAGGTTAGGTTAGGTTAGGTTAGGTTAGGTTAGGTTAGGTTAGGTTAGGTTAGGTTAGGTTAGGTTAGGTTAGGTTAGGTTAGGTTAGGTTAGGTTAGGTTAGGTTAGGTTAGGTTAGGTTAGGTTAGGTTAGGTTAGGTTAGGTTAGGTTAGGTTAGGTTAGGTTAGGTTAGGTTAGGTTAGGTTAGGTTAGGTTAGGTTAGGTTAGGTTAGGTTAGGTTAGGTTAGGTTAGGTTAGGTTAGGTTAGGTTAGGTTAGGTTAGGTTAGGTTAGGTTAGGTTAGGTTAGGTTAGGTTAGGTTAGGTTAGGTTAGGTTAGGTTAGGTTAGGTTAGGTTAGGTTAGGTTAGGTTAGGTTAGGTTAGGTTAGGTTAGGTTAGGTTAGGTTAGGTTAGGTTAGGTTAGGTTAGGTTAGGTTAGGTTAGGTTAGGTTAGGTTAGGTTAGGTTAGGTTAGGTTAGGTTAGGTTAGGTTAGGTTAGGTTAGGTTAGGTTAGGTTAGGTTAGGTTAGGTTAGGTTAGGTTAGGTTAGGTTAGGTTAGGTTAGGTTAGGTTAGGTTAGGTTAGGTTAGGTTAGGTTAGGTTAGGTTAGGTTAGGTTAGGTTAGGTTAGGTTAGGTTAGGTTAGGTTAGGTTAGGTTAGGTTAGGTTAGGTTAGGTTAGGTTAGGTTAGGTTAGGTTAGGTTAGGTTAGGTTAGGTTAGGTTAGGTTAGGTTAGGTTAGGTTAGGTTAGGTTAGGTTAGGTTAGGTTAGGTTAGGTTAGGTTAGGTTAGGTTAGGTTAGGTTAGGTTAGGTTAGGTTAGGTTAGGTTAGGTTAGGTTAGGTTAGGTTAGGTTAGGTTAGGTTAGGTTAGGTTAGGTTAGGTTAGGTTAGGTTAGGTTAGGTTAGGTTAGGTTAGGTTAGGTTAGGTTAGGTTAGGTTAGGTTAGGTTAGGTTAGGTTAGGTTAGGTTAGGTTAGGTTAGGTTAGGTTAGGTTAGGTTAGGTTAGGTTAGGTTAGGTTAGGTTAGGTTAGGTTAGGTTAGGTTAGGTTAGGTTAGGTTAGGTTAGGTTAGGTTAGGTTAGGTTAGGTTAGGTTAGGTTAGGTTAGGTTAGGTTAGGTTAGGTTAGGTTAGGTTAGGTTAGGTTAGGTTAGGTTAGGTTAGGTTAGGTTAGGTTAGGTTAGGTTAGGTTAGGTTAGGTTAGGTTAGGTTAGGTTAGGTTAGGTTAGGTTAGGTTAGGTTAGGTTAGGTTAGGTTAGGTTAGGTTAGGTTAGGTTAGGTTAGGTTAGGTTAGGTTAGGTTAGGTTAGGTTAGGTTAGGTTAGGTTAGGTTAGGTTAGGTTAGGTTAGGTTAGGTTAGGTTAGGTTAGGTTAGGTTAGGTTAGGTTAGGTTAGGTTAGGTTAGGTTAGGTTAGGTTAGGTTAGGTTAGGTTAGGTTAGGTTAGGTTAGGTTAGGTTAGGTTAGGTTAGGTTAGGTTAGGTTAGGTTAGGTTAGGTTAGGTTAGGTTAGGTTAGGTTAGGTTAGGTTAGGTTAGGTTAGGTTAGGTTAGGTTAGGTTAGGTTAGGTTAGGTTAGGTTAGGTTAGGTTAGGTTAGGTTAGTTAGGTTAGGTTAGGTTAGGTTAGGTTAGGTTAGGTTAGGTTAGGTTAGGTTAGGTTAGGTTAGGTTAGGTTAGGTTAGGTTAGGTTAGGTTAGGTTAGGTTAGGTTAGGTTAGGTTAGGTTAGGTTAGGTTAGGTTAGGTTAGGTTAGGTTAGGTTAGGTTAGGTTAGGTTAGGTTAGGTTAGGTTAGGTTAGGTTAGGTTAGGTTAGGTTAGGTTAGGTTAGGTTAGGTTAGGTTAGGTTAGGTTAGGTTAGGTTAGGTTAGGTTAGGTTAGGTTAGGTTAGGTTAGGTTAGGTTAGGTTAGGTTAGGTTAGGTTAGGTTAGGTTAGGTTAGGTTAGGTTAGGTTAGGTTAGGTTAGGTTAGGTTAGGTTAGGTTAGGTTAGGTTAGGTTAGGTTAGGTTAGGTTAGGTTAGGTTAGGTTAGGTTAGGTTAGGTTAGGTTAGGTTAGGTTAGGTTAGGTTAGGTTAGGTTAGGTTAGGTTAGGTTAGGTTAGGTTAGGTTAGGTTAGGTTAGGTTAGGTTAGGTTAGGTTAGGTTAGGTTAGGTTA